>BLBF01000031.1:8970647-9023833 GCA_015471245.1 Laticauda colubrina
TGCCTTCTTTGTGTATTTTTGGGAGGCCGTATAATTTGGGGCATCTAGAAGATTTTTCTCTTGGGATGATCGTCTGTTGGATTTCTTTGCTTATGTGGCTGGTTGCTACAACTTTGAAAGCACTACAATGACGTGGGATAATACCCGAAGGAAGCTGAACAGCATACATGTAAGTACCCGCGAAAGCTTAAAAAAACATATATATATATATGCTCCTCTGTACAAATTAGGGCCCAACTAGCTTGAAAATAAATAAACTGCTGGTGCCTTCTATTTCCCTATTATCTGTGCCGAGGAATGATGTTCCAAAATCACTACAGATAAAAAGTTTTAGCCTAGAGAGTAATTTAAAGGACAAAAAATGTTGATAGTATACTGGCTACAAGGAATGTGTTTGCTTTTATGTTTCTTTCCTTTGTCTCTTTCACTTCAACAGCATACAATGGACACTACAGGATGCAGGAATTTGAATGGGATCTGGTTTGAATTCTTGTTCCTTTTTGCCCGCCAGTTAATTATGTAATCAAAAAGGATATCTTCAAATACGCTCTATACAGTGTATCTGGATAATATTTATGTAACTGAGTTGTTGATTAATATTCATGTAACCATTTGAATTTATCTGTTGTCAGATACATACTATTAACAGACAAAATATCCTTTGCCACATCCCTAAGAAATTGGAGATAATTCCTAGATCATATTTGGAAACTAGGGGTCTCAATACAATTTTCTTAAGAAACATAGAGGAAACAATGTACATGATAAAAGAAGAGAGGTCAAAATAAGTAACAGGATTAGAGACTTGTAATGGGAGTCTGCAGGCCCCAATCCACCAAATCCTATGAATTCATGTGCCCCAACACAGTGACACATTTTATATATCCTGCTATGATAGATTCGCTTTCAAATTAAAGAGCCTAACTTGTATTTTATTCTTCATGACTTAAGGCTTTGTAATTGAGCAAAGTGTAACCACATCCATGCTTTCTCTCTAATGCTCTCATCTAATGGCTATACATGGAAAAATGCTCTGGTCTGGTGTCCTGCAAGAATCTAACCATTTCACCTCCAGTTCCAGCAACCACAATTCCTATTTTTAGGCTTTGGACCAATAAAATAATTGCTTTGGTGTTTCATCACAGGACGTACCAAAGAAAAAGTTGTCCAGAACCTGCTAACAAATGACCTTGAGCTTCAGAAGCATACCCAGGGAATATTGGTGAGGTTACAGATCTAAAAGTGACATTCCAAGAAGTCTTATTTCTATAATTTTGATACATACTGTGGGTTTCTGTTTTACGCATTGTTAGCCACCTAGAATCCATATAAATCTGCATGATATGTAAGTAAATGAGTAAGAGTGAATGGTCAGGAAAAATTCATTAAAAGCTTCTTGAGTCCCTCAACTAATAATCACCTCATTCTAATCTTTTTTTGTAGGGCTTTAGCAATTTATGTTAGTGACATGTTTTATTGCAAAGATCACAAAAAACGTTCCATGGGGCTGAACTGAAATTAAATTGCTAATCATGGCAGAGGAAAGGGAAAATAGCAGAAGCCCTTGGAGGAGTAAAGCAAAATATACATTGCTAAATAAATCATCACTTGGCTATTGTGAAAGTTCTTCCTCTCAAAAATTCACTCCCTTGGCAGCGGATTAATATTTTTGTACCGTATAATGAAATAGCACAAGGGCAATCTCTGAACATGGCTCTATATAAGTAAAAAAAGAACAAAAGGCTTAAGTATGCACAGGGGGCTGGGATCCTATTAGTATCCACTGTTTGTTTTAGAGATTGCCTTCAACATAAAATGTATGGCATATTTTTAAACATTTGTTTATAACGTCATAGAATTGGAATGGTCCATCAAATCCAGCCCTTACCTTCAATATACATAATTCAAATAAGTGTATCTCTGTTTAAACTTTGTTTGCACAGATGCTGCACAGGGAAGCTCTCCATCTCACTAGGTTATTATTGGTTCCTCTGATGAATTACTATTGCTAGTGAAAATAAATTAATATTTGATGGGCTTTTATTTCATTCTTTTCTTTGGCTACTGTTCAGTCAGACCAAAAAAATAAAAATAAAATCCAAATTTGTACTTTGGACATAGATCACCTGATGTCACCATCCTATAATCCTACATTTTCTCATCAGGTGTCTCACCAGTTCTTAGGCTGCATAAAGACGACTTCAGAGGAGGACCTTCTCTTCATATTGTGCTTTCTTTCCATCTCCCGTACCTTCACATAGTATTTGGAAGATTTCTTAAATGTCCTGAAAGAATATAAGTTTAGGTTAACGGAATGTAGCTGGTTCTGGTAGGATATACATAGACTTAGATGTCTTTATTGTTATTTTTAAGGGTACATATCTGACCTATCATTTCTAGAATTACAAGTACTCTTAAAATATGGCCAGCAGTGTACTTACTACACCTTTCCTAAGCCCTAGTTTCATTTATCTCTGAAAGTGTACTACTTGTGTTCTTAATCTTTTCCTTTGAAGCAAAAGAAATCAAGAAAAAATAGCGATTAGAAAGAGTCAGAATGTTCTATTTGTAAATAATGCTCTGTCAATGCACTGTTATTCAAAAATGTTTATGAATGAAAACTTATAAAAATAAAAAATAAAAAGAATAGATAAATAAAATGGCTGTGCTTTCACTAATTCCATCCATTTAGGTGCAGACTTGGGTTTTGTTCATGAACCTTATTTCAGAAGATCCTGAAATTCATACTAATCAAATTCCGGTGCTGCTGATGAGCAATTGTTATGAGCAATGGTGTTTTCTAATTATTCTGTAAATTAAAAAACAGTACCCATTCATCCACCCCTTTGTGATCTTATTAGTGCAAGATAGGTTATTGTAGAGGGAAAAAATGCAGCAAGACAAAAATGGGATAAAGATGGATTTTAAAACTGCTAATAGAAAATTACTGAGAAGATTGTCTAGGCTGCATATTAGGGCTGCAGTAATCCTGCAAACCCTAAGGAACAGCAAAGGAAGATGGAAATTGCATCCTGGGTTTTTGCAACTCTGATATGATAACCCTTAGGACTGACTAATAAAGACTAATCAACTGTTTTCTATACTAATTGAACTCATTTAAAATGAAGGACAGCTTTCTAAACGTAAGGCTTTGTGATGTCTTTATTTCAGTTGTATTTTCCATGTATCTGTTTCCTACCCTGTACCCTGGACTTGGTGATCTCTGGAGTTTTGGAGGAAATTATGTTTTCCTCTGTCTTTGAGATAAGATTTCACTTATCAAATCTTGTGCCACTGTGGAAAAAGAAGCAAACCTGCCCTTCCTTTCAAGAAGTAAAAGGTATTATTGAATAAGAGTTGTGCATATGCCTGGATGCACACACAGGGAGACAAACTCATCCCAAGACATCCAGAGCTAAAAGCATCTCTCAAGCATTCTATTCTTTCAGATTCTAATGCTGCTAAGATACAACAGTTAATTGAGCTTAGCTGCCTGATTAAATTAATACATTAATCAGCCAAAGTTGTCATCAATTAACCAGTAGGCATCCAATTTTCAGTCGGAGGATAGGTGGTTTTAATTCAAGGGCATAAGGAATTAATGCCATACACTCTGCCTTTTTTACTGCTGTACCATTGTAGTAGCTAAATGAAGTATTGAATCTTATCATTTTGAATCGACTTGTACAATTTCTTTCATAATTTTTACAAAGATATTTAGAATATTTTGTATTTGCAATGCATACATATCTATCTACATTTTAAAATGAATTAATCAGCTATACACGGTCACGTAGGCAACAAGAATGAAATTATCACACTCATTCTGAATTTAAGACTCATCACTGATTAAATCGTACAAGAAATAAATAACTGTAGTGGCAATAAAAGAACAATTTAAAACCTCCAACAATGACACCCTTTTAGACTTGGGAGAGAGGGAATATCATATTATAAAATGTATTGTAATGTTAGTATAGAATTGTACTAGGGCAGATGACAAAATCAACTGAGATTCAAAGAGCTTTCCCTGTTGTTTACTGCAAAGGTATTTATTTGGCAGTGCTACTTGCTTACTTCTACATTTTGTATACCTGTGCATTCTTTCTCTCACCTACAGCCTCCCTGCGCATGGATAAAAGTAGCAGAACAAATACATGTGTGGAGCCATATAGTAAATGAAGACAAGAGGTTGTATTCAGAGGTTCCTATGTATATATCTGAAAATTGCCCTTCAGAAAATGGCTGGATTGGAGTTTATTAATTTAAAAGCTTCAGATCTGCAGAACTGATGTGAGGAATTGCAGTTATAAATGGCTAATCCATTTATTCCTTTTGCCCTTTATCTGAACACAGCATCAGAATCCATCACTTGGAAGTAGAGGTGAGGGAGCAGATCAAGCTGAAATAATCACAGCAGATTGGAGAAATAGTGTTAAACCTAGGATTAATACTCATTTGTGCCTTTCTTTTGCTTCCATTGTTTTTTCTCCCTCCAGCTTTCTTCTCATAAAATCCTAAAATGTAGGTGGATTAATGACTAACTTTGCTTTAGCTACAACAACCCTGTGGATCTTAAACAAAACAGAAAACAGGGACTTAAAATATCTTTTCTATCCAACATACCTTCTCTGCTATTGTTACAAGAAATGATTTCCAGTGAAGCAAGCAAAGCATTTTATGTAATAAACCATTATTTGGCTTTAAATGTGAATTAGTTGCTGCTGAATGGTACCAGTTCCATTTAAATTGTTGTGGAAAAGACAAATATAAAAAGGCAATTAAATCTGATCAATAATTGATTTAGCTGATATTATTTGTTTATATTTTTATTTAAGAACTTGTTCTCCAAAGTGAAAAATGATTAAAAATCAAATATATAAATATATAACTTAATCTTTTTACAACCTTCAGATCTTATGCATTACAGTTGAGATAATTGCAAACTCTTTGATATTTAATGATAATAAAGTTTGTGACTGATAATGCTTCAGATTTCAAGGTGACCAAGTGCCTTGGTTCAAGAGGCAATTGTAGCACCTGCCTGCTATTGTTTAAACTTCGTGTGTTTTGTCCTGGTGTGAAAAAATGTGTGTTAACCTTGAGGACTAGAGAAGGAACAAATGAACTGTTCAGAGGGAATTTTGAGAAAAAATTACTCAGTTCAGAGAAAGAGTAAGGTATGGAAAAGAAACTCAGAATAATTCCTGATTTTCTTTCGTATGAGGCAGAGAAATGCATAAAGAGGCTATCTAAACGGATGACAGCCCTACAAGGTAGGCAGGGTCAAGAAATCGGCAAATGCCATGATTCCAAGGAGTGTTCTTCATTGTAGTACGGTAGAATTATAACAGGATTCCTCAAAATTGACAATTCCCAAATCTGCGGAGTTCAACTCCCAGAATTCTTCAGCAAGCACAGCCACTATGAAGAATTCTGAGAGCCCACACATCTGGAAGCCACCTACATTGAGAAATACTGGAGTAGAACAAGAGTTTTTTTGCCTTTTTGTTTCTACAATGCCACTAATTTTGATTGGAGGGGATAGATCCAAATGTCATCATCCCTTGTTTAATTTCTGTTTCTATTTTTGTTCTAAATGGGACTAATCCACTGAAATAGAACTCTTTAGTGCAAATACATTCCTTGAGGCATTGGAAAAATGCATCTACATTTATCTATTTCAGAAAAAAAAAATTCTATGGTGAAGAAAGAAACTATGGTGAAGAAAGAAAGTACCGGTATGGTGATGGTGAAGAAAGAAAGGAGAGGCACTATTCTCTAATTTCAAGCATATTAACTTTGGATCTGACCCACATGTCCTTATGGATTCTTGGTGTTAAAATATCATGGCAATTTTTTTTTTTTTTTGCTGTTGTATGATACAGAACAATATTATAATGGGCATGAGATAGTGGATGAGCAGAGAACTGTAGAAATGTCTGCACACAATGCTTATTGAAGAGAGAAACAAGGGGATTAGAAATTGGGCAGAGAACATCTCAATTGCTTTGCCATCTAGGATGGCTGGTACAGTGGGTTGATTTGAAATAAAATACTTAAAAGGACAAATAGCGTAGATGCAGCTCCACGAGGAATAAAAAAGAGATGCAAAAAAAGGCTTGTCTCCAAAGACATCTATCTTGTACCTAATATAGAGAAAAGCTTTTAACAAACTATTAAAAAAACTAATTCCATCATCTGGGCTCAAATGGTTACATTTTACTCCTGATTACTAAAGAGATTGTGGCCTTTATTCTCTGTTCCAGCCCACTGAGATTTGCTGAAAACGTTTGGCTCAACACTTATAATCAACAGTTCAAAATTAGCTTTGCCAGTATGCAAACTGGCAGGCTGAGCACCTCCCTCTCCAGCTGTGACTCCCCATCAGCTTCAACAATAATTAGAAATGAAAAAAAAAAATCCCCATTGGCTCCAAGGTAAAGGTTTTCTCCAAATCTAAGTACCGCAGGGGAGAAGGTAGAGGAAGGCCAGTTTCTTGTTCCCTGGCCCAACGATGAATTGGTCACTTGTTTATTTATTTTATTTTATTTATTTGTTTTGTCAAGCATGTATTCGATAATAATTATACATATAAACATGATTATTAATCCATGAAATGGATACGAATAAAAGGAATCATTAGGACAGGGGCGGTAGGCATGTTGGTGCGATTATACATGCCCCTTACAGACCTCTTAGGAATAGGGTGAGGTCAATAGTAGACAGTCTGAGGTTAAAGTTTTTGGGGTTTGGGAAAGAAACCACAGAGTCAGGTAGTACATTCCAGGCATTGACCACTCTGTTGCTGAAGTCGTATTTCCTGCAGTCAAGTTTGGTGCGGTTTTTCCTTGAGTTTGTATCTATTGTGTACTCTTGTATTGTTGGGTTGAAGCTGAAGTAGTCATTGATGGGTAGGATGTTGCAATGGATAATTTTATGTACTATGCTTAGGTCAGACCAAAGGCGGCATAGTTCTAAGTTGTCTGAGCCTAAAATTTCAACTCTGGTGGCATAAGGTATTCTGTTGCGAAAAGCGGAGTGGAGGACTCTTCTCATGCAATATCTCTGGACTCTCTCGATTGTATTAATATCCAATATGCAATACGGATTTCAGACAGATGAGCTGTATTCGAGAATTGGTTGAGCAAATGTTTGGATGCTCTAGTTAATAGTACAATATTACCAGAGAAAATGTTACGCAGGACTAGTTTTATAACTCTTAATGCCTTTTTAGCTATGTTGTTACAATGGACTCTAGCACTTAGATCATTAGAGATGAGTACTCCAGGGTCCTTGACAGAGTGGGGGTCTTCTACAAGGTCATGTCCATTTACTTTGTATTTCATTTCTTGATTTTTTTTGCCAACATGTAAGACAGAGCATTTGTTTGTTGAGATTTGAAATTGCCAATTGTTTGACAATTCTGACATATAGTCAAGGTCTTTCTGAAGGATAGCAGTGTTGTCGGTGGTGTTGAATAGTTTTACATCATCAGCGAAGATAATGCAGTTGTTTTTAATATGATCACAAAGGTCTTTTATGTAAAGTATAAAGAATGTTGGTCCTAAAACGCTGCCTTGGGAGACGTCACAGTTAACAGGTAAGGATTTGACCACTTGTTACCTGTTTGACAGGATCCAATTATGCAAGGGTCCAGAAATGCCATAAGATTTTAGTTTTAGAAGTAGTTTGTCATATACAACTGAATCAAAGGCTTTACAGAAGTTTATGTAAATTGTGTCTATTGCTTTGCCCTCATCGAGTTGTGTGGTCCATATGTTTTTTTAACGTAGGAGTTTCAGATTACAGGATAATTTTTTTTTGAAACCAAATTGTTTGTTAGAGAGTAGGTTATTTGTGGAGAATAATGGATTGATTAATAATTAATTCCATGACTTTGCAGGTAACACAACATAAAGAGATTGATCAGTAATTTTCAACTAGGCTGGGGTCTCCCTTTCTGAAGATGGGGATGACCATGGCTTGTGACCATAGGTTGGGCAAGGAGCTTGTCCTGAAATATTTTTTTGAAGATTATACTTAGATGTTCTACTATGGCAGTGGAAAGCTTTTTTAAGAAGTAGGCACATAGTCCATGGGGTCTAATAGATATAGTTTTAGATTGTGTAGTGCTTTTTTGACATGATCTTCTGTGAAATTGATAGGTATTAGATCGTTGTAATTGCCTGCAGTTCGACTGTGAAATATTGGGCATGAACCATTGCTGTTTAAAGACTGAGCCAAAGAATGTGTTAAAGAGGTTGGCTTTAATGGTTTCATCATTACGTCCTTTTAGGGGTGGGATGGCTCTCGAATCTTTAAGTTTGTTGTTTTCAAACTTACTTGTATGTCCATGGGTCAGAAGCAAGATTAGTCACTACTTTTTATAGTAGAATTTGACTTAAAGGAACTTAGGATAAAGAACTAAAATCATGGTGAGTGCCAGTGCCTTCAACATTTCAAGCTATTGCTCATGCAGTGGAATAGAGAGCCAGCTGTAACACTAGTTCTGTGAATCCGTCCGGTCACACAGTGAAGTGAAACATGCAAGGACCTACTAGTTTGCCCCATCTCTGCCCACTGAATTGATGTAGACATCTTCAGGAGGGGTGTTCTTATGTCTTGCTGTACAAGTTGCCTAATGAAAGACAAGCACATAACTGAGGAATGGATGGATGGATGGATGGGGAAAAAAAAACTGCTTTCTGTACATGATTTTTTTTTGTAGGACACATATTAGTTTCACATATTAGTTCTTAGTTACATACCTTGCCTGTATTTATGTTTGGCATTTATTCTATATCTATATATGGTGGGATTTCTAATATAACTGAATGAAATGCAAATTTATTTACCACATCTCAAGGCTGCCTGACTCCAGGAAGCTTACAATTAAAAAGTTCAATCATATACAGCCAGAGGCTGTGTTCATAATAGCCCCTTTTCTGTAAATTTTATACATTTTATACAGAAGCTTGCCATCCTGATCTTGTCCATGTGTGCTTAAGTTTATTCCAGTGTTTATTATTTATTCACTGTATGCAAATATATCTTTACAAACTTGTCCAGACACTAGATGGAATGGTACTGCTTTAATCAACCAATCAATATCCGGAAACCTTACCCCAGTCCAACTTTATACAATCTATATTGACCTCTATCTATGCACATAGTTCTCCTGCCCCATACATGGTTCAATCCACTGTGGCTCTTCCAGCTCTCCTGTAGACTGGTTATGCTGATGCCCCCCACCCCGGTCTTTTCATATATAGTTAGGCAAATGTGGCTTTTTCGACATTCAGCTTCTGCTTTGTAACTCTGCCTGGCAGCAGCTGGCCTGAGATAAATGAGTTAATGGACAAATCTCTGGCATAGCTCTTCTTACTGATGGTGGCCGCTGCCTGTTAAACAAGCACATCCTAGCAGTGCAACTCTGCTGCTTACTAGGCCGTTCCCTTCCTTCCTCATCTTCTGCACCAAGAAAGAGGAGGTTGTGGGCAGCTGAAGAGGATCAGCTGGGGAGGAAGCAATACATTTTCATCTTCTCTCTTCCTAAGTCAGGAATGTATTCAGAAGAACTTGAAATGCTTCCTCACAGCCCAAAATCCAAGGCTGGAACCAAATTAAATAGAATTTAATCCAAACCCAGTCTTCAGTGTGGTGCTGATGAAAAAGCTAATGTGCGGTGGTGGGATACAATTGATATTGTGTGTTTTTGTATACCTAATTTTCTATATATAATAAATAGAAAAGATTTTGCCTATTTTAGATGTACACGTTTGGAGGTAGTTTATTTTGGGTTGGAGGCCACAAAATAGATTTTCGTCTGGTGGCAACCTAAGGATTTTCAGGGGATGCATTGTATCCCTGGAAACAATTTCCTGGTGATACAATACAGGAATATCATTTGAAGAAGTGAGGCTGAACATTTCCAGAGTAATTGTTTGCTTTGTCTGGAGATATGGCGAGAATTTAAGAGTAGAGATTAAGAGTGTTATATTTTACCGATGTTTCATGTTCTGATTCCTATCCCGAAACATGCCATCCCACAAACAGATAAAAAACATACCCCCCCTTCAAATTAAAGTCAAATGTTAGTAATCTTAAGGGATTTGGAGAAGACCATTGTGAAAAGGCTATAGGTTGCCCATCCTGATATATAAAGTAGTGCAATAATGTACAGACTCTGTTCTTTTCTTTTGAAGTTGCTCACATCAAAGTGTTTAATTTAAATGCCGTAATGTGCAGTGGTTTTTGTAATGTATGCTACCCAGCTTCCACAACCATACAATGCTGTTTACTTCCATGCTCGATGAGAGGTAGTATTTCTTCAGATGTTTCCCTGCCCCCCTTTATTTGTTAAGTCTTGATTTCTGGCTACCAGCCAAGAGGATACAATTCCCTTCAGGCAGCAAATTACTTTCCGTATCTTTTAGAGCAGTTAAAAAAAATTAAATTTCTTTGCTATAGGCCTCTTCCCAGTGAAAAAAATAAATAAATCAGGTGTTCAAGAAGAAAAAAATAATATTCATACTAATATCATCAACAGCAGCATGGTATTAAGCCATACCATAAGCCACACCATACTTGTTAAGCCATAAGTTTTCTTTTTTTTACATATTACTAAAATCTGTGTAACATGAACAGTTTTTTTTCCAGACCAAAGCCTCAGCCTGAAATTTATTCATTAGGGAATATCATAGCTGTAACATTTCCAATGTTACACCATAGTGTAATGATTTAAAGTAGAATGATTTAAATATCAAGACAATCAAATGGTTCAACTGATTTTATTTAGAATGGGTCCAATGCAATTTTCCATTTGGGTTCCATATTTTAGATTCACCCTTTGTATTCCTCAGAACATTATAGGAAGTTTTAAAAATCAGTTTAATATAAGAAGGAATGTGAATCCTTAGTACCTGCTGGACATTTATATACGTTTCTGACACGGGACTCAAATGTACTTGATTTTTATATTGTCAAAAGGAAATTCAGGCATGCAAATAATCCTAAAGATGCCTCATTAAAAGAAAATCTGACTTAGCTTTTGTAACAGGTCTATCATTTCAAGCTGAATACCATGCATTTAAGGTTAAGCCTTCTGCAATCTACTTTTGGCCATTGCAGAAGTGAACAGGAAAATATGCTCACCCTACTGGGAAGATGAGAATTGTTTGGCCACCAGTTCCTTGCAATCTCCCACTTATGGGCTCCTCTAATTTCTACCTGACCTTCATGAGATCAGACTGATTTTACTGGTGAACAATTGCACTCCACATATCACATAGCTAGCACACTTTGATCAACGGAGTGCTTTTTGTTTTAAATACTAGTCTGTGTGTCTTTGCTAGGATCCTGACTTTTCTTAAAAATGAACATAAGGTCATGTTACAGAGCACAAATGAGGTCCAAAATTCAGCCACAGCAGACCACAGCTCCACAGAAAACACATCTTCAAGGTAAGTTGACCTGCTTGAAAAAAGAGATTAAAAACAGCACAGCAAACATGGATCTTCAATGCACTGTTTCCCTAATTAAATATTAATGGCTTCATTTCACATTTAAATGAATTAAGCATCAATGGATGGAATTTCCACTACCACCAGTTGTTGCTGCTGTGCCATGGGAAAAAGCAGGTGACAATGTGGCTCAGATGGAAGAAGGGGAACATGGTTGACAGGGGCAAGTGATCTCAGCATCTGCACTAAAGTGACGTAAGATGATCCATTGATCATTCACCAGTTTCAAAATATAATCTTCTACAGCATTTCCCTTCCTTTCCTTTGTAAACAGATCTGCTCATAAATAATTTGGATGTCTCCATGATACTTAACAGAAGCTGAAGTAGAAAAGGATGGATGTGGTATACAGCATCGAGAAAATGTCAAAAAGTACTTCGTTTTTGTGGTTGAGTTGTGTTGTTTAGCGCCTGATGAGTGGGTTGCAAGTTGTATCAGCCGTCAGACACGGGAGGAGTCACCCATCCATATTTTTCATGGGTCTTCACCAAGCTCTTAAAAGTTGCTTCAGCTTCCTTACGACTAAAGGACTTTTTAGATTTTCCAGCTTTTCTGCAGATGCGTCCCTGAATGAAAGAAAATAACCAAGAGAAGATGATTAGGAATCTGGTATTACAGAGATATTGGCAATAATATCACAATGTATTAGTGATTGGGGCTTTTCATTTACAAAACTTCTCTTTACCAGAAAATGCATTTATGTATTATTTTTGCCACAAATTCCTCTAGCTGTTCCACCCCTTATTTTCTATTTTCTCACTTCTGCTCTTTTTTTCGTTCCTGAAGAAACTGTCAGAAAATGCATGGAAGTACAACTATTTAACACGTTTACTTTCTAAGTGTTCCAGAAAGCTATTATTATAAATAGAAAAGAATGCTAGAGGCTGTTATTTTACTTTGTATTATGCCAGTTTCTTATTTGCATATTTTGAAATCCAAACACAAGAAATTGGGTTGAAATGCATACAGTCGCCTATCCTTTTGTAGACTCCTTTGTGTTCTAACTGCACAATTGTCAAATACTATGTGGAAAGAATCCGAAGCAAACAACACAGTAATTTGGAACTTTAAAAAGCATTTCACCCATATTTCTAAAAAGGCATTAAGTCATAGCTCTACCATCTGTCCTAAAAGACTTTAGAAAAAAGAAGATGTCACACCCCCAACAGTCATCTCCAGGCCTTTGCTTCAATGTCACTATTTTCTGCCCACCTAACACCCATGTTACATCTGCTAGTAATCCACTCAACATTATTCCTCCCTTGAAAAGCAAGAACAGGGGTAGTAAAAGCATTATCCCCTTCTTTCTCCTTCAACATTGTATTTGGAAAAGGAACAGGTCTTTAAAGCCCATGTCCCACTGCACCAACGGAGGCAAAGAGGATGTAAAACAGACAAAAAAGCTTGCCATCCGTTGGAAAATGCGATGCATCAGTTGTGTACTCACTGCATACGTGTTTCATATGCTCTATCCGTCGAGCATCCGTCCACTGCGATTTCATCCGCGCAAGAAGTTTTGAGCTGCACAAAACTTTTTGAGCGGATGAACTTTCTGCCACATATGATGTACCATCCATGACACATACGGGCAACAAACGTTCTACGTCCGTTGTCATCCATTAAACGTCCACTGTATCCTCTCGGCATCCTCTGGACATCCTCGCAACTCACACCGCTGCAGCTGAAAACGGAAAGAGGGAGGAAGCGAAAGGTACACGGAACGTCCACACAGCGTCAGTAGCATGGAAATAGAAAGGATGTAAGTGGATGCATCTCGTATATAAAGCATTAAAACGGACAAAACGTTTGTATATGGGATGTATCTCGGATATTTAGGATGTCTGGAGTATGCCTAGAGTATGTGGAAGGACACCTAGCGGAAAACCTAAAAAAAGGGGGAAATCACCTGGATCTCAGTATCAGTCCAGCAGCCATGGTGTACAGACCTCTTCACCCTTGGTCTTGGTCTTCCACATCATCCATTGATCTCCACCGTGGATCATAACACAGTCCTTATGGCAGCTACGATCATTCAACACCAGAACCAAGCCCTGTTCAGACTGTTTCACCTTTTCTCCGCAAGGAGAAAAAGGAGACATTCCAGAGCTGTGTGGGTCCGACGATGGATCGGGAGAAGAGTGGAGTTTGGACTGTATGACAAGCTGATGGTGGAGTTGAGGGATGAAGACCCTCGTACATTCCAGCACTTCATGAGGATGCCACCAGCCATGTTTGACAAACTTGTAGAGCGTCTGAGACCAAGGTTGACCAAGCCAAGCACCAACTCCTGTCCCAACCTGGACCCTGGACTGAAGGTGGCACTGACTCTGCGCCATCTGGCCTCTGAAACCATATACAGAAACATGCAGTATGCCTGGAGGGTGCCACACAACACCATCAGCAAAGTGGTCAGAGAAGTGGTGCAGGCCATCATCGAAGAATACGTGGAGGAGCTCCTTCAGTGTCCCACCACTGAAGAAGGCTGGAGGAAAGTTGCAGAAGAGTGGAATCAGAGGTGGAACTTTCCCCACACTGTTGGAGCCATAGATAGGAAGTATGTGGCCTGCAAAGTTCCACCCAACTCAGGGTCCTCTTATCACAACTACAAGGGCTTCTTCAGTATCATCCTCTTTGCCATGGTTGATGCTGACTACAAGTTCATGTACATCGATGCTTCAGGCAATGGGTCAGCTTCAGATAGCCAGGTATACAACGCCAGTGACCTCAAGGATGGGCTGGAACGCAACCTCATCATGGGTTTTCCAGGTCCAGACCCCCTACCCAATGACACACAAGATGTGCCCGACTTCATTGTGGGTGATGACGCCTTCTCCCTCAGAAACTACCTCATGAAGCCCTACACTTCCAGACTCCTCCCCCGTGAAGAGAGGATCTTCAACTACAGGCTGTCCAGGGCAAGACGGGTGGTGGAGAACACCTTTGGCATCCTGGCCAACAGGTTCAGGTACTTCTCACCACCATGCAGCATCACCCAGACTGTGAGGAGCATCGTGGAAGCTTGCGGCATCCTGCACAATCTCATGTGCACCTGCTACCCAGTGTTGCAGAACTGGCTTCTGGACCGTCAACAAGGGAATCGGGACATGGAGCCTGGTGAATGGAGGCAAGGACTAAACCTGATAGACACTGTGGATGTGCAAGGCCCCAACAGAGCTTCACGTGAAGGGAAGAAGCAGCGCAACCTCCTGAAACACTGGTGCAACTCCCCAGCTGGAGCAGAGGAGTGGCAAGACAGGATGATAGATGGTTGATGGATGCTTCCTTGAGCCTGTCTCATAACACTGATGAGATTGTGCCATGTATGTTGAGTGGACCTACAATGAATAGGGCATTAATAAAGAGCTTTGTTTATTTTGAAATATGTTGATCAATGAATAAATTGTTGATAAAAAAGGGCCATATGTTTGGCAGCTGAGAGAGTGGACCATACAGTCCCACTATGCTTGCACTGGAGGTTTATCTATCCCACAGCTATCCTTACCTAACCCACAGCTATCATTACCCATCCCACAGCTATCCTTACCCATCCCACAGCTATCCTTACCTATCCCACAACTATCCTTACCCATCCCACAACTATGCAAAAAACTATGCAACACTTTATTAAGTAAATAAAATGAACCAAGTGTGTGAAGCAAAGATAACCTTTATTAATAACTGTCTTTAGTAAACTGTATGACTTTATTAAAAAAGCAAAATGAATCAAAGTGTCTTAAGCAAAGATAAAGTGAACAGGTAACAACTCAGTCTCTGGCACTATTCTCAGTCACTGAGGCATGTCCATGGTCTCAGCTGTTAAGCGGCCAGGGACTGTGGAGGTGGCTGTGGCTGGACTGCTGGTCTGAGGCGCCATTGGGGTGCTTGGCCCCGAGAATACAACAGGGGATGGTGTGTTCAGGAAACTCTCAGAGAGCTGACTCAGTCCCGTGAGGTTGAGAGGCCCTTCATCAAGGACCTGGGATGTTAGGCCCAAGATTGATGACAGATTGTCTGTTGAGGGGCTTGGCTGTGGGGTGGAGGAAGGAGGAGTGTAGTGGGGCTGTCTGGTCTGCAGCTGGGCGAGGTGAGGCTTCTGTGGCGTGCAATGAACCTGGGCCTGGACTGGGAAGGGCTGCCTCTGCTGTGGGAAGTCCTGGTACTCGTAGCCTTGGTAGGTGAGGGGCTGTTGAAAGCCGTGGAAGGGCTGTGACATCACCTGGGGTGGAGGAGCAGACCTGGAGTGGGTCGGAGCAGGTTCAGCTGGGCCTTGAGGGTTGTGCAGAAGTGCTGTGATCTTCTGCTTCATCACCTGGTACTGGGCCTCAGGTAGGTCCATGAGGGTCTGGCTCACGTAGGTGATGAAGGGCTTGTGGTTCAAGGATGGTATGTCGCTGTGGACCAGCTGAGAGAGAAGATCTGTGCTGGTTTTGATTGTGTCCCTGATCTCCAACAGGACAGTGTGGCTCTGGCCCTCCAGTCTGCCTCTGCCTCTCTGCCTGCATCCTGTGGAGCTGGGGGTGGGTTGGTCTCTGGTGGCTGCCGCTTCTTGCTCCATTTGTGACAGGGGATCCTCCATGTCCTCCGGCATGGGGAGTGCAGCTGTTGGGGGGGTCTCTGCCGTGGGGCCCTCCGAAGACACCTGCCTGGACAGTGTAGCTGTTTCCTGGCTGGAAGAGGACTGGCTGTCTGTGGGCTTCTGAGGGAGAGGGGTGTCAGAGGGGCTGCTCCTCGGTGGCGGATCTCACCCTCCAGGAAGCTGCACTTGACCATGACATACATCTCCCGGTCAGTGAGCTTGACAGCGGCCTGGCCAGATTTCTTCAGGTGTAGCTTGCCATACCAGGTGTGCATGTGCTTCCACCATCCCAGGAGTAGTTCTGAAGTGTAGCCCAGGCTCTCTGCCTTGTCTCTTCAAGCTGCCTGCTTCCTCTTGGTGTCGCGATAGAGTCTGTGGCCCTTTCTCCATAGGTACTCGTTCTCCCTCAGCCATTCCAGCACCTCCTCCTCATGCTCCTCGGAAAGAGTGTAGTGTTTCCTCTCTCCCTTCTCTTTCCCTTGCCTCTTCCTCTCTCTGGCAGGGGCTTCAGCAGCAGGGCCTTCAGCAGCAGAGCTTTGAGGGCCTTGGGGCTGGTCCACCACAGCAGCAGCACCAGCACCAGCACCAGGAAAAGAACCAGCAGCACCAATAGCAGGAGAAGCACCAGCAGCACCAGCAGGAGAAGCACTACCAGCAGCATCACCAGCAGCACCACCAGCAGCACCACCACCACCAGCAGCAGAAGCACCAGCAGTTTCAGAGTCAGTGCCAGGGGGTGGGATGGTGGTTCTGTCCTTCTTGCCAAGGCTGGTACAGGCTTCCTCTTCTTCCCTGACTGACGAACCATGGTGTATTCGAAGATGTCCATGGCAGCATGTCTTTCCTCTGAATGCTGACTGCTTGAGAGCTGCATCCTTTTATATCCGTGGAGCTGACACAATTCATCCTCCCCGCATGCGCAGTGAACGCTTTGCATCCACTATGCATCCGCTATGCATCCTATGGGTGTCTGTGATGCATCTGCGTCATCCGCTATGCATCCGCTCCTTCCGCTATGCGTCCGCTTCACAATTCTCCCCCGGAAGCCCTTTGGATGTGTCATCCGCTTCCATCTGCTGTCATCCGCTAGGCTTCCTATGAACATCCGCTTAACATCCTCGCTACGTACTACCCACGTCTGTTCCTTTCCATTCTTTTCCATTCTGTTTATGCAAATTTGGGCCACTTTTTGGAGCGGATAACAATGGATGGAGCCACCCCCGAAATTTTGTTCATCCGCTGTGTCCTTTTTGCATACGTTTTGCATCCATCGGCCAGTGGGACCTAGCCTTAAAATACACTATCTTCTAATTCTGTGTGCAAATGCTGGCAGCGTGTGTCAAGATTTCTTAAACTGTCATGTTGGCTTCTTAAAATGTTGGGCATTTTTAAAGGTCAGTGTCAGACAGTTTTATCTTGGAAATGGAAGATTCTATGCAAAAACCCAGTTGAAATGATAATACCATCAAAAAGACAATCTTTATTCTTTGCACTTTCTTCATCCCTTGATAGCTTTGTAAGCCATAGCTAAATTTCTAAACTAAGCTAAATAACTTTTTTTTTTGGGGGGGGGGGGGGGGGGAGGTAAATTAAGAAGTAGAAGTAGAAGTAGAGCTCTTCTTTGAGTTTGGAATGTTCTTCCTTTAAATAAATAAAGTGGGCAGTGCAAAGAATCATTTTTTGCAGTGTGAAGGAAGAAATCTATTTTACTGAAGCTTGGTCAACTTTCTTCATGTTTTCTTTATATGATATGGCAGTGGCTTGCAACCCCCTTTTTTCAGGATTTTTAAAATGTTCTTGGACCTTCCAGATGGGGTTTATTCTACTAATGAAAGCCAACCTGCTTAGCATTCTTGATCAGCTAAAGTCAGACAGATGCCACCATTTGGTTCATCAACCGAAACATTAAGACACTTGAACATAAAGATTAAGAACACCCAAATATGAGATGCAGAATACACAACTTTTTTTTTCTGTAGAGAGGAGTATCTTAAAAACACTAGACTGAACTCAGCAAATCCCAACAACATTGATTATAGTATGATAACTGTACCATTCTGAAGTCTTATTTTGTTTTTCTATACCATTTTAAATAGGTCTTAGCAAGAAACAATACCTGGCTAACCTTGTTTGGGTTCTGAAACAGCAGAAGGGCTTTTTAATATTTGGGTGGAAGATTTCCAGAGAATATAAAAGTTGTAGACTGAGAAGTTAAACAATCATCCTGGACAAAGGCAATGGAAAAGTGCTTCTTGGGCATGTCCATGAAGTCAAGGAATCAAGCTTTATATAAAGCAAACTTTATTTAATATATGTATGCTACTTTGGTCTTATACCACTTCAAAAGAAACCTCAAACTGCTGTTTGCTAGAATGCAAGGATTTTATAATGACCTCTGGCATCAGAGGACCACAGTATCCATAATTCCCCTAGAAAATATTATCCTTAGGTCTAAGGTGCAGCCATGGCTAGTAAATCTATTACAAAGGAGAGATGTTCAGGGACATGAATTTCAGAAAGGACAGAATTAGGAGGCAAAGAGAAGGGACAAGTAAACAAACAAAGAAATAAAGAGTGTAAGACCAAGTTGACAGCCAGTTTATTCAACCAACAAATTGGAAATGTCACATACACATGCACACGAAAGTACTATCTGTATGAGGCAAGATACAGGAAATATAGTGGAGAAAATAAATCGAACAAACAAAATGGAGACTGTTCCTCTCAGCTCCATCTTTTTGGCTATGATCAGGGTCAAATCCAGTTCATCTCTGCTCAATCCCATCAAACTCAAAATTGACCTTCTCCAGCACTGTAGTTTTAGTTTAACAGAAGCCTGCAGAAACTCTGAACTTATAAAACCACTTTGTTTCTGTTTGCTTCCCTGTATCCTAGGATATCTATGGATCTTTTCCAACTATTAAATTATTATCCACACATACTTCAATTGGCAGAAGGCATGAAATTGCTGTTCCTCATTGTGAATCTGTATCGTTTCTTCCCAGTCACATTCCCCCAGCACTAACACCTTCATCAGGAAATGAAGCCTCATATATCTACACTCCTTAAGGTTGTGCTTAAGGGGTTGGACAGGTTTGGAATAAGGGGAAAAATACTAGTTTAGTCACAGTTCATTTTATGATAAACTAAGGTTGTTTCCTAAATGGCTGGAGATGACATCATGGAAATGTGGGTGAAAATTCCTGTTGTCAAGGAGCGTCTGTGTTGTGGGTAGATGGAAGTGGAGACACGGCCCAAGAGTGACTCAGAATGTACAATGAAATGAATGAGGACTGGTGTTTGAATGTTAACACCTCTTCTACTTATCTCCTCTCCTAGGTGAAGAGAGACTCAATAAGGAAGCAAACAATGGCTTGGATGTAGAATTGGACTGAATTGATTAGATATAGAAGGGATCTGAGAGGAATGGTACTATGGAAAACTGCTTTCACATTCTCTATCTTTGGGGACCTTCAGAGAGAAATTGGCTGCCCCATAAATAAATGCTATGAACTTCCTAAAATTGTTTACCATGCAGAAATGACTTGCTTTAACCATGCAGGCCATACGTAATCCTAGACTAAAGAGACTCTGTTTTACCAGCAATACTTAATGATCCAATTCCAACTTCATACTAGGTCAAAATCAAACAAACCTCAACCAAACTGACAAATGCTTCAAAGAACTTGCCAACCTTCTTGAAATAGCTATTTATACTCAGTGGGTGGGTGGGGGGGGAAATAATCACTTTATCATAATTGCTTGTTCATGGCACCTGCAGTTGGGTTTGTTTTTCAAAGCAGTGGCTGGAGTAACTGATCTGTGTTCTCATGAGCTATTTGATTGGCTGGAAATATTCTGGCTTTGTGAAAGTATCTTTCTCACCAAACTGCGAATTAATCTGCAATGAAAAGCATGTTGATTGGAGGAAGAGCTCACTAGTGCTCAGGAGAAATTTAAATATACTGACTTTACTGCTTATATGGCCTTAGTATCATAAAGTTCTTTATGAAAAGCATTTGTTTCACAAAAGACAAGTGTTGGCTTTTCTGTATGGTTTTATATCCTGCCCATCAAGCAGTTCAAAAGCATGCAACTGCGAATAGATAAATAGGTACCACTTTGACAGGAAAGTAACAGCACTCTATGCACTGTTCCTTATCATGCTGGCCACATGACTACGGAAAGGATCTTTGGACAATGCTGGCTCCCTTGGCTAAGAAACAGAGACAAACACTGCCCCCTAGGGTTGGGCACAACTGGACAGGGGAAAACTTTACCTATGGTCTTATAAATTCCCTGCTCTCTGCTGAAGAAATTATTTTTTTAGATTTCTGTTTAGGCATAATGAAGCAGTAAGATTTTGATAACATTTATCCACACTATTTGGATAAGAAAAGACCTGGGCTTCAGTATTTAATCCTTGAAAATTAAGGACCATATTGCTCAGAAAAAGTCCCTTCTTGATACATCTTGAGCAGCTCACACATATACACTTAGTTATATACTGGAACCAGAAAGCTGGCTTCATTTATTATCTTGGTTTTTAATTTCTCTAATCTCCTTAGTTTTAATATGAAACTCTCTTGGCAATTCTGCTCATGAACTCAAATTCCAGGCCATAGGATATCTTCTATAGCATTCACTGGGAGCAATTTCTCTGGTTCACTCTCACTGCTTCCCTGTTATGAATCTATTCCTAGAACTCACATGGCAAGGCAGTTCCTGCAGAAATGGTCCCATTACATTCAATTTGCAATAATGAGGTGGAAGTGTTCTTGTCTTTGCTCTCCTCCCACTTCCTTTTCCTCAGCAGGTTATTCCTAGGATGTTGTGAGCTGTACTATTCTAAAAGGTAGTAACTCCCAGTGTTATTGCATCAAGGCCCAGGCATTAAGCAAACCACCTGCAATTTTCCGGGATAGCTGACAACAGCTAAATATTCACATTTAAGTACTGTTGAATGCATAAATAAATTAAAAAAGAATAACCATTAAAACTTCCAGTATGTTAATTATTTAAAAGTTACCTGAAAAGGAGAGTTCCATAAAACCAGAATTGCTTACTTAGTCCTGTCAGACTTTGAGTCCCCTGATATTTAAAGTAAATTGGGAATCTTACATTCTATGGTGATTTCTGACTTGATTTCAGCATTGACTTGATTTCCCCACCCCCCATTACCCGAACACGTTCAAAATAGGGTAAGGCATATATAAACAAGGGCCGACAGAATATCATTAAAAAAATGACAACAGATAAAATGAGATTGAAACCATTGTTGCAACAATCTGAGCTGTCCATTCAGAAACCAGGGTTAAGGCCCGGTCCCACTGCACTTACAGATGCAAAGAGGATGTAAAACGTTAAAAAAAGCTTGCCATCAGTTGGAAAATGCTATGCATCCATTGTGTACTCATTGCATACGTGTTTCATACACTCTATCCGTAGAGCATCCGTCCACTGCGATTTCATCCATGCAAGAAGTTTTGAGCTGCACAAAACTTTGTGAATGGAT
Source organism: Laticauda colubrina (assembly GCA_015471245.1). Lineage (NCBI taxonomy): Eukaryota > Metazoa > Chordata > Lepidosauria > Squamata > Elapidae > Laticauda > Laticauda colubrina. Next base: position 8,992,264 of record BLBF01000031.1, read on the forward strand.
GAACTTTCTGCCGTGTACGATGTAAATCCGCGACATACGAGCAACAAACGTTCTATGTCTGTTATCATCCGTTAAATGTCCGCTGTATCCTCTCTGCATCCTCTGGGCATCCTCGCAACTCACATCCGTTGCAGCTGAAAACGGAAAGGAGGAGGAAAGAAAAGGTACATGGAATGTCTATACATCGTTAGTAGCACAGAAATAGAAAGGATGCGCAGTGAACAGTTTGCATCCGATATACATCCGCGCGGCATCCCCTTTCTTTCCTTTAGGCGTACGTGATGCATCCGCTTCATCCGCTATGCGTCCGCTTCGCAATTATGCCCCGTAACCCCTTCGGAGGTGTCATCCCCTTCCATCCGCTTTCATCCGCTAGGCTTCCGATGAACATCCGTTTTAACATCCCCGCTACATACTACCCATGTCCGTTCTTTTGCGTTGTTTATCCAAATTTTTGCCACTTTTTGGAGCAGATGACAACGGATGGAGCCACCCCTGAAATTTTGCTCGTCCACTGTGTCTTTTATGCATATGTTTTGCGTCCGTCGGCCAGTGGGACCGGGCCTTTAGAAAAGAAGGTATTTAACAAAAACACAAAAAGCAAAGAGTAAATCTAAAGCAGCAGTCTCCAACCTTTCTGACCTGGTGGCCCAGCGGAGGGCGGGGGGGAGGGGATTACTGTATGCAAGTTGTAGGTGCGTGCACACATGTGCACAGCTTAATTTGTGAGAGTGGCAGATGCCCATGCCTGCACAAACCACCATTCACCTGCAAGTGCCTGCAACTTGCAGGAGTGGGACTTGCAGATGAGCGCAAGTGCCCACAACTCATGCACGGAGATTCATGCGCAAATACAAGTGCTCATCACTTGTGCACAAGTGGAGTTACATGCACGTGTGTTTCCCTCTGCTCCTGTGAATGGAGCTATGTATGGGTGCTCTCCTATGTGTGCAGCCCTGTTTTAAATAGTCCGCAGCCCAGTTGTGGGCCCCAGCCCCAGAGGATTGGAGATCCCTGATCTAAAGTACAACAGGAAAGATACGACATTCCTCTGACCAGAAACTCTATGCAGGAAAGACTCTGGATCACACTCATGTTATTAAGAAACCTACCTTCCGAAGCTAAAAGCTTGAGATCAGACAACTCCCAAATTCTGTTCGTGTAGCATTTGCAGGATGACAAAACTGTTTACATTTTTTAAAAACTGCTGAAACTTTGCTAGATTCAGCAATACACATATCCAATGAGCTTTCAACAATTTGTCTAAAAATACATTGGCTGGTTTGATTGATTCTGCAAGTAGTTCCAAATCCCCCCCTCCAAATTATCTTGTTCTGAAACTCACTTTACATCATAGCTACACAACAAAAGATGAGAATACTAAAATGTGAATTATTAAAGAATGTTTGCTTACATTATTTACTAGAAGATGGTATTGTATGAGGAAAGTAAAAAGAATTTATTGGTATTTGTGTATATGTTTGTGTATGTGCATGTATATTCAAACACACACACACACACACACACAATGTTCTTGCAGGAGCTCAAGTACCTATCATTCCAATAAATCCTGTCTATTATCAGTTGTGTACAAATCCTGCTTTTATCAACCAAGAGTAATAATGATAGTTTCAATATCCAAATGTTCCTGAATTTATGAGTTTTCTATGTTCATTGCAACCCTTCTTACTATAGAATTTTTACTTCTTTTTGGAGCTTTATTCAGAAAAAAAACAAAAGAGCTCCCTCCCTTGAGACATGAAGTTCTTTCCTGAAACACCATGATCTACATTCCTTTTCTTGTTCTGTGTAGAGGAAGAATGATTCTAGTCCCCTCGATTCTATATTCTGTTTTATAAAATAATTATGACACAGTCTTTTTAGGCAGAAAATAACACTACAGGAGCCCTGGTGGTGCAATGGTTAGAATGCAGTATTACAGGCTAACTTTGCTCACCCCACAGCTTGGAATTTGATCCTGACAGGCTCAGGGTTGACTCAGCCTTCCATCCTTCTGAGGTTGGTAAAATCAGGATCCAGATTGTTGGGGGGCAATATCATGACATTTATAAACTGCTCAGAGAGTGCTGTAAAGCACTATGAAATGGTAAATAAGGCTAAGTGCTATTTCTACTACAAACTTGGTCTTTGAGACACTACATGAACCATATACTCATATCTCATTTTTACCAAATCATGACTTGATCCTAAAGTTAGATTTGAAATAATACCTTGTGAAAGAATGGGCAGCAGGCTTAAATCTTTTTTATTTCTTAAAAAAAGGCATCAGGATATTTGTAGTACCCAAAAGCATTCTGGAAATAAAGATTATTCTTGAAGTTGGCACTTTGCCTTGGCATGTGTTATAACTTCCCATTATATTTTTCTTTTAGAAAATCTAATGGAGTCTGAAATTTGGCAAGTATTATGGGAGATCTCTGGAGGTATTACGCCAGATACCAAATTTTATGTAATTTCCATTCATTTTAGTGCTGTCTGCACCAGAGAACTTCCTGCCAAATTTTACTCCTTATTTAAAACATTTGTTCAGAATTAACATAGACTTAAACAGAAATTCTGAATATACATGCATTGTACCCTTCTGCTGTCAAGATAATTTCATGGGAATTAGCTTGTTGATCATGGCCAAGGTTAAGCACGATAATTAAATGACACTTTAATATTCCAAGACAATATAGCACTGAGTGTAAAACAAAGAGAACACTCCATGGAAGAGGCAATCATACATTATATAATATTCTGCAAATGTTCTGGATTACTATCCTTCTATGGTAATCTCCTTTCATTGGACATGATGTCTAGAGCTGATGGAAACTTTTGCAGATCAGTAGGTTGTTTTGAGCCTTAGTAATAAGCTTGTCCAGTTTCAGCTGGCCCTTTTTGAATGGGCATGTTGAGCTCCCCAATCTATAATCTAGATGACCTGGAAGTCAGCTCCCACCCAGAATTCTCAGCCAACGTGATGGTGCTGGCTGGGAAGTCTTTAAGATATGAAATACAAAACTCAGAAAGGTGTCTAGTTGGGATAAATGATCCTTTTGTCTTATGTATTAAAAAATACCCTATCAGCATTACCTAATTAAGATGCCAAATCATTCTAAAGATATTATAAAGAGATACAAGATGCCAACTTACAAAGATAACACAAACATACTACAATACTCTACATTTCAATGTTTCCTGGCAGATAAGAAAAGAGAGTTTTAACAGAATCAGTGTTTCTCACACCGATCAGATCTTTGGTACATACCGCCTTGTCCTAGCAACATAATGATCTCCATTATATAACGCAGAATGGCTCTAAATGCTTCACAGCAGTTATTCAGATTATCATGAAATCACTGACCACTCTGTACTTTTAATACTAATGCCATTTTTAGGAATATATTTTGTACATTTAAGAATATATAAGAAAATATAAGAAAATATTTTGTACCTGTTTGCAGTAATGTATTTTATTTGTTTTCCTTTGCTGTTTAATAATACTGTATAAAAACAGGTGCCCATTTTTTCTATTAAAAATATAGGAAATAAAAACCAGTGATTGAACTCTAATGAAATATTGCAGGGAGAATAACACTAACAGAAGCTAAATGTGCCATTCTGGTCTGTTCGGAAGGAAGAGCTGTTATTTAAAGCAGTCTTTCTCATTAGTAAATGTCTTTAGCATATCAACTTTAAAAGCCTTCTACTGATTAGACTTTGCCTCATCTTGAAAATCTAAGCAGTTTGTGCTATTTAGGAGACCTTAAAAAAGGCCAGAGCTGTAGTCTACACAGGAATGCTAAAAAAACTATCTCAGGAAGGCAAGGGCCAACCAATTATCTACTGTTGCCATGAAAACAGTCAGCAGTTGAGATCAACTTGAAGGAGTTTTTAGTTTGTAATATTTTTAATCTAAAGAAAGTATTTTTCAGTTACAACATATAAACTTTACAGTTTTTCTGATTCCCTTCTCCCACGTGATTAAAGAAATATTGAAAGCTTATTTTAAAAATGCATATTTAAGTCATCATCCGGTTCAATTTCTAATTTTAATATGCTCATTTTTTATTAATGTATTTGTGAAAGATAACCTTCCATTAAAAGATAGAGTAAAGCTAGAACAAAAGAGTAAGCCATTACATTGTTAACAAATTGTGAATTTATGAGTTCAGTCTCTTTTTTAAATGCTAGCTAGTTATTTGATCTCAGGGATTGAATGGAATCTGATCTCTTTGGGCAATACAGAGCAAAACATAATCTTATTAAAATAAGAAGCATAAAAGCCATGAAGTGAAGCTAAGATTAAAGAGATAAAGTTAATTTATCTTTAAGGTATCACAAGAGTCATTATCTGTTTTTGGAAGAGTAATGGTTGAGTCACAAAAAGCAATTAAGTAGAAGCCTATTTTCTACCCTATTTGCCAGGCTATAAAAAACTCAAAGCACAGCCAATTTACATTAGGTATAAAGGATATGAATTTAGTCAAGTAAGTAATGAAAAATATGTATGACACAATACATTTGTTTAATTAAATATATAAACATTTCTCCCCGAAATGAATAAATATTTACAATATTGACATCAGAGAATCAAAATCCACAGTTCTTTACTGAAGAATTTGGGAAATGGAGGAATAGGATTGTATTCAATGTCATACTGTTCATGTAAAAATGAGCCTGGATTGCTTGCATCAACAAAACTCTTCTATCATAATCTTGGATGAGGATCAAGGATTGCTGGAATGGAATATTATAAACCAAATGTGGAATATTTTCTAAAACTTGGAAATCTATTTCTCTAAGGGTTTACTCATAAAGGGAGGCAAAAACCCCCACACTGGTTCATTTTTGTCCTTGATAAATGAAATATCAATCACTCTGAAATCTGAGAAACTCATATTGTTTATTGCTCACCAGGCAAAAAAAGCATTTTCTCACTAATGGAATATAATTTCATTGTGTTTTGGCAGAAAAAACTAGATAAATGTATTCATACTTTTAAGGATGGAAGAGGTACAATTTCAATTAAAGCAATACATATAATTGTTTCAGAAGAGTTATAATTTAATAGAAACTTGATTTAAATCAATACACAAATTGTCTTGGTGATTGAATTGATACTTTTACTCATTTTAGAAAATAGTGCACAGTCAACTATTTAATGGATTGTTGTTTATTGATGCAGTAACAACATATTCAGGGTGTTAACTTAGTAATTTATCATGCAGTATGTTCACCTGGTAGCTTAGTTACTTTCAATGTTTAGGTTATTTTCTAAAATATTTTACTTTTAACAGACTAATTCTAGTTAGATTTAATTCTAAATAACTCTCCTACCAGAGAGCTGAAGACAACCAATAAGCATTGGACATTGTCCCTCCATGGAAAAACATTATTACAAGTGGAAGACTGACCTGATCTTTATAGTTTTCAACCACCACAGGAAATTTACTGCCTTTCTCTGTGCCATAAAAGGGACTGGCATAAGTGAGCTTAAATTGGTTTGTAATGCTGTCCAACTTGGAGATATTTTGATACACAGGTAATCCTCAGGTTACAATCATTTGTTCAGCAACTTTTCAAAGTTATGATGGTCTTAAATGAATGATACTTATGACCGGTCCTTGGGGTTCCATCTGTTGCAGTATTCTCGCAGTCATAGGATCACAATTTCCAATGTTCCCTACCAGCTTCTCACAAGCAAAGTCAATGGAAAGTTGGCAGGAAGTTGGAAGTCATGATCACATGTGGTCCACCTTTAACGATCTGTGCGGCTCTCACTTAAAAATGGCAACCAGGACTGCTGAAAATGCTATTACTGAGCAATACAATCACATGATATCATGTTTTATGACTGTACTGATTAACAATGGAAATTCCAGTTCCAGTTGCCATTATAACCCAAGGACTGCCTGTAATAAGATACAGTGGGTTTTTCCTTTATGTGGACTACAACGATTCTATTACAAAGAATTTGAGAGTTACTGTACAAATTTAAGTATCTGGCAAGATTTTTGGCTATATATAGGAATCCATGACAGTACTATTTGGTACTATCTTCAGAACTCCCAACATATTAGTTGCCAAGTTCTTGGCCAATTGGTTGGTTAGAGGCATAAGAATACAGAACTTTAAATTGTTAAATTTAAACTTTAAAGTGTTTAATACTATGTAGATGCTTAACAACCATCTAAATTCTCCATTTGGAAATTAACATAAATGAAAGAGGTCATTCAAGGTAGATAAAAATGAAAAAAAAAATCACAGATAGCAATAGCACTTAGACTTATATACTGCTTTACAGTGCTTTACAGCCCTCTTTATGAGGTTTACAGATTCAGCATATTACCCCCAACAATTTGGGCCCTCATTTTACCCACCTCAGAAGGATGGAAGGCTGAGTCAACCTTGACTAAGTCTACTCTGGGACTCATATACTGTAGAGTTTCAGGTATTTTTAGCTAAATATTTACTATTATTACTATTGACTATTACTGTTTACTATTATGTAAAACATCCTGCTCAGTGTAAAACATCAATTTGCAATAAATATAAAATATGATCAAATGCATCAAATATAAGCAATGAATAAGCATTATTCTGAGATGCTTTCAGCAAATCACAGCATGCTTTATTTTATTGTGTGGGACGTGAGGGGCAAGTGGAAAAAGTATTAGGCGTCATGGGGGGGAGGGGAGGAAACTGTTTAATTGATTGATGCTAATGAATATCTGTAAATAACCAGGAATAACTGAAAGGGAAAAAGTATCTGTTTTGATATCCTGTTCTTACCAGTTAACATGAAATCTTAACTCCAGTGTATTAAAAAGGGTAACTTTGGCAGAGAGCAGACATTAATGAGATAAACATATGCTTTTATATTTTATATTGGGCCGCTAGTTTTAGTAGTGTGACTCTGTCTGCCATCAGAACAGATATTGCTGACCAAAAAAATCAGCCTTCTCACTAAAGCTTCCAAAGATGTTTCAGAGAATTTGTGGACTTTTCGAATACATTGCCATAGTGAAGACAAAAAGAATGACCTCCTCCCTTGCAAGGTGGTATAGTGTATAATACAAGGCTGCATCCATAGCAGCCAGAGCTGCATTTCAATGCAATTTTAAGATTCTATCCTTTCATTTAATCGATTAATAGTCATCACTGATTTAGTCTTAAGGGTTAATGTGCATTAACTCAGTTTAATTTTTAGTGTATTAAAATTTAAATATTAATTGTATTTTATTTTCATTTATAAAATTTATACATTGCCTCAATCTACTCAGACTCTGGTCTGGTCAGTTCACAGTAGATGTCATAAAATACAAGTCTCTAATGTAACTGTTAGAATTTTTAAAAATGATTTAAAACTAGTCGCCTGTTTATATTCATTTTATAAGCTGATGAAAGTTTTTAGAGGTTAAAACAAAGCAGTAATCTTTCCAAGCCTTATGCTAAATGTCTAACATTGAGCTATTGGACTGGCACAGGGGAGAATTGAATTTGTGGTCCACTCTCAGCCTTAGAAATTCATTGGGGGAATCTGAATCAGTCCCTCTCAGCCCAACCTACAGGGTGATCGTTCTAGAGAATCGGAAGAAGCACTATGTATTCAAATACTGCAAACTCTTGAATTGAAGAGGTATATAAATCAAATAAATCAATATCTAAAAAACAAAGGGCACAAGCTAACAGAAAAAAATTCAGAAGACTGCACCAAGACATTAACATTTTCTCCATTTCAGTGGAATTAAAGCTGAAGTATTCATTATACTAGGATTCTTCTGATATCATTCATTGCCCATTGAATTCCCTTGGTTTAACTGAACATATATTACATTAAAATCCCTATATTCACAAACTTATTTGTGTTATATTAATTATCGTCCACTGCTTTACACTGCCATGGAAAAGCAAAGAAATATTAAGAAAAATCTTCAAGTTGCCGAAGTGTGTATATCAATGTTTAAAGCAACCACTTGAAAATAGGGGCTGCAATGGTTGGTATGTGCCAACTGAATTTAAAAATTTGCTTTGCTGTCTAATCAGAGATACATTTCTAGAAAGAAATGAGCATAAACTTTGTTAAGGATCATGATGCAATTCTCTGGATAGGATTTTACAATTAAGCAGTGCATGGACTTTGCACTTGGATTTTGTATCATGTTGAATTTGAAACAGGAAGATAATTTAAATATGGGGAAAAGATAATCTGGTCAAGGTTTCTTATGGCTTCCCACTCATTTATCACAGCAAGGTTTTGAACTCTTACAGATTATATAAATAGCTGGCATCATAACAACCTAATTCTATATATTGCAGCACTACCATGTGGAAAACTCCTCGTTAGAATTTTGTTAAAATGGGAAAAATGGCTTGTTCAGGCTAACAATCAGCGAACTATAGGCCAAATCTAAACAGGCCAAATCTAGCCCACTGTGTTTTTTGTTTTTTTTTTTAAATATAGTACTTCAATGGATCTGAGCCATTGAAGATCTGAGCCTCAACCAAGCTCCCAGGTTGAAGGTTGGGGCATTCTAGGCAGAGGCCTCTCCTTGCCTTCCTTGCTGGTGAGCTAGCATTGTTCAGTGGCTTCTGTGGCCCTTGGCCAGCTAACCATGTCCACAGAGTGGAAGAGGGAGAAGATCTAGCTCTTTAGGGAAAACATTTGCAGATTCCCAATTTAAAGCAAAGGTGTTGTGGCTCTATCCTTCAAAAAGGAACCAATTAAATGCCTACTTTACTTCATGAAAATAATCACTTATTAGTCTACCTTATTTCAAGATTCTGGTTCTTATGTTTGTAACTGTACACATGAATGTGGTTCTCTCCCCCCCCCCCCCCCATTTTAGCCACCACAGTAGTAGTGGTACCTTGCGGTAAAGAATTTGTATAAATTATTTTTCTACATCTATAGTCCATCAATTTTTATTTGCTAAATCCTGTGCTTTAAAGTAAAGTAACAGGAGGCAAGTATACACCTAGTTTTTATTCACTCGTGTCAGATTAATAATATCTGTAATATTTTTGTTCTTTCTGTATGCCACAAAGTATATTTTATTAAATCAAAGGAAAAATCCTTGAAGCATTGTATAAAAGAAAATAAATAACACAGGTCATCCACCTGCCCTTTCACAAAAAGTGGTGGATCTCAACAGACATTTCTTCCCTCTTTCATAATTCCAAAGGCTAGCAAGCATGAAATAAGCCAGAATGTAGAGGTGTATGAAAATCATCTTGATGTAGATGGGGAATCATTAAGAGAGGCTCAATGGCAATTTAGTCTTGGGGAAGTAGACAACATGAGAAAGAAACTTAGAACAACTCTGCCTGGATTCTGCTCGGTATAACAGGAGACAGAAGAGAAACTTTGTTAGGCTTTCAAGAATCTGTTCTCATATTCTATAACAATGAAGTACCATTTCTGTCCTCCTCATAGTGCCTGATTTTTGACCTGACCAACCTCAAGCATAGTTTATGGACTATGGACTCCATCTGTTGAGTACATGCTATTTACTACTTCATAAACTCTGGAATAAAAATTGAAGGGTTGGGCTTACACAAAACACGAAACCAAAGCCAAAGCCAAACCAGTTACATGATGGTTTAGCGCACTCTATGAAGTCAGCCCCGAATTCAATGTCTTATATAAGGTCACACCAGCAGGCTTATCTGTAGTCCAGCAATATTAATATTATCCACTAATGCAGTGGTCAGAATCCTCTACAATGCTGCAGTAAAGCAAGCTGAGCAACATCTGGAGATGGTATACTGTATAAGAGAGAGCTCCAGCATTTTAGATAATCCAACCCAAGCACTTAGCTAAAACTCATCATCAAGCCATTCCCAATCCAGGTCATTTGTGAGCAAATCTCCCTTCCTACTGTGAGCAGACAGAATCAAGTTGCCAGAATGTTTGCGTTACTGTTAAGAGACCATCAGAAAAGGCAGATTCCAATTCCATCAGGGCCTTCTCTCTCTCTCCTACCTAGCATCCCTCAGCAGTGAGGAGAAACATATATATATATACATACATACATACACACACGCACACATATATATATATAATTTTTCTTATATGTATCCATGTATTCATAACTATGTTTTCACTTATACCTATTATCTTGTAAGCAATTGACAAATATAAATAAATAAATATATAAATATATAAATAATATATAAATATATAATATATAAATATATAAATAAATAAATAAATACCTGGCCTTTCACAAGGCTAGCGGCAAACTGGCGCATGACAGCCTCAACGGTGTAGGCGCTTGACCATCCTCGGGGAGTGAGCAGCTCCATGCAGATGGCTCCGCCATCGAGGACGTAGCCGTTCTCCAAGCGCGGGCTAAGCACCCGCATGAAAGGCGGCGCGAAGGGGAAGTTGTCTGGGAAGGTGAGGTTGAGAAGGATGTATTCAGTGTTGGTCTCCTTCATGTCCTGCCACAGCACCGAGTCCTTGTCCACCTGGTGCAGCTTCACGTTCCAGTCGAAGAGGCTCTCGTCCACAAGCTCCACCGAGATGAAGCGGTCGCTCAGGCGGGCGATGTCCTGCAGCTCTTTCATTAGCCGTCGGGTGCGCACTTGTGTGCAGTGCGCCTGCCGGCTGGCCGGCACCAAAGCCGTGGAAACCAAGGCCGAGCCGGAGCGGTTAACGCCGCTGCCTCCTCCCGAAGGTTGCTCCTTCCCGGAGCCCGCCTCCTTGCCACCTCCGGGTTGCTGCGCTTTTTCTTTCCCGGCGTCGTGGGCCGCCGGTTGCTGCTTCGCCAGCTCCAGGACCTTCTTGGGCTTGTTGCGAGCGGGGCTACCGCCTGGGCTGCTGCAGCTCTCTCTGCTGGGGCTGCCGCAGCCGCTAGCCGGCGTGGCTTGCAGCTGCTGCTTATTCTTATGGTTGCTTTTGCCTCGCAACGAGGAGCCCTGCTGGAGGCTGCCGCGCCGGTGATGGTGGTGCTTGGGGTCCTCCGTGTCCCTATTGTGAAGGCGAATCAGCCCGATTTTCCGGAGGAGGGTAGCCATTCTCCAACGGGCTTGGGGGGGGGGGGGGTCGCCGAAGCGGCAGGGCGAAGCGGGGCTAGGCAAACCAGCAGGGGGAAGACGGACCTCAGATCGGCCACCTGTCCGAGCTAATTAAACCGGCGACCCCGAATCCCCCGGAGTCTCAAAGCCGATCGAAGCAGAGGAAGTCGGAAGGACGGAGAAAGGAGGGGGTGGGGGGTTGGGGGATGCGGTCTGGATGGTACTTCTGGCCGGGTTGCTCCTCCAGCCTCTTTCCTCGCCGCTCAGATCCCTCCTTTCAGGAGCGCCGCCGGCAGCATTGCAGCATTTGAAGCGCCTCTCCCGAAATCACCAACGGTCCGCGGTCGTGGCCATTGAATTCCCCCGCTGAAAAGGAGGGGAAAGCACCCCCAGCAGCCCCCTTTTCCCTCCGCCCACTCGCGCAGGGCACGCTGCTGGTTACCGCAGGAGGCCCCTCGCTTTCACAAATAACCTTCGGGTCTTATTGACCGAAAATAAAAACGGGATCCTATCCGAGAATCATCCGCACGTATCCACACGCACACCCTCCCTTTTCCTTTTGCGCGAATGAAAAACCACCCACCGGCGCAGAGCACAGCGAGGGGAGAGGAAGGATCCCAAGGCAGTTTCTCTCCCCCCCCCCCCCGTTCCGCCGGTCGACAGTGTCGGTCTGCTGGAAAATGTCCTCGCTATCAAACGGCGCTCCTTCTTCAACCGCGCTTGTGGCAAGCGGCACTGGGGTTGCTTTCCTCTCCTTTGTTCAGCCTCGGGCTTCTCCCGCTTGGAAGCCGGCAGCCGGGACCGTTTTGGACTGAAGGCGCTGACGCTTGGATTTAAAAGAAGTAGAAGAAGTAGAAGAAGAAGAAGAAAGAACGCGAGCTGTGGGAAGGCTTGGAAAGCTGCCTTCTTCTTGGCGCAAAAGAAGGCGACCCTCTTGTGAACGAGCCTGGCGTTCTGCCCTTTAGCTCACCCCTTCCACAAGAGAAGTGGGGGGAACCCGAGTCAGTCGCGCGACGGGCCCACCTCCTCCTCCTCCTCCTCCTCCTCCCCCCTCGCAGAGCGCACCGCGCTTCTGCAGCGGATCTGACATGACTGGCGTCGGGGAGGAGAAAAACCGGCCTAAACTCCACCCCGCTCCTCTGCATGCTCACGAAGAGGACGGCCTAGGCAAAAAAAGCTCACGTGGTGGGCAGGCCGGGCTCTCCCTGGCTGGAGTGAAGGGGGAAGCGAGTGGGGATTATGTTGGGAGCGATGCGTGATTCTTTTCGGTTAGCCTCAAACCGTCGATTTCCACCCCCACCCCCACCCCGGTTTCTTCACCCACTTCCACAATCACCAGTGTCAGGCAAACGGCAGGCTGTCGGCCTTTTGGGGGCTTCTAAAAATTACACTAACTTAACTACTGTGGCCATGCTTTCAAACGAGGGTTGGTTATATTTATTGGTAAACAAGGAAGGGAACAACAAAGGGAGCGTCTTGGGATGCCAAGATAATAGAAATGTACAGTTTTCTTTCAATATTTTTTTTCTTTCCCCAAAGAAATCCATGTGTGAGAAACGGCTTGTGGTGGATGAGGAAGAGATTTGGTACCTATATAGTTGGCAAGCTGTATATCACGTGATGGAATCCCTTATATTTAGTGCGTATAGTTATATGTTTGAATAATAACCCCTTAGGTCCCATAACAATTTAAAGATTTAAGTTCATTTATCTACAATATTCTCTCTAAAATACATATTTTTGAAGAGGGTGGTATGCTGGCCTAGTGGTGAAAATGCTAGCCTCCCCACTAGGAAGGTTGAAAATTCAACCCTAGATAGTGGCAGATGTTTCTGTCCTAAGGTACAAATACTGGTATGTATAAACAATTACTTTAATAATAGACTTAAATCACATTTTCATATTGTCACCCACTTATTAAGCAAGTTTTCCAAATACACAATTAAAACACACTGGTTTATAATTAGATATTTTCTAATCCACTTGTCTTGCCAAATTTGTCTTTGTATCTAAACAGTAGTACTAATCAAGAACACTTCAAAAGTTTTGCACTCAGCTGATGATTAGATGGAGCCACTATTCAATTTTCTGGGGTCAAGGGGAAAAACTCCGTTGTTGGCCCTTCCTCTTGCATACCGAAACAAAACCCCAATATCAAGAATCATTTGCCTGTCTGAAAAATTAAGCTTGCTTTTCTTTTCATGTGGATTAATTTCAGTTAGTGGTAGGCAGGGATGAAGATAATTCTAGTGCTAGAGGTTTTAGTTTTCTCCTGCTTGAGTAAACTACAGGCAGTGGAGGTTTTGTTTTCCCTCTTCTAGGAAAGTCCAATGCTGATAGATGCCTTTTGCGTTCTTCTTTGGAATGAGAAATATCCAGTTGCAAATTTTTCCTGACTTATCTTATAGTACATGCATCTTCAATAACAATGTATGAATCATATAAGTTATATAGAATGGAACGGAACGGAACGGAACGGAACGGAACGGAACGGAACAGAACAGAACAGAACAGAACAGAACAGAACAGAACAGAACAGTATAGAGAACAGCACTGGAGTGGAGTAGAATGGAATTATATAATGTAATATGGGTTCTGCATATCACAATCATATGGGATATGAAATAATTTTGTCTTAATAGTCCCTGATTTATTAATTTCTGTATAATATGTCATATGGTGTTTCATTTGCAATGTTTGCTTCTGAAGTCAATAATTCCCCTCTTTTTTATATTGCAAAATAATTTTAATTAATACTTTACTTTTTTTAAAAAACATTTTTAATTTTTTTTTCATTCTGCTATTTGAGATGGGTTGCACATAAGCTATGTCTTATAATTACTTTCCTATCGCTTCAGCTTAACTTGAGTCACTTGAAAGTTATTACAAACCAGGAATCAGATTTCCTAATGTCAGAAAAAGTCAGAAGAAAGCACATCACAACAATTTCAAAAGAAGTATGATGCCTGCATGGCCTTTATTTGTAAAAGGAACTACTCATTCAATCAAATATACAGGATAACAGTATAGCAGAGTTGGAAGAGGCATTGGAAGTCTTCTAGTCCAAACCCTTACTCAAGCAGAAGACCCTATACCATTTCAGACAAATGGTTGTCCAATCTCTTTTTAAAAGCTCCAGTGATGGAGCACCTACTACTTCTGAAGGCAAGCAATTCCACTGGTTTATTGTTCTCACTGTCAGGAAATTTCTCCTTAGTTCTAGGTTGTTTCTGTCCTTGGTTAGCTTCCAATCATTGCTTCTTACCTTCTGGTGCTTTGGCAAATAGGTTGACCCCTTTCCCCTTTTTTGTGGCAGCCCCTGAGATATTGGATCACTGTTATCATGTCATCCTTAGCCTTCTTTTCACTAGACTAGATATATCCAATGCCGGAAACCATTCTTCATATATTTTAGCCTCTAGTCCCCTAATCATCTTTGTTGCTCTTCTCTGTATTCTTTCCAGAGTCTCAACATCTTTTTTATATTGTGGTGACCAAAACTGGATGCAGTAGTCCAAGTGTGTCTTACAAGGTCTTATAAACTCTTCACATTATATTTATTTGTATCCTGCCTTTATTTTACAAATAAGTCAGGACAGTGAACAATATCCAACATACCCTCCTCCTCCAGTTTTCCCAACAATCCTGTGAGGTGGATCGGGCTGAAAGACAGTGATTGGCTCAAGGCCACTTAGTTCACTTTCATAGGTAAAGTAGGACTAGAACTCACAGTCTCCTGCTCTCTGGCCTAGTACCTTGAGCAGTATACCATCTGTACCAGACTGGCTCATACAATGTTCTATCACATCACCTCTTTCGAGATGATGAATCCGCAAACAGACAGGAGACTGTACAACTTGCCTCGTGGTGTAACCGGAACAATCTGGAACTGAACACACTCAAAACTGTAGAAATGGTGTAGACTTTAGAACAAACCCTCCCATACTACCACCTCTTACAATACTAAACAACACAGTATCAACAGTAGAGACCTTCAAATTTCTCGGTTCTATATCACATGACCTAAAATGGACACCTAACATCAAGAACGTCATCAAAACACAACAAAGAATGTTCTGCCTCAACTCAGAAAGCTCAAACTGCCCAAGGAGCTGCTGATACAGATCTACAGAGGAATTATTGAATCTATCATCTATAACTGTTTGGTTTGGTTCTGCAACCCGACAGGACAGACACAGACTTCAGAGAGTAATTAAGACTGCAGAAAAAACAATTACTACCAACCTTCCTTCAATGGAGGACCTGTATACTGCACGAGTCAAAAAGAGGGCTGTGAAAATATTTACAGACCCCTCACATCCCAGACATAAACTGTTTCAACTCCTTCCCTCAAAATGACGCTATATATGTTCTGCACACCAGAACAACTAGATCACAAAAACAGTTTTTCCCGAAAGCCATCAATCTGCTAAACAAATAATTTCCTCAACACTGTTCAACTATTTACAAAGTCTGCACTACTATTACTGTTAATCTCATCACTCCTTATTACCCACCCCTCCCATTTGTGACTGTATGACTGTAACTTTGTCGCTTGTAGCCTTACGATTTATATTGACTGTTTCCTAGTATGATTTAATTGCTTACTGTGCCCTATGACTATCATTAAGTGTTGTACCTGATGATTCTTGACTCTTGATGAATGTATCTTTTCTTTCATGTATACAGAGAGTACTTGCAGCAAGACACATTCCTTGTGTGTTCAATCACACTTGGCCAATAAAGAATTCTACTTCTATCTTGAAAGCAGGGTTTTCAATCCTGCTAAGAAGATCCTCCCTTGGACAATCTTCTAGCTTCTCATATGTGGCATGATTCTGCCCACCTTTTAATTTTCTGTAGTTCAGGTTTTTGCTTGCCTTTTTCCTGACCATTTCATTTAACGATTCCTGGCTGGTAATAATGGCTACAACTGGAAAGCACCAAGTTGGAATGACTGCAGTTGACTTTCACCTTTTTTCTGATTTTCCCATCCTATTTTTCCTCTTCCTACATTTTGAACACATCTTCCCTAGGACACGGATATGACTTTTGCTTCTACTGTCCCCTCAAGGTCATGTGCATTGATAGTATATTTATAAAAGGATTATATGACTATGCTAAGGCAATTGGAACCACATTTGAACAAGAGAAGCTCATTACTTACAGAGTCAAGAGAAATGACAAAAACCTCTTGCTCATATCAATCAAACGGCAGCAGGAATCAAAGGAGGCAATAGCAATAGGTTCCACAGGGCATGGGAGAAATACTTTCTGAATGTATTCTCTTTAGGATATCTAGATGAAAGGAAAAGGAAGCCACAGCTGGAAAATGGGGCCAGTGCTGTCTACAATTTAAGTTCAGAAAAGAACAAACAGTACTTGATGCCATTTAGTCAAAGTTGCTGTTACATACTTCGCTCTACTTTTCATTTCTCATTCCTTGTTAGAGCCTACCATTTCATATTTGCCTACAGTCTTTTCCCTTTTGGAACACATCCTTTCTAGTTCCCATGGCAACGTCTATCTTTCTCTATTTTTTCCCTAAGGACTTTTCCTTGTGGTTGTTGTATCTTATTTCTCTTTGCCGAAGCTATTTCCGGGAGTCTTTTGGTATCATCCATTTGTACCCCCTTCGTTCAACTGAACATATATGACATTAAATGTCTATTCCCAAACTTTGTCTTTGTGCAATATTTTGATTGTTTCTAGATATTCCAATAGTTTTTTTCAGTAATGGGTTGGTTGATTTGCAAATTGGATGACAGCAACTATCACTCATGGTACAATAAGATATATTGTCCACTTCATACCTATAAGTCTTCATAATTTTGTACACCAACATGTGTGTGTGTGTACACACAGTATACACACATACACACACAGTATATGTACTGTATTTACAGTGTATATACAGTATATATATATATATATGGAGCTTTGTAACTAGGAAGAAATGGACACATGGATGTGTCTTACATGTAGGGGTATATAAAATGCATGAAGTGGAATAAATGGACAAGAAGACGTCATTTCTCCCTCTTTGTAGTAGAAGTTATGTAATGAAGCGCTAAAACAAACAGGAGAAAGTTTTCGTACACATTAATTATGCTATAAGTTGAAATGATAGCTGCCAGCTTTGATTATTTTAAAGGATGATTAAACAACTCTAGCGACAGCAATTTGGTCCAGGGGTTAAGGCATCAGACCGAAAACCATGAGATTGTGGGTTCTAGTCCCACTTTAGGCACAAAGTCACTCTTTCAACCCTAGGAGGCAATGGCAAACTTCTGTTAAAAAACCTTGCCAAGAAAACTACAAGGATTAGTCCAAGCAGTTTTCAGGAGTCAAGACTGACTTGAAGGCACAAAAAAACAAGCCAGCAAAAACCCATCAATTCGATGGTTGGTAAGGATTCAGTGACTCTATCAAAAATATATGGGCAATCCTTGACTTACAATCATTTATTTAGTCTGTTTGAACTTATGGCGGCACTGAAAAAAGTGACTTACAGTTGGTCTTCACTCTTACAACCATTGCAACATCCTACATTCACATGATCAAAATTTGGGTACTTGGCAACCGGCTTGCATTTATGATAGTTGCAGCATCCTGAAGTCACATGATTGCCATTTATGATCTTCCAACTATCTTCCGGTGAGTAAAGTTAATAGGAGAGAGCCAGATTCACTTAGCAACTGCCTGATTCACTTAACAACAGCAGTGATTTGGTTAACAACAAAATGTGTTGAAGCAAAATGTGAATCTTGTATGTCTGAGTTTATAGCTCTTAATATTACATATCATTCTAATTTGGTGGGTTCCCCGCCCTTCTTCCTCACCATCAGATTCATTATTCTTTTTATATTAATGAAGACTAACAGAAAAACACAATTATTTCTGTCTCTTTTTAATCTTGTGTATTAAAAAAATAAATGTCAGAGTAAAAAAAAATCTTGTAGCCTAGCCTCCCTGATCTGCAAGTGGTGTGGCACAAGCTGCTGGAAATATGCTCTAATTTTGAACCAACCAGAATGCTTATTTATGAAAGGATTGGAGACCTTCTATATTCCCCACATATGGGTTTTTATGCCATGTCAGCAACTTCTGGATGCTGTTGTCGTGGCAACAGCAGATGCTGGGTCAAGGTTCAAGCTGCAGTTCCTCACACCAAGTGGTTTCGGCTTTTTTCTATTTAAACCATTTTCAAGTATCCACAGTGAAATTTATGTTTTGTGGATCCACATTTTAATGTGTGTTTCATATGTCGTAATAGTGGGAAATATTTTATTGTGGATTGCTCTAAAATTCAAATACAGAATTTAACTGAGGTTGATGCAAAGATTATGTGCAGGAATTGGAGAGGCTATGTATGTAGCAATACTGCTTTTATTTTTTAAAATTATAAGAATCAGGGAAATATAATATTGGCCAATACTCTAAAAATAAAAGGCAAATGATAGATTTAGAGCTGACAAAATTATTAATATGGACTTTTCTGCTGCAAGAAGGAATAATTGACTGAAATTGAGTTAAAAAGTTATTACATACATTCCTGGATATTAAAGCTCTCAGTGATTATCAGGTTACATAAAATTTTCATATTTAGATGCAATTAAGCAACAATTTCTTAGTATTCTGAAAGAGAAAGTGATAGAGAAATGCTTGGAATTCAGGTTTATATCTCCACTTTTTATAATGAAATTCTCAGAGTGGGTTGAAATACAATTACAATGCTGAAACACTTCAACTGAATAGGAACACAGAATAGTAACAAAGAATAGGAACATAGAGTTAGTTATTATTTTTAAAATCCTAAAAAAATTATACCCAGGAAAGCTGAAATATCAACTTCTGCAAAATTTCCACCACACACCACACATCAAAGATCAGCCTGGAAGGCCCCTTGGTTATCTTCTGGAGTGGGCCTTGTTCGCCTATGGGGAACAATGTATGGACAGCTATCCACACTGACTTCAAGTGCTTTTAAAAAACACTTCTTCCCAATGATTCACAATATTTAATTGCTAATTAACTTTTTAAAGCCTCCTTGCCAAAATTATTTCTTAAATCTGTTTTAATAGATTTTACAGTTTTTACATAATTTGTTAGACTTTGCTATTTTGTTTGCAACCCAGATATTAAATGACAAATGATCTAAAAATAAACAAACAAACAAATAAATCTATTGTAACATGTTGTGCATAGCACAGTACGTGAAATATTTGCATCCGTTTGTCTCCTTACCCCTACCCCATGTGTTTTGCTATCATAAAAGAATAGCTTCAACAAAACAAAGCATTAGTAATTGGCCCTAAAGCTGTGTTTGGACTGTGAAAGCAGTTTGCCTTAAATCCAGTCCTTTAAATCCAATCAGATAAAAAGGGGAATTACCTGGGGCCAAAACAGAACTTGTTATTGACCAGTGCACCCTTCCTAACATGCTTTTTTTGCTTGAGAGTTTCTGTATGCTACAGGTTTTACTTTAGATTAAATCAATTGCTGGTGATCATTTGGTACATGGTTATTTCTTGATTTTGGATGTCATGGTCACCCAGAGATTGTTTCTAATATCAGTATATTTTGTATGTGCTTTGGTTGAAATATATACCTGTTGAATTCTGTGGGGCGATCTCAGCTTAAACGATAAGATTTTAATTTGCTTAAAATTTGACTGAAGAAAGCTTTAGAGTGGGATACTGAATGAAAAAAAATGTATATACTTCCTATTAAAAATTACTTAATTTTACTTAATCCACATAGCAACTTTGATACACAGGAACTCCAAATATTTAAGAAAGATAATTTCATATATAAAAATAGTCATGCTGAGCCATCAAACTCCAACATGTTTGAGGATCTTTCTAATTGTTTCATAATAAGATAAAAAGAACCTTGAGAACCTTCTTTGATTTTGGTGCTTTTTTCAACAGGCTCCACCAAAATAATAGCATGAGTCAAGAGACAGAAACTTTATGGTATATTTTCCTGATAGACATGCCCAAAGTCATTTTTAGCAGACACAATACATTTGCTTATGGTTTCCTTTCTTCTGTAAAAGTTTCAGCACCCCATTTGTACTTGTCAGTCATACAAGGGCCTTGGCTGAGTAAATAAACTATGCTGTACAATTTTCTTCCTTAATCAGGGAGACATTTTTCAATGGCCTCTGCAAAATGTTCAGCATTTGCATAGTTTACTGGAGACATATCTAACTGAATACTGGAAAAACTTGTCATCCTTCTCCACAGAGCTGTTCTCAGTGAAAAGAAAAAAACATTTCACAATAATTGCTTTTGGGTAGCACCTACGTTTTCTTTTCCCATGCAGTCAATAAGGTGACTGTTTTTGGTTGTCTACATGCATATTTCCCAGATTTCCCCAGTACTGTACCAAGCTGTCATTTTTGGACTTTCCCTTAAAGTATTGGAAGATCAACTGATGCAGTAGGACAAAAATTCCATCAGAATTTTTATTTTTATGGTTTTTTTTCTGTTTCTTTGTTATTACTTTAAAAGCAATAAAATATTTTAAAAAAATATTTGAAATCATATTTGAAACTGCCTTGCAACTTTGGTGCCTATTTCTGGAAAAGAGTATTTTTCTCCCAAAACAGACTAAATTACAATAAAGTTGTCTGCTTTTAACTTATTGTAATATATGATTGAAGGTACAGTGTGGAGATATTGCTGATAATAACAAATGGGGAGACTATTTGGATAACTAAATATTCTGTTCAATTGTAGAAAGTTATACCAGAAAAAATAATGTTCTGAAAAAACAAGACAGCAGCAAAAAATTTAAAAATGATCTTCAGGTTTAATTGAAAATAATCAACCTGATCTGTTTGATATTTATCATCATTCTTCAGAAGACTAAAGACAGGTTTGTAATTAAAGTTAAACGTTAAACTCTTTGAGGCAATCTACAACTACAGGTAAGTGACAAAAATGTGTTAATTGCATTACTTATAATTAAATTTAATTATATTTCTCTTGAGGAAATCTGTTTAGGTCTAAAGTTCACACTACTCTGACTATTATGAGAAAGAACATCCCAGATGTTTTCCATACTAGCCCTATAAACACAAAGAAGAGTGCAAGTTTGCTCTTCTGCTCTAATGTATGACTATGAAGTGAACTTTGATTCGCTTCAATGTGCTTTGTGGCAATGTTCTTCCTGAACATTGTATATTCCTGTGTTCTTATATATATTCTCATTGTATATTCTCAATGTTCTTCCTGTAGATTATGTATATCACAGGCAGGATCACACTTGTTCATTTGACTCCATGAATACTTGGCCACAGCATGAATACTTTCAAAGTAAAATAATAATCTTTATTATTCATAATGAAATGAAATGGCTAATAATGAAATGGCTAATAGAAATTCAGCCTTCAACATATTCATGTTGCATAAATATATTTACTTAGAAATAAATCTCACACTATAGATTCAAATGGAATTTACTGGCGAAATAATTTCTCCAGTTCCTGAATTATCCATATACCCTTAGCTTATGAAAATATATTTTTCAGTTTAAAAATGAAATGGAATCACTGTAAGGTAAATGCTTCAATTAGACTTAGAAGTGTATACTACAAACACCTGGAAGTTTATAAATATTTTTTTTAAAATATGTTTTCATTACCTTGTATGCTCTTAGGCTAGGTGAGCTTCCATAAAAATGCTTGGAGCAGATTCTCTCAAATCAGACATTTTGGACTTGATTCCCATTATTTCTAGGCAGCATTGACAAAAGTTTAAGATTGAGGCACCTGAAAGTCAGCACTTCTGAGTAAGGATGAAATAAAGGTAAGAAAATTATTTTCTTTATTGTCCTGAGAGAAATTATCAAGTTCATATTTGGTAGGTACCCAAAGTCCTTTTTTAAAACCAATTGACTGCCATTTTTATTTGCATTTAAGACAAGTTTCCAGGATAGAAAATAATAAGTTCAAATTTACAAAAACTCCAGATTTAACAAAAACTTAAATTACTACTGTATTTTTCATTTCAAAGCCAAAGCTTTGTTTTGTTTGTATAAGCAGAACTTTCTGAATTGAAATGAAGCATTACAGTAAAATGTAAAGTTTATCTTCTGTATAGGGTTATATCCTTCCAGTGGAAAATTTTTATTTTAAAGCATTTTAAAAAAAGTGCTTCCCAGTTTAATTTATAAGAAGGAAAAGCCAGGAAGCTGTACTCTGTATTATGCAGATACATATTGTGTTTTCAATTTCAAAGCACAGTACCAAAGAAAATTTATGCAACAAATTAAGATAATCTAATTAAGTCTTGGTGTAAATGAAAATTCAAGAGTTGGCTTTCTCATTATAGTATAAATGACAGATGCTTTAACTATTCTACAGTTGGCAATGGTTGGATTCCAAATTTTCTTGAATCCACAAGTAATCAAAAGCAGCAACCACAGCCAAAATGGCAAGAAGTGTGTTGTTAAATCATTTGTAATGCAGAGCATGTATAAAATGCTTTAGAATATTCAGCAGAGTTCACACTGTTGTGGTGACTTAACAGAATTGTATTAATGTCGCATTTTAACAGGAGACAAAGTGAATCAAGTCAGTGTTTTGTCTTAAGCTGCCCACCAAATTCATTATTAAAGTCAGGACTGACCTAAGAACTCACAGCTCAGCCTTTTAACCAGTACTTTGTATTAAAATAGGTAAAGAGTTATTGTATTCCTTTTAAAACACTGAAATGTGCAGGAAGTGTTTTGTTTTGATAATGCACTGGGAAATATCTAGTGTGCACAATTGCTGTCATAAAATACAACAAGAAGTAACATTTATAACTGCATACACATAACCAAACTGGTTGCTAAGTGACAGATGGATTTATTTAAAATGATGCTTTCCCTATAAGCCTGCAAAATCCACTTGTCCAGCCTAGGTCCTTCCAGATGTTTTAACCTATAACTGAGATGGTCTGGAGGTATTCAGATTGTGAAAGTTTCATTTATGTATTCATATTACAGTGGTACCTTTGTACTCATCATTAATTGGTTCCAGGAGACCCGATGAGTACCAAAACAAGGAGAACCAAACCATAAGGAATCATGTAGTGAGTCACAAGGCAGTTGATATTGACTAATTCTAGCTTGTGTGTTGACCACCAAATAAATTTTGGACAAAATTTTTGTCTCAGAATGCACCAAATACCAAATTTGATGAGTTTTGAATACCAAGGTACCACCAGAGTGGGTATTCAGCAGGTTCTGACCAGTTCTGGAGAACTGGAAGCGGAAATTGTGAGTAGTTTTGAGAACTGGCAAATGACACCTCTGACTGGAGATTTTACAGCACCCTTCCCCTGTCATGCTCACTAAACCACGCCCACAGAACTGGTAGTAAAAAAAATTGAATCCCACTACTGGGTACCACTGTATTAGCCTCAAACATTCTTTGTTGTATTACAGTTGTAAACATCCACCCAGAAGTGGTACCATTCTGAAAATCCAGCACTTGCAAGGATCCAACAAATGTTCCATTAGATTATCCAAATGGGGAAAGCTAAATATTTATGCACGACACTATTTATCTTATGTTATGCCCATGTCCCACTGCACCAACGGATGCAAAGAGGATGTAAAACGGACAAAAAAGCTTGCCATCCGTTGGAAAACACGATGCATCCATTGTGTACTCATTGCATACATGTTTCATACGATCTATCCTCGAGCATCCTTCTACTGAGATTTCATCCGCACAAGAAGTTTTGAGCTGCACAAAACTTTTTGAGTGGATGAACTTTTCGCCGCGTACGATGTACATCCGCAACATATACGGGCAACAAACATTCTATGTCCGTAATCATCCATTAAACATCCGCTCTGTATCCTCTCACCATCTTCTGGACATCCCCTCAACTCACATCCACTGCAGCTGAAAACGGAAAGAGGGAGGAAACGAAAGGTACACGGAACGTCCACACAGCATCAGTAACATGGAAATAGAAAGGATGTAAGCGGATGCATCTCGTATATAAAGCATTAAAACGGACAAAACGTTTGTATATGGGATGTATCTCGGATATTTAGGATGTCTGGAGTATGTCGAGAGTATGTGGAAGGACACCTAGCGGAGAACCAATATTTCCTATAAAAAGGGGGAAATCACCTAGATCTCAGTATGAGTGCAGCAGCCGTGGTTGTATAGACCTCTTCACCCTTGGTCTTGCTCTTCCACACCATCCATTGTTCTCCACCATGGATCATAACACAGTCCTTATGGTAGCTGTGATCATTCAACACCAGAACCAAGCCCTGTTCAGACTGTTTCACCTTTTCTACACAAGGAGAAGAAGGAGACGTTCAAGAGCTGTGTGGGTCCGAGGATGGATCGGGAGAAGAATGGAGTTTGG
The DNA here is from genome assembly GCA_015471245.1 of Laticauda colubrina. Classification (NCBI taxonomy): domain Eukaryota; kingdom Metazoa; phylum Chordata; class Lepidosauria; order Squamata; family Elapidae; genus Laticauda; species Laticauda colubrina. The sequence goes on from BLBF01000031.1 coordinate 9,016,677, forward strand.
ACTGTATGACAAGCTGATGGTGGAGCTGAGGAATGAAGACCCTCGTGCATTCCAGCACTTCATGAGGATGCCACCAGCCATGTTTGACGAAATTGTAGAGCGTCTGAGACCCAGGTTGACCAAGCCGAGCCCCAACTTCCGTCCCAACCTGGACCATGGACTGAAAGTGGCACTGACTCTGCGGCACCTGGCCTCTGGAACCACATACAGAAACATGCAGTATGCATGGAGGGTGCCACACAACACCATCAGCAAAGTGGTCAGAGAAGTGGTGCAGGCCATCATCGAAGAATACATGTAGGAGCTCCAGCCAACTCAGGGTCCTCTTATTACAACTACAAGGGCTTCTTCAGTATCATCCTCTTTGCCATGGTTGATGCTGACTACAAGTTCATGTACATCAATGCTTCAGGCAATGGGTCAGCTGCAGATAGCCAGGTATACAATGCCAGTGACCTCAAGGATGGGCTGGAACGCAATCTCATCATGGGTTTTCCAGATCCAGACCCCCTACCCAATGACACACAAGATGTGCACTACTTCATTGTGGGTGATGATGCCTTCTCCTTCAGAACCTACCTCATGAAGCCCTACAGTTCAAGATACCTCACCCGTGAAGAGAGGATCTTCAACTACAGGCTGTCCAGGGCAAGACGGGTGGTGGAGAATGCCTTTGGCATCCTGGCCAACAGGTTCCAGATACTTCTCAACCCCATGCAGCATCACCCAGGGACTTTGAGGAGCATCGTGGAAGCTTGCTGCATCCTGCACAATCTCATGCGCACCCGCTACCCAGTGTTGCAGAACAGGCTCGTGGACTGTCAACAAGGGAATGGGGACATGGAGCCTGGTGAATGGAGGCAAGGAGTAAACCTGATAGACACTGTGGATGTGCCAGGCCCCAACAGAGCTTCACATGAAGGGAAGAAGCAGCGAAACCTCCTGAGACACTGGTGCAACTCCCCAGCTGGAGCAGTGGAGTGGCAAGACAGGATGACAGATGGTTAATGGATGCTTCCTTGAGCCTGTCTCATAACACTGATGAGATTGTGCCATGAATGTTGAGTGGCCCTACAATGAATAGGGCATTAATAAAGAGCTTTGTTTATTTTGAAATGTGTTGATCAATGAATAAATTGTTATTGATAAAAAAGGGCCATATGTGTGGCTGCTGGGAGGGTCCTTCTTACCCATCCCACAAGTATCCTTACCCATCCCACAGCTATCCTTACCCATGCCACAAGTATCCTTACCCATCCCACAACTATCCTTACCCATCCCACAAGCATGCAAAGGCTTAACCATTTTTTCAAAGTTATCACCAACATTTTATTAAATAAAAAAAATGAACCCAGTGTGTGAAGCAAAGATAACCTTTATTAAGAACTGTCTTAAGTCAACTGTATGACTTTATTAAAAAAGCAAAATGAACCAAGGGGCTGTTGAAAGCCATGGAAAGGCGGTGACATCATCTGGGTTGGAGCAGCAGACCTGGATTGGGTAGGAGCAGGTTCAGCTGGGCCTTGAGGGTTGTGCAGAAGTGCTGTTATCTTCTCCTTCATCACCTGGTACTGGGCCTCAGGCAGGTCCATGAGGGTCTGGCTCACGTAGGTGATGAAGGGCTTGTGGTTCAAGGATGGTATGTCGCTGTGGACCAGCTGAGAGAGAAGATCTGTGCTGGTCTTGATTGTGTCTCTGATCTCCAACAGGACAGTGTGGCTCTGGCCCTCCAGTCTGCCTCTCTGCCTGCATCCTGTGGAGCTGGGGGTGGGGGTGGGTTGGTCTCTGGTGGCTGCCGCTTCTTGCTCTATTTGTGACAGGGGATCCTTCACGTCCTCCGGCATGGGGAGTGCAGCTGTTGGGGGGGTCTCTGCCGTGGGGCCCTCCGAAGACACCTGCTTGGACAGTGTAGCTGTCTCCCGGCTGGAAGAGGACTGGCTGTCTGTGGGCTTCTGAGGGAGAGGGGTGTCAGAGGGGCTGCTCCTTGGTGGTGGATCTCACCCTCCAGGAAGCTGCACTTGACCATGACGTATATCTCCCGGTCAGTGAGCTTGACAGCGGCCTGCCCAGATTTCTTCAGGTGTAGCTTGCCATACCAGGTGTGCATGTGCTTCCACAATCCAAGGAGTACATCTGCAGTGTAGCCCAGGTTCTCTGCCTTGTCTCTCCAAGCTGCCTGCTTCCTCTTGGTGTCGCAATAGAGTCTGTGGCCCTTTCTCCAGAGGTACTCATTCTCCCTCAGCCATTCCAGCACCTCCTCCTCATGCTCCTCGGAAAGGGTGTACTGTTTCCTCTCTCCCTTCTCCTTCCCTTGCCTCTTCCTCCCTCTGGCAGGGGCTTGAGCAGCAGGGCCTTCAGGAGCTTGAGCAGCAGGGCTTTGAGGGCCTTGGGGCTGGTTCACCACAGCAGCAGCACCAGCAGCACCAGCACCAGCACCAGCACCAGCAGCAAGAGAAGCACCAGCAGCACCAGCAGCACCAGCAGCACCATCAGGAGAAGCATCAGCAGCACCAGCAGGAGAAGCACCAGCAGCAGCAGCAGCAACACCAGCAGCAACACCACCGCCAGCAGCAGAAGCACCAGCAGCTTCAGAGTCAGCACCAGGGGGTGGGATGGTGGTTCTGTCCTTCTTGCCAGGGCTGGCAGGAGTAGGCACAGGCTTTCTTTTCTTCCCTGACTGATGAACCATGGTGTATTCGAAGATGTCTGTGGCAGCACGTCTTTCCTCTGAATGCTGACTGCTTGCGAGCTGCATCCTTTTATATCCATGGAGCTGACGCAATTCATCCTCCCCGCATGCGCAGTGAACGCTTTGCATCCGCTATGCATCCACTATGCATCCGCTATGCATCCTCTATGCATCCTCTATGCATCCGCTTTGCTTCCTCTAGGCGTCCGTGATGTGTCCGCATCATCCGCTACACTCCTTCCGCTATGCGTCCGCTTCACAATTCTCCCCCGAAGCCCTTCGGATGTGTCATCAGCTTCCATCCGCTTCCATTCACTAGGCTTCCTACAAACATCCGTTTGACATCCCCGCTACATACTACCTCCGTCCGTTCCTTTCCGTTCTTTTCCGTTCTGTTTATGCAAATTTGGGGCACTTTTTGGAGCGGATAACAACGGATGGAGCCACCCCCAAAATTTTGCTCGTCCGCTGTGTCCTTTTTGCATACGTTTTGCATCCATCGACCAGTGGGACCTAGCCTTAATTTACTAAAAAAATTTTTATTTATTTATTTATTTTATTTTATTTGTCAATTGCTTACAAGATAATAGGTATAAGTATAAACATGAGTAAGAATACAGGAAATAGGTACAAAATGGGGACAATAGGACAGGGGTGGTAGGCACGATGGTGCACTTTTACGTACTCCTTACAGACCTCTTTGGGATGTGGTGAGGTCAATAGTGTGTAGTTTGAGGTTAAAATAATGGGGGTTAGAGGATGTAACAACAGAGTCAGGTAGTGCATTCCAAGCATTGACCATTCTGTTGCTGAAGTCTTATTTTCTGCAATCGAGTTTGAAGTGGTTTTCATTGAGTTTGTATCTGTTGTGTGCTCTTGTATTGTTGTGGTTGAAGCTGAAGTAGTCATTGACTTTTAGGACATTGTAACAATAATTTTGTGTGCTAAGCTTAAGTCTAACTATAGGTGGCTTAGTTCCAGGTTGTCCAAACTCAAAATCCCAAGCCTGGTGACAGGGTATTCTGTTGCGAGCAGAGGAGTGTAGTACTCTTCTCATGAAATACTTCTGGACTCGCTCAATTGTATTAATATCCGATATACAGTGTGGATTCAAGACCGATGAATTGTATTCCAGTATTGGTGTAGCAAAAGTTCTATATGCTCTAATTAGCAATTTGATATTTCTGGAGGAGAAACTTTGTAAGATTAGATTTAGAACTCTTAGTGCCTTTTTGGCAATGCTATTGCAGTGAGCTCTGGCGCTTAGGTCATTTGATATGAGAACTCCAAGGTCCTTAACAGAGTTTGGATCATCAACAAGGTCTTGACTATTCAGCTTGTATTTTATTTTCTGATTATTTTTTGTCAATATGTAAGACAGCATTTATTTATTGAGATTTGGAGTTGCCAATGGTTGACCATTTAGACACACAATCAAGGTCACTTTGAAGGACAGTAGCATTGTTGGTGGTGTTGAACAGTTTTACGTCATCTGCAAAGAGGATGCAGTTGCTTATAAGATGATCACAAAGGTCATTTATATAGAGTATAAAGAGGTCCTAGAACACTGCCTTGGGGGACACCGCTGTTAACTGGAGCAGGGTTTGATATAGCTCTCCCTATTTTTACTATTTGTTGCTTGTTTGAGAGGAACTCAGTAATCCACTTATGAAGGGATCCGGAAATGCCATAAAAGTTTAGTTTTAACAGCAGTTTGTCATGTATCACTGAATCAAAGGCTTTGAAGAACTCTATGTAAATTGCATCTATAGCTTTATCCTGGTCAAATAGAGTCATCCATATGTTTTTGCAGTGTAGGAGTTGAAGACTGCAGGACAGTTTTTTCCTGAGACCAAATTGTTTTTTCGGAGAGTAGGTTGTTTGACTGTAAGTGGAGGGTGATGAATTGGTTAATAATTGATTCCATGACTTTGCACATGACACAACACAGTGAGATTGGTTTGTAGTTTTCAACCAGGCTGGGGTCACCTTTTTTGAAGATAGGGATGACTGTAGCAAAGGACCATAGGTTTAGTAAGGAGTTGATTCTGAATGATATCTTATATATAATGCTTAGAGGTTCCACTATGGCAGAGAAGAGCTTTTTAAGAAGTATGCACATAATCCATCGGGGCCAATAGATAGGGATGGCTTTAGGTTACGTAGTGCCTTTTCTACGTTATCTTCTGTAAAGTCAATATATAGTAGGTCATTACAATTAGTTGTGGTACAACTAGGAAATGTGGGGCATGAACCATTGCTGTTTACAAAGACTGAACTGAAGAATGTGTTGAAGAGATTGGCCATAATGGTTTCATCATTGCAGTCTTTCCCGTTTGGTCATTTTAGGGGTGGGATAGTTCTTGAGTCTTTAAGTTTGGTGTTTACAAAATTGTAGAAGGCACTGGTGGATTTTATACATAGGAGGTTTTCCTCTTGCTTGCAGTAGTAATTTGTGCATTCTGCCTTTATCTGTCAGCATAAGGTGTTGTATTGGTTTTTAAAGTTTGCTATGTAGCTAATTTTGTTTTTATGCCATAGTGATCTTTTTTTTTGATTGAACTTTCCTTATTGTTATGGGTAACTTGTTTTTTTTTGGTGGGGGGGTTACTAATGTACATGTAGTTTAATGATTCTTTCAAGTACAAACAAGAATGCATTATAATGGTCTTCTGTAATAATACAACTAAAGAACAGAATGTGCCAATCAAGAGAAGATAGAATCTAGGCAACATTTCTCCTGTTTTTTATAGTTTCCTCCAAAGTATTATTCAGTGCTCTCCTGTTCCTAGATGTGTTACATATGTGGCAATGATTTTGGGAGGCAAGGGAAAAACCCACAACCGTGGGAATGATTGGGTAATTGAGGCAGTTTAACTTACAAAAGTAACGTGGGCATGGCAAGCATTTCAGAAGGACCATATCTAATTTCTTGGTCTGTAAAGACAATAGAGTAAAAAAAAAATACAATTGAAGACAGGCAAAAGGAATTAGAACAAACTAAACCAAGGCTGTCAAACTCATGGCCCACAGGGCTGGACACATCATGTACTGGCCACGCCCATGCCTGGTTTAGCAAAGGAGAAAAAAGTTGCAACATGTCATGTGGCACCATTGTGACAACGTAAGTTTGACACCCCTGAACTAAACTAATAATGAAACATCTTCAGTGACTTTCACAGCTGCAATATTAAAAAAATGCTGAGTGTACTGAAGAAACATTCTTATCTGATGGAACCTAAGATGACAAAGGTGTCATTGATTTTTTTGTAATTTAGCTATAGCCTCTATCCAGTTAATAATCCTACAATTCAAAAGAGCTACATCCATAAATATTACTCTTGGGAGGTTTACTGCCATTTTGAAGTCTTACATGTGCTTTGCTTCTAACCATACATCAAATAGCAGCATTAACTAAATTTTAATAATCTTTCATAAAATAATGGGAATGCATAAGCAAATTATTTTACTGACTTATTATGCATACACTCTCTTTGGCTTTAGATTGGGCTATTCATTAAAATGAATTATAGTGCTGAGGAATCAAAATCATCTGGAAATAACACATCCAGTTTGTTGACTACACTACTATAAATTGGAAAAGACCCAGATAAAAGGGCTAGTTTGAACTGGGGAGAAAGACTTGTGTTTATTTTAACTGGTTGATAAGAAGTGAGCAGGAGGTTGTTTTGCTTAAGGATATGGTAGGTTGCCATCTATTAATCTAGAAATATTTGCCTCAAACCTGACAACTTTAAGAAGAGCAGACATCAACTCCCATAATTCTGGGTCCATATATCTTAAAGTTGCCAAAGATGAGAAACCTGATCTAGATATTTCTCTTCTATTTAATTATTTAAAAGTCCTGTTTCTCCTCAATTCTCTTGTCACTCTTTCCCCCTCACATATGCTATCCAGCAAGTGTCCAGGTATGTTGCAGAGCAGGTTAGGGCAGAAATGTAAACAACAGAAATAACCACAATTCCCCTCTTCCCCATATTGGAAAAACAACATTCAGTATTTGTTTGTCTATCTATCTATCTATCTATCTATCTATCTATCTGTCTGTCTGTCTGTCTGTCTGTCTGTCTGTCTGTCTGTCTGTCTGTCTGTCTGTCTGTCCATCCATCTATCTATCAATCATCTATCTATCATTATCTGTAATAAGTGGTGCAGTGGTTAGAGTGGTATATTGTAGGCCACTTCTGCTGACTATCTACAATTTGGCAGTTCAAATCCCAACAGGCTCAGGGTTGACTCAGCCTTCCATCCTTTGGTGGTGGGTGGGTAATGTGAGGACCCAACCAGATTGTTGGGGGCAATATGCTGACTCTGTAAACCACTTAGAGAGGGCTGTAAAGTGGTATATAAGTCTAAGTGCCATTGCTATTGCTATTGCTGTCTGTCTGTCTATCTATCTATCTATCTATCTATCTATCTATCTATCTATCTATCTATCTATCTATCT
>BLBF01000031.1:9029769-9040726 GCA_015471245.1 Laticauda colubrina
CTCATTGAAGTACATTCCAGGCGGGAAGAACTTCATGGCGGATGCTCTCTCTAGACTACCCCAATATAATAGTATGTGCCAGGAGGTGATAAGCCCAATTGTCTCAACCAAACATCTAGCCACCCCCGTGATTACCAGAGCCCAAAAGAAGAAACAAGAAGTGGATTTATCGAATGACCTAACCGAACAATTAAAAGAAGCTTTAAAACTGGACGAATGGTTCCTGGCTCATTCAAGCGACTATACAATTAGAGATGGTTTGGCTTGGGTGGGGACCAAGTTGTATGTGCCACAGGTTCTGAGGGCCCAAATACTACAACAGGCACATGATTCTAAAGCAGCTGGCCACTTTGGATTTGTGAAGACCTTACATCTGGTTAAGCAGCAGTTCTGGTGGCCTACTTTAAAGAAGGACATTGAAGCTTATGTAGCTAGCTGTCCAGTTTGTGCTTCAGCAAAGAGACCTCCTGGTAAGCCAATAGGATTGTTACAAAATGTAGCTGGACCAATGGCCCTCTGGAAAGAAATCTTTATGGACTTTATAGTAGAATTACCTGAAAGCAGTGGAAACATGGTCATCTGGGTAGTAACCGATTTGTTTTCCAAACAAGTACATTGCATCCCTTGTTCCAAGATTCCATCTGCTAAGACGCTGGCTAAACTGTTTATTTCACATATCTATAGGTTATATGGTGTTCCGGAACGTATAGTCTCTGACAGAGGGGTCCAGTTTACCTCAAATTTTTGGAAAGAGTTCCTGAAGTTGATAGGCTCCGCCCAGGGTCTAAGCTCCGCCCACCACCCTCAAACCAATGGGGCCTGTGAGAGGACTAACGCAGTGTTAGAACAGTATCTTAAATGTTACATAAATTATGAACAAGATAACTGGTCCGACTTACTACCATTTGCCGAAGTGGCATATAACAACTCTGTACACAGTAGTACTGGATTTACTCCATTAAAAGTGGCTTCTGGACAAGATTTCGTACCCATACCTGAACTTCCTCGTGAAAAGCCTTACATCCATTCATTGGATGAATGGATAATTCAACTCCAACTTAACTGGCCAGTGACAAATAGTTTGAATTCAATTTACGGAATACAAATTAAAGAACCCTTTTCCAACAGTGACCACAACATGTCTTAACATGTTTTTGTCTTGACATACATTCACACAAAAATCATCACAACGATGGAATCCCCAATTATAACTTCAAAAAAGGCAACTTTGATCTTATAAACAACAATCTCTCATCCCTTGATTGGCAATTTCTATTCACTGGATGCAATACTGTAGAAGACCATTACAACTTATTTTAACTTGAAGTCAAAAGAGTCATCAAACTATATGTACCAATAACAACTCCCAAAACCAGAAAAAACAAATTACCCATAACAATAAGGAAGCTTCAATCCAAAAAGAAATCACTTTGGCGGAAGAATAAATCTGGTCATGTTGCCAACTTCAAAAACTGATACAAAAATTTATGCCACCAGATAAAGACTGAATGCACCAATTATCACATTAAACAAGAGGAAAACCTTCTACGCACCAATTCCACCCACACTTTCTACAATTTTATAAACAACAAACGAAAAGACTCAAGGTCCATCCCACCCCTGAAAGGACCTAATGGTAAAGACTGCAACGGCGACACCATTAAAGCCAACCTCTTTAACACATTCTTTGACTCAGTATTTGGAAACAGCAATGGATCATGCCCAGTATTTTGTAGTCGAACCACAAACAACTACAATGATCTAATACATATCAATTTTACAGAAGACAATGTTGAAAAAGCACTATGCAATCTAAAACCATCTCTATCTATTGACCAGACGGAATATGTGCCTACTTCTTAAAAAAGCTATCCACTGCCATAGCCGAACCTCTAAGCATAATCTTTGAAAAATCTTTCAGGACTAGCTCCTTGCCAAAACTATGGTCACAAGCCATGGTCATCCCCATCTTCAGAAAGGGAGACCCCAGCCTAGTTGAAAATTACAGGCCAATCTCTTTATGCTGCATCACCTGCAAAGTCATGGAATCAATTATTAACCAATCCATCATCCTCCACTTAGAGACAAACAACCTACTCTCCAATAAACAATTTGATTTCAGAAAAAAACTATCTCGTAATCTGCAACTCTTATACTGCAAAAACATATGGACTACACAAGTCGATCAGGGCAAAGCAATAGACGCAATCTACACAGACTTCTGTAAAGCCTTTGATTCAGTGGTACACAACAAACTATTCCTAAAACTAAAATTTTACAGTATCTCTGGACAACTGCATAACTGGATAGAAGCATTCCTGTCAAACAGACAACAAATGGTCAAAATTGGGAGTGTCCTATCAAATTCTGTGCCTGTCAACAGTGGTGTCCCCCAAGGCAGTGTTCTAGGACCAACTCTTTTCATACTCTACATAAATGACCTCTGTGATCACATTAAGAGCAACTGTGTTCTCTTCACTGATGATGTAAAGCTATTCAACACCAAAGACAATTCTGCTACCCTTCAAAAAGACCTCAACTATGTATCAGAATGGTCAAACAAATGGCAACTTCAAATCTCAACAAATAAATGCTCTGTCCTACATATTGGCAAAAAAAACAACAACCCAGAAAATAAAGGCTGAATAGTCAAGACCTTGTTGATGATCCAAACTCTGTCAAGGATGTTGGAGTACTCATCTCTCATGACCTAAGTGCTAGAGCCCACTGTAACTATATAGCCAAAAAGGCGTTAAGAGTTGTTAACCTAATCTTACGTAGCTTTTTCTCTGGTAATATTACACTACTAACTAGAGCATACAAAACATTTGCTAGACCAATACTCGAATACAGCTCATCAGTCTGGAACCCACATTATGTATCTGATATTAACACAGTTGAGAAAGTCCAGAAATATTTCACAAGAAAAGTTCTCCACTCCTCTACTTGTTGCAGAATATCTTATGCCACCAGACTTGAAATTCTAGACCTAGAAAACTTAGAACTACGCTGCCTTCAGTCCGATCTAAGTATAGTATATAAAATCATACATTGCAATGTCCTACCTGTCAATGAATACTTCAGCTTTAACCATAACAATACAAGAGCAAACAATAGATACAAACTCAAGATTAATCGCACCAAACTTGTTTGCAGAAAATACGACTTCAGCAACAGAATGGTCAATGTTTGGAATACTGTGCCTGACTCTGTGGTTTCTTCCCCAAACCCCAAAAACTTTAACCTTAGACTGTCTACTATTGACCTCACCCCTTTCCTAAGAGCTCTGTAGGGGGCGTGCATAAGCGCACCAATGTGCCTACCATCCCTGTTCTCTTGTTTCTTTTATTTCTTTTATTTTTCTTATATGTATCCATGTATTCATAACTATGTTTTTTACTTGTACCTATCTTGTAAGCAATTGACAAACCAAATAAATAAGATAAATAAATAAAATAGAATAGAGGAAGGATCATTTGGTGTCCTGTTTTCTGTTTCTATTCTGCTACTGATATGAATATAGAAAATGTAATTATTGTTATCAAACTTTTGTCTTTTGTTTGTGTTTCTCTCCCTGCTTTTGCCTGCTTTTAATCCTCCTTGATTAGTTAACATTTTTGATATATGCTGATGTTTAATAAATAAATATGAATAAATAGCATGTTGTATTGAGTAGCATGTGTGACTTGGATCTAGAGACTTGGGAGTATGCTGGGTGCAAACTAAACAGCAATTTTTCAACAAAAATGTCATGGGCTCAGCAGGGAGCCAGAACTAAATACAGTTCACCTAGTCAAAAACATTCAATTTATTTCCACGTGCTTGGTCAAGCATGCAGCTGAACTCAGTCTGCACATTGTGGTTACCCATTAGGACTTAAAACATCCTAATTGAGGAGCAGTTATTTTCATGTCTATAGTGCCTGTATTAAATTTTAGAGAAAGTGTAGTGTTTTTGGAATGGGAATACTCGAAGATGGGAAAGAATTAAATTCATGACTCTGAAATTATAAGGGAATGGAAGTTTAGTGGAATACGTATCGGAATATCTTTCTATTCAAAAGACACTAAACCAACCTGGTGTGAACCTTTTTGATGACTTAATCAAGGAATTGTCATTGTTTGCTACCACAAAACTATAAATATATCAGAATTAATCAAATTGAAGAGTTTATGTGAGAATGTAATTTCCAGACTGGAGTTATGCCAGCATGATTTGAATGATGCAGCTAAAGTAATTCTCTAAATAAGATGAAAGAGAAAAATATACTCTGTCATTATTGTAACAGAAGGGGATGCATTAAAAGAGAATTTACAATGCCAAGACCCATCTAACACAGAGAACTAAAGAGATCATATATTTTAAACAGAAATCAAGACTCCATAGGACTGCACACGTAACAAAATGCATACAAACAATGTTTATCTTAACAAAGAAATGCATATTGGACATGAATTTGATTTTATGTAGATAACAAGTGTTGAAGAAATGAAATTAAGATCAGATAACAGGTGAGAATAATGCAATTGGTAATTTGAAAAATATCTGATCAATAATGTCATAAATGTGTAAACTATTATTAGAACCATGATAAAAAAAGGGTTGAAAAAAATCAGAGGTAGATAAGATAACCTTGACTATAATTTACTTGTATATGCAAAGGCACACATTAAAATGAAATCCCAATGCCCTGCCCTTGAAAGAAGGAACATCACCCACTGGATCATCCCAAGGATAACAGTGATAATATAATAACAGCAGCAATACCAAAATGCCAAGTTATATAAAAATGACACTAAAATGTATATTAACACAATCTATTTTGAAAGCATAGCAGAAAAAAGAGTCTTGAGAGTTAACAAGATCGCTATATATGGAACAAAGCTGTTACAGAATCTAGTTTTTGAAGCCTCGTCTCAGAAGACAACAGTGAAAACCAGTCATGAAGAAGTCACGGTATCTGTATAGGTATCTTCTGCTTGATTCAAAGTCCTCAGAATATTTTTGGGGAGAAGAATTTAACATTAGCCACTTATCAACAAAAAGTGAAGTTAAAACCCTATATAAGTTATGGAATGGAAGCAAACTGCATACAAGGGTTGACTGGGGTTATTCAAGCTGAAAGCTACACTGGAAATTACTATGACAGGTAGTCCACAAATTAATGACTGCCTCGTTCAGTGATAATTTATGGTGCTAGAAAAGAAGACTTATTATAAAAGAAGACTGCACTCCTATTACTGTGAATCTTCTCATCACTCCTTATCACCCATCCACTCCCACTTGTGACTGTGTGACTGTAACTTTGTCGCTTGTATCCTGATGATTTATACTGACTGTTTCCTAGTATGATTTGATTGCTTATTGTACCCTATGACTATCATTAAGTGTTGTACCTTATGATTCTTTACTCTTGATGAACGTATCTTTTCTTTTATGTATACAGAAAGTATTTGCCCCAAAGACAAAATCCTTGTGTGTTTAATCACACTTACAGATAGATTTACAGATAATCAGAGTTGGAAGGAACCTTGTAGGTCATCTAGTCCAACCCCCCACCCAAGCAGGAGACCCTACACCATTTCTGACAAATGGCAGTCCAATCTCTTCTTGAAAGTCTCAACTGATGGCGCTCCGACAACTTCTGAGAGCAAGCTGTTCCATTGGTTGATTGTTCTCACTGTCAGAAAGTTTCTCCTTATTTTCAGGTTAAATCTCTCCTTGTTCAGTTTCCATCCATTATTCCTTGTCTGGCCTATAGGAGTTTTAGAAAATAGCTTGACCCCTTCCTCTCTGTGGCAGCCTCTCAAATATTGGAAGACCACTATCATGTCTCCCCTAGTCCTTCTCTTTACTAGATTAGCAAAGCCCAGTTCTTGTAACCATTCATTGTATGTTTTAGCCTCCAGTCCCCTAATCATCCTGGTTGTTCTTCTCTGTACTTTTTCTGGAGTCTCAACATCTTTTTTATAATGTGGTGACCAAAACTGCTCTAGGTATGTCTTACTAAGGCTTTATACAGTGGTATTAGTACCTCCTTTGATCTTGATTGTATCCCCCTGTTAATGCAATTTAAGATTGCATTAGCTTTTTTGGCGGTGGCTGCACACTGCTGGCTCTCCACCAAGACATTTAGTTGTCCACCAAGATCCCTCTCACAGTTACTGCTATTGAGCCTGGTTTCACCCAGTCCATATGTATACTTTTGGTTTTTCTTGCCTAAGTGTAAGACTTTACTTTTCTCTACATTGAATTTCATTTTGTTAGATACGGCCCAGTGTTCTAGTCTGTCAAGATCCATCTGGATCTGGAGCCCATCTTCTTGGGTGTTAGCTATTCCTGCCAGCTTAGTATCATCTGCAAATTTGGTAAGTTCCCTTTCTATTCCCTCATCTATGTCGTTAATGAAGAAATTGACGAAATTTCATGCCTAAGACGGAACCTTGTGGCACCCCACTGCTTAATTCCCTCCATGTAGACTTAGACCCATTAAGGACTACTCATTGAGTACGGTTTGGCAGCCAGTTGCGAATCCATCTAGTGGTGGTGCTATCTCCTCCACTTTTTTCTAGCTTACTAAGGAGTAGGTTGTGGTCTACTTTATCGAATGCCTTGCTGAAATCTAAATATATTATGTCCACAGTATTTTGCTGGTCTACTAATTTAGTCACTGTGTTGAAGAATGAAATAAGACTGGTTTGGCATGATCTGTTTTTCACAAACCCATGCTGACTGCTAATTATTACTTTACTTGTTTCTAGATGTTGGGGGATCTATTTTTTCATTATCTTTTCCAGTATCTTCCCGGTTATTGATGTTAGGCTGATTGGTCTATAGTTTGCTGGGTCTGTTTTTTTTCCTTTTTTGAAGATGGGAACCACATCAGCTCTTTTCCAGTCCTCTGATAGTTCCCCGGTGCTCCAGGATTTTTGAAAGATATGGTGCAGTGGTTCTCAGATGACCTCTGCCAGCTCCTTCAAAACTCTGGGATGTAATCCATCAGGCCCCGGTGATTTGTTTTCATCAAGATCAGACAGGTGTTCTCTTACTATTTTTTTGCTTATTTTAACTTTATTTCTGGTCTATCTTTTACAGTTATGTTTTTGGTGGGTTGAGCTATAGTTTCTTTTTGCGTGAAGACGGATGCAAAGAATGAGTTAAGCAGTTCTGCTTTCTCTCTGTTTCCTGTTACTTCCTTGCCATCTTCTCTCTTTAGTGGACCAACTGTTTCCTGGATTTTTTTCTTGTTATTTATATGTTGGAAGAAACATTTTTTTTATTATCTTTGACTTTTGTTGCAAATCTTTGTTCGTTCTGAGCCTTTGCTATCCTGACTTCGTCTTTGCAGATTCTGGCTACCTGCTGATATTCTGCCTTAGTTGTATGTCCTTCTTTCCGTTTTTTTGTCCTTGTCCTTTTTTTCTTTCAATTTGCCAGAGAGATCTTCGTGTAGCCATGCTGGTTTCTTCTTGGATTTCTTGTTTTTTTTTCTCAGTGGTATTGTGCTGGTCTGGGCTTCTATGATCATACTTTTTTCCCAAGTTTCCCAAGATTCTTGAGTTGTTTTCCCCTTTAGGATTTCCATCCATGGAATCTTTCCCAAGTTCTCTCTGAGTTTATTGAAATCAGCTCTTTTAAAATCCAAGACTCTGGTGTCATTATGTTCTGTTGCTTGTGTTTGTGTTATGTTGAATTCTACTATGACATGGTCACTCTCATCCAAGATTCCTGCAGTTTCAACTCCCTCTATCACTTCTCTGTTTGTAAGAATTAAGTCCAGTATGGCTGTACCTCTAGTTTCACCCTCTACCTTTTGGACAATTTGTCAGTGAGGTTGGTGAGGAACTTATTTGATTTCTCACTTGGTGCAGAATTAGTTTTCCAATTGATATCAGGATAATTGAAGTCTCCTATTACTATGTTGTGTGTCTCCTGCATATGTTTGTTAGTTGGCTGGCAAAAAGGACATCTATTTTTTCTGCTTGATTGGGTGTCCTATAATATACGCCGATGGCCATTCATTCTTTTTTTCTTTTATATTGACCCATATGCATTCTAGGTGGTTTTCATCTTTGGTTTCATGCATTTCTGTAACAATATAGTGGTCCTTTACATGCAGTGCAACTCCACCTCCTCTTTTATGGGGTCTGGTTTTTTTTTTTTTTGAATAGTTTGTATACTACTACCAGTATATTCCAGTCATGGGTTTCATCCCACCAAGTTTCTGTTATTCCAACTATATAATATTTACCTTCATGTATTCATAGTTCGAGTTCACCCTGTTTGTTTCCCAGACTTTGTGCATTTGTATATAGGAACTTGAGATCTTTATGTCTGACACTGTGTTTCCTGTCTCCATAACCTGTGTTGTGCCTGCCTGCCTCTACTTTCTTGCCACCTGTTTGATTAGTGCACATGGTATGGCACTCACTATTAAATGCTTGGTTTTGTTTGGCATCAAGGTTGATAATCTTACCTGCACAAACATCTATTTTGCATGCACTGGTATCCTTATTAGTTTTAGGTTGCTGGGAACAGAGATTAATTCTCTGTCCCCGCTGTTCAGTTTAAATGTTTATCCAGGAAATCTGTGAATTTAATGCCAAATAACTCAGTCCCTTTCTTTGATGGATGCAAACCATCTCTTTTGTAGTTTTTCATTGGACCAGCTGCAGACATCATGACTAATAAAACCAAAGCCTTCCCTTTTACACCACTCCTTTAGCCACACATTAAACTCTGCTACACACTGCCCTTTCCCTTTTTGTTCCTTGTATACTGGTAGAACCTCTGAAAAGATAAGCCTACAGTCCATATTACTAAGTTCATACCCCAAGCTCTGGAAGTCTTTCTGAACAGAAAGTACATCCTTCTGGGACAGGTCATTTGTACCAAGATGTATAATAGCATCAACATCACAGCCCTTGACTATCTTAAGAATACGCTTCTTGTCTCTGCTTGCAGTAGCATCTGGTAGACACTTGACCTCTTTCAAAACCTCAGTATTCTTTCCTAAATTTACATCCCTTACAATTGAGTCCCCAACCAGAAGGTGGCTTCTCTTTTTGGATGCCTTGCTCTTCTTGTGTGACTGGTCTGTAATACCTGATTCACACTTTCTCCTTTCCAAAGTAAGTTCTTCTTCTAGGACCATGATCCCTGGCTTAACTTAAGTTGTTGTTATCACAACTACCTTGACCTGTCACTTTAGTGTCCCTATTAAGGTCAGCAAGGGCATTGTATCTGTTATGCTGGGACACAGCAAAAGTTTTGGGTTTATGGTCCACAGCTCTCACCCTGCCAGATCCCATGGTTGTCCATACTGCCCTTTTCCTGTAGGATCTTTGTGGTAGCGGGGGCTGATAGCATGGCAGCTCAATAGATGGCTGGTTTGGGCACCTAATTTCTGCTTGGAGAGCACAGATTAGAGATTCTAGATAGGTAATCTGTCCATGTAGACTGGTAATTTTTTTACAAAGAGGACAGTATCCAAGTTTGAAAAGAGTATTTTGAAAGACAGCTGAAAAACAAGTATTACACTGAACTAAGCTGGTCAAATCAAGAATTGGCCAATAAAGAATTCTATTCTATTCTATTCTATTCTATTCTATTCTATTCTACTCTATTCTATTCTTGTGACTTGTCCTTGAACATATGGAACACAGAGTCAGAAGCCAGAGCTTCCTGTGGTCATGTGACACTGGGTGATTCATTTGACAAAATCAGCAGAACTGATGGCATTAATTAGGTGCAATTACAGTATGTACTTGTTAATGTGAATTTTAACATTTAATAAACAATTGTTTCTTATCTTTCAACCACTTAGCTATCTATGAGATGACCAGTCTTCTTAATCCAAAATTATTAATCATAATTATTAATTTGAAGAATGATTATAAAAGGAATATTAGACCAGGCACTAACATCTCTTCTATAATTTTTTTGAATTCTAGAATCTCTTCTAGAATGTTGAAATTTATCTGGAGTCTGATTTGTATCTCTGGATTCTCCAAGAGTAACTAAATGACAAGCAAACAGGGGAAGCATGCTGATCATGGCTTCTTAAATTTGAGAGAATTTAAGAGAGAATTTAATGTAACTTGCTATAGCAGGAGAATGGTACAGGGACTCTACATCTTGCCCAAAAAAGGGGATTTGGAGAAGCACCAAGCAATCGACCTCACTCATGTTGCTAGGAAAGCTACTCAGGCAGAATATAAATTCAAAACCCAAGAATTTGTTTACAGCATGTTAAAAGGAGCCGCTCCTTTGCTTTATAAGTTTTCTGCAATGCCCTGGGAATGAAAGCAAAGTAGAAGACTTCGTGAAGGAGGAGGTGGTAGAAGAAAAATAGTGTTTTTCACTGACAGACTACTCTGGGAACAGAACATTGTCACATACCACAAAGTAAAATCCTGTTTAGAGAATTGTGCCTTCAGCCTGCCTGTAAACCCTGTTGGCTTTATGAGTCTATTTCTGGGGGAAATAGTTAACAATTTTTAAAAATAGATCTAGTTTATTGAGGGGAACATAGAATGATTTGTAACTCACTGCATTTTTGTGATTGCTTCCTCTTAGCTAGATCAGAGAAGTAAAATATTATTTGCGCAAACATTCGGAACATGCTTGAACATGCTTCATTCGCTTATTTCATTTTAATTTTACTAATAATGGTTCTTTGGCTAACATAAAAGTAAAGGAGAGAGGAGCAGTTTTCAACTGGACCTGAATCAATTATCTGTCTCTCTGTCTGTCCGTCCATCCATCCATCACTCTATATCTATCTATCTATCTATCTATCTATCTATCTATCTATCTATCTATCTATCTATCTATCTATCTATCTATCTAATCATCTATCCACCCATCCTTTCTTTCTTTCTCTTTCTTTCCTTCTTTCCAGATTTAATAGATAATCAGAGTTGGAAGGGACCTTGTAGGTCATCTAGTCCAACCC
>BLBF01000031.1:9042608-9090282 GCA_015471245.1 Laticauda colubrina
CTTCTTCTTCTTCTTCTTCTTCTTCTTCTTCTTCTTCTTCTTCTTCTCTCGTGTTGTTACACTTTTCCCAGCCACTGTAGAACACAGGCTCTGGCACATGGGATGTAATCGTGGAGATCATGTGATGTACAGGGTTGTGGTAGCAGGGTGCAGTTTAATAGGTGTTCCATTGTCTGGGGAGCCTCCCCGCAGTCGCATTCTATGGATCCATCATGGTTGTATCCCCATTTCTGCATCAGGGCTTTGCACCTCCCAACTCCAGTTCTAAGGCGATTCAGGCAGCGCCAATTTTGCCATGGCTCACTGGCACCTGTTGGGAGGGATTCCTTTGGCTCAAAAAAGAGTTTATGGGGTTTCTCCTGTAGATGTTTTGACAAGGCTTCTATCCTGCAGCTCTGTGGATTGCCATCCAGGGGTTGTACTGAGTGTAGAAAACTCTTCCTGGATTTTAGCCTTTTTGGTGGAGGAACATGCTGGAAAAGTGGATGGCTACTGTCATCTTCCTGTTTTGTGCGTTCCACTCTTGAAGATACATCTCTTCTGACTGTAGGAGGGGCAATTCCACACAGCAGGTAGAGGTCATCAATTCGGGTAGGCTTGAGACAACCAGAGATGGCCCTACAAGCTGTATTTAGAACAGGGTCCAGCTTCTTGGCATGTGAGGAACGTCCCCAGACAGGGCATGCATATTTGGCTGCGGAGTAACACAGGGCAAGGGCAGTGCTGCGGATGGTTCCTGGGTCTGTTCCCCACTTGGAGTTTGCCAGCTTTCTCAAGATGTTATTCCTGGCTCCCACCTTTGCCTTTGTCTTGCTGACGTGGTCCTTGAAACTGAGAGTGCGGTCTAGAGTGACTCCTAGATACACTGGTTTGTCTATGTATTCTAGTCTCTTGCCATACCAGTGGACCTTCAGTTTGCGGTTTGCATCGCGACCCTTGAGATAGAAAGCACCGACTTGAGTCTTATCTGGATTTGCCCGAAGATGGTTTACAGCATAGTAGGTGGTCAGGCCCTCTAGTGCTTCACTTAGCGTTCTTTCAAGATCCAGAAATGACTGGGACTGAGAGGCTATGCACAGGTCGTCTGCATACAGGAAGCTCTTGGTGTTCTGGTGGATGGGTTGATCGTTTGTGTAGATGTTGAACAAGAGTGGAGCAAGAACTCTGCCTTGCGGAAGCCCATTTTTCTGTCTGCGCCATCTGCTTCGATCTCCACTGAGATCAACAAAGAAGCGTCTGTTCTCCAGTATGTTTTGGATCAGAGAAGTCAGGCTGGCGTCATGTGTAATCTTGTACAGCTTCTGCACAAGTACTCTGTGGTTGACTGTATCGTAAGCTGCAGACAAGTCAACAAAAACAGCAAGTCAACAAAAACAGTCCCTTCTCATAACCATCCTCAATAAATTGAGTTAGGTTAAGGAGTTGGCTTGTGCAGGACTTTCCAGTTCTGAAACCCTCTTGCTCAGGAATCAGCTGCTCACTTTATGTAGTTCTTCCAGGAAGACAATCCTACCTGTTAAATAAATACTACCCTGATCTTTTTAACATTGTCCCACTCAAAGTTGTTACATTACAATACAAATCTGTTTTCATTTTAGCTATCTTTAAATAATGCACAATTAGTCCTTGTTTACTGACTATAATTA
The DNA here is from genome assembly GCA_015471245.1 of Laticauda colubrina. Lineage (NCBI taxonomy): Eukaryota > Metazoa > Chordata > Lepidosauria > Squamata > Elapidae > Laticauda > Laticauda colubrina. Next base: position 9,044,255 of record BLBF01000031.1, read on the forward strand.
GGACTCGGCTATTAAGCACAGCAGTTGCTAAATGAAAAATCACATGGCTATAAGTATGCTTATTATTTTACTTTGAGGTTCCTTTGTTTTACAGGGTCAGAAGTATACAACCCCAAAGAATTGGATAAGCCTAAATGGCAGGGAAGATATTCATAACTTGACTCAAGAGGAAGTTGAATGAAGAAGCACATCTTATTACAGCCCTTTACTCCCACTCCCCACCACATTGGGGATGACCTAGTGCTGGGATAATTAGCAAAAAGGGAATCAATGTTTGTATCTACATTCATTGGAGAGGAAGAGATTATAAGAGAGTAAGGCACACAATGGGAAATACACAATGAAAGGAAGCATGCCAGCCAGTGTTGGGTAGCAGTGTGAACCATCAGAGGGTTCCAATCAACTAATTAAAGTAATAGAGCTGTGCTTGTTAACTTGCAGTTCGCACTTTCTAGGGACATGCTGTGCTGCAGAGAAAAGCAACTCAGGAAGAAATCACTTGTTTAGACAATCTCTCTGCTCTATAAGAGGGAAAAAAGAAGAGGAGGACAAGGGAGAGGACGAGGGAGAGGAAGAGGAAGAGGACGAGGGAGAGGAAGAGGAAGAGGAAGAGGAAGAGGAAGAGGAAGAAGAAGAAGAAGAAGAAGAAGAAGAAGAAGAAGAAGAAGAAGAAGAGGAAGAAGAAGAAGAAGAGGAAGAAGAACAGACAGGACATATTGCATGCTAACTGACTGCAATGGAAAACAGATGATTGAGGGAGAGAAGCTATGGGTCACAATGTTACTTTTTTTTTTTTTACCAACATCATAACTGCAAATGGTCACTATCTGAAACAGTTGCTAAATCAGGACTACCTGTACAGGCTATTATTTCCCATATCATTTGCCTACATGAATCAATTTAATTTTGAAGTATTGAATCATTGTGATCTCTTCCTCATCTATCCTCTGTAGCAGCATTGGTACATGAAGCAATGTTGCATCCATTCCTTGTTCTGGGGGCCTTTTGTTTTCTTATTTTTTTTTTGTTTTCAAACCACCACTAGGCACCTTTTCTAGTTTAGAATAAGGCAGGGTTTCTCAGCCTTGGCCATTTTGAACTGGGGAATGTTGGGAGTTGAAGTCTACTTATTCTTCAATTGACTAAGGTTGAGAAACAAGGTAAGATAACTGAGCAGAACTTGGAGAAAATATAAGATAGAAAAGTGTTGAAGAGTAACTAATAGTAACTCCAATTGTTTATGAATTGGTTTGTTGTCAACTACTGTCAGTCATTATGTGAAATTATTTTAGTTTGATCTTCATTCTGTGAAAAAAAAACCCTGCTCCTTTTGGAAATTGCAATTTCGATTATTAAAAGATAGTTGCTAGATCTGGTGGAAGTGCTATAAACTTGCATTATGAACCAACTCTCAGCAATAGCATCTCATTTGGCTCTTTTTCAAAACAGATTGAACTCTGCTGATAAGAGTTGGGCTAAGGATTAGTTTAGATCAGAGTTTCCTCAACCTTAGCAACTTTAAGATGCATGGACTTTAATTTCCTGTTGAACTCTAGGTTGTCAGGAAAATTTGAGGTGTTGAAGTCTAAATATCTTAAAGTTGCTAAGGTTGAGAAACACTGGTTTACATTCTTATAAGAAAAAGCTTATAAAATAGTCTTCCTAAAACAAGGAGGGGGTTGATACATTGGGCTGATACCAGCATCAGATGCTATCCTGGTATTTGAAGTGGAATGAAACACTATTAAGATGATTCTGGGGAAAGGAAAAGGTGTTAAAATGGCTAATGCTAAAGATGACTAAGATGAACTTCTGGCTATTTGTAAAGAGTTCTTGGTTTTAGTAAATCCAATGTGAACTGGTAAACTTGGCCTGGTTTAGTTTGTGGCAAATTGACAAAAACAATTATTTGAGCAGAAGTTTGCAGAATAGGAAAGCAGTATGGGACAAGACATTTGCCAACACAGACTGAAAATCTTTATCTGGCAATTATAAAAAAGAGTTAAGATAGATTGTTTTTCTCTCTCTTTTAATTTTTTTATTTAATTTGAAAAGATGAAATATTAATAAGTGGGCAGGGAAAGTTACTATAACAAATCTATATCATTAATAATTGGTATTGATCATATTGGCTAAAATATTGACCATATCAGACAAAATGAATTGTGTTATTTTATGATCTGAAAAAGAATATAGTTCTTTGAGCTTAGGACCAAAATCTCCACTATATTATTATCCAGAAATACTAAAAAAGAAAAAAGAAGTAGTGAGAGAGTAAGAGAGAAATATTTACTAAAAACAGTATAGCCACACTGAGTTTTGTGTGTCTATACATCTTTTGCCTTTTACTAAGTATAGTGTTCTTTGCGCTCACAACCTAATTGAACCCAGAAATTCTGCAAGAGCTATTTCAAAACTATTTCCTCCAACATTTCTTCAGAAGTTCAAACCTTAAGTTGTGGCCATTGGACACATAACCCCAACAATCTACCCTATAATTTTATAATACCTCTGCAGAGTCCTAAACACACTCTTTGAACTTCTGCCAATACCTATATAGCGTTATATCATCTTGCTGCAGAATTATTTGCTTTAGAGTGTCATAATCTTCTGCATCTCTTAGAAGGCTGCTATACTCTCTTAATCCTTTACTAGTGAGGGCAGGGACAAGCTTTATGATCCTGGTCATTCAGAAGCTCACACTGTTCTTTCACAGCCCACAAAAAATGTTTCAGTCTCTTCACTTTTTAAAGAAGAAATTTTAATCTGGCAGGGGACATTAACAACATTCCATGATTTAAAGTTTGAAGCAAAACTTCTCCATCTTCTTTATATTCAATAATCAGCTTCCTGGCCATCTCTAATTCCCTTCCTCTTTGGGGAAGCAGTGGTAAGAAGTACCTATGAGATTTTCTCCTCCTCCTGTAGAATATTGCTTAATCTTCTTAGTTTTATCACCAAGATTACAACTCTTCAATTCCCATCTTCCTCTTCGGTGTTGGAAGAAAAGGATACCCCATCCTCCAAAGTACTGAATAAGATTTTTTTCTTCAGAATTGGGTTGTTCCTCAGTCATGTTTGTAGAAGTACTCAAGGCTTCTGCCCATCTCCTAGTGTGAGTATGGAGGAGGGATCTGTCCTACTCTAGGGTGGGTAAAAATAACTGGATGTTAACTAGATATGTGGATTGCACTTGAATCCAGATCCTACCACTACCACTACTATACCACTACCACTAGTGGAGACTTTTAAATGCATTTCACGATTTGATTGAAAAAGAAAAGAGAGTAATACATATCTTCATATGTATAACTTGTCCCTATTGTATTCATTTAAAAGACAGGAAGGTGCATGTTTCACCAGTTTTGTTTTCCTAATTATTTATTTTGCATTTTAGTGAGCCACTTCTTCTTCCAGACTGACAGGGCTAGACACCAGAAGTAAACATGCAGAATGAGCATTTCCCCCCCTCAACAGTCTTACTTCTAGCTCAAAGCCATTTAAATAGGAATCTCTTAGATGTTATAGTGTCAACTTAAACTATGCACCTCACATGCATGCACCTGTCCACCTTGCTAGAGTTAAGAATAGACTTAAGGCTGTACTGTTTAGCATCCCTTCATCAAGCAGGCTGAATGCTAATTGTCTATAACTGGTCTCTGACAATCTTGGCTCTTCCTATCTTCCCTAGATAGATATAGAGATATATCTCTATATCTCTAGATATAGATATAGGTATGCAGATGTATACCTATATACATAATATCGACCTATATAGACACAAACACATACATACATACTGTATACATATTTACATATCTATTGTCTACAGAAAAGCACCAACATATGTGATCAATTTGATTAAGTTGCTGTACACAAATTAGGAACCCTCTGTAAGAACATCATACTGCTTGGTTAAAGATAGGGAAAGATTGCTTTGCTTCAACTTTCTTATTCAATATGTATGCCAAAGTGATTATGAGGAATAAAATTAAAAATTAGACTAAAGATTGGAGGAAGGAACATCAACAATCTTTAATAGACTGACAGCATAACTTTTACCTCAGAAATCAAAGACGGCCCAAAACATCTGATCAACAGGATTAAATAAGAAAGTGAGAAATTTGGCCTCTTCTCGAACATGAAAAAGACCAATCTCATGACCACTGTGAGGAATGGAAATGTCAGAATAACAATTTATGGTGTGGAGATCAAATGTGTGTAAGAATTAACTTTCCTATGATTGCACATTGATCAAAGTAGTGAATGTAGTCCAGAAATAAATCATTAAATTGCAGTGAGTTGTACAACGATGAGCATGAATCGGAAATGGAAAAGTAAGCACATTAGCCTGGCAACCAAATTAGTCTGCATGATTGTGTTTCCCATAGCTACCTAGGGTTGTGAAAATTGGACAATGAAAAAAAATTGGCAAGAAAAAATCATTTGAGCTGGGGTATTGGACAAAGTTCCTGTGCAATTCTTGGACAGCACAGGTGACAAAGAAGCAAGTACTGGAGCACATAAAATCAGTTATATTTCTGGAAGGCAAATCACAAAAATTCAGCCTTACTTATTTTGGTCATGTCATGCAATCAAACTCACTGGAAAAGGCTTGGAATGATCACCAGTGAAAAGAAATTAGGTTGCCAATGACCCTCATGACTAGCTCATAAAATCAATACCAGCCACAGCATAAAATAACTGAAAGGGGCAGTATAAGATCAGAAAATATGGAGAATGCTGATCCATAGAATAGCCAAGAATTGAACATGATTGAATAAATAACATCATCATCAATTTTCTACTTCAGGATGCTTTTTTGAATAATGTCTAAACAATTGGAGGGATGGGACAATCTTCCCATTTTCCCATTAATAAATCCATCTCAGGTTTGCCAGCTCATACTATACTATATTAAACTCAACAATCCAACTTCAACAGCCAGTTGTTGTCTAAGTCCACCCCTGCTATTTTAGTTGTAACCCAGGGGTATCAAACTCACGTCATCATGGCAGCAGCATGTGACGTATCAGGACTTTCCCCCCTTCATTAAACCAGGTATGGGCATGGCCAGTGCATGACGCATCTGGCTCATGGACCGGCTGTTCAACAGCCCTGCTGTAACCCATCTTCAACAGCCACTGGAATTATGCAATCCATTATATTATCTTTAACTGCTAACTTCTTTAATCCCTTCCTAGAATTCTCCCTTAATTACAGTATTAGCAAAGTGAGCACAAAGTTATTTGTTTGGGTTATTTGTTTGGGATACATGGATACACAAATACCCAACACGATGGCGGACAGCAGTGTCCTCACTGACTATGGTTGAAGATAATTTCATTGTGAGGATTGTTGATATGAACCTGGTGCAGAACCAAATAATTCTGGAATTCCTTTTGCCCCCTCTCTCAGAGCATATAGAGACATGTCCAGAAGACATTTGAAGGTGAGAACTGCTCCTTTTTGCAACACTATCATCAGCTTCATCTAGCAAACATTTTAATAAAGTTCTTAGAGAAGGGGAAGTAATACCACTGCATCTGTTTGAGTCTCTTTTTTAAAGCTCAAGATAACTTCCCAGAAAAACTTCCTTCATTATATCCTGATGGAGTAATTTGGAGATGAGGGTCGGGCTGAGAAAGAGTGGCTGACCAAAAGTGTCCCATTGGTCCTGGTCTAACACTTAAACCATTGTACCAAACTATGAATAATTTTAGTGGTTTTTTTCCTGTAAATTCTATTTGCTCTTTCTTTTATTCAGTTAAAGAAAAAAATTGTAGTTTGCTGTTCCATAAGCCTCTCCCCTTTAAATTTTAATTTTCTTGTTTTCCTATTATATCGTTTTGTCTCTTATCTTTTTTTGTTTGTTTGCAAAACTCTAAGGTTAACTTCTACTGTGTATGTTGTGCCCAATTCCTGAGAAACTGTGCAGCTTTCTGTAATGTTTCAGTAATTAAAGAGTTGTTTTATTTTAATGGTTTAAAAGATAGATCCCACTTCTCAAAAAATAGACTTTGAAAGGTAATACATTTTATTATATGTTCACTTCACAGTCTCCCTGTTCCATCCAAGGGCCTGTTTGGATCTTCGAAGGACAATTTTATTTTTCGGATCTATTGATCTACTGTTGTAGTTTACCAAGATCCTTTTACTGAACATTTGAAATGGAAATATAAATCTTTGGGTTTTTTTCTTTTTAATAATCAAGGAAAGTATTCCAAAACATACCCGTTTAATTCATAACTGTACCTAATTATTTTAATAAAGAGAGTTGCTGTTTAACTGGGTTAAGTCCTGAACCTTAGAACTTGCCATTTCCAAATGAAACTCCCAGTCTGTCTGCCATGAACATACTAATTGCCTTTCTTTCATATCATCAGATGTCCTCATCAGTGGATTCATATAGGTGCTAAGGCAAGTGGGAGATCATACTAAATCTAGTGGTCAGATCAAAGCCACAGCAGCCATTAATTTGATCAGATAACACAATGCCATCTTCTGAAATAGCCAATTCCTGGTTCATCTTCCAAGATAGCCCTGTATGAAATCACTGAAGTAATTCAGCCTAAGGGTGTTGAGGGCCTGGGTTTTTTCACGAAGATGTTTTGCTTCAAGAAAGTATCAACTGGTACATCAGCTGTAACTGGGCAAAAGCTATCTGGCCATAGATTCTTGGACTCCTTCATGGAAGTGCAATCTACAGCTAATATAGAAACTGACAACAGGCTGGGCAGATTGTGGACAAATAATATTTCCATCTTGTATGAGTTTGATTTCAGCTTTTTATTCTCTTTCAAATCCCTGCAGACTACAGGAGTTGGGTAAGAACTTCCAATGCACCACCACCTTCCTGGAGGTGAAAATGTACAAGTGGATATCAAGAACCTTTTGATGATACATCTCCCCAAACTGTTAAAGTAAACTTCTGTTCCTCAGAAGTTTTATAGAGATAGATACTGAACATCTGGAGAGAGATCTGGGATTTGTGACATTCCATAAAGAGGTGGCCAATGGATTGACAGTGTCTTCAGCACTACTGACTGAAATCACTTGTCCAGGTATGAGTAAAAATACTGTAGAAAAGTGCCAAGTCAACCACATCTCTCTTAGACAATCTAGAACAAGGGTCTTCAAACTTGGCAAGTTTAAGTCTTGTGGACTTCAACTCTCAGAATTCCTGAGCTAACATGGCTGGAAAAGGAATTCTGGGACTTGAAATCCACAAGTCTTGAAGCTGTCAAGTTTGAAGACCCCTGATATAAAAGAATGCCATTAGAGAGAGTGATTGGCCCAAGGCCACTCAGTTGACTTTCATGTTTAAGGCAGGACTAGAACTCCCAATCTTCTGCTTTCTAGCCTGGTGCCTTTACCACCAGACCAAACTAGCTTATGTTGATGCCCCTATTAGACTTATAGAATAACCAGAACCAGTTTTGGAAGACAGTTTTGGAAGACATCATTGTTTTTTTCAGCAGTTGTTGAAGGAATTTTCTCTACATCAACCAGTTGATGCCAGTCAATTTTGTAAAAAGACTCCCCCTCACTGATCATTTACAAGGGCAAGGGGATAGGAGCTTTTGCATGCTCAGGGTTGCTGTCTGCTAGTAAGTTTTTGGGGTCTATTGCAGTTTCTATAGTTCGAAAGAGGTTGCAGTTACTGGGCAGAATTTTTCCAGCAGCCTTTTAACAGTTGGTTCATAAAGAATAGTTGTGATTGAGCCTGTCTGTGCTGCTCCATGTTCCTGATTAATTGGGTAATAAAATATTAAAACAATTAACTATTTTATAGTCTAATTTTATAGTGACCCTTCTAGGAGGAAAGGGAATTAAATGTGTCTGTAAAATGCACACAGCATCCATCTTTCTTTCTTGGAGAGATCTTTATATGCTTACTTATATTAAAATACTTATTATAATTAATATTCCTGGAAATAGTTTTTAGACAAATTTCCAGTTGATTGTACCAAATTGAAAAGGAAATACAATGAAACATATCATGAAAAATTATCATTATATGTTAGAATTATGAGATTACAGAAAACTCATCATGATGTATTATGGTCTTTGGGGAACCAGGAATTGACGTAAACAGGGATCAGAGCTGAAAGGAAATGTTTTGATTTTGGTCCCTAGAGCTTAGATTTGTGCTATGGAGAAAATTGTTGGTATATCATTTTCTACAATGTCCAAAGCCATTAACTTGACTTGAATCTTTTCATGTGGAAATGTACATGTATTTGCAACATATTGCTCCCAATAATGAGAAATTGCACAGAGATAAATTTAGTTCTTAGAATGAACTAGTACAGGAGGGCATATAATAACTTAGCTGTATTTATTTTGATTGCCAAAAACAAGCGTAAAGAAGCTAATAAATGGAATATTTTGTGTGATACATTATGTCTAATTCTCTGAAGAAGGCTCTAATACTGGGAAAGAAGAAGAGAAGGACCAGCAGCGAGGTGGATGGACTGAGTTACAGAGGCAATGAGTGCAGTTTTGAGACCTGAAACACCAGGTTAGGGACAGTTGGTCATGGAGAATGCTATCTATGTGGTTACTAAGAGTCAATCTGATGGCACATAATTAAGCAGTCAATCAAATGTGTGAAATACATTTAAAATGAAATAGAAGTACAAGCAAATTAAAATAAATTTAAAAGGTTCAGAACATGTACACACACACAAACACATTTCTCTCTCTCTCATATATTTTACATATAAACACACATACAAATATTGGGCAGAAAGCAGGGCGAACAACATTTGTATGTAAAAGTGTTCACTCTGTATAAAATTCAAAGACATATTTCAAGCATTTTTTTAGCATAGGCACTTTATTCTTTCTAGCCCTCCTATACATTTTTTACAGTACTCATGTATACTCCTACTCCTATAATTACAGTAGTCATGAAACAAAAGATTCTGCTTTAATTACAAAGTTATATTTTCTTTCTTCCTAAATAGAGAAATGTGCCACAATACAACCAGTATTAATTAGACTATATTTTTGCTGAACATAACATCCCGTCTGAAAGGAACCCTGCAGAATTTGCAGACTGCATGAAAAAACAAATCTACACATTTTAAAACATCACAAAATGTCTTCCTACAGTCAATTTGTCTTACACATTTACGTAATATTATGGAGTATTTACAATAACCCTTAAAAATCAAATGCTTGATGTGGTTTTTGTTAGCTTCTGAAAAATTGTCTCTGTCACCATCACTAACACTATGAGGAGGAGGAAGAAGAACAAGATTAAAGTACATGTCAATAAAAAGTTATTTTAGTTATATAGAGGGGGGAGAAAATTCATTTGACAAGATAAATACATGCTATATTCATAACTTCTAACATTCAGATTTCCATTGCTTTTGAATCGATGCCCTTATTTTCGCAGTGGTTTGTCCTTTTCTGCTTCCTATATACAAACAAAATTTATCATGGCAATGGGCTTAGCTTGTCCTTAATGTCTCTGCAAGTCTAATAATTGTTTCTGCTCAGTCCATCTAGAATTTCCTAGCTAATTCTTACAAATTTATAGCAGACTCTGATTCCAGGGTATCTGTTTTTATCACCATTTGGTGAGTGATAGTTTCCAAAATCAATATTCCAAGAGCTCCAAAGAGATTTTTAACTATCACAAAATAATATTTTTTGTTAGAAGGGGGAGTAGAACAAGTATTTGGTTATTCATTCTCAGGGACTGAGATGTCTAAAATTGTCAGTGAGATGAGTTGATGTAGATTCTTAGCAACCACATATGTAGATTGATTTTTCCCCAGAGCTCCATGATGATCTGTCCTTAGCCTGACCCTTCAGGCCTTCAAATGGTGCATTCATCACTCTATGTAAGTCCATCTACCTAGTTGCTGGTTAGCCTCTAATTGCATATTTGTTATTTTAGACATTGCCTGAATCCAAACTGACTCAGGGTCGTGTACAATATAACTAAACAAAATGGAAATACAATATAATAGAGTTATAAAAAGAAAAGGAATAATGTATGGAAACAGAGAGTAAGTTCAGCTTACAACACCTGCACTCCCGAACTTATATGATAGGGGCCCCAATCGCCCTAAGTCAAGTCTTGGGAAAGTAGCCAGATCTTTAAGACTCTTGCCACCCTTATTGCCAAGAAGTAATCTCTAATATGGACTTTTATTATTTGAGGAAGATTTGAAGCGAGTCTGACTAAACATGTGTGAACCTGCTCAGGCATTTCATCTCCTGGAGCTTCTCAGTAAACCAAAGTGTGTCCCACAATCAGTGCAGAGAGGCCACATGCTGTCCAAAAGTCTAGCCAAACAGCAATTAAGCAAGAACACCCACCAGATCCTTAAGGCCCAGTCCCACTGGCCGACGGACGCAAAACGTATGCATAAAGGACACAGTGGACGAGCAAAATTTCGGGGGTGGCTCCATCTGTTGTCATCCGCTCCAAAAGGTGGTGAAAATTTGCATAAACAGAACGGAAAAGAATGGAAAAGAACGGACATGGGTAGTATGTAGCAGGGATGTTAAACGGATGTTCATCGGAAGCCTAGCGGATGACAGCAGATGGAAGGGGATGACACCTCTGAAGGGGTTACGGGGGAGAATTGCGAAGTGGATGCATAGCGGATGAAACGGATGCATCACGTACGCCTAAAGGAAAGAAAGGGGATGCTGTGTGGATGTATATCGGATGCAAACTGTTCACTGCGCATCCTTTCTATTTCTGTGCTACTAACAATGTATAGACATTCCATGTACCTTTTCTTTCCTCCTTCTTTCCATTTTCAGCTGCAACGGATGTGAGTTGTGAGGATGCCCAGAGGATGCAGAGAGGATACAGCGGATGTTTAACGGATGATAAACGGACATAGAACATTTGTTGCTCATATGTCGCGGATTTACATCGTACACGGCAGAAAGTTCATCCGTTCACAAAGTTTTGTGCAGCTCAAAACTTCTTGCACAGATGAAATCGCAGTGGATGGATGCTCGATGGATAGAGCGTATGAAACACGTATGCAATGAGTACACAACGGATGCATAGCATTTTCCAATGGATGGCAAGCTTTTTTTAACATTTTACATCCTCTTTGCATCCGTAAGTGCAATGGGACCGGGCCTAGGAAACCCCCAAGTTCACCTGGAGACCCATTGGATCTCTTAGTTGCCAATCAGCTAAATCGTCTCTTTGCCTTAATTTATTAGATCCTCTCTCCTCTCAGAGGAGGATAATACCAGTAAGCCAGATGGTATGATCTGTCTTTGGCAATGGATTGATGCCAATCTTCTCCACTACCAAGTAATGCTGAGACTGCCCTGAGATGAAAACCAGATCTTATGTGTCACTGCCAGAATGAACCAGGATAACAATGACTTGGCGCACTGCCATGGCTTCTGTGGGAAGACTATGAACTCTTGAGGTATGCCAGACTCAATGCCACCAGTTGGCAAATTGAAATCCCCATGTGCCAGTACCCTTGAGGACTCTATTGCCAGACCTAGATATAAATATGGTATTATGGGAGAAGGATTAGAAAAAGTACAATTTCAGGGATGAAGGTCATAGAGAGCTACAAAGTAAATGCTAAGGTGAAGTAAATTGTGCACACAACATCCTGAATAAGAGCTTTAAAAATGAAGTTGAATATTTGCAGTATTTGGGAGGCAGAAAGTTAGTGCTAGGTGAACTCTATACCCTGTCAAGTCAAGAAAGTTTTGCACAAATCAGTGGATAGTTATGTGATTGAGCTTCTCTGCCTGATAAATTTTCAACTGTGAATGTAATAATCAATGCATTACTTATTCAGATAAGATAATGGTAATATTCTTATATTCTTGCATTTTATAGCATGAGTTTTAATAATTTAATTTGTTCTGCTCACTAATGTTCTTGGATCTGTTTTGATTTAACAGTAGGAAAATCTTGGGAAACAGATGGAGTTATGAATCAACATTACCTCTTTTAAATCTCCTGTGCCATTTTAATTTGTACATCCATAAATTACAAGGCCTACAACAATTACCTCATCTAGTGGAACAGCTCCAGGTCAGTGAGAATTTGTAGGGAGGCTTTTTTCTTGTTGGTTTCTCTATTTAGTATATGCTCACAAGAAAAAATAAATGCAGTTATATGTATATATATAAAACACAAAATGCAATATTTATATGTATATGTACAATGTGTGTGTGCGTGTGTATGTCTATAGCATTTTCAATGGGAAAGGCAGCAGTGTATGGTTCTCCAGGTATTGTTGGACAGAAATTCCAATAATATTTCACCATTGGTCACACTGACTAATGATGATGATTACTGGAATTCAATAAAACCTAGACCACTGGGTCACGTCTGGCTCAGCTAGGCTTGGAGCAAAGCAAAGCACAATTTCTTTACCTCATCATTTGTGGTTAGAACTCTTGTCTAAAGCTGAAATTTCATTCACTGGCATTTTCAGCTTGAGAAATTGTTAAATTTGTACATTATATTTGTTAATTTATAACACAGATTTGTAATTTGTATAATTACAAATTATATTTGTAAACTAAATTATTTCATGCAAGCAGAATATCGGGTTGTTATTTGTAAGTGGTGAGTGGGTCATAGCTTTTGCAGGTTCAACTTTCAAGATCACTCAAACATAGTAAAAAGTAGCTGAGAAGGCAGAATATTACAGTCTCCATCTAGTTCTGGATATGTGGTTGGGATTATACAGGCAAATTTTTCTCTAAGTGCAACAAATGTTGTGTTTAATTGTTGGCATGGAAGGGCATCTTTATCCAGTCTGTTTTTCTATCTAAGTAACTAAGTAATATTATCCTTCTCATCTTTCCTATTACCTATTTCTTTAGCATCTCATGCATATAACTTTTTTGTTTCTATCTTATGATTTATGTTGATTGCTTTTATTTAGCATCCTATTATGATTTATGTTGACTGCTTTTATGTAGTGTCCTATAACTATCTTATGTATCTTTTGGTTCTGTTCTGTTCCATTCCATTCTATTGCTGTTTTTTTAAAGACGATGTCAGTGCTAGAGATGAGAAAAAGTGAAAATGTAGTTACTGCCTGCACCTGTGTTTCTTTACTCAACTAGTCTTTTACTTACATCAGAGTTATGATGGTATAGCTTCCTTGATCTCTTTTTTCTAATAATTTTTATTATACTTTACAGATACAAAGATAAAAGACTAATCATCACATTTTAGCCATTGTCTATCCACTCCAGGATGAAGGCCTGTCCTGCATGTTTTCAACCTATATGGCCCTGAGCTATTTTTTGCCAAAAATAAAGAAGATAAAACAGAAATATAAAGAGATAGAAAAAAAGAAAATAAAAAGTAAGAAAAATATAAAAGATGATTGTCTCTCCATTCAGGCAAATATAAACAATTTCAGTAACTTAATATATTTTGTAATATTTCAATTAAAAAAACCTTATGTTATCACATCTGTTCCCAATCATCAAATTATATAAACTCATCATTTAATTCTAATCACCAATTGTTATTAAGAGTTATGAAAAATATTATATTTAGTCTTAATCTAATGAATCTATTTTGTATTCCAATTTAAAATTTTCTCTAAAAATAGAATGAAATAAATATCCCCATTTATAAACAGATCTTTTAAGCCTATTCAAAAAGAAATTCCATTCACAGCAATCAGAAACCAAATTTCCATCTTCAGTTCCTTCTATTTATTTTTCCTGATCTTTAACCTTGTCAAAGAATGTCCTACAAGTTGATCTCTTATCATTTTTTCTTTGCCTCCTCTCTAGAACAGCAACATTAGTTAAACATGCTCCTTTTGTAATTCCCACCATCAAAGAAGTAGTGCAAGCTTGGAAGATGTGGAGAGAGCTGGCCCATAGAATCACCAAGAGTCAAACATGACTGAATGGATAGCATCATCATTATTTTGTAAATCCAAGATATGAATGCTTTCCAAGTCATTTCTCTGATTTATCATTTATATGCCCCCTTTATTCAGACATCAGCTAAATCTATTATTGCACCTAATATAGCACCATCAGCTAAATCTATTATAGCACATTTCTTTTGTAATCTGGCATTTTTAAAAACCCACATTCACATTCAATTCAGACTCAGTCTTTATTTTATCCAATAAATTTTTCTTCTTCTCTGTTCTAAAATCGAGTAATTTCTGAGTATATTGTTTCCAAACAGCCTTTATTTCTTCTACAATCAAACAGTATTGCTCCATTGTATTAATGGGGTCTTTTTCCTCTTAATGGTAATTGTTAGTTCTCTCTGAAGTTCTAACCTTGAAGTTCCCTCTTATCATCTGTTTATTTTCCAGTTAACAAAACTTTCTAACAGGAGGGTTTCTTAACAATTAATTTCAAAATTGATATATTCTATTGTTAAAATTTTAAACAACTCACAAGACATATACTTTCAAGCAAATCTAGCTTCTTAATTATTCAAAATAAATACTCTAGTACTCTTTGCTGTTTTCCATAATTTAAAGTTTTCGTTTTTAATCCTTAAACTTACATAGATTTTTTTTTTTTAATCCAGAGCAGGAGGTTCTTCCAGTATAATCAAACTTGCCTTTCAGAAGGTTCTTAACTTGTAAAACTATCAACAATAAGCAGCTTCCTAATGTAGTTAAGAGAGGAAACAGATGAATCCAGGGTCTGTTTGAATGTGCCAAACCATGGCTTAGACAAGATGACTTTCTCCCTGGCTCCCAGAGCTCTCACACCTGCTGGAAATTACTATTTTACAATCTCTTTGCACAGAGATTCTGTAAGGAGTAAACTTGTGGGCGTGTCTTGTCATCTCCATGATCTGGAGAGGAATTCAGAAACCAATTGTTTACATTGTGGTCATCAGCTACGCAAAAGTGGAGCCACCTTCAATCCACCATTGCTGTACCCAGAAGTTGAATCTCTTCCTTGATCTCATTAGAATTCTGAAGTTATGAAAATGGACTTTTAGTCATTTGAAAAGAAATCTAATCTACTAATTTCAGCTTTATTGCAAAGACCCTCTAAAACTCATAGCAATAGCACTTAGACATATATACCTTTCCATAGTGCTTTACAGCACTCTCTGAACGGTTTACAATGTCAGCATATTGCCCACAACAATCTGGGTCCTCATTTTACTGACCTTGGAAGGATGGAAGGCTGAGTCAACCTTTAGCTGGTCAGGATCAAACTCCAGGCTGGGGGCAGAATTAGCCCACAATACTGCATTCTAACTACTGCACCACCATAGCTCCTTCTAAACTGTGTGTATCTAAAAAATGGTAAAATATCTACATTTTTACATATTGTGATATACTAAAACCCATTGGAAGCAAAAGCTATAGCAAAAATAGAGGTTCTGGTTATTCATAGAAAAGGAGGTAAATCAGGAGGTATTGCAAAACTATAGGAAACTGGCATTTGTAAATTATGTCAGTTATTAAGGCATTGATTTACCTTGAGGAAAAAAGCACTTTTGGATATTGATGTTATTTGCTTGATAGATATGGCAGAGTGAAAATATCTGCAAATGGTAGAGTGCAAGATTTATGTCTTGTGTTTTTGTCCAGAGCTATTTTTGCATCTGTTATTGCAAGCTTAGCATTTCTTGGGTTTCAGAAGGTACAAAGCTGATAATAAATCACACATGCTGGTTTGTTCTTTTAAAGTGCATAACAAAACTGAAACTAAACTCTATCTACACTGAACATTTAAAAATATGCATCTTGCAGATATATCATCTTGATTAAACTAATTCACATCTATCCTCGCTCTACTTGACCCCTTGGTGGCTTCCAATGTCATTGACAATGATATCCTTCTGGATCAACTCATTTCTCTGGGGTCAATGCCAGTCAAAGATGATGGAGGAAATGCCCTTGGCTCCTAGGTGCTGCGGAATTAGATGCTCTCTTACTTCTATTCAGCATCTACATTGTGCTGGGTTATTTATAGGACTGCTTCCCCCTGATTATATCTGCCTATCCCACCAGAAGTGGCATGCTACAGCTAATGTTCAGCTGGTGCTCCATTCAAAATCCAAGAAAGAAACACTTAAGACTCCATTAATTAGAGAAAAGATATCTTTTACTGGAAATCAAGTGGTAGCATCAAAGGAATTCTGAATCTGAGGAACTGAGCACGAAAAATCACATATACAAGGTAACGTTCCCACCCACAATAATTCAAATTGTCCATCCAATTAAAAGTTGAATGTCATGTGGCCATCTTCGGGTGGTGATGAGGCACCTGTCCGTTGACCTTGGCCTATTTTGATAAAGAGGTATGCTTGCACATAGCATAGAAAAGAAGCATAAACAAGAAACTCCCCTCCCAACTTATACAGTTTATTCTCTCAAAACCTCCATCTCGCTTCCCATAACTATTTCAACCCTCCTCCCCCTGTTACTTATGACAGCCAAAATATGTAAAGCAAAGGAAAGAAATCTTGAAGGCTGACATCATGTCTGTTAGAGAGCTATACTTGGTGGAACTCAGCAGGTGGGACTTCTTTGCCTTTGTACCTGTCTGGAATATCGTCCCCTCCGAGACAAGGCTAGCTCCATCCCTGATAATTTTCCAGAGGGCTCACAAAATTTGATTCAGCCATCAGATCTGAGGTCCCAGCAAACTAGCAAGGTACTGAGGTTGCTCCATTGTTTTTTACATCTAATAATAATTGTTTTATTTTGACAATAATTTATTGTCATTGTACATACATATGGACTTCTTCTCTGTATATTGATTCGTCCCCTCCAGTTATAAGACCCAGCACCATTGTATTGACTGTGAACTTTATTATTATTTTTTATACTACTGCCCTCTCTTAAACTTTAATTGTGATATTTATTTTTTTCAGAATAGTACTTGTTTTTTATTTATTACTTTTTTGTTGTATGCTGCCTAGGATAACTTTTTCATGAAATGGGTGGCCATATAATTTTGATGAATAAATACAACATAAAGAAATAACAGATGGCTAAGGTTGTAATTGAAATATCAAACATGCACACTAATTAGAGAATTGGTATTTGCTGCAACTCAAAAGTCGACTCAAGTCTTAAGAAAATATTATGGTAACAGTTCCCTAGTTGTGGAGTTACATCTCATAGCAAGCTTGTCAGTTTATCAAACTTCCAAAAATTATAACCCTTTTAATTGGATTAAGTTATTAGTAAGTTATTATATGTCAGAAGTCACTCATTTTTTTTTTGTTCTTGGTAAATCAGTAGCCCCTCATTATTTTTAATCAAAGCCCAAAACTTACATAAAAGTGAAAGCATACCTATTTAATACAGAATCATAAGATTATTATTAAACAAAGCTCTATCTCAACATTAAATATAAATCTTAGAATGGGAATTGTGACTTTCTTCTTGAATCTTGCAAACTATGTGAAACTTTTTTGTTTCTCTCCACCTCTTTCCAAATTGAAAAGGAAGCCAGAAATGTTCACTCACCCAGGAAGATGAGAATGAGACAATTATACAGCAACAAATATTTTGAAAAAGATCACATCTTAAGGATGTAGCCTAATCATGCCATATGGAATTTTCCTATATTTTCCATATGGTATTGCGGATGGTAAGGCATGCATCTTGCTAATGAGTATGTTCTTCTATCTGTATGATATTTGGCTGGCTTGAGCAAGCAATTTATTTTATTCAAATCATAACTGCTTGTGAGTCAGTTTGATGGCCCATATAATTAACTCATTATCATTTGTTTCAGGCCTTAAAACCAAGAATAATCCTTATGAAAAGCCAAATAAATGGAATTTTGCTTCTAATTAACACTCTCATGTTAAAAGACCATGTCTAGAAAAAGAGACCAAGTCTAGAAGGGGCTAGTTTTAACATTAGCCAATTACTAAACATGGCATCCTAAATCCTCATTCCAATTTTCAAAAGTCCATCCTCAACTTTTAAAATAGTCTGGTATGCATTTAGGGTTTTGGAAAGTGGATGTGTTAGGATTGAACTATTCTAGGACAGAAATTGTCTTTAAGTAGTTCCTGCTCCTATGTTTGTTTTTTTGATATTTTCCTCAAACATTGGCAAAGATATTTGCAGGGGGAGTTTGCAAACCCACTCATTCTAGGACTGATGATATTACCTAGCTGGACAATAAAATATCTTTAAGAAAACAACCAAACTCAAAAAGCATCAGTCTTTAATATCTGTATTATACTATTGTGTGTAGTACAAAAGGGACAAAGTTTGCATTGCAACAGTGTTATTTGGTTTTTATCCCGCCTTTTCTGTTATTTTGGTAAATTTGGCATCAGACTCCATGGATATCTTTGAATATAGGGAGTGGGATTTATTAGACCTTCAGGTTTTGGAAGGTAGAATATATGCTGCTTTTTGCAACTGGAAAAAAATGTGTTAGGAAGATAATAAATAATAAAAGCACATTCATTAATTTAGATGCCATGAGATGCAGAACTACATTGTATTACACTTAGTTATTGGAAACACTTAATCAATAGTTGAGAATATATGTAGGTTCTTGATGTTCCCTGAACTTGGTTTTCTTTTAGATGTTTTATTGCCATAATAGGTAACATCATCTGTATCAGATATGATGTACACTAATCTTGTGATGAAACATGTAAAACAAAAAAGCAAGCGTGGGGAACAAAAAGAACTCAAGATTTGATAGAAGGTGAAATATAAATTGCTATTATCTATATTTTACTAAAAGATATTGACTATGGGCTTCATAGTTTTATAAGATTTCTTATAGAATTGTTGTTTCTTGTACTGCACTTAAGTATGTATCAAATAAAAATACTACTACTAGATAATGGTTATATTATTTCAGTGGTAACACCAGTGTATTAAGCACAACAAAAGTCAACAAGTGAAACCTATAAACCTTTCATTTGGTTTGATTCTTGTACCTCCTTTATGCTCCCTGGCCTCTTCCAGATCTGCTAGTTCATCCAGCATTTCGGAAGTACAGGATTGTCTATTAGTTGCTGCTTCTAAATCAATGTGAGGCTTATGTTCCAAGCAAGTGTATTTAGGATTACAGTGTTATTGCCTTACATTACATGTTTTTAGTTACACAAATTTAAGGAATACCAACTTTAACCTTGCCAAAATTAAGCTTTAGTCCTAAATGGCAAGAGTGGTGGTACAGCATAGCAAGGAGGAATACAAATAAATATGACATTTCCATTGTTCTCTGCGATTACTATTACATCAAAGGTATACCTCTTTGCAATGGAAACTTTTGTTCAAATTCTTCATGATCCTGTAAACAAAGAACTTTACATCTGAATAAACATAAAATGTAGCAATTGGCTAATGTATTAAAAACTTTTCCTTGTGGGTTTAAGTTTACACAACATGCTAAGCTAAAACCAAAGAAATCACTTTATGACTTAGTGCAATGAGGGTTTTCATTCACAGAGATTCATATTTGTAGCACCTTAACATCTCTGGAAGTTGGATATTAATAAAATGTGTAGATTGGGAAATTTCTTTTAAGCAGTAAATGACAGCAGAGATATAAAATTTGAACTCTTTCCTACCAACTACTGGCCAATTTTTATAGATTTTATGCAGTCCGGATATGGCAGCACTATATATAAATTCTGTCTGTAGGACCACTAAATAAATGCTTAACACATGGAATTAGTTGCATTTGTAATTTAAAACAAGTTAATAAGTCCTATAAGAAACAAAATAGTTCGTTTATTGTAAAAAAAAATAATAGAGGTCAACTTCGTGGTCCCTTATGTTGTCCCCAATTCGGGTCTGAGCCTAGTGCCGAAGCCAATGATAGACACCAGACATGAGGTGCAGATTTTCTGATTGCTTTTTATTGGACTACTCCAAGATAAAGGACTCCTGGTCAAAATGCCAAGAGCAAAGAACAAAGGATTGAGTAAGTTTTATACATTTTCACAAAAGGAGAAGGTGGGACAAAGTAAGACAATGTGAAATATCATCTAATAAACATTTTAGTAATAATTCTACATTTTGTTCTATTGGTCTCTAGCTGTCCCTGTTCCCAAATCTTGGCTAATGAATGCCCTAGGAGTTATCTCATACTCATTTGATTTGCTGCATGCCATGTCTATCCCTGTTAATTGAGGTCTGCAAGTTGGCTAACTCCTGTTACTTTTATCAGCTTTCCAATTAGCCAGGATTGTTACACAGCGGAGGAGCAAAATTTTGGGGGTGCTCCATCCGTTGTCATCCACTCCAAAAAGTGGCAAAAATTTGCATAAACAGAACGGAAAAGAAAGGAAAAGAACGGATGTGGGTAGTATGAAGCATGGATGTTGAGGGCCTGTCACATAGGCCGACAGATGCAAAACATCCATTGTTATCCGCTCTCAAAAGTGCCCCGAATTTGCATAAGCAGAGCGGACAACAACGGAAAGGAACGGACGGGGGGAGGATGTAGCCAGAATGTAAAGCGGATGCTCCACGGAAGCCTAGCGGATAGAAGCGGATGGAAGCGGATGGCACATCCGCGGGGCTTCTGGGGGAGCATAGCGAAGCGGACGCGCAACGGAAGGAATGGATGCAGAGCAGATGCTGAGCGGATGAAGCGGATGCATCACGGAAGCCTAGCGGATGCCTAGCGGATGCCTTGTGGATGCAAAGAGTTCACTGCACATGCGGGGAGGATGCATTGCATCAGCCCCGCGGATATAAAGGGAAGCAGCTCGCAAGCAGGTCACCATTCCGAGGAAAGACCTGCTGCCAGACACAGCTCCAGCCAGCCAGCCAGCCAAAAACCATGGGGAAGAAGAGGAAGCCTCTGCCATCTGCTGCCAGCCCTGGCAAGAAGGACAGGGCCACCATCCAACCCCCTGGCCCTGACTCTGCTTCTGCTGGGGCTTCTGCTGCTCAGGCTGACTCTTCTGGTGCTGGAGCTTCTGCTGGCGCTGCTCCTGGTGCTGGGGCTTCTGCTGGTGCTTACTCTGCTGGCGCTGCTCCTGGTGCTGGTGCTTCTGCTGGTGCTTACTCTGCTGGCGCTGCTCCAGGTCCTGCTGGTCCTGCTGGTCCTGCTCGTGCTCCTTGTGCTCCTGGTGCTGCTGGTGCTGCTGGTGCTCTTGGTCCTGCTGGTGCTGCTGGTGCTGCTGGTGCTTACTCTGCTGCTGCTGATCCTGGTGCTGCTGGTACTGCTGGTGCTGCTGGTCCTGCTTTTGCTGCTACTGTTGTTGTTGCTGCTGCTGGTGGTGTGGTGGAGCAGCCCCTAGAACCTTGAAGCCCCTCTGATGAGGGCCCAGATGGCCCTGCCAGAGGGAGGAAGAGGCATACGCGTGAACGGGAGAGGAGGCAATACTCCATCGAAGAGGAACATGAGGATGAGGTGCTGGAATGGCTGAGGGAGAATGAGTATCTATGCGGAAGGGACACAGGCTTTATCGAGACACCAAAAGGAAGCAGGCTGCTTGGAGAGAGAAGGCAGAGAGCCTGGGCTACACTTCAGAGGTCCTCCTTGGCTGGTGGAAGCACATGCACTCCTGGTACGGGAAGCTGCACCTCAAGAAATCTGGCCAGGCCACGGTCAAGCTAACGGACTGGGAGACCTATGTGATGGCCAAGTGCAGCTTCTTGGAGGGTGAGATCCGCCACCAAGGAGCAGCCCCTCTGACAACTCTCTCTCTCAGGCAGCCCGCAGAGAGCCAGTCGTCTTCTGGCCAAGAGTCAGCTCCTGTGTACAGGCAGGTATCTGTGGAGTGTCCCACGACAGAGACCCCCCCGACAGCTGCACTCCCCGTGGCGGAGCGCGTGGAGGACCCCCTGACGCAGTGGGAGCAAGGAGAGGGCACTGACACCAGAGACCAACCCACATCCACCCCCAGCTCCACCTCCACAGAAAGCAGAGAGCCAGACCGGAGGAGCAGAGCCACACTGTCCTGCGGGAGATCAGGGACACCATCAAAAGCAGCTGGTACACACCGACATGCACACACCTCTCTCAGCTGGTACACACCGACATGCCATCCTCAAACCGCAAGCCCTTCCTCACCTACGTCAACCAGACCCTCATGAACATGTCCGAATCACAGTACCAGGTGATCAAGGACAGGATCACCGGTCTTCTGCACAACCCTCCAGACCCAGCTGAACCTGCTCCCACCCAGTCCAGGTCTGCTCCCCCACCCCAGGTGATGTCACTACCCTTCCAAGGCTTTCCACAGGCCCTCACCTACCAAGGCTAAGGCTACCAGTAGCTCCAGCAGCACAGGAGCCCTTCCCAGTCCAGGCACAGGTACATCGTACGCCACCGGTGCCACTGATGCCACCGATGCCGATGCCACCGACACCACAGATGCCACCCATGCCAGAGATGCCACCGACGCCTCACCTCGCTCACCTGCAGACCAGATATCCCCACTACACTCCTCCTTCCTCCACCCCACAGCCAAGCCCGGCCTCAGAACATCTGTCATTGGTCTTGGGACTGACACCCCATGTCCTGGAGGAAGGGGCTCTCAACATCATGGGACTGAGCCAGCTCTCTGAGAGCTTCCTCCACACACCATCCCCTGTTGTCCTCTCAGGGCCAGGCACCCCAATGGCGCCTCAGACCAGCATTCCAGCTGCTCCAGCCAGGGAGTTGCACCAGTGTTTCAGGAGGTTGCACTGCTTCTTCCCTTCACGTGAAGCTCTGTTGGGGCCTTGCATATCGACAGTGTCGATCAGGTTTCACCCTTGCCTCCATTCACCAGGCTCCATGTCCCCATTCCCTTGTTGACGGTCCACGAGCCTGTTCTGCCACACTGGGTAGCGGGTGCACATGAGATTGTGCAGGATGCAGCAAGCTTCCACAATCCTCCTCACGGTCTGTGGACGATGCTGCATGGTGGTGAGAAGTACCTGGAACCTGTTGGCCAGGATGCCAAAGGCGTTCTCCACCACCCGCCTTGCCCTGGACAGCCTGTAGTTGAAGATCCTCTCTTCATGGGTGAGGCATCTGGAAGTGTAGGGTTTCATGAGGTAGGTTCTGAGGGAGAAGGCATCATCCCCCACGATGAAGTAGGGCACATCTTATGTGTCGTTGGGCAGGGGGTCTGGATCTGGGAAGCCCATGATGAGGTTGCGTTCAAGCCCCTCCTTGAGGTCACTGGCGTTGTATACCTGGCCATCTGAAGATGAGACGTTGCCTGAAGCATCGATGTACATGAACTTGTAGTCAGCATCGACCATGGCAAAGAGGATGATGCTGAAGAAGCCCTTGTAGTTGTGATAAGTGGACCCTGACTTGGCTGGAGCTTTGCAGGCCACATGCTTGCCATCTATGGCTCCAACGGTGTGGGGGAAGTTTCACTTCTGATACCACTGTTCTGCAACTTTTTTCCAGCCTTCTTCAGTGGAGGGGCATGGAGGAGCTCCTCCAGGTATTCTTCGATGATGGCCTGCACCACTTCTCTGACCACAATGCTGATGGTGTTGTGTGGCACCCTCCAGCCGTACTGCATGCTCCTGTATGTGGTCCCGGAGACCAGGTGGCGCAGAGTCAGTGCCACCTTGAGCCCAGGCTGGGCCGGAAGTTGGTGCTCTGCTTGGTCAATCTGGGTGTCAGGCGCTGCACAACTTCGTCAAACATGGCTGGAGGCATCCTCATGAAGTTTTGGAATGCACGAGTGTCTTCGTTCCTGAGCTCCACCATCAGCTTGTTGTACAGTCCGTCCTCTGCTCTTCTCCTGATCCATCTTCGGACCCAAACACTTCTTGGCCTCATCCTTTTCTTCGCGTAGAACAGGTGAAAGAGCCTGTAGATGGCTTCGCACTGTTGTAGAACGATGGTGGCGACCAAAAGGAGTGTGTGACGATCCATGGTGGAGATGACTGGATGCTGTGGAAGAGCAAGAGCAAGATGAAGGCTGAAGAGGTCTGTACAGCAGGGCTGCTGGACTGAAAGTGAGATCCAGGTGAGTTGCTCCCCCTTTTTTTAGGAAATATAGGTTTTCTGCTCAGTGTCCTTTTGCATCCTCTAGGCATCCTGCAGACATCCTAAATATCCGAGATACGTCCCCTATGCGAATGTTTTTTCCGTTTTAATGCTTTGTATGCGAGCTGCATCCACTTTCATCCTTTCTACGTCCGTGCTACTAACGTTGCGTGTCCGTTCCGCATCTGTTTCGCTTCCTCCGTGTCCTTTTTCCGCTGGAGCGGATGCGAGTTGCGTGGATGCGCAGCGGATGCCTCGCGGATATAGTGGACGCATAACGGATGACAATGGACGTATAACGGATGTTCCCCGTATGCGTAGCAGATGTAGAACGGACGCGTTGGATACATTTTCCGCTCAAAAAGTTTTGTGCAGCTCAAAACTTTTTGAGTGGATGAAATGTCAGTAGACGGATGCTGGACGGATAGAGGATGAAAAACGGACGCAGTGCGTATAGAACGGAAGCATCGTGTTAACCAACGGATGGCAAGTGTTTGTCTCTGTTTTACATCCTCTTTGCATCCGTTGGTGCTATGTGACGGGCTTTAAAGGGATGTTTATAGGAAGCCTAGAGGATGTATATAGGACGCAAACTGTTCAGTGCTCATCTTTTCTATTTCTATGCTACTAACGCTGTGTAGACATTCCGTGTACCTTTTGTTTCCTCCCTCTTTCTGTTTTCAGCTGCAGCGGGTGTGAGTTGAGGGGATGCCCAGAGGATGCAGAGAGGATACAGCGGACGTTTAACGGATGATAAACGGACATAGAACATTTGTTGCTCGTATGTCACGGATTTACATCGTACACGGCGGAAAGTTCATCCGTTCACAAAGTTTTGTGCAGCTTAAAACTTCTTGAGCGGATGAAATCTCAGTGGACGGATGCTCAAAGGATAGAGCGTATGAAACATGTATGTAGTGAGTACACAACGGATGCATAGCGTTTTCCAACGTTTTTTAACGTTTTAAATCCTCTTTGCATCCGTTGGTGCAGTGGGACAGGGATCTCCTGTGGATAAGCATTCTTTGTTCTTGACAGACAGACTCCACAATTGCAGGCTTCCTGGTTGACTTTGAAGGGTGTGCCAAGACCTGGCTTTATATTAGCAGATGGTCCATTATATCCTAAGCTAAGACTGTCATGTATTTTTGTTACCAAGAGGCAGTGGGATTTATCCCGAGAAGGATTGCCTTGTCGTCATTAAAAAAAAAAAGTTTTTTTTTTAAAAAGTCATGTCCATACATCAGATTCCGCATCATGAAATATACGAAGAGAATCCTAATGCGACAGGCAACAACAATCCTGGTGTGAAATGCAAGATGAACTCCCCTCCCTTCTTCGAAATTTAGTTGGCTCCCCTGATAGTGTTGCAAATGGGCCCTTCTATCCCATGCTGGCATATTTTATATGAATCGTGTACTTGCTCCCCTCAAGCTCAGCCTTGTGAAAGAATTTCTCCGTGTTTGGAATCCCCGTTGGCCGCCCCGTCACGTCGGGGCGAATATGCGGCCGTATGAAGTTTAATCAACCAAACCCTAATAAAACAAAACCATCCCGTCCTCTTAACGGTTGACGTACAACCGTCCGGCAACTGCCGAATTAGAATTATTAGGTCGCGAGCAGCCTGTAAAATGAACTCCGGGTCTTCAGTTTATTATCATGATAAAAGAGAGGAATGCGATGCTATGAGACGAATGATTAAATCTGTGAGAGCCGCGCGTTCGCTTAAAAACAGGGTTCGTTTATCCCTTTGAGGAAAAAAATAAAATAAAATAAAATAAAATAAAATAAAAATCAGACCGACCGAAAACACAACAAAAGTCCCTGGGCCCAGAACGGAGAACTAAACAGGAGCGGGAACTACGCGTGCGCATTAAGGCAGGCGCAGTTTGAATGGGCGGAGTTTACAACATCTGCCCTCGAATCCCTTTTGTGTTGCATTCAAAAGTGGGGGGTGGGAGGGTGGGGTGTACGGAGGTGGGCGTTCCTTGAGCCGGAAGAGGAAATGGTACTTTAAAAAAGCGTTGATGGCCGCGCTCTTAGCAACGGGGGGGACCGGCGTAGCGAAAGAGGTTCCTGCGGCTTTAGGCTTGCTCTCTGGTTCCGAGGGATGGCGGAGAAGTTCGACTCCCTGGAGGAGCATTTGGAAAAGTTCGTTGAAAACATCCGGCAGCTGGGCATCATTGTCAGCGACTTCCAGCCTAGCAGCCAAGCGGGACTCAGCCAGAAACTGTGAGCTTCCTCCCTCCCTTGCGTCTCCTTCCCACTCGGGATTCCCAAAGCCTTTCTCCGAGCGGGGCTTGGCGGGAGTTGCAGCCCTGGGAATTGTAGGAAATAGTCCGTGGGGAGACGGCGTTTTATTTCAAATAAAAAACCCAGGTTTTCGTTGAATAGCAAAGGTTATTATTTTAAACATATCAACATGCCAGCAGTTTGTCTGTTAGGGGGAGGCTTAAAGAAGCCATTTACAAATCCCCTGGAAAGTGTTTTATTTGTTGGCGGAATGTGATCGTTGGGCTCCAGGGCTAAAACGGTACTGTCTTTTCAAGATTGATGTCCCTCGGCATATTTTAAATCTTCTCGACTTAGATGAAGTTTATAAAAAGTACCTTTTGTAAAAAAAATAAAATAAAGAATGAAGCCCCTCCTCCATAAATCTCGAATAATTGTCAGTGCTTATGTAACTGACATATGTCAGATGGCCTGAAACAGTGGCTTGTTTTAAAACTGATTTTAGAAAACAAAAGCAAATTTGTGTGAGGCAGCTTTAAAGACAGTTGCTTGCAATTTAAGAGCTGTTGCTTTCTTCCTGATATTCAGTATTAACTGGAGCCTACCATCCTGGGATATAACATACACTGGGAATTGTTTTCAGCCTTTCTTCCACAATGTGCAGTTGTGGTTAAATTGTTGGAGGGCGCTTCCAGATTCTAATCCTAGCCATTGGGTGATTTGGCCAGGCATTCATTCCCTGTGAGCCCATCTACGTAACAAACTTTTGCTATGAGGAAAAAAGAAAGTTTAGTTATAAACTACTGTCTTGAGCACCTAGAGGAAAGTCAAGGTATTTAAGGCCCGGTCCCAGTGCACTTCCGGATGCAAAGAGGATGTAAAACGTTAAAAAAAGCTTGCCATCAGTTGGAAAACGCGATGCATCCGTTGTGTACTCATTGCATACGTGTTTCATACGCTCTATCCGTTGAGCATCCGTCCACTGCGATTTCATCCGCGCAAGAAGTTTTGAGCTGCACAAAACTTTGTGAACGGATGAACTTTCCGCCGCGTACGATGTACATCCGCGACATATGAGCAACAAACGTTCTATGTCCGTTTATCATCCGTTAAACGTCCGCTGTATCCTCTCTGTATCCTCTGGGCATCCTCGCAACTCACATCCGCTGCAGCTGAAAACGGAAAGAGGGTACATGAAAAGGTACATGGAACGTCTACATAGCGTTAGTAGCACGGAAATAGGATGCGCAGTGAACGGTTTGCATCCGATACACATCCGCGCGGCATCCCCTTTCTTTCCTTTAGGCGTACGTGATGCATCCGCTTCTTCCGCTATGCGTCCGCTTCGCAATCATCCCCCGTAACCCCTTTGGAGGTGTCATCTGCTTCCATCCGCTTCCATCCGCTAGGCTTCCTATGAACATCCATTTAACATCCCCGCTACATACTACTCACGTCCGTTCTTTTCCGTTCTGTTTATGCAAATTTTCGCCACTTTTGGGAGCGGATGACAGTGGATGGAGCCACCCCCGAAATTTTGCTCGTCCACTGTGTCCTTTATGCATACGTTTTGCATCCATTGGCCAGTGGGACCGGGCCTTTAACAAATGAAGTATTGTTCTTAAGTGTGGATATCTTTTGTGACAGCTATATGATGTACAGGTAGTCCTTGATCTGTGGCCACCATTTGAACCCAAAGTTTATGTTGCTAAGCAAAACATTTGTTAAGTGAGTTTTGTACCATTTTATGACCTTTCTTTTTACATTTGTTAAGCGAATTACTTGAATTACTGTAGTTGGTAAATTAGTAACATGGACATTACAACTGGCATCCATATGAATCAGTTGCCAAGCATTTGAATTTTGATCTTGTGACCATGGTGATGCTTCAATAGTTGTGTGAAAAACAGTCATAAGGCACTTTTTTTCAGTGCAGTTGTAACTTTTACAACTTTTAGTTGCCACTAAACAAACAGCTGTAAGTGGAAGACTACCTGTAAAGCAGTTATCTATATAACAGATATGTAGTGTAAGATCCTTTATATAAATTTCTTTCATTTCCTTTAAAAGCCATATAAGCTATTAACACATGGTAGTATTGGAGGTTGAAATGGTCATTCTAATTTTTGTGGGCAGCTCCTTGTGTTGAGCTTCAGGGCAAGAATTTTAAAGATTTACCAGTTTGCTTTCTTTCCTTTTTTGTTCTGAGAGCTTGTTTCCTTTATTTTTATTGCAAACATTTCATATTATAGAGCTAGATTGGTTATTGACAAGCCTTATAATGTCTTTATAAACCCTCTGTTGGCACAGAGGATGTATAAATTTGATAATTCAACTTCACTACTATAAATTAATAAAAATGGTTTCTGTCTAGGAATTTTATGGTTACAGGCTTGCAAGATATTGACAAGTGCAGACAACAGCTTCATGACATCAGTGTACCTTTGGAAGTCTTTGAGTAAGTGCTTAACTTCTTACTCCAGCTATCAGTATGTGGCCCTAGAGATATTGATACTGTTTACACAAGAGCAGTCACATATCTTTTCACAGTAAGTCTAATAAATTGGACTGCAGGGCAGTAGTATAATGCAGTAGTATTTATTTTTGGTTTATTTTCCAGGAATCAATGGGAAATTGCATGTAGCTTGGTACTGAATTTCACTGGTACAGTTTGTTTTGCTTACAAAATGGGCCATGAGAGCAATAAGTTGCTCAGTTCTCATATGCAATATTATTGAATGGTCTTCATATCTCTCCCCAGATCTTTTCTTTATAGACCCCAATATATTGCTGGGAACTCAGTGTCATTAAAGGTAGTCCTCGCTTAAGCATTTGTCCAGCAACTGTTCAAAAACACAATGGTGCTGGACTTATGATTAATCCTCAAAGTTATGCCATTGTAGTGCCCCTGAAGTTACATTATTACAGTCTGGGTTTTTGATAACCTGTTTTTGCACTTACAACAGGTTGCCAAGCAGCCCATGACCCTCTGATCACCATTTGTGATCATCTCTGCTGACTTCTCCAGAAAATCAGTGGGGAACCCAGCAGGGAAGATTGGAAGGATAGAACTCACTCTCATTGCTGGGGGCTGTCTGAAAAAGGTCCATTAGGAGGACCCATTTTGAAAAGGACCTTTTGCAGCCAACCTTTTTGAGAACAGAAATCAAATTCATTTTAAGGCAAAGTTCCTCTGCCAAGCAGCCCTTCACTCTCAAAGATGCCAGCTTAAAAGCTCCACAGCGAAAGCCAAATGGGATTTTAGCTTGATTTTTTCTTGCATCATAGGATATTCAGAGCCAGACTAACTCCAAACACCCCTTTCTGCAAGTGCCCTGTACTAAAATCCCACTAACCTTTCGCAATGGATTATTTCAGCCACCTTCTTTGAGGGCAGAAAGATCACCTATCAGATTGATTTTGTACCCCACAGGGCAAAATCATTCTGGTCATGTGTAGATATTCTTTACACAGAGGGGAGGGGAACTGCAACATTGGGCTGAGGAAAGGAATCCCAAAGATGCAACTTTTTCTGCAGCTCAGCTTTTTCTGCAGCTGAAATTCCATTTTGCCCATGAAATCACATGGTTGAGTGGAGGGAAGGTCCAAGCTTTTGGGGAAAGGGGTGAGGTGAGGGGGCAGAGAGGAGAGGAGGCCCACACTCCAATGGGCTAGTCAGCCAATGCCTCTTCGCACAGGAGTCTGCAACCTTAAACTCAAAGAGCCATTTAGACCCATTTCCCACAGAAAAGAAAACACCGGGAGTTTCAAAACCTGGGTGGGTGTGGCCAACTTGACGTCATTTCCTCCCACCCAGCCATTTCTACCTAGATTTTGTGGCTCTGGGTATTTTGTTTTCTTTGGGAAACGGATATCTTTGTGTCTCTCTCTCATCTCTCTCTGTCTTTCTCTTTTTCTCTCTCATTTCTCTATCTCCCTCATCTCTTTCTCATCTTTCTTTCATCTCTCATCTCTTTATCCCTCTCTCATCTCTCTTTCTCTGTCTCGTGTGTGTGTATGTGTGTTCCCTCTTGAACAATTTCAAAAAACATGGTTGGTTTTTTTGTTTTTGCTGATGATGTTCTTTCTTCTTTGGGTGCTTTTTACCATATGATTTAAATCAAGATTCATTTCAAGTTCCTAGGTAAATCAAGCTCTTTTGTCTCCTGCTGCAGCTCCCTTCGGCTGAACCCACCACTGGCTGGCCCTGCCTCTCGCCCTCCCCTCCCAGTCACTCCTTGCCTGAGAAGATAAGAATGACATTGGTGGATGGAGACTCACTCCATATTCCAGAGCGGGAGTGAAGTGCCCCTCTATGTGCCTCTTCTTCTGGCCCTTGTTGGTGCTGTGTACACCTCAGTTGCTCAGTGAGACACGTGACTTGCTCTTTACCTCGAGACACTGGCCAGGCCTGGGTGCACCTGACGCCACTGCTCTCGCCACCTCCATGGCCTTGCGCAGCACACTTAAATTTTGTGTGATTTACAATGGGGGAGACGGCATCTCCTATTCCTCCTGGAGCCCATTACAACATGGAGCATCAGGTACAGCTTGGTTGGGCCAGTGTCTCGGGACAGAGAGCAAGTTGCGCATCTCCCCGAGTGACTGAGGTGCGTGCAGCACCAATAAGGGCCGGAAGAAAAGGCAAATAGAGGGGCGCTTTGCTCCCACTCTGGAATATGGAGCAAGTCTCCATCTGCTGCCATTGCCCTTACCTTCTTAGATGAGGGGACGGCCCAGCCAGTGGTGGGTTCAGCCAAAGGGAGCCGCAGCAAAGGCCCCAAAGAGCCGCGTGTGGCTCTGGAGCCATGGGTTGCCAACATCCATTTTAACCCATGGCAGGTTTTTGCATGCCAGTTGATGCCAGGCCTCCTCCACTTCCCGAGGGGAAGTTGGTATTGCAGTTGCTGAGTATGGCAGTCATATGGGTGCCTTGCTTAACAACTGTAATGACTTATGACTTATGACCCAAATTTGGGACTCAATTTTGCTTATATGTTGAGAAGTATCTGTAGATATTTCTTAAATTCTGTGCTATTGTGATTATGAGGTTAAATGTTAATCTGTTGTAAATTTCAGAAAATAATATTGGTAGAATGCATAACATGTGCATGGTTAATAAATGTGAACCACATTAAAATCTCACACTATTTATTTTCTCAGATATATAGATCAAGGTCGTAATCCCCAATTATATACTAAAGAATGTTTGGAAAGAGCTCTAGCCAAAAATGAACAAGTGAAAGGCAAAATTGATACTATGAAGGTAAGTTATCACTTGTACATAAAAACCTTGTATTCCTTAAGTGTACATTGTCTGCATGTGAATTCAAAAACTTCAAGTCAATAACTACAGAATTAGTTTTTGCTGTTAATTTAGGTAGTTATTTATTTTGCAAATTTGTACAGTCTCCTATCTTGCATAGGTCAGTGAGTAATGTACACAGTTAAAAACACAAAAATAAGAAAGCAAAATAATCAAAAACCTTTAGTAATTTAATCCTTTATTGATTAGCCTTTAGATTATATCGTGTTTCTCCAACAATACGGCCTCCACCAATAGGAAGCCCGACCATGTTTTATAGGCATTCAATTTATAAAATCGAATTAAGCCCCTTCCCCCAAATTAAGGCCAAATTAATTTTATAGGCATTCAATTTATAAAATTGAATTAAGCCCCTCCCCCCAAATTAATATTAAACATGCGAAATAAGGGAGGGAATGGCAGGGGGGGGGCTTGCATTTAGGAAGTACTTGCATGCCTGGATATGGTGCTGTCTGCATTGGTGGGGCACTTCATACCGGGAGACCTTCCACCACCGTTGCTTTTCCTTCTCCCTTGCTACCGTGGTGTTAGAGGAACGCCACGGCGTTTGGCGCAGCCATCTGCGGCCAGTCAGGGCTCCTCCCTGCAACCGGAGCTCTGAGGAGACATTTGGCTTCAGGCGCTCCCGTCGCCGTGTTCCGAGGGAAGGTGCTCGCCCAAGAGGATCTCAAGAGATTCTTCTTAAGCTGCGGCAGCAAGGGAGAAGGAAAAGGTCTCCCGAACCCCAAGATGTCGCCGCCCACCCACCTGAGGATGCAAGGGGGGGAATTAAGTCACCCCAAAAAAGACGGCCTAGCTGTTTTTCAGGGGTCAAAAAAATATAAGGCCTGGCCTTATAATGTGAGAAACATGGTATCAAAATGCAAAATGCAGGACAACAATAAGCATATATTACAAAAGAGCAAAATACATGAGTAAAAGAAGATGCAAATCTTATTTCTCTGGCCCCCTAAATTTGCACTTTTATTCTATTTTTGACAATAGTCTTATTTTGTTTTTTGTATATTTTGTATTTGCTTAATGGCTAATCAATTCACTACATAAAAAAATCCCATGATCTGCAGGCCCACGTACACAATTTCCCTAGTAGTAGAATCACTTTGCAGGCTCCATACCCATGTTACAGGATTGCCAGATGAAATGACGAAATGCTGCTTTCAGGCCTTTCCAGAAGGCCAGCAAGATCAGAGTCAGCAAAATACACCACAGTGAGCAATCTTCTATACATGGCTTCATTCTTATCTGTGGTAAAGCGACTGACTTAGCTGAGTCATCGCTGAGTATTTTGTAGTCAGTACAAGAATGTACAAGAAGGTGAGGTTGTGCTCTGTGTTTATTCTGATTTAGCATTCAGTCTTTTTGAGTAGGAGCCTATCAGCATGGCACATCTTGCCTTGGGAATCATTGCCTATTCTTCCTTGTAAAGGCGTTCTAAATCTCTCAGATTTTGAAGGCATCTCCTACACATAGCCCTCTTCAGGTCACCCCACAGATTTTTAACTGGATTCAGATGTGGACTCTGGCCGGCCATTCCAAAACTTAGATCTTCTGGTGAAGCCACCTTTTTGTTGATTGGAAGTATGCTTTGGGTTGTTGTCATGTTGAAAGGTGAAATTCCAGTTTCTTTGCATGACTTTTCCCCCCTTTTCTCTTAGAAATTCAAAAGCCTATTGATTCAGGAACTGACTAAAGTGTTCCCAGAGGACATGGCTAAGTACAAAGCTATTCGGAGTGAAGATCCTTCTCCATAATTACATTTTCCATTGTCCTGTACTCCCTTCCAGACTCTGGTGATATATTTATATGATAATAGTTGACAGCTTGAGAAGTGAAGATGTGTTCAACTGAAATAGTGATGAAATATTGTATCTCTTGGCCTGGTTGGAATTCTTTTGTACTTCATCTGCTATTATTAAGGAGGTTCAAAAAGAATCCAGAACTTTAAAACATGTTCTCTTTAATGTGACATGAAGCCTGTTTCTGAACTGAAAACTATCTTATTTGCATCTTGTAAATTGTACACAAAGCATGGTGGGCTTAGGACTGTGTTGGGTATTGTAGCTTATATGATGTGGGGTAGTAGTATAAATGTGTCATTATTTCTTCTTTTGAATTTAGTTTCTAGGGTGAAGTCTTTTGGCTATATTTTGATCTACAAGAACAATACTTGTTCATTTTGTGTTATCATAAAAAACTAGAATGTTTCTAATGTACATGGAAATATACTTGGAGGTATTGTCAAAACAACTTTTAATTTCTTCAATTTTTCATGGTTAATGAAAATTGAACTTCTAAATATATTATGGCCTTAATATATTAAATTGTTTTACATCTTTTATGTGGTCTTCAGCTTTTTTGTTTATATCTCTTCTGATAGTCTGGCAACCATGAGATTTGATTACATAAATTGTAAACAAAGGATTTACATTTTGTATCTTATAAAAATATAGCTATAAGCTTATTCATACAGGCATGTTAATCATTTCTGGCAGTTCTGATTTGCATGGAAATGAGTTGTTATGAATAAACAGTAGAGAGAACTTGCATATTTTATATTGAGTATTTTTCATTGGAATAAACTGATGTTTAACTATTTAGTGGAAAACATTTTCTGAATCATATCCAATATGTATAATGAAAAGGAAGCTGATGGATTGATATTTAATTGTAATTACAAAGCAAGCTCATTTACATATGTGCACTTGTAGTACATATGTATATATATACAATTTATAAAAAATAAGCTGTATGCCTAAGGTTAAAGATAGAAAGTAGGCTAGGAATGACCTAAAAATAAAAGTGGAAATGACCTCTAAGACAGATCCATCAGGTGATCCATGGCAGCCTTTATATTCATAGGGCAAGATCTTACTTGTTGCATCATTCTTCGTTTTTTCGTTTGCAAATAATCAGATCAGTTCAGTGAAGCTTGGAAATTACAACAGAATATTGTATTGTGAGTTAAGACATTTAGAACACTGATAGGTAAATGGTTTTTGATTGAAGTTGCCCTTTATTACATGTACTGTGGTAAATGGAACAAACGTTTTTGCACACACAACATCCCCACTCTGGAAAAAAATGCAAATGAGAATTAGGATGCTGAATAATAAAAGGGGATCTTTTTAAACTATTAAGTTCTAGCTGAAGCCCTTGTTTAAATTTAAGGGGGAACTTCAGCTCCCCCACAGCTTAGTTTCACTGATTCCGGAAGCAGCATTGCTTTACAGGCAGGAAACAGGTAAAGGCTACATGGTAGAGAAGTCAGAGTGATCAAGTGATCTTATATCTTTGATTTTAGAGTTTCATCCCTAACAGGCTGCCAGTTCTTCCCCCTGACAAAAATGGCTACAAAGGCTTTATTTTGGTTTCAATTAAGATTTATTCTTTAGATTCATCAAAATGTCATCCAGTTTCGAAGGTTCTAGTGACTAGTACTGATTTTGATGTATAATCAGTGATTATTGTCTGAGTGTTCTGATCCAAACCCTTTTCCAATAAAACAAACACGAACCAAAGGGAACAGAAACCTTTTAATGATTCTTACGAATCCCTGGTTAAAAGCTGCTGCAAACTAATTAACTTTGATAAACACAAGCCTCGCCAAAACTGTTTGAGGCTGCCAAGAATAACAGATAAGAAATATTTTACAACACAAGAGTCTTCAAATACCAACTTAAGATACTGCAGTGTCCACGAGGCTGGAGTTTCAAAACGTTTTTGCTTCCTACAAAGGATGTCCGATTCACAGATGGCTTTTATCTTCTTGAAGGGGGGGGGGAGGCATTACCTTGCAGCCTTATTCCTGAGTCACCCGTGTTGTTGTAGATGCTCTTTCCTGTGAGCACGCACACTTAGCATAGGCTCCTCGGGAACCTCCTCATCACTGCTGCCAGCCCCACAATCTCTGAAGGCAGCAATCCACTGCCTAATGGTCCTGGCCCCTCATCTGAGTCTTTGCTCTCCTCAGCCATCCGCACTTGCTGCCAGCTAACCACAACACTGAGCCACTACAGGTAGTCCTCAACTTACGATCACAATTGAGCCCAAAATTTCTGTTGCTAAGTGATAAATTTGTTAAATGAATTCTGTCCCATTTTACGACTTTTCTTGCCACATTTGTTAAGTGAATCACTGCAACTGATAAATTAGTGACGTTGTGAAGTGAATTTGTCTTCTCCATTGGCTTTGCTCGTCAGAAGGTTGCAAAAGGAAATCGCCTGACTGCGGGACACTGTAACTGTCATAAATTCGAGTCTGCTGCCAAATATTTGAATTTTAATCACATGACCATGAGGTGCTGCAGTGTTCATAAGTGGTGTAAGTCGAGGACTACCTGCAGTTCTGCCTTTGGCAACATTTCAACTATGACTGGCTGAGAACTGCAGCAAGAGTAACCTAGATTTGACTTTGAAGGGTGTGGTTACTACTTTGCTGATTATTTTTTATGATTACCAAAATTTTGGCCTCATGAACCCCCCTAAAAAGAATATAATTAGTTGTATTGCTGAGATATCTTAGTGAGGAATCCTGTCTTTTGAACTTACTATCCCTAAAATTAAGAAACTGAAGTCTTTAGCAATGAGACCTTTAACATTTTGAAGTTATCCTGGGATGAGATAATTTACATTTGGCTGTATTTGGCCTGCAAGGTTGGAACTTGGGAGATTAATTCCACCATGAGGACCCTTCTCTGGACACCTGGAAAGAGCATACTCACCCTAAAGTGGTTGGTGGTGGTTGATTGAGATTAAATTCTTTTGAAGTTTTCTAGTTCTTCAAATGGCTCTGTCCCTGGAAAGCACTACTGGATGAGTCAATGCCCTGAAAATATATGCCCAGCAATTTAAATGATGTTTTATTTTGTAAGATCTGATAAGATCTTACAAAGGGCAAAATGGTAGGTATCACATGGTCAGTTATGCAGCTACATCCTTGGAAGGCAGAAGGAAAGCAAAGGAGAATTGCCTTTCAGAGTCCTGGGAATTTGAATTTGGAGGACATAGCCTGGTGAACCCTACTTGTATAAGTTATGCAAAAAGGTGGGATCTTCCAATTATCCCAAACAAAGGATCAGTTATAGAACTGATCAGATTTATTTTCAAGGATGTGATGAGTTTGAAACTTAGAATTCTCCAATTCCAATTTGACATCATAATGCAGTAAGGAAAAAAAAACTGAAGTTGCATCTGTGCAGTATATTCATCTCTAGAAAAAAGAATATAATCTAATTAAAATGGATGTTGGGATGTTGCCTCAAATGTTTACAAAAGCTGACATACAACCATCCTTTGGAAAGTATATTTTCTGAGTTTTAGTCATGGAAGGACTAGTCTACCGAAGATTTTATTTTTCTTTGAAGTACTGTTACTGTGAAACTAATTGTATATTTTATTACTGCAGTTATATACAATCATATCATCAAAATCTACAGTTATATACCAAATATACAAAATGAGTTGACAAGAACAAAAGAAAAAAGAGAAGAATTTAAGGAAATAAACCCTAATAATTGAGAACCCCAAGTTTGAACTAGTATTTCCTTCTTGCAGAGAAAAGATGGTTCCCTCTGATTCAAGTGGAATCTTTTGCTAGTGGGAATGAGACATTTGTTCACTCTTAGTTTTGCAGTCCCTAATGTCTTCTGAAAAAATTGCTCCCCAAAGTTAACAGCATTTTCAGGGATAGCACAGATAATGAATGGTGAGCCTTGCTGAAGATAAGAAATGTATGAAAATTGTTTCTCCATTCCTCTTCCAGTAGTTGCTGCTAATCAAAGTGCCCTGGATGGAACTCATATCAGAGACGTGTGTACTTTGTTATCTTAGTATTATTTTTAAAAAAATTACAGTGACAAAGGCCATGTAGATGAAAGAGCTTCTATATAATATTCTAAAGTAGGTTCTAGTTAAAAAGGAACCCTTATTTTTAAAGTACAGTCTGAAATGTGTGGAGAATACGAGCTTAAAAGCATGAAAAAACTTGCACACATTGTAACTTGAACACATTCAAATTGAGTCTTTTTTGACATTCTCCTTTGTGAGTTTGACCCTTATCTCTTTCTGTCTTCCCTGTCAATGTTGTTACAGCTATCTTATCATAGCTTTTTTTTCTTTTTGAAGACTCAAGATAAAATAGGTGCTGTAATTCAGCCTTCTCCGAGTTATTTGTCAATACTCCTAGAACTGAACTCTGCTTTTATTTTACTAAAAAGCATTTTGTAAAAAAAATAGATTGATGAAAGCCCTGCTGGGTAATGGCAGTCAGTATCTACTGTATCCAACAAGTCTAAGGTGTACTCCCACCAATATCCAAAGAAAGAGAAAATCCATGACATTCTATGGAAAGAGCAACTTAGAGGAATGACTTGCAACCTTCCCTGCTGGCTTCCCCATAGATTGCTTATGGGAAGCCAGCAATGAAGATTGCAAGTGGTAGTTACATGGCTGTGGCACACTGCAGCCATTGTAATTGCAAGCCTTTTGCTAGTCATCCAAATTGTGCTCATGTGTCTGGGGATATTGCAGGGGCTGCAACTTTGAGGACCTCTTGTAAGTCCCCTTTGTTCAGTACCATCATAACTGAAGAGTTGTTGAACAAATCATAATCCCAGGACTGCCTGTCTTTGCTAATCAATAGAATATAGAAGATTGCAACCAGTGGCATCCACGGCGGGAATGGGACAACTTGCCATAGCCAACTTGCGGCCAACTCATTGCAGCCAACTCTCCATAGCCAAGTCACCACAGCCAACTTGCAGCAGGCAAACTTGCCATGGCCAACTCACTGCAGGACAACTTGTTGCAGGACAATTTAACAATTCTATTTATTTCAAATATTTTAATGTTTGCCATTCACATTTAATTCTGTTGTTCCTTTTGTATCCTTTAATGATTCTGTTCCACCATTTCTTTGATATTAGTGTAACTCTTGTCCTGCAGTGAATTGTTCTGTGGCACAGCCCCCATGGCGAGTTGGCTGTGGCAGGTTGGTCATGGTGAGCTGGATGTATCATAGACCCATCCATGGCAAACCATAAACTAAAAATCAATAGATCCTACCAGTTGCATCTATATTCCAATAAATACAATAATGAAAATGGATAAAAAAAGATGGGTTTAAAGAAAATCTGCTTTCAAATGTGATCCAAGGGGAAAAAATCATTCTGTTTAGTGATACTAATGGGAATGTACAGAAAAAGGGATTGGGCCTTTGGGATATCTAAGAATGAATGGTGACTATTGTACATACAGAAAAAGTTGATCCTGTAAGTGTAGATGCTTTAACCAAAGGAATGTTTAAATATGAATGTATCTTGCTTGAGAGTGGCTGTGTGATTTGCTTAATACTGTATAAGGATGAGGGCTTCATCCATATCTGATGATTAGAACAGGGCTATCAAACTCCCGACCCAGGGTCCAGCTACGTCAGGTGCTGGCCATGCCCACACCCAGTTTAGCGAAGGGGGAAAAAGTCCCCATACATCATGTGACATTTCAGTGACAACGTGAGTTTGACACCCCTGGATTAGAAGAATACTATTACTGATTCTTCAAGAGTTAAAGTAAAGTCTTCAGTGGGATCCATTTCTTGGATGCCTGGGAAAGAGACAGAAAATTCATTGAAAAGATCCAAAAGATGACAAATTTGGGGAGTTTTATGTCAGTTCTATGTCAGGCAGGGATCGGTAGTGTTTTAAGGCTCATAAATCAGATGAAATGTATTTTACCAAGAACCACACTTTCTGTTTATCACTATAATAATTGCTAATCACTATTTACATAAAAGACATAATTTCCTATCTTACATATGCAAGTTCTATGATAGCCATTCTTTGTGGCTGAGATGTTAGTAATTTGCTGGCAATCCTACTGGGATCAGCTATCTCCCCTTCTCAATGTTGGAATTTAATTTGTCTTCCAAGCAGCCTTTTAATCGTAAAGGAAACAACCAAGCACATTAGCTGATTTATATATAATAATTCCTTCTGGAGAATGTCCTTATACAATAGATGTTTATTAATTTCTTACATGTCAGTCATCCAAATGCTTGGCTAAAATACAGAAAGATGGAAACAAGTTTTAATACTAACCAACTGTATGAACACTTGCTGTGTCTTTCTCCTTATACCTTCAAATACAGCAAGGCACAGTTGAAAAAGAGCATTACAAATCCAATATGATTGACTTGTCAGACTAATACATGAATTGGAATATAACTATCTGCTGTGTTCCAGATTCCTGAATGGCGTTATTTTGGCAGTTTAAAAATGTCAATATATACTTAAAATTCTCATTTGAAATGTTAAAATGTGTGTTTGGGAAATAAACCACATTATATAATGCTAATTTAAATAGCAAAATACAAAAGGGGTGTGTGTGTGTGTTTCTCTGTGTCTAATTTATGGGAAAGGATAGAAAGGGAAAGAGATTATCTAGACCAGGGGTGTCAAATTCAAGGTCTGTGGGCTGAATCTGGCCCACAGGATGCTTAGATCTGGCCTGTGGGGTTGCCCTGAAACAGTGAAGGACTGGCCTGCAGTGCCTCTGCCAGCAAAAATGGAGCTTGGGAGAACTGCATGTGGCCCTTCCGAGCTCCGTTTTCACTAGCAGAGGGCTGCTTGAGGCCATCACAGCTGAAAATAGAGCTCAGGTGCCCCCGACCACAGGTGCCCCGACATAGGTGATGTCGAGCTGGACATGCCTATCCTGGCCCCTCAAGGTCAAACATAACTATGATGCGGCCCTCAATGAAATTTGACACTCCTGTTCTAGACCAATGAAAGTATCATTTATTCACCCCTTCCTTACAGGAGCTGCATTTTTTTTAAAAGAGAAATTCAGCCTGATCACACTGAAACAGTACAGGCTGTACTAATTGGTGTTTCTGGATGGCTGCTCATGTGACTTCAACTCAGCAAAGTGTCTCAGGGAACTGAAGATGATAGAACTCTTGTGCTCAGATATATTGTTTTTTTACTCATGGGATACTGATATTTCAAATAAAATGTGGCAGTGGTAGTGGGGAGAATGCTATTGAAATCAGTGGGGAATTTCTAAGTAAATAGGGCAGAATCTCATTAGATGGGAACAAGTTATATTGGGTACATATTTACAAATAGATTACGGAGACTTTATGAAGGGCAGAGTGGGCATTGAGTGAAGATTTGGTCCTCAGGGAGTACAGGCTATTAAGACTTCCTCTAATATCAATACTTATTCAAAGCAATGGATTTTATGTATTCTGCATGTATAGCTGATACAATAGAAAAGGATGGGCAATGATAGAGATCTGGAGAGGCCTCTCCCCCAAAAGAGAGCCTGCCAAAGATTGGTTAGGTTTGGTAGAGCATGCTGTAGTTACTTAGGAAAGGAGAAACATGGGAGATTTAAATCCCACTGGTTAAATCTATTGATTTGATTTCTATGGCTGCCCACCTTGCCATAGCAACTCTGGACAGCTAATGCCATACAAAAACACAATATAAAATGAACATCAGAAAAACAGTTATGATAACAACCAAGGCAAAATTCAATCCACAGAGAAATGACATCAC
Source organism: Laticauda colubrina (assembly GCA_015471245.1). NCBI lineage: Eukaryota > Metazoa > Chordata > Lepidosauria > Squamata > Elapidae > Laticauda > Laticauda colubrina. Next base: position 9,085,294 of record BLBF01000031.1, read on the forward strand.
ACAGGTTCAAACTAACTTTCCAATCCCTATGCCAAGCAACACATACAAATCTTTAAAACTTTCTGAAAAGTGACAGGGGTGGGCTCAATCTAATCTCAGGGCATGGCTCCCAAAGGCCAGACATTGCAACAAAGAGAGTCCACTTTTTTGGGTCATGCTGCACAACATTCTCTAATAGGCAGGATCACAACATGCCTCTCTGGCTTGACTTAACTAGGAAACAATGAGACAGGTGCAATCCTGAAAATGGAGAGTTTTATAAGTGACAATTAGTGCTTTAAATCGTACCTAGAAGAACACATGGACCGGGTGGGCATTGAAGGCAATGTCATGAAGATATTGTGTCTGATAGTTGCTGAACAATTTTGTTAAGCTAGTCAAAATTTAATTCAAGCATCTCGAAGCATTGGGTTTAGAAGGTAACGGGGAATGGCTATGTGGTCATTTTAGAGTTACACCTACATTATCTTTGATTCATGAGGGATGCTGTGATAATTTAGCTGTTAGCCCTTATGCAACAGTAGAAGAACTGGCCTTGGCTGAATTAATTACATGCCGAGTTTGTGATTATATGTTGTGCATTTGACCAGTTTAATCATTGAAAATGGATGATCTGGGAGCTGGCAGTGTTAATGCTGATGCATTAACTAAATGGGCAATCTGTTTCTATGGATGAAATCTGAAGCCAATGGCATGTATAGATTGTTTTTGAAAAATGACAACTTTGCTGATTGAGAGTAGGACCATAAGCTTTCTAAAAAGGCAAAATAAAATCTGCTGACTTTATGGATAGTGCAATTTCTTGACAGCAGTAGTGATATGATTTGTCACTGCCTTCTTCCAAGGCTTGTTTTTAAGTATACCTAGCCCAAGGGTATCCAATCTTGATAACTTTAAGACTTGTGGACTGGAGAATTTTGTGAGTCGAAGTCAACAAGTCTTAAAGTTGCCAAGATTGAACACCCATGCTTAGTCTATAGCCTTGGAATTTCCTGGTCTCTCTCACATCCATCTTTGCTTCCAATTCCAGAAAATGTCAGCCATCACTGAAATGTAATCTTTACACGTGGGAAGAGAGTCCTCTGTGAGCCGAATGTAAACTGATTTTTTTGCTGATCTCTACTTACAAGGACAGTGTCACTGAGTTCGGGCTGAGACATATAGCTGACTACCATCAGCATATTGGTGACAGATGATCTCACCCAGCAGCTTCATATAAATGTTAAACAGGAGTGGAGAGAGTACCGAGCCCTGCAGAACCCCGCAAAGCAGTGGGCGAGGGCTGGATCTCTCCCCTCTTATCAACACTGACCGAGAGCGGCTGCAGAGGAAGGAAGTGAACCAGGACAGCACAAGGCCTCCCATTCTCATCCCCCAAAGCTGCCCCAGGAGAATCCCATAATAATAATGGGATAATAATAAATAATAATAAATAATCCCATAATTATTTACACAATACCATGTACTGCCTGAAAGGGCTATCAATGGATCACTTGGATGGGGTGGAGAGAAAGAACCATCATAATTTCCCAATTCCAGAAAATAACCATTTGAGTCTTGAGTAACTTGTACTGTTCTAGTAGGAAAAAAAATGACTTTCCCTGAACAAAACTGCCTCTGGTAGCAAGGGAGACATGACATCACTACTTTTGAATGTAGGAATGAGTCCACCAGAAGTCATACACCTGTCCTACCCTGTCACTTCATTTTAGGTCCATGTCTCTCAGCAGAATTGTTCACATACTCAACTTGAACCTATTTACAATTTGCAAGGCAAATCATCCCATGTTCACCTATCAGTTCATACAGAAGCAGTTCTGAAATGGCTGTTAGATGTGACAATGAGCTATCTTGCTGAAGGTAAGCACAGCTGGATCTTTTCAATGTTTGCAGGAGAGAAGTCTCAGGATCTTGCAACAGCTTCTGTAGGTTCCACAATGGAAAAAAAAATCTAAATAAATCCAAGCAGTCCCAAGACTTACACTTTAATTAAACTATTCCTTATTCGTTATACATTGCAGCTGAGCCACATTCATAAAACTTTATCAGCCTCCGAAATGTATTACAAATAATTATCTGATGACAAATACAGACTGCTCTATCAGAATTGCTTGAATATCCTAACATTTCAAATGAGTTGACAGCAAAATGCTAGAAAATGGATGAGATGACAACAGCAACAAAGATAAATAAGCCCTTTTTACAGTTTTAGGCTCAGAAGAAAGTGCTCCGCAAAACCATCGCCATCATCAGTTTTTTATGTTTTGCTTCCATTTTAATATATTCCTGCCTGGCTAAAGTTTTTATTTTCTCCTCCCCTCTTCATTTGATTATAACACGGAGTTACTGATGCAGCAGCAAATTAGATTTTTCTCTTGGTCTTAATACTCTGCCATAATCAAATCCATGACTTTCAACCGTACAGATTGACATCACCTGTATATTGGCTGTTTGTAGCTGGAGGCTGGAAGCTCATTCATCTTACTTGAGCTGCTTTGTATCCCATGAAAGACTCTCCAAGGAGCCATTTATTTCTCATCGTTGCTGTTTTGTGCCGAGAAATTTCTAGGCTGAGTTACTAATTTCAAAAATCTAACAACCAGCAACATACAAAGGGAACAACCTTGCATCTTTGCTTGAAATATCTTTGAAATGTAATATAATTGTAGATAATAATAAATGTTAGGGTTTTTGTGGGGAGGAGGAGAGTCAGCCAAAGGGTGCCTTTGGATCTTGTATATTCTAAGCAAGCTCAGTCATCCATCTACTGAGTAGATGGAGCTTTTTGGAGCTGCTTTTTAAACTGTATACACTCTTCCTTCCCTGCTACAGGTAATCCTTCACTTACAATGGTACATTTAATAACCATTCAAAGTTACAACAGCACTGAAAAAAGTGATTTATTATCATTTCCCACACTTATGATTGTTGCAGCCTCTCCATGGCCACATGATCAAAATTTGGATGCTTGGTAACTGACTCATATTTATGACAGTTGCAGTGTATGCGATAAACTTTTGCGACCTTCTGACAAGCAAAGTGCCGTGTTACTAACTTAACTGCAGTAATACACTTAACAATGGTGGCAAGAAAAGTTGTAAAATGGGGCAAAATTATTTGTGTCATAGCAATTATACATTCAGTATTACAAATGCCAACACCTGTTTTGTGAAAAATCATAAATAATATGATGCATATTTGTCTTTAACAAAGACATTGTCCAGCAGATCTAAGGCAAAATATGATTGCCCCCAAAATATGATTGTTTGGACCGGATTTTCTTAACTTGGCTTAGATTAAAGCTGGCATTAGTACAGCATAGGAGCATCTTAAATAGTAAATGCTCCATGGTCAAGAAAGAATGATGAGAATTACATATCTTTTTTTCAAGTGATATGCACAAATACTTTAGCGGTGCCTTCAAGTCAGTGTTGACTCCTGATAACTGCCTGGACTATGTTTTTTTGGGTTTTTTTGCAAGATTTTCAGAGGTGGTTTGCCATTTATAAAGGGCAGAGAGAAAATGACTTACCCAAAGTCTCCTAGCTGATTTCATGCCTAAGAGACTAGAATTCCCAGTCTCCCATTTTCTAAGCTGATGCCTTCACCAAAATGGCTTTATGCATACATATGTGACTATACTGTAATTATTTTTTGCTCAACCCAAATGAACTTTTATTGTAACAGGTCACACAAACACACTAATAATTTAGGAGGCTGATATATTACAAAATCAGAGAGCCTAGGCTGTAGCGTGTGACAACCCTCCTTGTTAATTTCCTCATTATAATACATTTATGCAGTACATAGGGTAAAATGTTCCAAATGCATAGACTTAAGCATTTGTGTGAGTAACCACATTAGGTAGCAATCATAATGAGTACATCTCAGGAGACCTCTTGGTAATGGAAAGACAGGAGAGGGTCATTTTTCTTATCACTTTGTGCAGGCTCTATTTGTTCTCTCATTGGCTCTAAAATAATAGAAAAATGTGAAATAAAACCCCTCAGAAGCAACGCTTAGAAAGCCTCTCTCTCTCTCTCTCTCTCTCTCTCTCTCTCTCTCTCTCTCTCTCTTTCTCTTTCTCTTTCTCTCTCTCTCTCTCTGTGTGTGTGTGTTTGTGTGTGTCCTCATGGAAGAACACACATATTTAAACATAGAAACAGTGTTTTGTTTGTAGTTGAAGGTTTTGAATCCTCTCTAGGTAGGATAAATGGTTATTTGTTTATATAAAGATTAAAAACAAAAAACAAAAGGGCAATAAAACCACAACAGTTTCACCATTAACATGTTTCAAATGTGTATGAATAATGAAACTCAGTGCAGCAAGGTATAAAATCAGTAAAGTAGCACATGGAGCCAATTATATATAGAGAAATGAATATGAGATTAGATCTCAAAGTCCACTGTAGTCGTTTTTATCATGTTTATGACTTTGTTCTGTATGAATACTCTGTTCTGAATACACTATTGATTGAAGAATCACAATAAAAGGAGGATAAAATATAGAGCAGGTACTGCAAATTCATTATCTCTTCCCTTCCAAGCCATGATTGTAATGACTCTCCTGCTTATTTCTCCCAGTTGATTCCTTTAGAGCAGTGGTTTCCAAATTTTTCAGTTCACTGCCCCCTCGGTGCTACAAACTCATCCTCAGTTTCTTAACAACTGGTTCCGTGGGTGTGGCCTAATTTGTGGGCATGGCATGGTGGTCATGTGACTGGCTGGGCATGGTTTGTGATTGGGTGGGCGTGGCAAATCAAATATAAGTGGTCGTTGTTTAATGGCTGGTTGCTTAATAAGTGTTCTAATTTATGACTGACTCCCCAGAGCTACTTGACCTGTTTTTGGAGTTTTGACAGCCATGCGCGCACACACACACACACTCCCTTCTAACCCTGCTGAAGCAGGTGGTTGAACTAGATATCTCATTCACTTTCTCCTTTCTTTCTTTCTTTCTTTCTTTCTTTCTTTCTTTCTTTCTTTCTT
>BLBF01000031.1:9094884-9132670 GCA_015471245.1 Laticauda colubrina
ATCTATCTATCTATCTATCTATCTATCTATCTATCTATCTATCTATCTATATTGGTGGTTGTGAGGTTCTGGATTCTAACCCTAACCCTTAACCTGATTTTTCATATAGACCAAAGGTCTTCAAAGTGGTCAATATTAATTCTAATGGTCAATGGAACTACCCCTCATTGTTACTATCTGTATTACCATTAATTAAAATACTATTTGTTAAATTTTAATTAAAATACTATTTATTTTTTCATATACAACATTAAATGGGGGTCAGTCAACAATCTGAAACTTTATGAAGGGATTGATGAGCTCAAGAATTTGGGGGCCCCTGATATAGACAATACTAAAGGTACAACCTTAAATAGTACTATTTATCATATTTGTAAAGTGACAGCATGTTGGTTCTGTAGTCTACAAAATATGGAACCAGGTCTTCCAGGGGATAGGTGGTATATCAGGGATATTGGACTAGTCAGAACTTTCTGGATGGAATGCCAAAAAATAGAAGAAAACATGTGATCTTTCAAAAATGTCTCAATATTCAAAATAAACAGACCAAGTTTGCCCTCTTCCCAGTTGCCTCTCCCCAGTTACATGGATTCCATATAACAGTTGCAGCTCTTATATCTCTGCTAAGGCCTCTTCTGTTGTTGATACTTGGGAGAAGATTAAGATCAAGATGATTGTTTTCCTATGATTTCTTCACTTCAAAATACAGCCCTTGCTAAGAAATAGTTCAGGACTGTGGTCATTATTTCAATTTTCCTTGTTCAGCTCTTGGTGCTTACACTGAAAGACTGAGTGTATCTTGGACAGATGGATTAATAGCTTAATTTCTTCCCCAATTATTTGTTAAGGCTACTGAGACAAAACAACATTAAGAGTATGTAGTGAATCAATAGAGCACCTGAAATTTGAATGAGGGAATAGTCCAGTTTGTAGTGATAAAAGACCTCATGCTTTTATCTCTTGTCCAACATGTTTAGCCAGCAGTTTGGCAGCACTCTTCCTATCTATAGGGGGGAAAAAAAGCAATGATATTCCAGACACACAGTAGTTCTGCTAGAAGGAAAGGCAATAACCTTGAAGGCATCTCAGTCATTCTCAGATAGACTGGGAATATACAGCAACTATAGAAACAACTACTACTATATTTGGAGGATTTTTCATTTTTAAAAAGCACTTACAAAGTCAGCTTTAATTTGAATGTGACCGTTAAGGCAAGAGTCAACAAAATATTTTCAAAACATCCAAGCATAATGTTCTAATCATTGAAGCTAAAGTGTTATTAAGCAGCAGAGCTCTTATGCAAAATAGCATGGAAGACTCTCATGTAATTAAGGCAATTACTTCAGTTTGACATTTTTGGGATGTTGCCATTCCCTGTGTTTAATAAGGAAGAGATGTAGGTTGACAAGATCTATGTCGTATGTGCCATAAAACAAACTGCTGAGTTGTCTATTATTCTGGCAACACAGCCACATATTTTATGCTGGGTTGTCAGGTCTAATTGCTCCCAGGAGTCCAAATTGCATTAATACTCATCAGACTTGGAAGGAAGAGATATTTTTTATTATTTTAAGTTGATGCATTTCCCTCTCTCTCTCTTTTCTGACTTTAAAAAGAATATATTCTTGGACAAGTCATGTATACAGTTCTTCATTAATTCATACAATTTGAAAAGCTTTTAAAGACTAATTTTAAATTAACATTTGGCCACTGCTCTAAAATGGATAAAAGAATCATTTCTTGAAATTAAATAACAGATTCTATATTAACAGTTGTGAAAACAGTGCAAATTGTGTAACAGATTCCCCCCCCCCACCAGTACATAACAGGTGAGCAGGTTTTAAGCATTGCAGTTGGCCAGTTTCTTCTTTCATGACATCAGTTCAAAGGCACTATTACTTCTGTGAAATTGTCGAGAGCCATCTCAAATAAATGCTCATTTTTTTGCCCCCCCCCCCTTTTTTTTTTTTTGCAGGGTGTGTGTGTGAAGAAACAATATGCAAGCATGGAAACAGCCAAATAAATGGTTTTCATTTACTAGTGCAATCCAGGTTCGGGGTGATATTTCAACTCTGATAATGGATTTTTATTTACCCTGTTCTTAAGTTAGACATAGTTATAGGTGATCATAAACTATTTCATGGGCATAATTTTTGTACTGATCTGAGATATATATGAGGCCTTATTCAAAAATTAGTAAAATCAGTAGTGATCCTGGGCTACAACATATGCAGCTTCCCAGGTGGATCCTTGGCTCAGAACTCTTCTGTTCTCTGTATCTGGAAACAGCATAGTGCAGCTGAACTGGGAGGGAGCAGGTTGAAAAGGTCTCTTTTTCTCCCTCTCAGCCTCTTTCCCATCTGTCATTCTGGAATTGTTCCTGAAATAGGACAATCTAAAAGAGGTGGGTGCATTAGGAGACGCCCTGAACCAGCACATTGTACTATGGATTCTACTGTCATTTGTAATAGAGTTAATGCAAAAAGTCTAGATTGATCCTTTTTCAGGAGACTAATGTAATCTCTCTGATAAATACATCTTGCCATGACCTTGGAAAGATGGAAGAAAATGCACTTGATATGATTTACGTGGTTCACTACTTTCGTTCTTTTCTTTTTCTTTTTACAGATTCACTTTTTTAGAGATCACTGGAGTTAACACCTGCACTCTAAAGCTTTATTAATCACCTCTGCAGAGGCAGTGTTTTAAAAAGCATGCTACCACTTTGCAGAACCAAATATAATTAGTTGTTTTGTGATTCATTCAAACAAGATTAATTAGCATAAATGATAGGCTGATTAATGAATAAATCATGATTTAGAATGTTTTTTTTTAAATCAGCCCTGTCCCTTCTAAAAGGATGCTTCTTTGCCAATCATAATGTTCTAAATCACTTGTGCACACACCCTGCCAAACTTTATTGAGCAATTATTTTTAAAATGCAATATTTTTAATTACCCCCCAAAACCACTTGAAATGAGGTATATTTATTTAGTCACAGAGTATCTAAATGCACAAAAAAATCAGATTGCCCTATTGCTCAGAGTTCTATTTTGATTGAGTCAGCTGTTCTGCATGGTGTTTATTTTTAGATCACAGATGTGAGATCTCATCTAAGAAGTTGCAAATAAGCAGCCTCAGATAGTGACCATACCAAATTGACAATATGATCTCAGATTGGATGGGATGAAACTTTTTTTGCATTTTTTTTTAAACCAGGAAATATTTATTGCCTCCCATAAAAAATTAACACCCTCCCAAGTATTTTTCCCTATGAGGGAAAAATAGAAAAAGGAATGACTTCAGCAGGCTTGTTAATCCTTAAAACACCACCGTTTGTAAAACGAGAACTGAAAAAAAAAATTGGTTCTAACCAGACGTGATATTCAGCATGTTCTGACCAGTTCTGGAGTTGTGGAAATTTTGAGTAGTTTGGAGAAATGGAAAAAACCACCTCTGATTAGTCCCGCCCCATTTATTCTCTGCTTCCCGAGTCCCAGCTGATTGGCTGGGTCTTCTTTCATTGCCCTGCACAGGAGAACAGAGCTGGAAAGCAGGTTGGTGCGGTGGGGAGGGAATGGGATTTTGTGGTAACCTTCCCCTAGAGTAGGGTGGGAATGGAGATTTTACAGTATCCTTCCCCTGTCACGCCCACAGAACCACTCAAAGCCCCACCCACAGAACTGGTAGTAAAAAAAATTTGAATCCCACCTTTTCTTTTGGTGATCTTCTAGGCCAGAAAACCATAATGCAGCCCTGAATTTAAAAAAAAAAAAAACTTTCCATCTTCAGGTCACAATGTTAAAAAAAAAATAAGCCTGTCCCAGCTATAATAATCTGAAATTCAGTCTTCAAAGTGCAAAAGACCATTCCATATGACCCACGGTGGTGCAGTGGTTAAAGTGCAGTACTGCAGGCTACTTCTTCTGCCTTCCAGCTGCTTGCAATTTGGCAGTTCGAATCTGACCAGGCTCAAGGTTGACTCAGCCTTTCATCCTTCCGAGGTGGGTAAAATGAGAACCCAGATTGTTTGGGGGAAATATGCTGACTCTGTAAACCGCTCTTGACACTGTATTAGTTACATTCTTTTTAAATATTTTAGATCACAGGTTGATGCTGAAGATTACATTGTATTTTCACAAATGAATAGGTTTTGAAACTTTTTTATCCTGAGGTTTCTTAAACTTCACAGTACCATAGGTAGTCCTCAATGTATGAACACAATTGAGCTCAAAATTTATGTTGCTAAGTGAGAAATGTATTAAGTAATTTTTGCTGCATTTTACAACTTTTTTTACAACCTCAGAACACTGCAACTGCAGGGGTGGGATTCTACCAGTTTGCACCTATTCACTAGAACCGGTTGTAAACATTCTAAGCAGTTCGGAGAACCGGTTGTTCGAATAAATTACTGGCCTAATCCTGTCAGGAAGGCAGGAAGGAAACATTCTGGTGTTGCTTACAGAAACTGCCTCTCTGTTAACCCTTATTACATTCTTGGCAGGACTAGACTTCCTGTCTCAGGAACATCTCGGGGGGGGGGGTTTCCCTCCTTTGCTGGTACTTTGCTTGTGTGGAATTCAAAGTTACAATGGCACTGAAAAAAGTGACCTATGACCATTTTTCATACTTACGACTGTTGCAGTATCCCCACAGTCATGAGAGGCCAGGTGAGGAGATGCATGCCTCAATGCGAGTGATATTGAGTTGGCCACACCCAGCCAATAACATGACCACTTAAGCCACACCCACAGAACCGGTTGTTAAAAATTTTGAATCCCACCCCTGTGCAACTGATAAACATGAGTCAGGTGTCAAGCATCTGAATGTAAAACACATGACCATGAGAACGCTGCAGTGGTCATAGGTGTGAAAAATGATCATAAGTCACTTTTTTTCAGTGTCATTCTAACTTCAAATGGTCACTAAATGAACTGTTGTAAGTTGAGGACTACCTTTGCAACTGCCCATTGACACTTGCACCGGCAAAATTTGGAGCAAAAGCTAAAGCTATTTTTGACAGTACTACTCATGCAAACCTACTTTTTTAAAAAAAGTATGTATGAATCCCCAGAGACCTTGAGTCCACAGTCTGCAAACGAACCCTTGATCAAAAGGGTTTATTCAAACTGTTTGAAATTGCAAGTGAAGTATCTACAAGTTAAGCACTGTCCTGGTTTAATTTCTGACACATCTGCTAAGATATAGCTCGAAGGGCCTTTTAAATTTCACACTATTCTTGCTATTTATGATCTATAAATAGATCATGACATACTATTAGAGTGAGTCTTGTTCTCTTAACTGCATCCAAGAATGAGAAAGAATAGCTGAGGTCACGTTCTTCTTCTTTTGATAAAAATCCATCATATATTTATCAAAACCTACAATGATAGTCAAAGCATTTTTTTAAGAGGGCAAATTGTGGGGATATTGTGGCAAACTTATTTCAGAGACTTTGCTGAGATATTACTGTCCATTGTTTAGACTAAAGCACTGTCCTGAATTCTGTCTAGACTTCTAAATGAAATGTAAATGAAGTTAGTATATGCCTTGATATATATCTGTAAACATAGTATCCCTCTAACACAGGGGTTCTCAAACTTGGCAACTTTAAGACTTGTGGACTTCAACTCTGGCTGGAGAATTCTGGGAGTTGAAGTCCATAAGTCTTAAAGTTGCCAAGTTTGGAGACCTTAGCTCTAACACATTGCATTTCCCAAAATGGCAAGCTGGAGATTGGATCATCATAATGTCAGCGGTTTGAACATGCCCGTCAAACAGTGGTATTTTGGCCCTTAAACTGCTCAAATTGTTATTAGCCAGAAAGGAGGTGATATTCCCTAATAGTTTTAGCATTGTCAGAATAAATGTACCAGATTGTGTTAAGAACAACTATAATAGTTCTCAGATTTTAGTTCCTGTGACATGATTAATGTTAAATTCTAATACAGTTGCTTTATTAGATTAATAGAGAAAATAATCAAGTTTATTTATTATCGATTGATGTAAGCTTTTTTTTAAAAAAAGCTTACAAGACAAGTTACTCTAACGTTCTTGTAAGTATTTGGAATCACAAAGTATGGAAAAAAAAGGATTAACAAAAGAAGCAGAGGGGTTACTCAACATTCTCTAGGGAGGGGCTCCCAAGAATGGGCAGCAGAAACAATTTGCTAAAATGGGTGCTTTGTAATTGATTATAGTCTTGGCAAGCCTTCCCCCCCAAAAGGTTGTAGGTCTCTGTACTGTGGGCTGGCACTTCACTTCCCATTTCCAATTAAAAAAAAAAAAAACATTGAAAAAGGCCTGAAAGATATTTTGAGTTTATTCACACTTCCAGGCTATCCTGGAATACTTCAGTTAGTAGCTAAAACAGGCTGGCAACCATGTTTGGAGAACAGATTTATTGCTTTATTTTGCATAAAGCATACAGTGTCAGGGAAATCTATAGAGGCTAAACACACAATGCAGTTTAGAAATTGTAGAGAATATTTGTAGCATGGGTTGTAGATTTAGGCAGAGGTTTATCCTCCGAGCTTATTGCTTGGCTCCCAAACGTTTCATTACCAAACTAGGTAACATCTTCAGCAGGGGTTTTGGGTGGAGGTGTCTTGTTTGGGGGATAAACCTTTGCCTAAAACACAATACAGTCCTGTTCAGTGATTATGCACCTGTCCTTGGTGCATTGCGCAGGGCGAACTAACTTGATACCAGCTAACTAGTGGTGCTTGGGTTGCTGGCTCTTCCAGGCTCATCCGCCAGTCTCTCCTCACCTCACCTTGTGTTGCGATGCCTTTCATCCAGCCAGGTCCAGAGCTGGCTTCTGCTCTCCACACACAAGTGCAGCTAAGTTTTTCCCACTTAAGTGGTACCCACATATCTACTTGCAATGTTTTTGAACTGATAGGTGGGTAGCAACCAGGGTTCAAGTGAAGGGAGCTCACTCTGTTTCACAGAGCTGGGCTTGAACTGTTGAAATCTGGACCATTTCTGGCTGGTAGTCCAGAGTCATCAAGCCTTTTACATCACTGGGTTCCTCTTGAAGAACAGAATGGATGCTGCTGCTCTTTATTGTTTGCCCCATTCATCTTTGAGATGAATTCAGTGTGTATTTTTCTGCTCCCCATTGGAAGTAGTTTTCCAGGTAATACTGCCTCAATCCTCCTGTCCATTTCAATACTTAGCTTCAGATCATTGCAGGTTAAACACAGATCAATAGCAACATTCAACCGAATCAGTTTTTAAACTCTCCCTATTAATTTCACTGTAGAAATTATAAATAGAATGGTGCTAATTAAAAACCTGCCAAATTTTATTTTTAATTACAATTTTTCCTTCCTCGTTCTTCCTACTTTGCTTGGTGTATTAAGAAAAAAGATGTTTGATTATGTACTATTTCATTATTTTTCGAACCAATATCCTTTTTATCTGAAAATACTGAAAAAACAATAGAACAGAGTGCTGGATTTATTTTTAAAACCATAGGAAATAGTAGAAAGCTGAGAGAAAGAAAAATTGTAATAAAAATATTTTTGCTGGCTTTCAAGCTAGCAACATTCTGTTTACAAGGTAGGATTTCAAATCATAAGAGTTCTAAGGTATTAGAAAAGCAGTAGAATGATAAGAAAATTTCCAAAGAGAAGCTGTGCACCACTGCATCTAGGTATATTTTGATGTTTTAACTTTGTATATAAAAATTACATAATACACAAAATTAAATATATATACATAAATGTGTACCCAAAGTTATATACTGTATGGATATATATGTATGCATGTATACAAACAAATATTATTTAGGAAGAGGAAGGAAAGTAATTGGCAATTTTTCCCCTGGAATAGGAAGCACACAGCATCCAGAAAAACATCCAGTGGGAGGACCTGGCTACTTGCTATTCAGAATGAATACTTGGCAAACTCTTATCAAGTATCTCAGTCCAAACAGGGTTCTCTTACACTGGCTTCAAGTCAAGTTGGCAGGAGCACAAAGGCGGCAGCAGCTTAAATGGTATTCCCTATATGTTGTGTTGATTTGTCTAAGGAAGAGAAGAACTAGGGGTAACATGGTAACAGTTTTCCAGTACCTGAGGGGCTGTAACAGTGGGGGAACAGCACAATGTAGGTGGTCGATTGAGTAATAACAAATTCCCCCTCTGCCCCCACTCTCCCCATGTGTCCTTGGTTTTAATGCATTTTAATGTTTTGAACTGTATATGTATAGTCATTGTAAGCCACCCAGACTTATCCTACAATAACATCAGTGGCTAATAAATTGTATAAATTAAATAAACTGAGAAGGAGGAGTTGACTTATTCACCAAAGCACCTGAGGGCTGACAAGAAGTAACTGATATAAGATTATTAAAGAGAGATTCAATCTAGAACTAAGGAAAAATTCTGGCAGTGGAAACAATTAATCAATGGAAAGTGTGCCTCCAGGAAATTGCGGGTGCCCCATCACTGGAGATTTTCAAGAAATGACTGGACATCCATTTGTCTAGGATGGTATTAAATCTCCTGCCTTGAGCAGGTGGTTCGATTTGAAGACCTCCAACATCCCTTCCAACTTCTATTCTATTCTGTTCTGTTCTGTTCTGTTCTGTTCTGTTCTAATTCTACTCTGCTCTGCTCTGCTCTACTCTACTCTATTCTAGCCTGCCAGCTAGCAGCTGAGCTGGCAGCTGGTTTGGATACTGAGGAGGTTGGGGAAGAACTTGGGCCAGTTCTGGAGCCTGGGGAAGGCTCTGATGGATGCTCAGCATTGGACACAGAGATAGAACCAGGGCTGTCTGGCATTTCCCAGCCACCAGAGAGGCAGCTGCCTTTGGAGTCAGAGATGAGTGAGGAGAAGGAACAATTGGGGCCTGTGCCAGATGTGTGTATGCACAGAGCAAATAATTGAACAATGGAGGACAATGAGTTGGCTCAGACAATGAGTTGGCTCAGACAATGAAGCTTGGGAAACAAAACAAATGTGGATGCTGAATGGTCCCTCCCATTCAGGTCCCTCCCTGGGGAATAAATAGGAGGAAAGGGGAGTGGTTTGGTTGTAGCAGACGATCATCCCCATTTTGGGAAAGTTTGCTTGGTGTGTGTTTCCTCTGACAAAAACTGCCTTGCTAGAATTGAGGTTTGTCTATTTCTCTGACTTAATTGGCAGCCTTCCAGTGGGAGCTCCCAGCCTTGCATTTAGCCTAATGAGCTGATAAGGACTATGCTTCAGTTAACTCCTTACAGACTCTTGCCTGAGCTTTCTATTGATGAATACAGTTAATTCCGAATGTGTAATTAAATACGTTTTTTTCTTTGCAGAGAGACTGTTTCTTGTGTCTATGAGGGCCAGGTCAGAACATATTCTATTCCAGTTCAGTCCAGTTCAGTCTAATCTATTCCAGTCCAGTCCCTTTTCGAAGCTTGCAGTGTCTTCCCCATATACCTGGAGTTATTTCTGTTGTTAGGCAAAACTGCCCTTTCAGAGCTGGGGAAATCAATTGTTAAGGAGAGGGAGATTAAGGATGAAATGTTGTGGTATCTCACCTTGTTATTTTGACCCCATTCTTTTATTAGGACTGTCCTCAGGCTGTACTGTGAACAGGTGAGAAAAGCTTTTACTCTTTTGTTTACATGTGGCAAAAAGGGTCAGTTGGGTCTCATAACATGAGGAAAGAGATGAACTGGGCTTGACTCTGGTCATGTCCAAAAGGCAGGGAGGAAAAGGGTGCAGTCCCCACTTTGTTTGTTACATCTATTTTTGTCACCGGATAGCTATTTCTCAAGGATGATTATGTATTTGAGATGGGCAGCTATATAAACTGAACAAATAAAATAAGTAAAAATAGATGGTTTAATTGCAGAGAGTTGGATCAGACAATCTTTATGGTTCCTTCCAACACTATGATTCAGTGATTTCCTGAATGCCTACTCTAAATCTTGCTTCAGAAAGAGAAACATCTGTCAATTGAAAGTTCAGCCTTATCATATATGAATGTGAATATATTTTTCATGCCTATCAGCCTCTGCCCAGTATACCTTATGGCTTCATGTTATACTCAACCAACACCTTTTATTTTCTTAAAAGGTAATCTCCAATTTATGTTTGGTGAGGAAAATAGGGATGTTAGCATAAATTAGCTGTTGTTAATCATGCCCAACCATTTTTGTATATGCAATGAGGTTGCATGCATACTTAAAATGTGTAGAGCTTGAAACCTGAAACTCTGTCCAACTATTTGCCAATTGAATGCCCCTTGAAGGTACTGCTGATTTAAACATGTTAAGAAGCCCCTATCTCACCACAGAAAAAGGGAATCCAAATATACTTCCTTTTTCCCAATTACACCCACCCAATAGACTAGACTGAACTGGAATGGAATGGAATAGAATATGTTCTCACCTGGCCCTTGCAGACACAAGAAACAGTCTCCCTGCAAAGAAAACAAGGTCTTTAATTACACATTTGGAATTAACTGCATTCACCAACCATTGTGCAAGCATGCCTTTTGGACTGTATCTGCCTCTATTTTGGTGTTGCTTTTTTAAAGACATGGACATGTGTTAAAGAAACACTTTCCGGGTCTTAAAATAGCAAACCAACCACATAAAATGAAAATGAACTAATTCATCTCAAGCACAGGATTGGTAACACTAACCATTATGGGAGATAATGTCAGGAAAACAGAGGCGCCCCTTGTGCATATTAGTATCATTCACAATAAACCAAAATCTTGATTTCTGTGGATTCAACCTTCAACCAGACCAATTTGTATCTTGGTTCTCATTGGATTTCTCCTTGTCTCCTTCCTTCCTTCCAGAAATGCTTCTTTAGACTACATAAACTCTGATTCTGGGTTGGGAGATTTCTGAAACAGCAATGATCCTTTGGTTGTCTTATTTGGTTCTTGTTATGAAAAATTAACTTGCCATCCTCCACATTGTTGGTTTTTCTTAAACTTTTCTTACACTTGTATGGAAGCTGACACATCTCATACGCTCCATCTCTTTGCTGGTAATGTGTGAAATAAGCTTAAGAAACAGGCATACGGTGTGCATGCTGCTTGAATGCAGAGAATCATCACTGTTTTCCATTTTGGGTGGATTTTAGATCATCATGCTTATTATAAACTTTACACAGTAAAGAGGATTATATTCATTATGTATATTGAAGTAAAGAATTCTTGAAGAAGCAGTATTAATCAAATGAACCTGAGAACAACTGCAGAAGTACAATAAATATGGCATGAATTCAAAATAATGTGACACATGGTAATAACTTTTAAAAGCATTATAAATCTTAATCTTATTGGTGAAAGCTCTCTCTCTCCCCCTCCCTCCTATAGAGAGGTTCTATAAAAACAAAGCTTGTATGCTTTGATAGGGTGCTTTTTCAAATGATTTGTTTACCTGAAACATTTTTATTTATAGTCAGCAAAAGAGCTGCCAGAATAGCATATATGCAGTTGCTGAAGGCAGGCAGTTCAAACAAATGGTAATATCTGAAAACAAAGAAGAGAGAGAGAAAAAGTCAAACTCTGATTCTTTAGCATTCCAACAGTCAGCTCCTTTAATATGTTGTGTGGATAGTTCATTTAATTTCATCCAGATAACATTATGAATTATTTAGATAGCAGTATAACCTCTGAAGATGCTGCCACAAGAATCATGGAAATAGAGTATAGGTATATCCATAAACATGTAAGAATCACATATGTAGTAGTAAGTAGAAACCTAAGCTTATCTACTCAAGGTAGCTCCACTGGCATGGTTCCCAGTGATATTTCACCCATTTGATTAATATAAATGGCCTAGAACCATAATAATCTTTTTATGTAGGTCATCTGAAGAATCTGTGGAGTCTTGCATTTAGTCCTGTCCTTGATTATATGTGTCTCCAATTCCTTCATACATAAGTCTTTGTCATATAAAATTTCAGGACCGGAGGAAGCACACCCAATAATCTTTCTTGCATTGAACAATCAAGTTGTTCATGGAAATGATCAGAAGGAGGAAGGGGAAGCTGCACATTTTGGAGAGATTGGCTCAGATATCTTAGTATATGACAGTTATGTTTCATCCATAGTATTAGTATAAGGAACTTGTATTAGCACTATGAATTAGCATTTCATTCATCCATAATACTCCATAGCATTAGCACTGTGAAATTCAGTGTGATGTTGCTTATCTACCTTGCAGGTAGAATGTATACAGGAACAGTTAGTCCTTGACTTACAGTCAGTTGCTTCATGACACTTTAAGTTACAATTAACTTTAAAAAAGCTATTTATGACTCCTCAATGCTACCATTGCTGGCCACTCATGGTCATGTGATTGCATCTTGGACATTAGGCAACTGACTTGCATTTACAGCATCCCATGGTTATGTGACCATGACTTGTGATACTGTTTGCCATTTTCCAGTAGAAAACAGCAAACCTGCCCCCCCAAAAAACAATGGATTATGATGGATAATAAGTCAAGGTAATAAATTATGGTAATAAGTCAAGGAATATCTCATGTCATATTGCAGACACCTGTATTCATGAAGTCATTATCCTTGAAATGTTTGTAGTGACATAGACATATTGCTGCAGTTCTTTCAGTGTGTGTCAAAGAAGAAAGGGATGACAGGATTCTATTCTAAAAAAAAAAAATCTAGTGGCTATAATTGTACTAATTTCAGAACTGTAAAAAACCAGTTCACCAATTATGTCCCAGTATTATGATTCATTCTTTATTTACAACTACATCTGATGTGGAGAATAACTCAATTTATAAATGTAAGTCAGATTATGGTTTTTATACCATTATATTTTTGCTAGCTTCATGTGACAAATGACCTTGGAGAAAGAGTTCTGTTTCTCTTTCCAACAATACAGTGACATTGCTGACGTCCACTTGGATACCAGCCATTTTTGCAAATAAATGCATCTGGAAGGATATAGTGACAGAATAACCTCCAAACAGCTCAATCGTTTTTCAACAAGACACATTTTCATCAAATATCAGGGTGTCCAATAACAAACATAGGGCATAAATGGTATTAGATTTGAACCAAAACTGGGTTCTTGAGAAATAGAAAATAAAGAAGCTGGCATGTAATACCATTTATCTTAATATATTCCCCATCATTAATTTAGAAATCCTATGAGAAACTCATAATATTTAAATGAACTTTTTTTAAAATAAAAATGCTCATAAGGCTAAACAAGCTTGTATAAAAACCTGTCCCTATAGTATTCATTTCCTCTATATGAAAAGAAGCATCATACATGCCTTCTGTTAACATGAAGGTTGTACAGTAAGTTGAAGAAAGTGTGACTTTATTAAAGCAAGGAAAAAATAGAATTATCAGTATCCAGTTTGTGCAGCACTATCATAATGTGGAGGTAGCAAAGAAATAACAGAAAGCTCCAAATTGTTGTGGTTATTGAGTATTCATCTAGATTTTCCCAATCCAGATCAATCAACTACCCACTATATTGTTTCCAGAAAACCAGAGACCTAATAATAGATGAATTATGGCTTCATTTGATATCACAGCACTCTTTACATCCTGTCATGCCCTTGATAGAGTCAGACTCTGAGGGAGAGGAGGAACAGTCAACAGGGAGTGGAGGTGTGGTTCCAGAGGTTGTGGAGAAGGGCTGAGGCTGACTGGGCAGTCAGAGGAAGAACCAAGCCCATCCCCTCTGCATCCTAGGACAAGCAAGGAGGAAAGGAGAAGTCAACAACTTGTCTTGCAAGAGAGGAAGAGGCAATGATCCTCATTGGTTACAGCTGGGGAGACGAGTATATAAGAGAGACGGTTAGAACACAGGTTTCCAGAAGCAAAGTGTGTTTTATTTTGGTCTATCTTGGTTGGTGTCCTTCCAGCAGACTGTGCTTTGTTATCTCCTTGAATTTGGTAAATTCTTCTCTGGTTCTGTTGTGGACATTTCATCATTGTAGTTTGTTTGGTTTTTTATTTCACCTCTATCTGCTCATTAAATTTGGACTGTATTGCTTTCTTTTAAAGGCTATTTTTGAGTACATTTTATCTCCAACTGAGTATTATTGAACAGTGGGGCCAAGTTGGAGGTAATAAAGGACATTTATTTATGTTTTGGATTTTGTTACATTTGTGTTACATTCTGAGTCATCACACATCCATTGACCAGAACTAGAGAAAGAATCCATCACAACTGTACTGCACAATACACCTGATCTAGCCAAATACACTAAGATCAAAATACTCAGAATCATGGACCTGACCAACCTCTGCTTCACTATCTGCTTTCAGTTTGATGGACAGATATACCAACAAATGAGAGGAAGGTCCAAGGGGTTACTACTCTCAGGTCTCATAGCAGAGACTGCAATGCAGCATCTAGAAATTATAACAACCATAGATGCAACCAAAAGTATGAATCTGCTATATAAATGACATATTTGTCATAATAAAAAGTAACAAGGGAGAAGATACATGAAACAATCAACAACATCTTCAAAGGAATAAAATTCACAAGAGAAGAAGAAAACAATAATTTACTACCCTTCCTGGATATCCACATCAGCAGAGGAAATGACAGCAAATCAGAAAATAAGTCAATTGAAAAATCACACTAACCAAGTGTTACTACCAAAGTAATAACCTCCTACAAGCTGTGTAAAAAAATTATTCAGACAAGCATAAATGTACTGTAGCAACCCAGAACACCAGAAAAAGGAAATAGATCACCTATACATTTCCAACAAAATGGTTAGTCATGTAACTTTATCTAGTCAACCCAGCAGCACAACTAGAAGAAGCTATGAAAAGAATAACACTGCCATATATCAAAAATATATCACAAACAATCAACAGACTATTACAACCAAATGACATTACTGGAGCAAACAAATCAGCCAAAGATTTCTAAAACATCTTAAGTAAATAAAAGATCCAGTAAAGGAAAAAGAAAGAACAGAAGTCATCTACATTAACATACAGTGAAAGGACTGTAATAGCCACTAGGTAGGACAGATAGGCAAAAGACTGATAGAGCACATCCATGAACACCAATTCACACTCAGAAGACATGATGAAAATGCCTTCATTTCACTATACATGAACAGACTCTGCCATAGGCTCTCAGCTCCAGAGGGCAAAATTATTGGTTTCCTTGTTGGGAAATTGAATCCACATGGACAACTACATTCCCTTTTCCTCTCATCCTGCCCATTTATGTTAATACTGTGCAACATATCCAGGTGAGCTTGGGTAAATTTAGGTCACCTGCTTTCCCATCTAAGTCTTGTATTATAAATTGGATTAGCCCACCTGTTCACATTCAGATTGTGCATATAACATATTTTATCGCAGATTGATCTGGTTTTGACAGCAGCATCAAGGAATCTGCATGCTAAGATATAATACTTTGTTCTTTGCTCAAGATGGGATAATACAGACCGAGGAACTTCTCTAAAGTACTCTATCTCCAATGTCTTGAGAATGGCATGATAGCTTTCTTCTTTCTACACCACACAATCATAACCACTAGAGCAGGAGTCATGTAATCTTCCCTCATTTTGTTTACTCTGACTACCCTTCAAAGAAATCAAATTTTTAAAGAAAAATTGCCTCCCCACCCCTGTACTTTTGGCCAAGGGAAATGGCCTTTCTCTCCCCACAAAGAAATGGTCTCCTTAGTTGTCATTAATTTGGAGATAGATCTCCCATCCTAGTCAGAGTTCCTATTTAGCTTTGGAGATTACAACTCAAGACAGCTGGAACCAGCAACAAAATAAAAGCAAGACCTTGTCCTGCAGAGATTCCTTATCAAGTCAGTAACAGCCCCAGCATCCCATATTGTTCTCCAGATCTGATAGGTTTTCATTCTGATATGTGTGGGAGTTGAGGGCCCTCATTTTTTCAAGCTTCCAGAGAAACTACTGGTCTGAACCTGACCCTTATTGCTTGCCTGCTTTTGATTCACTCTTGTTTTCACTTGGCAAAGCTTTGATTTTTGGTGGAACCAAGAAAGTTTTATTCTGTTCATTCTGGCAACTTCTTGGATATAATGACAACCTTTTTTGTCTTATGGATATATTTCTGTTTGGCAACGAATAATTAATGGGCCATTAGAACCCATATGCTTTTTTTTTTCTTTCTTAAATTCAGAGGTGAGGAACCTCTTATATATTTGTAGTCTAATTCTATATGGTTCAGTGTATTTATTTGTAGACAGGGAAGTGAAAATGGACAGCTATACTGCACAGCACATCTGAGCCAAATACTGTACAATATGGTCAGGGAAACTTTTTGCAAGGCCATGGAGTGGAACCTGAGGGGTGGGGTTGGGTTAGAAGGGAATTGAACTGGATGAAGTGATCAAACAACATAAGGAAAATCCTTAGCAAATAAGCAGAATTATGCAAAAGTTATCTGCCCCTCTCTCAACAACCTCCTAAGATACAGGGACAAAAGGAAAGGGAATTCTCTCTTTCCCTCTCTCTCTCTCTCTCTCTCTCACACACACACACACACACTGCACGCACTGTCATCCAGCATCCAGTTTCTATTATTGTTATTATACAGCTTAAAATGAATTAATTATAATTACATGCAGAGAAGAAACAATTTTAAATAGAAATATTGTGCACGAAATGAGATTTATCTATGACTTTTAATAAACGGCCCATGTGAATACTTGGATTTATCATTAATGGTGGTAGCCTCTTATTTTTTAAAATAGTATTAACTATTTAGAATCAAACCTGTTTTAAATGTTTGATGTCTTTGACAATAATCTTAATAGTCTGTGATATCAGACATAACCAACCATCGTTTATGTTACATTTAAAAAGCACCTGGTATATTATTAAAGTTCTAAAGCAATCATTTTTTCATTTATTTCATTCATTTTGTTCATAATAATTATGTTCAAATATTTATTTTGTATTTTCATAAATGAACTGTGTATTTTCTATGCTTGATTGTAGCTCATTAATATTGAATACATTTTACCGATTTTCTATTTATAAAAGTGTAGATGTTTTTACCTTTTATCATTTTATTGTTTTTCAAATTTTTCCATTTTTAATGATGTTAATGTATTTAATTTCTATAGCTAAGATCCCTTACTTTGATTAAGTAATGATGAGGATTTTATCAGTTAGGTAGGGCACATTTTTAATTTTGAGAACTTTTGAATTTGAACTGATTAAAATTAGTGTTTAATAATATATTGTGATTTTAAGGTAAACACAATTTATCCATGTGATCTATTTAGGTCTTGTCTAAAACAGGAACTTCATATTTATTTAATTCTGATAATATAAATTATAATCATTTAATATCACAAAAAATATTAATTACAGAAGAATTCATTTGTGAGAAAATGTTATAGAATAATTAAAACTGTAGCAAGTTCTTCTATATTGTTTTTCTAACTTACGTTCAAAGTTGCTGGGTTGGACCAATTTCTGTTGTTGTTCACCTTGGCTAAAAGTTCATATATGTTCCATGGGTGGGGTGCAAAATTTTTAACTACCGGTTCTGTGGGACTGGCTGGGTGGGCGTGGCTATGTGGACATGTCTAGGTGGTCATGTGACTGGGTGGGTGTGGTTTTTTCCCTACTGGGTCTCAGAGAAGCCTCCTGGGGGTAAAAATGGGGTGGGGGTGCTGTGCAGGCCTCCCACACTCTGTTTTTGCTCCCAGAAGGCTTCCCTGAGGCCCAGTAGGTAAAAAAAAAATTTTTTTTTGTCTACTGGGCCTCAGGGAAGCCTCTTGGGAGCAAAAATGGGAGTGGGTGGGGACTGCGCAGCATCCCCACATGCACCATTTTTTTTACCTCCTGGGCCTCAAGGAAGCCTTCTGGGCGAAGCAGTACAACAGGGAGGGGGGGATCAGCTTTGCCGCACAATTTAGATTAGCTAGAAAGCAAGAAATCCAAAGATTTCCTGCTTTCTAGCTAATCTAAATCATGTGGCACAGCTGATCTTCAGAAAACAGCTGATCAGTGGTGGAGGAAAGAAATACCTTGATCTTCAGAGCAAATTGATTTGCTTCTAGATGATCTTCGGAGCTACTGATTCACCTGAACTGGGCCAAACCGGTGGAATCCCAATTTTCCACTATGACCATTTTCAAACAATTTGATTTGTCTCCATTTATATGTCTGCTTTAGTTTCAGTTGGCTTTCCCACTGTGTACTTTTTTGTATATTTTCTGATCTCATCTTGATTATGTTCAATTTCTAGAGCTGCTTGGTGAATAATTAAAGATGCTTCCTTTGGTTTAGATTTTTTGAACAGCAATAAAAATGTTGAATAAAAAAAGTTTCAAATGGGTGAATTTGTGTCTGGATTATTATTTAATTCCAAACAATTTATCATAAGATTTTTCAGTCAACTCAGCAAATTCATTGTATAGAAATATATTATTCAACTTTCATACGTTTGTATTATCCATCTTCAAAGAATATAATACAATAGCATAAATCATACAATACATTTGACATGTGAGAGATGTTATTAATAGTGGAGATTTAAAAAATGGTCAGAGCATGAATAAACAGCAGGAAATGTAATCTTTAGCTTTCAGATATAAAATGTTCAAATTTCTCCTTGCTATTTATCCTTAATTTCTCTTGATAATATTTTAGGAAGGTTTGTTGCAAAGATGTCTTTAGTAGTACAATATATACCTGAAAATATATACCATTATAGTTGCCTTCAAATATGTTTTTATTTAGCTTTCAATTAAATAAATGCCAACAATGTAATGATAAATGATTTTAAATTATTCAGTTATTAAATAATTCATATTAAAATTAATGATATAAATTATCATATTTACCTACCAATATTTTTAAATAAAGTGCCTTTGGAAGATGCATGTACAAAAACATAAATGAATTATTGATGATAAAATCTTCAGAAATAGGAACATAATATTAAAGGCCCTGTCACACTGCCCAACGGATGCAAAACGGACACAACGGATGAGAAAAATGTTCCATCTGTTGTTATCCACTCTCAGAAGGGGCAAAAATTTGCATAACCGGAGTGGATAACATGGACGCGGGGAGGACGCAGGGCGGATGGAAAGCGGATGCGGAACGGAAGCCCAGCGGATAGAAGCGGATGGGAGCGGATAGCACATCCACTAGGCTTCCGGGGGACCTCAGCAAAGCGGACGAGGAATGGATACAGCGGATGCAGAGCGGATCCAGAGCGGATGAAGTGGATGCACAGCGGATGCACAGCAGATGCACAGCGGAAGCCTAGCAGATGCCGAGCATTAATTGCGCATGTGGGGAGGATGCACTGCGTCAGCCCCGCGGATATAACGGAAGCAGCTCGGAAGCAGGTCGCCATTCAGAGGAAAGACCTGCTTCCAGACACATCGACTGCCTTGCCTGTCCTGCCTGCATGTCTGCATGCATGTCTGCCTGCAAGCCTTGCTGCCAGCCTTGCTGCCAGCCTCCCTGCCAGCCTTGCTGTCTGCCTGCCTGCCAGCCTTGCTGCCAGCCTCCCTGCCAGCCTTGCTGTCTGCCTGCCAGCCTTGCTGCCAGCCAGTCTGCCTGCCAGCCTTGGTGCATGCCTGCCTGCCAGCCTTGGTTCATGCCTGCCTGCCAGCCTTGGTGTCTGCCTGTCTGCCAGCCTTCCTGCCAGCCTTGGTGCCTGCCTGCCAGCCTGCCAGCCTTGGTGCCAGCCTTTCTGCAAGCCTTGGTGCCTGCCTCCCTGCCAGCCTTCCTGCCATCTTTGGTGCCTGCCAGCCTCCCTGCCACCTTTGGTGCCTGCCAGCCAGCAACCCCACAACCATGCTGAAGCACAGCAAGCCTCAGCCATCTGCTGCCAGCCCTGGCAAGAGGGACAGGGCTACCATCCCGCCCCTGGCACTCACTCTGGTTCTGCTGGGGCTTCTGCAGCACGGGCTCGCTCTTCTGGGGCTGGGGCTTCTGCTGCTTCTGCTTCTGGAGGAGCTGATGACAAGCACTCCAGCACCAGCCACCTCCACAGCACCTGCACCCTTCACCCCTGAGACTGAGCGACCAAGAGTAGTGCCAGAGACTCATTTTTGTTAAAAAGCTTCTTGTTAATAAAGTCTATTTTTGATTCATACACTTGCTTCATTTCTTTTTTTTAATAAAGTCTTGGTGGAAATTTTTAGAAATGGTTTAAGCCTTTGCATGCTTGTGGGATGGGTTAAGATAGCAGTGGGATGGGCAGGGATACCTTTGGAATGGGAAATAGCTGTGGGATAGATAAACCTCCAGTGCAAGCTTAGTGGGACTGTATGGTCCACCCTCCCAGGTGCCACACCTATGGCCCTTTATTATCAATAACGATATAATCAATCATCCACACATGTCAACAGAAACACAACTCTTTATTAAATGCCCTGTTCATTGAAGGCCCACCCAACATACATGGCCCAATCTCATCAGTGTGATGAGACACACTGAAGGAAGCATCCATTAAGCATCTACCATCCTGTGTTGCCACTCTACTGCTCCAGCTGGGGAGTTGCACCAGTGTTTCAGGAGGTTGCGCTGCTTCTTCCCTTCACGTGAAGCTCTGTTGGGACCTTGCACATCCTCAGTGTCTATCAGGTTTCGCCCTTGCCTCCATTTCCCAGGCTCCATGTCCCCATTGGCTTGTTGGAAGTCCATGAGCCTGTTCTGCAAGAGTGGGTAGCGGGTGCGCATGAGATTGTGCAGGATGCAGCAAGCTTCCATGATCCTCCTCACGGTCTCTGGGCGATGCTGCATGGTGGTGAGAAGTACCTGGAACCTGTTGGCCAGGATGCCAAAGGCGTTCTCCACCACCCGCCTTGCCCTGGACAGCCTGTAGTTGAAGATCCTCTCTTCACGGGGGAGGAGTCTGAAAGTGTAGGGCTTCATGAGGTAGGTTGTGAGGGAGAAGGCGTCATCCCCCACGATGAAGTAGGGCACATCTTGTGTGTCATTGGGCAGGGGTTCTGGATCTGGGAAGCCCATGATGAGGTTGCGTTCCAGCTCCTCCTTGAGGTGACTGGTGTTGTATACCTGGGCATCTGAAGATGACCCGTTGCCTGAAGCATCGATGTACATGAACTTGTAGTCAGCATCAACCATGGCGAAGAGGATGATGCTGAAGAAGCCCTTGTAGTTGAAATAAGTGGACCCCGAGTTGGCTGGAGCTTTGCAGGCCACGTGCTTGCCATCTATGGCTCCAACGGTGTTGGGGAAGTTCCACTTCTGATACCACTGCTCTGCAACTTTCTTCCATCCTTCTTCAGTGGAGGGGCACTGGAGGAGCTCCTCCTTGTATTCTTCGATGATGGCCTGCACCACTTCTCTGACCACAATGCTGATGGTGTTGTGTGGCACCCTCCAGCCGTACTGCATGCTCCTGTAGGTGGTCCCTGAGGCCAGGTGGTGCAGAGTCAGTGCCACTTTGAGCCCAGGTTCCAGGCTGGGCCGGAAGTTGGTGTTTGCCTTGGTCAACCTGGGTGTCAGGCGCTGCACAAGTTCGTCAAACATGGCTGGAGGCATCCTCATGAAGTTCTGGAATGCCCGAGTGTCTTCGTTCCTGAGCTCCACCATCAGCTTGTTGTACAGTCCTTCCTCTGGTCTTCTGGTGAACCATCTTCATACCCAGATGCTTCTTGGCCGCCTCTTTTTCTTCCCGTAGTAGAGTTCACAGAGCCTGTAGATGGCTTCACACTGTTGCAGAAGGATGGTGGCTGCCAAAAGGACTGTGTTACAATCCACGGTGGACATGACTGGATGCTGTGGAAGAGGAAGAGCCAGATGAAGGCTGCAGAGGTCTGCAGCAGGGCTGCTGGTCTGAAAGTGAGATCCAGACGTGTTGCTCCGCCTTTTTATAGGCAGTATAGGTGTCCCTTTGCATCCTCTAGGCATCCTCTAGACATCCTTAATATCCGAGATAGGTCCCCTCTGCGAATGTTTTTTCCGTTTTAAATGCTTTGTTTCCGCTAGGCATCTGTTCTGCATCCGTTCTGCGTCCGTTCCGCTTCCTCCCTGCGTCCGAGCGGATGGAGTTGCGCGGATGCACAGCGGATGCCTAGCGGATATAGCGGATGCGTAACGGATGCAGAACGGATGCCTAGCGGATGTGTAGCGGATGCAGAACGGACGAATTGGATACATTTTCTGCGCAAAAGTTTTGAGCAGCTCAAAACTTTCTGAGCAGATGAAACGTCAATAAACGGATGCTGGACGGATAGAGAGGAAGCAAAATGGAGGCAGTGAGTACATCGCGTTAACTGTCAATACTTTAGTCAGGGTGCATAGTTCAGTCTTTATATGTGTCTTGTCTGCCAGGCGTTTGGTTCTGGCAATTAGTGTTTTGGCCATGGAATTTATCTGTGCTGGGTGGTGGTGGGATTGGGCGTTGAGGTTGCGGTTGGTGTGTGTTTTCTTCTGGTATATGGTGTGTCCTTGTGTGCCTTCTGTTCTTTTGTAGATTAGTACATTTAGGAATGGTAGTTGTTTGTTTATTTCCATTTCCATGGTGAACTTGATTTTGGGGTGTGTGTTGTTTAGGTGTGTTAGGAAATTGTTTAGGTTTTCTTTTCCATGGGGCCAAATCACAAATGTGTCATCGATGTATCTTAGCCACAGTTTGGGTTTGTGGGTGGCATTAGCCAGGGCTCTGGATTCGAATTCTTCCATGAACAGGTTTGCAATGACGGGTGACAGTGGTGATCCCATAGGGGCTCCTTCAATTTGCTTGTATCTTTGTCCTTTGTATATGAAATATGTGTTGGTTAAGCAGTGTTCTGTTAGTTCCATGAGGTGTTTAGCTGGTTGGTATTTATTTCTGATGATTTCAAGAGTTTCTTTTCTTGGGACTTGAGTGAATAGTGAAACCACATCGAAACTTACAAGCAGATCTTCTTGTTCCACGTGTAGTTTTTTGATCTTTTCTAAGAAGTGGAATGAATTTTGTACATATGAAGCTGCAGTTTCAGCATGGGGCTATAGTTGTTTTGCTAAGTGTTCAGCTAGGTTTTGTAATGGTGCTCCTTTGGAGCTGACTATGGGTCTGAGAGGTATGCCTTCTTTGTGTATTTTTGGGAGGCCGTATAATTTGGGGCATCTAGAAGATTTTTCTCTTGGGATGATCGTCTGTTGGATTTCTTTGCTTATGTGGCTGGTTATAATTTTCTTCTTGGTTAATTTTTCCAGATATGTGGTTGGGTCTGTGTTTATAGGTTTGTATGTGGAGTCTTGGAGTAGGTCTGTCAATTTTGTTTCCCAGTCTTTTCTATCCATTACTACTGTGGCATTCCCTTTGTCTTCTGGGAGTATTATTATGCTGTTATCATTTTTCAGGGTTTGTAGCGCTCTGAATTCATCTTTTTGGAAGTTGGTTTTCGGTGGTTTGCTTGTTAATAAGATGTTAGTAACTTGGTGTCTTATTCTGTCAGCTTCATCTGTATTTAATTTGGTTAGGCTGGATTCTACTGCACATATGATGGATTCTGTGGGGATTTTTTTGGGTGCTATGGCATAATTGAATCCTTTGGTTAGGACATCTGTTTCTGTTTTGGTGAGTTCTCAGTTGGAAACATTATAGAGAAGCACAGAGCTGAAGAAACAAGCCTGAAGATGATGAATGAGACTTCATCGAAACGTTGCCTAGATACTTCCAATTTTATGCGGGAGAAAACCTGAATAACCAAAGATCCACATACAAATTCCCACGAAAACCTCAAAACATATATATATACACACACACATTCAATTTTTTTTTAAATGCTATTAAGAGAAATCACAATTTCAGATCACTTTGCAATTGCTTGGCAAAAAAGGCTTCCTAAGGATTTTTTAAAAACTCTTTTTACAATGCTTTAAATGCTTTCTGTTGATGATAAATAATGTTTTGCATATTTGAGGGCCATTGCTTAATTGAGTTAATTTTTTTTCCAGTGAGGTAATCTATTGCCTATGTTTAACTAGCCCAATACTTTTACTGTTGTAAAATTTTTTTTTTATATTTGAAATGAACACTGGGAACTATCTGTGCATGTCACATTTGCCTCAAAAATTCCTAGTATTATGATAACATTAAGCTATTTAGCAAACTATGTAAAATGTATTATCCCATTAGAGGGGGCAGATCTGTTAACATTATTCTGACATTATAAATTAAAAGAAACTTTCTGTGTGAATCTTGTCTTATTATTATTATTTCTATGTTTGCTTTTTATTTTAAAGGAAAAGCTTTAGTATTAATGATTTCTTTCCTTTTCTTTTTAAGAGAGTAGCCTTTTTTTTCTCCCTTCCTGGTATTTTTGTCTTTCCATCTACCTTCCATATTGTTTTTTTTTTTTTTTTTTTTTTTTTTTTTCGTTTTTTTTTTTTTTGCATCCTTTTATATTTGAGATCTCTTAATTGGATTTAGATGTTGAAGAACCTGAAGAGTTTTTCCTTTCTTTTTTTAGCTTTTTATTCTTCACTTTTCCATCTTTTTTAGGATTTTACAACTTTTTCTTTTTTGTGTGTGTTTATGGTCTTTTCCTTTATTTTTGAATTTTTACTGTTATCTAACCAATCGATTGGATTAAGGTATACAAGATCCTGAAGAATTTTTTTTTCTTTTCTTCTTCTTCTTATTATTTGGCTTCTTTTTTCCTACTATTTTTATTTGGAACTGTAATTGATTATTTCACAATTGGATTAAGGTCTAGAAGAACCTGAAGATTTTGAATTGCTCGAAATGAGTAGGAAATTAACAGCTCTTGGTGTCCTAGATTTCTAGAAGAAATAAAAAACCTCTTCAATTTCTGAAACAAACTGAGAGTGCTCTTGAAATAAATTTTCCAGCAAGTTCAGAGAAAGGGGCTTTATGTAATACTTGCTGACAGGTAATTCCATTTATCCACTAATGTAACCTGGCAAAATGATTTCCGGTCACAAGCATTTGCTTGTCCTGGTACAATGCAACTTGTTCTTTGTAGAAGAGACAGCAGGAGGGCAAATGCAAACTCATGTTGGTGCAATAATCTGATCTGGCAAAGAAAGAAGGAGACTTTGACTGATATCTCATTGGCAAAAGGGCGTCTTTCAGCAGCTCTTCCTTTTATGAATTTCAACATCTTGCCTGTTCTCTATACAAAACTGTTTGGCAGTCTGTTGTCCTATCCTCCAGAGAGGCTGTCTTACAGGAGTTTTATTCCACAGAAAGGAGCAGCCGGAGCGAGGGAGGAGGTGGGCTTAGTCAATAAATATTTATGATGCTCGGTCTGGAAGTTTAAATCATGGGCTGACAAAGGCTTTAATTATTCATGGTCAACTTTAAAAAAGAAAGGAAACCTAGGAGGCGATTTACTAATATCAGCGGAATATAACACAGACAGAAATCAATTTAACCTTTGGGTTTTATATCATAAATGTGTTTACATCCTATGTTAGGAAATACCAGGGCAGTTACACTGACTAAAAGAAAAATGTATTGATTTACTCTGGGGATACATTTCACATGGCACACCTTTTAGCTGTGCTGAGTTTGAAAGCTGGAAAGGGATCTCGATGCCAATGAGTGACCAGGATTTCCACATCAAAACAGATTTCTCTCTTTCTAAGAAAAGATTTTAGATAGTTGGGCAAAATACAGTGTTACTTTAAATATTTTAGGTGATGGAATTCTGGATAAATGTGTAACCTATACTGATTGTCAGATACAAGAATAGTTGGAAGGTGACCTCATTTCGACCATTCCAACAGTGTATTTCAGGAGTACCAATTAGATACTCTTGTAAAATAAATAATAAAAGTCACAGATCTTGTTTTCAGGCTTTTTGCTATTAAATCCAGAAACCTCTAGTCTCAATAACACTGGTTTTCCTTCCAGATGGTAAGCCTGAAAACAGCAGTGATGAAGGAGGCCATCAAAGTAAATTCTGGGAAAGGCCCATCTATATTCACTTAGGGTTAAATTGAATAGATAGATACCTTGCAGGAGAAGACTTCTGGCTGTCTAACATTTCACCATAGAATTCAGAAGTGTGGGTGATACCATTTTGGTGATTAATGTCTCCAATTCTTTCTTTTTTATTGATTTGGCCTTCCCAAGAGTGAATTGGCCTAAATATTCAAGAGAAAGGCAAAGACTGCCTTTGTTGTTCTGTGCAGATAGAGTGCCAGTGTGATTGGTAGCTGTCTGACAACAGCAAAGGCATCAGGCCTGTAATGTCAAACATGATTCTGAGTCCTAACATTAGAATCCTGGTCCAGGCCTGAGTCTTAATACTTGGCATGTTAACTTCAAGCCTCGGGACTGCATTAGGTGCATTTTGGGTTATTCAACAAAGCCTTAAGGAGATTTGATCAAATGGTTTCATAAGCTCTTCAGGTTTACATATGTGGCTAGACAAAGGATAAAGCAACATATAGATTTAAAGCCAGAAATATATTTGTAAGATATACTACCAGAAAAATAAGACAAAAGGAATGAATATTTAATGTAACATATTTTGACAGGAGCAAAAGTTGTATTTGTACAACATTGGAAAAATGAGGAAACTCCTACAGAGGAAAAGATAATTTAAAAAATATTAGATTGTGCAGAAATGGATAGGTTAACATTAAAGATAAAAGACAAAGAAGACATAGAATATTTTTTAACTTTGGATTTGTTTTATCAATGGTTAGACAATAAAGGTAAAAATTTAAAGAATTTAAAACATGTCACTTACTCTAATTCATAGGAATCAATTGTTCACTTGTGCCTTTGCTTTTGTTGGAAAAAAAATCTCAAATTTTAGATTTATCACAGTTGGTACCTAATTGTTCCACATTTACAGTAGGATTCCAGGGTTCTTGGTGCCCACTTCATATCTACAGAAGACAAGGAAAGAAGAATTGCGTCATCATCATAGAATAAAATCAGGAGATATCTATCAGTTAATTTAGGGGCATGGATATCAATTATGCAGGATTTTAATCAAATAATAGAAATATATGTCAAAAAGCAATGATGCTAAAATTAACCCTTATTTCACCACTTTGAAAATCTAAAATGTCCCCTCCCTGATTACATCTTACTCTAAAACCAGTTTTTTCATATAACTTATGAATTAAGAGCAAATGTCTTTTGCTTATAGCATATCTTCTCAGAATGTCACAACATCTGACCTTGAGATATTACCAAATATGCCTTGAAATAAATGGAGGTTACATATAGATTTGTCTGTCAGATGTTGAAGCACTAGGCAATGGACTTCCTGGTTGAAACCTTGCTTGCTCATGGTTAATTATTTCCTCATCTGTTACCCAGGTTTGGAGTTTGGTGAAGAGGTACCTTAATTTGCTTTAGTTTGCTAGTTATATTTAATAAAATAATTGGTCATCTATTCTTGGGTAGTCATTCCTTTCATTCTTTTTATATAAAGAAACAAATATAGAGTTCGCTATTGCTCTGAAAACTTAACTGTGATGTTTATGTATGAAAATATAACCTCACATGTATGAGACCAATAGAGGGGTCCACCAATTTGAATTCGATTTATTTAATTAAGTGGGATTAATGTCACTCCAGGACAGTGTTGGATTCAATTTTTTTTACTACTGGTTCCATGGGTGTTGCTTGATGGGCATGGAAGGGGAAGGATACAGTAAAATCTCCAATCAGAGGTGGAATTTGCTGGTTCTCCTAACTACTCAAAATTTCTGCTACCGGTTCTCCAGCAGGTCAGAACCTGCTGAATACCCCTGCTCCAAGGGTGTTAAGTTGGTTAAAGAGACTTTTAAAATTTCCTTGCAGGTGATTAAAGGTTAACATGGCAGGATAAAGGTACATCCATCACAAGTGTGCAGATTACAGTAAAGGATTTGGAAGTGATGTCCCCTGGTACTTCAGGGGATGCTATATTACAGTTGCATAATGCTGTATGGTAACAATTTATTATAGTATGCCAGAATAGGGAAGGATTTTTGGACTTTGCAGCTTCAACTGGCTGTCACATTTTTTTTTCTAATCTTAGATTTTTTGCTTTATGAGCAAATCTTATTTATATTCTCTTTTCTGATCCTTTAAATTTGGTGAATTGGCCTTCAGTTAGTAACACAGGATTCCAATAATGTTGCTTTGGCAGACATACAAGATTTGTCAAACCAATGCTTAGAATGCCATCCCCTCCTGATGAATATTCATTACAAAAGGTTGGAACTTAACTATAAAATTGTGATATACATAAAATATGTCACTATCTTGTGGGTTGCTTGAGTCTGAATGTGCTTCAAAGTTACAAAGGGTAAAAAGTATGTAGTTCCTTCCCCTTAATGAAATCATTGAGGTATCCTATTTTCAAGAGACCCGTTCTATCTGACCTTGTAAGAGCTGTTTCCCATTAGGCATTTGAAAAGGACTGTAAGTAGGTTCCTATTTAAGCCTTGTCTAAATTTGCAAGTGAAAGTTAGGGAAAGAGAAAGGGACCAGATCTGTAAAAATTATTAAATAATATATGGTAAATAAATTTTGAGCTGAGCAAAATGTATTATCAGCTAGGACAAAAATTGTGGACAAAGACTTTTAACATTCATAGAGTAGGCATATTTAAGATTATGAAGCAGCCTAAAATCAGCTAGGTTACATTTTGTATATTTGAAGGATCTAGGCATAAATCGTGGTTTAGTTTCTTCTTCAGGAGGACAGGTAATGAAACCTGAAGATCATAAAGAGCTTGATTATTGAAATCCTTATCTGTTAGGATATATGCACTCGGGAACTTATTTAAACAAAGAGTGAGGAAAATATCAAAATATCATCCTGGATTTGCTGAGTAGGAAAACAGAAATTAATACCCAATGAGGAAAATTGGTCAAAGATTAATAAAGCTAAAATAGCATTCACAATCTGAGATAGTTGTTTTAAAATTTCAACACATACGTTGGAAGCTATAAATAGACCCTTGGGTCTGCCAACTGTGAGGCAAAGCTGTGCAGGGGCTAGCAGAGAAAAATAGTTGTGATTGAAAATTTCCAAAATTTCCACAATATCCAGGCCTTTTACATCCATGTTGCCTGCAAAAATAAAAATAATGAATTTGTCAACATTTCAAAAGGAGAATGGGCAATAAAGTGTTGAGAGACTCAGTTGCAGCACTCACTGATTGAAGTACTGATAGGTTTGCATATAATTGTTTGTTTTACTATGGAAAGAGCACCAAACAACTGAGCTAGTTCTTCCTTATCCTCCATAGGGTCGACTGAAGTCTATATTTTCCCTTTAATTCATTTGGGGGTGTAATGCCTCCTGTACTTATCTGGTCCTGGAGTAGGTGGAGTACTCTGCTGTGTAGGTAGTTGTTGGCTGAGATTATGAACTCTAGGGCTTATCTTCCCTCACAGACCTGGCTCTCCTCCCAGAATTTAGCAGAGGCCATACACTGCTATTGTGAAAAACATACAAGTGAGATTTGAAAAAAAAAAGTTTACAAATAATTGAAAAGAGTGCAAAATCCCAAAAAGTCAATGTTATTCTTTCAAATCTGGGAAGCCAAGAGTTTTCTACAAGTTTTCTTGAATGAACTCCGTGATGAAGAAGTTGTGAGAAGGAGTGTAGCACTGCTTACATATTGTGCCACCTATCTTCATTAAAACAATGGTGGGTTGCAACCGTTTTAACAACCGGTTCTGTGTGCACATGCTTCATGCATGCAGGTGCACCATGCACATGTGTGGAGCATACTGCAATTTGAACCTTTCCAGCTCACATTCTAGCCTTCCCCAGTGAGTAGAACACCTGAAGCGTGGTAGTCCAGTTTTGCCTGCTCAAATCAGCTGAGCTGCAAAAGAAGGAAATATAAGACAGGATATGGTGGGACTGAGTGGGTGGGGCCCACTGATCATCATTCGTACCAGTTTGCTAGAACAGGTGCGAACTGGCATCAGTCCACCACTGCATTAAAGGGATTAATTGCAATCTGGAGGACAATCCTATGTCATTGCCAAACTGGCTCATCTTTGGCAATTTCCATATCTTGGTGTATGGGCAGCATATAGATTTTGAGTAAGAATCTGGAGCAACTGAGTTGATGGCTTATTTCATAACAGGTTTAGTTATGTGCTTTTCCATTATAGCCTTAAATTCACTGTTTTCTGATTGGCATCTAACAACTAATCAAAAATGGCAATAGCTATTTTTACAGTTAAAAGGCAATTCTTGCCAATCAGGTCCACATCCATATTTAAATTATTAATGGTTTTAAAAGTGTCCTCCCTTTTAATTCTGACAGAAATGTCTTCATCAGAGGAAGGGAGACAATCTACTTCTCAATAAAATGGGGCTTAGGATTTATCAGCAGTGATGGGAGAAAAGATATGATATATCTTTATGCTGGAAGAAAATATTCAGTTTTAGGAATATGGAGATTGCCACAATCTTAGAGTATTCAAAATGCCTGGAGTAAATGGTATCCCAGGCTTATTTTTCTCTTTGGTCTTTCCCTTTGAGTTTTTGTTTTGTTTGTTCCTGTCTTGTACTAATTTGTGCTTTGCATCATTGGCAGATGTCTGAAGCTATTGGACTAAAATACCAACTAACCTTAATTCTAAATTCTAAAATCACTAATCCTATTTTTTTAATCATTCAATTGTGCCTGCTTCTCAGAGACTGCAGTTTTCTTGGCAAAGTTTTTCAGAAGCGGTTTGCCTTCCTAGGTCTAAGAGAAAGGGATTGGCCCATGGCCACTCAGCGGGTTTTGTGCCTAATTAAGGCAGAACTAAGACTCACCATCGCTTGCTTGATGCCTTAAGCAGTACACCACATTAGCTCTCACATTTTCCTCTGTCTTCCAAACAAACAAATCTATGGTACTGTACAGTATCTCTCTTCATCAGTCAGGACCATGGACAGCACAAAAGAGCAGTACTTCAAAACTGATTTTACTCACTCGAAATAACTTTCATTTGAATGACGAGTGGGAGACACTATATTCATGGAAAATGCAGCCATATGAAAAGCATTTCATCATTATCATTCCAATTTGTATAAAGAAAGCAATATCTCTCTGGGGTGAATATCTAAAGAAACAAAATTCACAGAGGAACAAAGACAGATTATAACTGGATATATAACAATAAGGAATGTTTCCAGAGTCATAAAAAGGATTACACTAGGAAAGGTGCCTGGACCAGGTAGATTATCAGGTTTTTCATTATAAATGTTTTGAGAATTAATTATTACAATCTTTATGAAACCAGATAAACTCTATCATATAGGGAAGAAAAACAGAAAGAGGCTAATATAGTATTAATACTTAAACAGGGACAAGAATTGACTTTAACAAGAAATTATAAGCTGATATCATGATTGAATAAAGACAAGTTGTTCGCAATTATTCCAGTTAAGAGAAAATAATTTTGCAAGAATTTATTCATGAGAATGAATGTGGGTTTTTAACTTCTATTTAAAAACTGTTAAATGATAATGTTAGAAACATGCTGGACATTTTGGAATATTTGGAGCAACTTAATAAAAAAAACAAGCCAAGATTTTCTTAGATACAGAGAAAGTCTTTAACAATTTAAAGAGCTTTCTTGTTCAAGATTTTGGATTACATTAATTTTGGAGAAGACTTCATAAAATAGGTAAAGCCCATGTCACACTGCACCAACGGATGCAAAGAGGATGTAAAATGGACAAAAAAGCTTGCCATCCGTTGGAAAACGCGATGTACTCACTGCCTCCGTTTTGCTTCCTCTCTATCCGTCCAGCATCCGTTTATTGACGTTTCATGCGCTCAGAAAGTTTTGGGATGCCCAAAACTTTTGCGCGGAAAATGTATCCAATGCGTCCGTTCTGCATCCGCTAAGCATCCGCTACGCATCCGTTCTGCATCCGTTACGCATCCGCTATATCCGCTAGGCATTCGCTGTGCATCCGCGCAACTCCATCCGCTCGGATGCAGGGAGGAAGTGGAACGGACGCAGAACGGATGCAGAACGGATGCCAAGCGGAAACAAAGCGTTTAAAATGGAAAAAGCGTTCGCAGAGGGGACCTATCTCGGATATTAAGGATGCCTAGAGGATGCAAAGGGACACCTATACTGCCTATAAAAAGGCGGAGCAACACGTCTGAATCTCACTTTCAGAACAGCAGCCCTGCGGTGTGGACCTCTGTAGCCTTCATCTGCCTCTTCCTCTTCCACAGCATCCAGTCATGTCCACTGTGGATCGTAACACAGTCCTTTTGGCAGCCCCCATCCTTCTGCAACAGTGCGAAGCCATCTACAGGCTCTGTGAACTCTACTACGGGAAGAAAAAGGGGCGGCCAAGAAGCGTCTGGGTATGAAGATGGTTCGCCAAAAGAGCAGAGGACGGACTGTACAACAAGCTGATGGTGGAGCTCAGGAGCGAAGACACTCGTGCATTCCAGAACTTCATGAGGATGCTTCCAGCCATGTTTGACGAACTTGTGCAGCGCCTGACACCCAGGTTGACCAAGGCAAACACCAACTTCCAGCCCAGCCTGGAACCTGGGCTCAAGGTGGCACTCACTCTGCACCACCTGGCCTCAGGGACCACCTACAGGAGCATTCAGTACAGCTGGAGGGTGCCACCCAGCACCATCAGCATTGCGGTCAGAGAAGTGGTGCAGGCCATCATCGAAGAATACAAGGAGGAGCTCCTCCAGTGCCCCTCCACTGAAGAAGGATGGAAGAAAGTTGCAGAGCAGTGGTATCAGAGGTGGAACTTCCCACACACCGTTGGAGTCATCGATGGCAAGCACGTGGCCTGCAAAGCTCCAGCCAAGTCGGGGTCCAATTATTTCAACTACAAGGGCTTCTTCAGCATCATCCTCTTCGCCATGGTCAATGCTGACTACAAGTTCATGTACATTGATGCTTCAGGCAGTGGCTCATCTTCAGATGCCCAGGTATACAGTGCCAGTCACCTCAAGGAGGAGCTGGAATGCAACCTCATCATGGGCTTCCCAGATCCAGACCCACTGCCCAATGACACGAAAGATGTGCCCTACTTCATCATGGGGGATGACGCCATCTCCCTCACAACCTACCTCATGAAGCCTTACACCTCCAAATACCTCACCTGTGAAGAGAGGATCTTCAACTACAGGCTGTCCAGGGCAAGGCGGGTGGTGGAGAACGCCTTTGGCATCCTGGCCAACAGGTTCCAGGTACTTCTCACCACCATGCAGCATCACCCACAGACCGCGAGGAGGATCATGGAAGCTTGCTGCATCCTGCACAATCTCATGCGCACCCGCTACCCAGTCTTGCAGAACAGGCTCGTGGACCTCCAGCAAGGCAATGGGGACATGGAGCCTGGGGAATGGAGGCAAGGGCAAAACCTGGTAGACATTGAGGATGTGCAAGGCCCCAACAGAGCCTCACGTGAAGGGAAGAAGCAGCGCAACCTCCTGAAACACTGGTGCAACTCCCCAGCTGGAGCAGTGGAGTGGCAAGACAGGATGGTAGATGCTTAATGGATGCTTCCTTCAGCCTGT
Source organism: Laticauda colubrina (assembly GCA_015471245.1). Lineage (NCBI taxonomy): Eukaryota > Metazoa > Chordata > Lepidosauria > Squamata > Elapidae > Laticauda > Laticauda colubrina. Next base: position 9,128,324 of record BLBF01000031.1, read on the forward strand.
CTCATCACACTGATGAGATTGAGCCATGTATGTTGAGTGGCCCTACAATGAACAGGGCATTTAATAAAGAGTTGTGTTTATGTTGACATGTGTGGATGATTGATTATATTGTTATTGATAATAAAGGGTCATAGGTGTGGCACCTGGGAGGGTGAACCATACAGTCCCACAATGCTTGCACTGGAGGTTTATCTATCCCACAGCTATTACCCATACCAAAGGTATCCCTGCCCATCCCACATGTATCCCTGCCCATCCCACTGCTATCTTAACCCATCCCACAAGCATGCAAAGGCTTAAACCATTTCTAAGTTTCCAGCAAGACTTTATTAAAAAAAAGAAATGAAGCAAGTGTGTGAATCATAAATAGACTTTATTAACAACAAGCTATAAGACAAAAATGAGTCTCTGGCACTCCTCTTGGTCGCTCAGTCTCAGGGGTGAAGGGTGCAGGTGCTGTGGAGGTGGCTGGTGCTGGAGTGCTTGTCATCAGCTCCTCCAGAAGCAGAAGCCCCAGCCCCAGAAGAGCGAGGCCATGCTGCAGAAGCCCCAGCAGAACCAGAGTGAGGGCCAGGGGGTGGGATGGTAGACCTGTCCCTCTTGCAAGGGCTGGCAGCAGATGGCTGAGGCTTGATGTGCTTCAGCATGGTTGTGGGGTTGCTGGCTGGCAGGAAGGCTGGCAGGGAGGCAGACACCAAGACTGGCAGGAAGGCTGGCAGGCAGGCAGGCGCTAAGGCTGGCAGACAGGCATGAACCAAGGCTGGCAGGCAGGCAGGCAGCAGGGCTGGCAGGCAGACTGGCTGGCAGCAAGGCTGGCAGGCAGGCAGAAAGCAAGGCTGGCAGGGAGGCTGGCAGGGAGGCTGGCAGCAAGGCTGGCAGCAAGGCTGGCAGGCAGACATGCAGGCAGACATGCAGGCAGGACAGGCAAGGCAGTCGATGTGTCTGGCAGCAGGTCTTTCCTCTGAATGGTGACCTGCTTCCGAGCTGCTTCCGTTATATCCGCGGGGCTTGCGCAATGCATCCCCCCCGCATGCGCAATTTACGCCAGGCATCTGTTAGGCTTCCGCTGTGCATCCGCTTCATCCGCTGTGCATCCGTTCTGCATCCGCTGTATCCGTTCTGCGTCCGCTTTGCTGAGACCCCCCGGAAGCCCTGCGGATGTGCCATCCGCTTCTACCCGTTAGGCTTCCGTTCCGCATCCGCTTTCAATCCACCCTGCATCCTCCCTGCGTCCGTGTTATCCGCTCCGATTATGCAAATTTTTGCCCCTTTTGAGAGCGGATAACAACAGATGGAACATTTTGCTCGTCTGTTGTGTCCGTTTTGCATCCGTTGGGCAGTGTGACAGGGCCTTAAGATAGACTTATACTTTCAGGAACCACAAATAATTGTTAATTGAGATTTTAAAAATATCTTGTGAGATACAAAAAAGGACAAGACTGAAATGCCCCTTGATTCATCTCTTGTTTATTTTGGATGTTGAAATACCCAATAGAGATTTAATACAAGATAAGGAGATTGTGGGTGTAAAGGTTAAAAAGGAAATTTATCACTGAAGTACTTTTGCAGTTGAATTGATAGTCGCCCTGGAAGTTTCTTGAAAGGGAATTAAAATATTAATAGGCAAATTAAAATTTTTGGTGCATTATCAGCTTTTAAGATTAATTAACAGAAGACAAAGATATTAACAAAAATTGAAAATATAAGATCAGACAGAATTGATCTATAAAATGGGGTTTAATATTAGAGAAGAAGGTACAATATCTAGTTATCACCATGACGCGTAGGAATTGTATGTTATTTTAAAATAACTATGTCCAGGCATATAATGAAGTTAAAAAGGGTATGTTTTACCTTTAACATCCTTCCTTAAATATAAGGAAGAAATTGCAACTGTCATTGCTTGGGAGAATTTCTGTGATAAAAATGAATACCTTTCCTACAATGATATTTTTGTTTCAGACGGTACCTGATTTGATAACCAATTCAATATTTAAAAATGACAGAAGGATATATCTAAATGTGTGTGTCAGGGGAAAAACAGAGTTAAGTATAAGGTGTTACAGGATCCAAAGGAAAGAGGATTGGGTTTACCTGATTTTAAATTGTATTTCACAGCTTGCTATTGAGATTAAAGAGTTAGCATTGCTGAGAAATAGAAAGCTTTTGGTGTTAGTAAGATATGACCTGAAATTTGGGTGGCATACATAAAAATTAGCTTGGATTTTTTAAAAAAACATTATGTTAACTGTCTCATTGAAAATATGGAATAGATACAAGCTCAGGTTGTTCCTGAAAACACTTGGGACTCTCAGAACAAGAAGCTGGGAGTTTTGGGTTTGCCTATTTCTGATCTATAAAACACACAAGAAGAGTTTTATAGATCAGAAATAGGCAAAACCAAATAGCTAACCTATCATGGGATAACAGAATTTTGTCAAAGGGAATATAAAATACAATCAAGAGAAAAACTGGTGTAAAGGGATATATTTGCCAAAAATTCTCTTATTTTACAATTATTAGAAAGATTTAAAATAGACAAAATTATTTGTAGTTTTAAACATTCTAAGATTTGAGTTTAAAATAGAATTGTGTACACATGATGAACATGTAATTGCTAAATATATAAACTTTATTGAAATTTAAAACAGAAGAAAAACAAATGAAATAATGTATTATGAAATGAGTTAATTTTTTTGGTTATTATATTCAGGTGGAACAATGAAGAAATTTTTGGTGGAAAGGACTGAAATCCTTGTAATTCTTAAAGAGAATTTTTATGAAATGAGAAACTGTTAAATGGTCTAGACTCTAGAATTTATTATGGCGCTTCAAATTTATATTGGAAATATAAGCAACATGAAGGAACATTTTATGTAAAATCTTTTAAAAAGGTAGAAAAATGTTTTAAAGATAGAAAAAAATGGATTCAAATATACACTGATTCAGAGGATTTTAAAATCAACATATTATGGAGATCAGACATTTTTTTTTTTAGATTGATGAAAAAAACTGTTGAAAAAAATTATGAAACTTTCTTTTGGTATATGAGAACTCCAGAGGAATTATTTTATGCACAAAAATAGAAAGATTTGGCACCTCTCACAATAGGAAGTGGGAATGGGAATATTCCTTATTTAAATCTCTCTTCCTCTCCCATCATCAGGGTTCTGTATGGATGTGGGTCTCACAGCTTTTGGTTTCAAATTCGAGGCTGGCCTATTCTGATTGGCTGAGAGTTTTGGTCTGTGTTCATTGGACTTGGAGTTTGATTGATTGGTGTTTCTGGTTTCTTCTGTCTGTTTTGTGGCTTTGATTGGCTGGCAACACTCTGTTTCTGTGTTGGAGGCTTTCAGTGCAGCTTGGCTCCGTGTGAAGGGACGGTTGCTCTTCATTAGTAAGCTGCTATTCATTAGCAAGCTGGGTTTCACCTGGGTGCCTGGTGGGGGTTGTTTGGGTTGGAGCTATCAGAGGGAGTCTGTTTGTGCCCAGGTGTTTGCCTGGCTTGTGGCATGGAGATCTTTCTATTTGAGAGTGCAGGCTTCCAGATGATTGACAGTCTGCTGGAATCATCTCTTCTATTCATGCTTTCAGGTCTTTTTTCAATCTCTATGGCTTCTCTGATGATTCTGTGGCTGGGGTTTTCTATAGTGGCTAGGGTTTTAGTGCCATTGAAGTTGATGTTGTGACCTGTGGTTTTCATGTGTTGGATTAGTGAGGAGATGTGCATTTTTGTGTTCATCCAGGCGGGTACTTATTCTTCTATTGGTCTGTCCAATGTATGTGGCTGGGCATGATGTACAGGGAACTTCGTATATGCCTTGGTTTTCCAGGTCAATTTTGTCTTTGGGGTTTTTAAGGATGGCTGCTATTTTTTTGTCTGTTTTGAAGGCAGTCTTGATGTGATGCCTGTGTAGTATCTTACTGATTTTGTCTGTAGTACCTCTTATGTAGGGTAGGACAGCTGTTCCATAGGTCTGTTGATCTTCTAGGTCTCTGTTATGTCTTGGTGTGTTTTTGTGGATCAAGTTGGTGATTTTGTTTTTGTGGAAGCCATTGGCTGTCAATACTTTAGTCAGGGTGCATAGTTCAGTCTTTATATGTGTCTTGTCTGCCAGGCGTTTGGTTCTGGTAATTAGTGTTTTCGCCACGGAATTTATCTGTGCTGGGTGGTGGTGGGATTGGGCGTTGAGGTCGCAGTTGGTGTGTGTTTTCTTCTGGTATATGGTGTGTCCCAGTGTGCCATCTGTTCTTTTGTAGATTAGTACATCTAGGAATGGTAGTTGTTTGTTTATTTCCGTTTCCATGGTGAACTTGATTTTGGGGTGTGTGTTGTTTAGGTGTGTT
>BLBF01000031.1:9137670-9188141 GCA_015471245.1 Laticauda colubrina
GAAAGCCTCCAATACAGGAACACAGTGTTGCCAGCCAATCAAAGCCACTAAACAGAGAGAAGAAACCAGAAACACCAATCAAACAATCTCATCTGCCATCATAAGGCTTCTGTATTGTGTTCGTCTGTGAGTCAGGCTATCACAGCCGTTTCAGTTTTAAATTTGGGGCTAGCCTATTGCTGTGCCATAATGGTTTTTTCTTCATCCTGATTGGTTGGGAGTCTTGGTCTGTATTTATTGGTCTTGGAGTTTGCTGTGTTCTGGTTGATTGGTTTTTCTAATATCTTCTGTCTGTTTTGTGGCTTTTTTTGTGTCTTGATTGGCTGGCAACATTGTGTTCCTGTATTGGAGGCTTTTAGTGCAGCTTGGCTCCAAATAAATGGATGGCTATCATTTGTTAGGAAGCTAGCTTTCATCTGGGTGCCTGGTTGGGGTGTGTTTGAGCTGGAGGTATCAGGGGGGATCTGTTTGTGCCCAGGTGTTTGCCTGGCTTGTGGTGTGGAGATTTTTTTGTTTGTGAGTGCAGGCTTCCAAATAATTAACAGTCTGGTGGAATCATCTCTTCTATCCATGCTTTCCGGTCTTTTTTCAATCTCTATGGCTTCTCTGATAATTCTGTGGCTGGGGTTTTCTATAGTGGCTAGGGTTTTGGTGCTATTGATGTTGATGCTATGACCTGTGGCTTTCATGTGTTGGACTAGTGAGGAAGTGTGTTCCAGCTTTTTTACTGCATTTTTGTGTTCATCCAGGCGGGTTCTTATTTTTCTATTGGTCTGTTCAATGTATGTGGCCGGGCATGATGCACAGGGAACTTCATATATGCCTTGGTTTTCCAGGTCAATTTTATCTTTATCTTAGGATGGCTGCTATTTTTCTGTCTGTTTTGAAAGCAGTCTTGATGTGATGCCTGTGTAGTATCTTACTGATTTTGTCTGTAGTACCTCTTATGTAGGGCAGGACAGTTGTTCCATTTGTCTGTTCATCTTCTAGGTCTCTGTTATGTCTTGGTGTGTTTTTGTGGATCAAGTTGGTGATTTTGTTTTTGTGGAAGCCATTGGCTGCCAATACTTTAGTCAGGTTGCATAGTTCAGTCTTTATATGTGTCTTGTCTGCCAGGTGTTTGGTTTTGTCAATTAGTGTTTTGGCCATGGAGTTTATCTGTGCTGGGTGATGGTGGGATTGGACATTGCGGTTGCAGTTGATGTGTGTTTTCTTCTGGTGTATGGTGTGTCTTCGTGTGCCATCTGTTTTTTTTTGTAGATTAGTACATCTAGGAATGGTAGTTGTTTGTTTGTTTCCGTTTCCATGGTGAACTTGATTTTGGGGTGTGTGCTGTTTAGGTATGTTAAGAAATTGTTTAGGTTTTCTTTTCCATGGGGCCAAATCACAAATGTGTCATCGATGTATTTTAGCCATAGTTTGGGTTTGTGGGTGGCATTAGCCAGGGCTCTGGATTCGAATTCTTCCATGAACAGGTTTGCAATGACAGGTGTCAGTGGTGATCCCATTGGAGCTCCTTCAATTTGTTTGTATCTTTGTCCTTTGTATATGCAATATGTGTTGGTTAAGCAATGTTCTGTTAGTTCCATGAGGTGTTTAGCTGGTTGGTATTTATTTTTGATGATTTCAAGAGTTTCTTTTATTGGGACTTGAGTGAATAGTGAAACCACATCGAAACTTACAAGCAGATCTTCTTGTTCCATGTGTAGATATTTGATCATTTCCAAGAAGTAGTTTGAGTTTTGTACATGTGAAGCTGCAGTTTCTGCATGGGGCTGTAGATGTTTGCTAAGTGTTTAGCTAGGTTCTGTAGTGGTGCTCCTTTGCAGCTGACTATGAGTCTGAGAGGAATGCCTTCTTTATGTATTTTTGGGAGGCTGTATAGTTTGGGGCATCTGGAAGATTTTTCTCTTGGGATGATCGTCTGTTGGATCTCTTTGCTCATGTGGCTGGTTATAATTTTCTTCTTGGTTAATTTCTCCAGGTATGTGGTTGGGTCTGTGTTTATAGGTTTGTATGTGGAGTCTTGGAGTAGGTCTGTCAATTTTGTTTCCTAGTCTTTTCTATCCATTACTACTGTGGCATTCCCTTCGTCTGCTGGAAGTATGATTATGCTGTTATCCTTTTTTGGGGCTTGTAGCGCTTTGAGTTCTTCTTTGTGCAAGTTGCTTTTGGGTGGTTTGCTTGTGCATAGGATGTTAGTAACTTGGTGTCTTATTCTGTCAGCTTCATCTGTATTTAATTTAGTTTGGCTGGATTCTACTGCAGATGTGATGGATTCTGTGAGGATTTTTTGGGGTGCTATAGCATAATTGAATCCTTTGGTTAGGACATCTGTTTCTATTTTGGGGAGTTCTATGTTGGAAATGTTATGTAATCATTGTTTCAAGTGTTGTTGTGAATTGTTGGGGGCTTTCTTGTCAGTTCTAAATTTCTTTCGTTTCTTCAAGAGTTTTTCATTTTTGTAAGTGGTTTCAGTTTCAGCTCTCCAAGTTGTTTTATCTTGTCCCAAAGTAGAGGGTGGAATTTGCTGCTCAATTCCAGGTGTAATGCTAGCAAATCTTTGTTTAACTGATCCAATTGGAATCTCTTTCTGTGGAGCTCGTTCCTGAGTAGAGCCATTTCAGTTCTTTTCAGGATACGTTTCGGGTTAAACTTATGTGATGAAGTACACACACACACACACACACACACACAGATACAGTGACAGAGAAAGACAGAGAGATAGAGGAAGGGGGGTGATATAAATATAGATAGATGTAGATATAGATATATAGATCAATATGGAGTCGTTTTTATTTGAACATATATAAACAACACACTTTCACACACGTACTGGACACACATACAGGCATTCAGTACACCAAGCAGTTTGGACTTGCCACTAAAGACATGGCAATCAGTAAGAGTTATCTGTTTGTCTTTGCTTGCATCTTACTTCCTTTTTTCAAATAGCTAAAGATTCTTCATTTATTAATTACTATTGTGTTTTTCAGTTCTGAATTGAATTTGGTTCCTCTCTTAGGCTATCTTTTCAGGAAAAATCTTTAAGCAGACTCACCAATAAGTCCAAATGTTGCTCAGTTTGCTGCAGCCTAGATTTATTAACATTTGGGAGTTGTTTCAACACATCAAGAACGCAGGAGGTTAGGGAAAGCAGAATTATTTCATTGCATATCCTTTTTCACTTTCTGTGTTTTTCCATGGTGAAATAGCCCTTTTCTTTCACCTAATCCAGGGTCTTTAAGCCTCTAAGTTTGTGCAGTCTTCCTCATGAATAAAATCAAATAATAAACACAAGTTGGTTAGAAGATTAGACATTTCTTAAAAGTTACCTGGAACTCTGCTCCCTATTTTGCTCATGCCAGGTTTTTTGTTTTTTGTTTTAAATTATGATGCCCTCCACAAGGGATCCTCAATATCTTGAGGAGTTACAACCCAAAGTCTGAGAATCACTGAACTAATCCAAAAATCACTCTTGGCATTTGGTTTTAGAATAGAATCTAAAGAGGCATTTCAAGGCAATATTTTTTATCATGTTCATCTCAATAGTTACATGAACATTTGCATTTGAAAGGAAGGCAAGTTTTTATGTTATGATTAAATAAGAGCACTTTCTCACCAACTATCAGAATTTTGTCTCCAGTTAGCACAATAATGTGGTCTTGATATAGTTGGCTCTTTTCAGCCTTGTAAACACATCCTGAGAGGGAAGAGATGAAAACTGTCGTAAGTGTTGACACAATCACACATTCATCATGGAGTTATTTCAACTTCTGACAATTTCTATCTGATGCAATGAATCCTCATTAGTGCATCACACTGGTTCCTGGCACCTGCTAATTGGAACTATACTGGCCACAAATGAACACGTTATGAGCCATCTCCCACCTCCTCCATCTGTTTATGCTTTGCTTGAGGAATGGGGGGAAAGCTGGCATTCTGAAACAAAGAATTTTGGAAAACTGCATATACTGGACTAATTGAACATTTCTTTTATTTTTCATGTTGTCGTGTCATTTTATTACATGTTATTGATTTGCATATGCCTTGAAAATGTCTTAACACATTGCAATAGTGCAAGTTTAAACAGTGATAGTTTTTCCTGAGAAAACTAAGAAACTATAGGTAGGTGCACTGTAGGTAGAGAAGAATTTAATTTAGACATTCAAATTAAACTGCATGCCTCAGAGTTTCTCTTGGGGGCCATAAAGTTAATATAGAAATAGAGCCTGCATTTCAACTCTGCTGGAAAAGAAAGCAGTACCACTGTTTCATTTCTAGGAAGGTTCTATCCCTCCAATTATTTTGTTTTAAATTCTTCCCATGTCTTTTTCCCCAACATCTTTTTTTCAAAAACAGACAATGGTCTTCCTTAAGTATCTTCTTCACATATAATAAACAATGCTGTTGCTGTTTCTCATAGAGAATGTACAGCAACCCCTTTATCATTTTGCTTCCTGAATATGGCATATGTTTTGGCACATGCCAACTCAAAGCAGACATGCAGTCAATAATAGAGTTACATTATGTGGTTGTTATATTATCAGCTGTACAGAGAACTGCTTCCATACATCTAGCTTTCTAATTTCCCTCTGAAAGTTTTATTATGAATAGAGGGAGCCTTTTGCCAATCACTGTTCACATTTGATTGCAGGTTTTGGTCACAAAAGTATAGTAGCAATTCAGGGATTTATTGATTTATTTACATGGTGTTTCTTATAACCCACCCAAACCTTGAAGGAGTCTGGATGCTGAACAATAACATTAAACATAAGATAAATATGCCCTTTAGCTTGATCCAAACACAGATCATGTAACCAATCATGCAATTTTCTTGGCAACCGAATCGTCTTTTTCCAGAATGGTTTTTGACTTCCCAATCTCGTCTACCAGGATGGGATTCTCTTGAGATGTCTCATCCAAGTATTAACGGAGAGCAAACCTGCTTAGCTTCTAACCCAGACAAGATCAGCCAGTTGCTGCCATCTGCTGATTGAATAAACATATTGGAAACCATGTTGGTGTTTCATTGTTCAAAAATAACTTTGTGATTTTTCTTTTTGGTTAATCCTAATAAAGGTCTTCTTCTACCAAAGTTTTAATTCTTTAATCACTAGAATAAAACAATGCATCTACAACTATACTATTGACCTCACTCCTTTCCTAAGGGGTCTGTAGGGGCATACATAAAGCGCACCAAAATGCCTACCGTCCCTGTCCTATTGTTTCTTTTATTTTTCTTATATGTACTCATTTCTTGTATTTATAACTATGTTTATCCTTATACCTATTATCTTGTAAGTGATTGACAAATCAAATCAAATAAATAAATAAATAAATTTTACTAAACAAACATTAGAGGACAACATTGCACTGCATTTAACAACTACTTTTAGAATTGATAACTTTCATGTTTGTTCTACAAGTAAAATAATGTAAAATATTATCCATATTAATATTAACTGCTTTTGTTTTTAATATTGGAAAAAGTTTCCTGAATGCTTATGAGCCATCAGAAATTGTATGCAACAAACTGTTTTAAAACAGTTTACAGAATTGTAGAATTTAGAGTCAGTTTATGGCTGAAAGTCAGACAAAGGGGAAAAATAGTCTGGTCTATGAATTCTATTTCACTTGTTGTTCTTAATTTTAATTTTTTCTTTCGTATAACCAAAGAAAATGTTCCCAGTTGTTGTGTAAAGTCTGTTGGGTGACAAATGCATTCAGATAAGTAAATAGATAAAAGTAAAGTGTTAGCAGAAATTGAAACCTAATATAAGAAGCTATTGGAATTACAGCCAGGTTTTGGGAGAGATTTTTCTGCTCAGATCTTAAAAAGCTGTGCCTACATTTGAGAGAAAATTAGAGATAAAATCTGAGCACAGCCTAAACAGCCAGCCGAAGCAACAGCAATGTTTTTGTTCTCCTAGTAGCTGTATCTTTTTTTGCTTCTATTAATTAGAAAATAAAATGAAGAAAATGTAATAGGAAAAGGCAGTAGCTTATTAAATTTTAAAGTTTTTTTTTAAGTGCTCATGGTTGGCTTGTTTCTTCCCCAGTACAAGATGAGGTTTTCAAACCATTATGGGAGAATGTATATTACCAAATTTCAAAGAAATGAAATTATGGATTAACAAGTTAAACTCCTTTAAATAAAGTTATCTAGATAGATGCTGGAACTCTTTTATCTTAGAACAGAGCTTGACAACATGAAAATTCCTATGTTAAAAAGTAGCCATACTAAATTTTAGAGCAAAAGGCTGAAATAATGATATAGCAGAGCTAACAGTTGAGGACTGACACATGGTATTTTCATTCATTCTCATTTCAATAAAATAAATAAATCCTCATAATAGTTATGTAGCTTCATCAGTCAATGAAATATTTTGACACTTCTGTCAGGATGAGACACTGGAAAACAATGAGGCATAATGAAATATAAAATTAAGGGAGTCTTTCTCCCAAGTTCATTTTGTCTCTGCCAAGCTGCTGTGATTGGAGCAACTAATGCCTGTCCCCAACAGTCACTTGATTTGAGGACAAATAATTGAATTTAACAGTTCCCATTTCCATCACAGAAGCTTCACATGCAAGATGTCAAATAAAGTGGACCTTTTGATTCAGAACATTCCATTGTTGTTGATTGAAAATTTGTTCTGCATAAACATCAGCTCAGCCAGTTCTACCTAGTTCACCCAGTTTTAGGTTTCACAGGGATCTGAGAAACAACTGTAGTGTTATCATTCCTCCCGTCCCCCAGTGCAGTTACTTCAACGATCAACATGTATTATTGTGTTCCATCTTCTAGAACTTACATGGTTAGTAACAATAGCTATCACACCGAAGAACATCAGATTGGGATGGCTTTATTTTCCCCGCTCATCAGCAACTCTTCTATAATCACAGGAGATCATTTAAAAAAAAAAAATCCACTCTTGAGTCAGAGAAAATTCTAAATAAGCATAATTTTGGGGGAGCACTGGTGTCATTATCACATCTTTGTAAAATTACTGTATTTTTGCTCCTTATAATGCAAGCACCTTTCTGTCTTTTCCTTCCCAGCACAGTCGCTCTGATATTGAGAGGTTTTCTGGTTCTCTTCCTTATTTGGTCAGATATGCTATCTATTATATATATCTTTAATAAGACATTTGGGGATTTGTTCCCTTTTCTCTGATCAAAATGGATCCCTGATCAAAATGGATTTCTGCCAAAGAGACAAATTAAAGACAATATGAGAGTAATCTTGGATACTTTGGAATACTACGAGGCACATCCTGAAAAACAAATGGCTCTGATATTTCTAGATGCTCAGAAGGCATTTGATAATGTGAATTGGTGATTCATGTTACTACTGCTGGAACAGATGGGCTTTGCTAGAAAATTTATTCAAGCAATAGAAGCTATATATCATAAGCAAACGGCAAAGGTAATGATAGAGGGAGAACTGACAGACTCTATTGATATAAGAAAAGGAACAAGACAAGGGTGCCCACAATCACCTCTCTTGTTTGTGTTAACTTTGGAAGTGCTAAATAGAAATATTAGAGATGAAAAGAATATAAAAGGGATGAAAATTAAAAAGGAAGAATTTAAGTTGCAAGCATTTGCAGATGATCTGGTTTTTAATCTTAGAAGACCCACTAGAAACAGCATCAAAATTGATAGAAAAGATAGAGACATATGGACAGGTGGCTGGTTTGAAAATAAATAAAGATAAGACAAATATCTTGACAAAGAATTTGCTATCAAGACAAAAGGAAGAACTGGCAGACCTATTGAAAATTCAGGTGACGAATAAGATCAAATACTTGGGGATATACTTGACAGCAAGATGCAGGACATTAAAAGAGAATAATTATATCAAACTTAAACAGCAGATAGCATTAGATTTGGCAAATTGGGAAAATTTACAACTGTAATTAATAGGGAGAATATCAACAATCAAGATGAATATACTACCCAGAATTTTATATTTGTTTTAAACAATTCCAATTAGGCTTGGAAAAGACTATTTTGAAGATTTAAATAAAATTGTGTTGAAATATATATGGCAAGGTAAGAAAGCGAGAATAAAGTTAAAATTTTTGCAAGATGAGATTTCTGGTGGCAAGGCAAGGACAAACAGAGGTGCAAAAGCCCGTCTGTGGTTTCGATGAATCTCTTCTTGTGGTTGGTGTGATCCTTAGAGGGTGCTCGAATCCTGGAGAGATTCATGTCGGTGTGGGGGATACTCAGGCTGCAGTGTGGTAAGGGCAACCCCCCTGCAGCAAAGAGGAGACCTCCAGAGCCCAACGAGCAAGATTAGCCTCCTGTCAAAGGTGGCTCTAAGTCTGGACTGCCACCAAAGCAAAAAAGTGAGTGACAGTTTGTGAGATCATCAGAGAAAAGTGTGGCACAGGGAATTTAGTGGTGAGGAGGAAGATTGGCAAGTTATAGACTCTTGGACAAGGGTCTGTCAGAAGTCTAAAAAGAAAGCAGCTAAAAGGCAGAGGTGAGACAAACGTGGACGAAAAGTTCTGGCAGACTGAAGTGAAAGTGAACGAATTCTGATTCTCAAGCAAATCCCAAGAAGAGTAAGGGAAACAAGAAGAGATTACAAATTTTTAGCAACCTACTTAAATCAAAAAAGAATTGTAAATGGTTAATCCCAGAAGGGATGTTAGTCTCATGGAAAGAAAAGAAAATTAAAATAGATTCTATGGAAAGGGCCCAAGAATTATATGAACAACTAGTAGGCCAGGATGACCAAAGCAGTAAGGAGGAATTGGAAATAAACTCACAAGAAGACCAAAGTTACTACAGAAACAAAAAAGAGGGAACCTTAAGAAACCAAGGGACTACCTACTTACACCAAGAGAGAGAAGAAACTACACCCCAACAAATACAAGGAGAGACCGGAGTTATTACAAGGCAAAGAGCGAAACAGAACTAAATGGAAGAAGAAAAGAAACTCTTACCAATTAACATAAATGGCTTAAATTTGACAATAAAAAGGAAAAGAATATTAACTAAATTAATTAAACAACATGCCTACAGGAAACTCACATAAGGAAAGTAGATGAAAGACTCTTAGATTGCCCGAAATTAGGGAAACTATTTACTGCACCAGCTGATACAGGGGAAAAAAGGGGGATTGCAATCTATGTTAAAGAGGATTTGAAACCAGAGTTAGTATGGTCAGATTCTGAGGGAGGAATCTTGGTTTTACAGATCTGGATTAATGCTATTTCAATCCTATTAGTGGTAATTTATGCTCCAAATGAAGACCAGAAAGAGTTTTTTAAACATTTATATCGAAAAATAATAGGATTTGAAAAAAGAAATGTCTGCATCATAGGAGATTTCAACTCTGTTGCTGATTATCAGAAAGACCATAGTAATGGGGGGATGAAAAAAAGGGGAAGAGAGAGCTCCCTAAGATATGTAAGGAAATGATGAAGGAATTAAATTTGGTGGATTTATGGAGAAGATTATACCCCGAGAAAAAACAATTTACATTCTACTCTAATCCACATCAAATATGGACACGAATTGACATGGCATGGATGAATGGGGAAATAGCAAACGAGATAAAAGAAATAGACATTTTACCGAATGAGCGGGCAGATCATAATTCCATTCAGATTATATGAAAAGATAGGAAGAAACCCAAGAAAAGATGGACATTAAATACCCAATTAATAAGAGAAAAACAATATACTGATAAACTTAAGGAGGAATTAAATTATTTCTTAAAGGAAAATGATAATCGCGAAACCACAAAACAAAACATTTGGGATACAATGAAGGCAATAATAAGAGGTACAACAATTTCTTATAATGCTAGGAGGAATAAAGAAAAATATGCCCAGCAAAATAAATTACAACAACAAATTAAGGAATTAGAAATTCAATTACAGAAGACCCCAATGGACTCAAGAGTGCAAAATCAGATCATAACTGTTAAGCATAAATTGAATTTAATTGATCAAGAGAAAATGATTATAAATTTGAACATGACTAGACAAACTTACTTTGAGCATGCTAATAAGCCAGGAAGATGGTTATCTTACAAACTAAAAAAAAAGAAAGAAAAGAGACTGATATACCAACTAATAGATGGAAACGGCGACACATAACAAGAGATAAAACAGAAAAAAGAAATTGTACATAAATATTTTGAAGAGCTAAATAAAAAGGAAGAAGTTAATGAGGATAAAATAAGAAATTACTTAGATGAAATTAAAGATAAAGTAATTATTTGCTCATTACTTGGTCCAAACTGAAATCAGCAATAGAGAATCAGAAAAATAATAAAGCCCCGGGGCCAGACGGGATTCCAGGAGAGCTATACAAAGCAATTGCAGAACAAATTGGACCTCTTATGATGAAAGTTTTTAGCAGCCAGGATGCCGGACTCATAGAGGGGAGTATTGATTTCATTGATCCCGAAGGAGGAATCTGATCCCACACATATTAACATCTATAGGCCAATTTCACTGCTAAACACCGACTATAAAATATTCACCTCCATAATAGATTAAAACAAATTTTAAATCCATATATATATGAAGATCAAAATGGATTTCTTCCGACCAGACAGATTAGGAATAATTTAAGAACAGTAGTAGATGTTTTAGAATTTTATGAAGCCCACCCCGAAAAACAAATTGCACTTATGTTTCTAGATGCAGAAAAGGCCTTTGACAATTTAAATTGGCAATTTCTAATTCAAAAAAATTATAATATGAATTTAGGCACTAAATTTGAAAATATTATAATGACTATTTATGATTCACAACAGGCCAGTATTATAGTAAATGGGGAATATACTCACCCAATAAAAATAGAAAAAGGAGTCAGACAAGGTTGTCCACTCTCACCCCTGCTCTTCATATTCTCATTAGAAACACTATTAATATGAATTAGACAGAATTCAGAGATAAAAGGATTAAAGGTTAAGAAAGAAGAATACAAGTTGCAAGCGTTCGCCAATGACATGGTCTTTTTTATTGAGGAATCAATAGAAAGAGGACAAAAATTGATACATGAACTAGAACAATTTGGAGCGGTAGCAGGAGTCAAAATTAATAGGAAGAAAACAAAATTAATGACTAAAAATTTAACAGAAAAACAGAAAAACGATTTAGAAGAAGCTATGGGAATACAAGTGACAAAGAAAGTTAAATATTTAGGAATATGGTTGACAGCACATTGCAAGATACTTAAAGAAAATAATTATGATAAACTGTTGCTACAGATAAAGAAAGATTTAGAATCATGGGGCAGATTGCAACTCTCATTATTGGGTAGGATTGCTGCCATTAAAATGAGTATTCTTCCAAAATTTTTATACTTATTTCTGACGATCCCAATCAAATTACATAAAAAATTTTTTTGAAGAACTTAACAAAACAACTCTGAAATTTATTTGGCAAGAGAAAAAATCTAGAATAAGTTTAAAGGCAATGCAGGATTTGAAGAGCAGGGGAGGGTTGGCACTTCCAAACTGGGAACTGTATTGTATTGCTGCCTCTTTAGTATGGCTAAAAGAATGAGTGAATTTAATTAATAAGAGAATTCTATTCTTAAGAAGGCCATGATCTGCAGGAGGGGTGGCAAGCTTTTTTATGGGATGCAAGGAAAGTCAGTCAGAAATATTTCCATAGACACTTAATTAGAGACTCATTATTAACTAATTGGGAAAAAATACAGAAAAAACACTGTCTAAAAGTACCGATTTGGATATCGACAATGGAGGCGATGATCCACCCAAACAATTTGGATATTACTAAAATGATTAAATACAAGGATTTATTGGATATACAAGGAAATTTGAAATCACAAGAATTGCAAGAGCAGGGATTTAAAATTGATCAGTGGGTATACCTCCAAATCCATAGTACATACAAACAGGATAGGAAAGAATTCAGAATTAACAATAAACCTCAGCAATTAGACAAAATTTTATTAAGACCAGGCAAAAAAAATATAACTAAATTTTATAATTATTTATTAGAAGTAGAATTAGAAGAAGAAACAGTCAAAGGGAATATGATAGCCTGGAGTAGGAATGTAGGTCATAGTATCACCTTAATAGAATGGGAAAAGGTCTGGGGAAGAAACAATAAGATTACAAAATCCGCAGTATATAAAGAAAACACTTATAAAATGTTCTACAAATGGCATCTTCCTCCTTTGAGATTGGCGAAGATGCACCCCAATATAAGTCTGAAGTGCTGGAAATGCCAAAAAAAAAAGAGGGAACCTTTTTTCATATGTGGTGGTCCTGTACAGAAGTCCAAAAATACTGGCAGAAAATCAGAAATTGGTTGGAAGATATAACAAAAGAACAGATCGAGTATAAACCAGAATCCTTCCTGTTAGGGATTTTTGATAAACAACTATCAAAAAAAGTGAAGTATATAACAACACATATACTAACAGCGGCCAGATTAGCTTATGCCCAAGATTGGAAGCACCCCCATATACCTACAGAGGAGATGATTATCCAAAAAATTTCCAACTGCACAGAAATGGATAGACTAACCCTAGCATTAAAAAATAAGGATACTTCAATATATTATAGTAGCTGGAACAGTTGGTATAATTGGTTAGAACAAAGATAGATTTTACATTACAAGGCAAAAAAGAATAAAATAAACTTATATGAGTGATATACAAACACATGTAAGGACAATGGTGCGTATATGGCATAAATTAAGGGAAGAAAGATCTTACAAACTGTCGGAAATGAGAATGTTTTTAATTGTTTTCCATCCTTTTTTCTCTCTCCCTCTCTTTTCTTTTCTTTTCTTTTCTGCTTTTTCAATTGTGTATGTGTTGGCGATGTGTTTTTAATTGTAAAACCAATAAAATTTGTTTTAAAAAAAAACTTTTGCAAGATGCTAGGATAAGAGGAGGATTTGGTTTGCCTAGTTGGGAGTTGTATTACCAAGCTACAAATTTGATGTGGGTCAAGGAATGGATAACATTAAGAAATACTAGATTGTTGACATTAAAAGTACATGATCTGTTGTTGGGGTGGCATGCTTTTTTATGGCATAAAGGAACTAAAACACAGGGGTACTTTAGAAGACATTATATACGGGAGTCTCTGTGGTTAAATTGGGAGAAGATGAAAAGACAATGTTATTTGAAAATTCCAGTCTGGCTATTGACTATTGAAGCATTTTCTTATCCTATAATATACAAAAAGGAACAAACAGTTAGATATGGTGAAATATTGAATGAAAAGGGTGCACTTAAATCTATACAAAAACTAGAGGAACAAGGTATAAAGATGAATTGGTTTTCATATGCACAAATACATTCAAGGTATGATAAAGATTCTAAAACAGAAGGTTTCTATGATAAACTGACTGATTTAGATAAGATTTTGACAGGTACTGATCAAAAGGTGATTAAAAAATTGTACAGATATTTATTAGAAATTAAACTAGAAGAAGAACAAGTTAAAGAAACTATGATTGCTTGGGGGAAGAATTTTGGATATGGGATTGATTGAGAGAAATGGCAAAAATTGTGGTCTCAAAATTATAAAATGACAATGTCAACAGTATATAAAGAAAATTTGTATAAGATGTCTTACAGGTGACATTTTCCCCCAACAAGAATAGCAAGAATGTTCAAGAATAAATCCAAAAAATGTTGGAAATGTCATCAGACGCCTGGCTCATATTACCATATGTGGTGGACTTGTGCGGATGCTAAAAAATACTGGACTAAAATCCATTCGTGGTTGGAAAAAATGACAAAAAAACATATAAATTTGAAACCAGAGATATTTTTATTAGGAATTTTACCTGAAATATACAGTAAAGACTTGAAATACCTGATTGTAAATGTATTAACAGCGGCTAGGATTGTATTTGCTAAGAACTGGAAAAATGAGAAAACACCTTCACAGGGGGAAATCATTAAGAAAATATTGGAATGTACTGAAATGAGTAGATTGGCATTTGAAATTAGAGAACAGGATGATAAACAATTTTATAAAATTTGGGATCTATTCTATCAATGATTAGACAATAAAATATAACGAAATATGTAGACTTTTCGAAAATACTAAATATATAACGATGTGTTTTTTCCTTATTATATCCACAAAATGATTTTAGGATAGATTTGGGATGATAATATGAATTGTCACAAAATAAATTAAAATATGATTATTTCCTAAAGCATGAATAAATAAAAGTATAGTCAAATGATTGATTAATAATGATACCAATGTATTTAATATTGGATTGAAAATACGAGATCATATACAATGTAATTGTAATTAAAGACTATGAAATGGAAGCACAAAATAATTTGTAAACCAACCAGCACACTGATGTTTTTGTTTTGTTTGTTTTGTTTGTTTATGTTTATTTTAAAAACCAATATATTTTTTTTTTAAAAAGAGTCTTCATTGTCATCCTGGACAAGACCCACCACTGCCATGTCATCCACATACTTACAATATAATTCATCACAGACTTAGCAGAACTTTGAACAGTAACTAAATGAACTCTTATAAGTTGAGGACTACCTATAATTTGGTCATAAAGTATAGTGGTTACTAAAGTGAACCATGACTGCCCTTATGATCTTATTTCAGCTTTTCTTTGTATTCCAGAATTGCAAAAGTTGCAAATGCAAGAATTGGCCACAATGTTACATCATTGTCATAACACTGAATAATCACTGTCTAAGGGGGTCACTAAATGAGGACTACTTGTGTTCTCAGTTGTCTTTTCTGTCCTTTAAGATATTGTAGGAGAAGAGCTAGGTTGGTCTATATTATAAAAATATCTAGATGAGTCTGGTAGCAGCTTTTCCTATGAACGCCTTTTATTAAAAGATGTAAGCTTTTGAAGTACAGGACACTTCCATCAGATAAACCACAGTTCATGAAAGCTTTTTAATAAAAGGCTGGAAAAAGATTGGAAAAGATGCTACCAGACTCATCCAGATTTTTTATCAGATTCTTTTAACTATTTCTTCCAGGGCCTGGAATAGAAAATAAATTACACAACACAGAATTGTAAAATTGGATGCCTAAAGAAAGGAAAGGGCAAACTTTGGGTTTTCAGGAAAATTGTATGAATAACAGTTTATTCAAATCAAGTATAACAAATGAAAAGAGGAGATACAGTTGAAAATAATTCTCTTTCACTGGGTTTTTTGGAACATAATTTATAGGTTGTTGTTGCCATATGTTACCAGCTGAGATTATTATCTCATTTATATAAATTGTTGTGTAGTTTTATGCTTTTTTCTCCCCAATGCTTTATTGGTTTTTTTTCATTTATACAACATACCATTACTTATTAAACAGTACTATGACATTATATATACATTTATGTGTCCTATCCAAACTTCCAATACACGCCATGTCCATATCCTCATATCTATTATATATATTATTTACATTTTCTGTTCTTATGTCTATTATCAATCTAGATATACCATGTTTCCCATATTGCATTGTATTCCATGTCTGCTTTTCCTCTAAGTTCCATAGTTAATTTATCCATTTCCACACCCTGAAAGATTTTTTTAATTATTAAACCTTCAGGTGGTGTGGAGTTTTTCTTCCAGTACTGCACAGAGGAAATTCTTGCTGCTGTTAATACATGTAATATATTTTACCTTTTTGTTATAACTTCTCTTAATTATTCCCAAGAGGAATAATTCCGGGACAAATTCAATTTTCTTTTCATTTGAATCACTTACCAATATATAAAGAAGGTCCCTTGTTGTTGTCCACACTTCCAGCAATTTGGTTTTAAATTTTGATAGATCTTAGCCAATCTTGAAGGTGCCATATACCAATGATAGAACATTTTATGTTGATTTTCCTTAGAAGCTGTTGATTTTGTTATTTTATAATTCACATTCCAAATCTTTTCCCACTCTTCCAGATCAGTAGTATGTCCAAAATTTCTACCCCTTGAAATCATTGTTCCTTTCACAATTTCTTCTGCTCTATCAAATTCTAATAAATATTTATATATCTTTGATAATAATGTAGTTTTATGCTTTTATCTGGGCAAACTACTCAGCGTCTTATGACTGAAATAGCAAAGAAATCTGGCAAGATATATAAACTTACCAATCAAAATTATTCTGTCAAGAGCACTTACAAATTCTTACCTCAATAGGTCTTGTGATATTAGCTTCTAGATAAACCAGTTTGCTTGAAGTGCTTTTTAAATCTTAAATGAATATATAAAGTATACAATAACTGCAGATTTTTCTTCTTATTAAATAATAGCAGCTGCAAATGATCAGTTAATCCCCATGTTCTAGCCAAAGAAAAGCTTTATCCACATAATGTGTAAAAGATATTAAGAAACATTTTTTTTCAAATAAAAGAAAAGATCCTATATTGACAGAAAAAAATATTTATGGCAGTGTGGGATCTCAGGATGAGGATAAACCTTAGAATGGGGGAAAGACACATTAAGGCAGATATAAGAAATCCTGAAAACAACAAAGGGAGGATATGGAAAAGTAAATTAAAAAACTCCAGTGTTTTAAGGTATATTAAAACAGCCCTTGCTGATTGGAGTTGGGGTAAAATGTGGCTGCAATGAAAACCTTTTCTAGAGCATCAGGTGTGCTACATAAGGTTGTAGTGACAGAACAGAAACCTGGCACAAATGTAGCACAACTTTCACTGTTCAGTACTCCTGCTAGTTTCAGGAGGAACCTTTTCCAAAGGCTACATGATACTGCATGGGAAAGAAAGGCAAGATAAACATTGCTATGCATGCTTTTTTCTGTTCCCACAACTATTGGAGAGAAACTCAATTTTTGTCTTTTTCATTCACATCTACCCTTTCCAATCCCTCATATTCTATTGACAAAATACCATTGAGCCTTTAGCCAAGAAAAATTATTGGCAAAGAATCACATACTAATATGGAATATTTCTAAAAGTCCCAATTACTACAGTGGACATGCACAAAATAAACATATTGAGATATTAAAGTTCCATGGAAGATTTTGCTATAAGATCTGTCAGTCCTTTGTGAAAAATAATGTTATATATGTATGCTGATAACTGCACATACACAGACTTGTTTTCTTGGGGGAGTGTATTCCATTCTGCTATCCCTCCTCTCTCTCCCCTCCCTCCCCCTCCCCCCTCTCTCTGGAAATTCAATGAAAACTTTGTTTTGCAACAATAACAATTAACCATATTTATTTTGATGTGAAATATTTCCCCCACTTTGAAACAATGGCAGACATTACACTTTTGGATGTGTAGCCAATTGACAGCACTAGAAGTGTGAGGAGACATTTAACTGCATGCCTCTAAAGATAGCCAATTTTGCATTAACCTGATACTGTTTTTCACAGTGGAAGAAACATTTCAGATGAAAACAATTTGCAGCCAGGGTCAATCTGGTTGGCATCAAACTTTGTTTGGCACATTATTTTGCTTGGCTTCTGGTGCAGTCATTGTTCTTCAAGCTTTCTAAAAGCTCCTTAGAACAATACGAGAAGATAAAGATGAAGATGCTAGGTCTGCTCACCTTCTATCTTTATTCTTGTTATTCATCCCACCAGTGGGCTGAAGAATCTGTTATTTCATATCATTAGAAAAGCATCTAAGAAGAAACATCTTCACGTAAGAGAACAAGAACAGAAGAGGAAAATAGGCTTCCTCCATTTCCTGTTGTATCCTCAAAGGTCATTGGTTGCTTTTAAAATCATTAGACATGATTCATTAGACTTAATATTAGTTAACTCAGGACATTTGAATCAGCCCTGGCCCCCTGGTTATACAGGTAGTCCTTGACTTACAATCAATTTTAGTAACTGTTCAAGTTACAACAGCACTGAAAAAAATGACTTATGAGCAGTCCTCGCACTTATGGGCATTGCAGCATCCTGACAGCCATGTGGTCAAAAGTTGTGTGCTTGACAACCAGCATGTATTTACAATGGTACAGCACCACAGGATCAGGTGATCACTTTTCCAACTTTCCCAGTGAGTTTCCAAAAAGCAAATGCAGATGAGCAACCTGGATTTGCCTACATGATTTACTTAACAACTGGAGTGATTCAGTTAGCAACTGTAACAAAAAAGGTCATAAAATCAGGCATGATGCACTTAATAACCACCTTGCTTAGCAATGGAAATTCTGGTCCCAATTGTGCTTGTAAGTGGAGCACTACTTCTATGGGCAAATGTGTGCCAGTAGTAATCAATGATGTTCTAGTTATCTCTTGGTTCCCTTGGTAAGGCATAGGCTCAAAGTATCATCACTTCAAAGCAATAGTTGCTTTTTATGCAGACAAAAATGGATTGAATATTTTCTTCTTGCAGCCTATAATACTCTTAGGAATGATCTCCAAATCAATAATTCCAAAGGATCTATCTTCTTTCTCAAGGCTCAACTTTCACAACTATACATTATCACTGGAAATACTATTACTTTAGTTTTTCAGATCTTTATTGTCATTAAATGTCTTTATTCTTCTGGTCTATCTTGTCTATGCTTGTCATTTACTTTTTCTTTAGGTCATAAGTAATTTATTGTCTTTAGCACACTGTCAAACTTTATTCTTGAAATGAAGAAAACAGAATCATCTATCTTCCTTCTTTTGCATCAACTGTTCATTAACCATATTGGTTAACATTACCTTTGTCTTTGTCTTTTTAATATTTATTTATCCATATTTCTTATTTTCTATTTTTACTTTGACAATGACCTCTTGTAGGTTTCATTTTAATAAATCTAACAAGTAGGTACTGTCTGCATTTCTTTTTAATTTCAGATTTGATTCCAATTACTGCCTCATAAATCTTTGCATTCTTTAGTTCACTATATAATTTAAATAGGTATAGGGGACAACATGTATTTCTGTCTTATCTACTGAACACTGAGCTGCTCTCTGCCTCCAGTCTCAGTAGCATCTCATTCACTGTAAAGTTTTCTCAGCATAACAAGGTGTTTCGCATTATCCAGAAAAAAGCCGTAATATATTCCTCATCTAGCATGATCTGTAGAAAAGCTATATTCTAGCAAAATTTATATTGTATAACCCTTACTAATGTAAGGAATTACTGTAATAATTGGGTAATTTGTGCATTTTCTTGCATTTCATTTCTTTAGCATAGGTGTGTATTGTATATATACGTATGTGTGTGTATATACAAACATACAGAGAGGCATAGACTGATTGATATGATATCAAGTCAGTGTTGACTCTTCGGGCCACAGAGGTTTTCTCCAGAACAATCTGTCCCCAACCTGATCTTTCAGGTCTTCCAATGGTATATCCATCACTGCTATAATTGAATCCATTCACCTTGCTGCTCGTCATTTTCCACCTCTTCTTCTTTCCACTTTTTTCAGCATTAAAAGTTTTCTTTGGAAGATATTTCACATAATGTGTCTGAAGTATAATGATCTGAGTCTTGTTATTTGTGCCTCAGGTGAGAACTCTGTTTGATTATCCATTTTTATGGTTTTCTTGTTTTTTTCTCTCTTTTTTTTCCACATTAGTCTTTATCACCTGCTTCAATTTCATTTCAAGTTCCTCTGATTCTCTATCAATGAAGTTCAGGACTTCAAAGCAATTAGAGCTATTAGCAATGGAACTGATGAAAAAATAATAAACAAGTTGAATGATAGATAGATAGATAGATAGATAGATAGATAGATAGATAGATAGATAGATGGATAGATATTTGGTGGCATGCCACAAAACCCAGTAGTTCTGGAAAATGATTCATACTAAAATAGAAGTTGAATTGCCATTTGAAACTAAGATAGTATATCTCTCAGTGTATATTGAATTAGCTCTGTGTATGGCAATTGCTGCAAGGATACTTCTTATTGGGAAGTGTGTCTCAATGGAAGACTAGTTAATCAAGCTGAGGGGAAAAATGACCACATTTCTGACTTGGTGGCCCGGTGAGGGAGAAGAGATAGTTTCCTGTGAGTGGCAGACAGGCAGGTACGTGCAAGAACATGCAGCTCCATTTGTGTGGAGGGAGCTTTACGCATGAGGGCAAGCAGCTGCTGCTGGAGCAAGGGCAACTTCACATGTGAGGGCAAGTAGCCACTGTGCACAAGAGGGGAATTTCACATGCACACACGGGCTCACTTGCATGGTTCAGTTCCATACAGGCTTTGGCCTGGTAGTGGGACACAGCCTAGGGCTTGGGGACCTGTGGTCTAGAATGCCTCAATGTCGAATAAATTTCTTATCTTCTAAAAACAAACTGACAAAGATTTCAGCTCAAGCAGGAAATCTTTGTAAGGTTTTAATCTAATATACAGTATGAACTGGTGCTGGATCCAAAATCTGGTTTATCTATAACTAGAATCTAAATTCCATTTTCATGAGACACCCCTCCCACCCATAAATCAGAATAGATTTTTAGTACTATGAACTGAACTTAGTACAAGCTGTCCCTGACACATATGCACATAGAGGCTCACCAATCCAACGTATCACTGTTGCAGTTGTTATGGAAATCCTCTGATCAGAAAGCTATGGTGTCATGCCAGCACATATCTTTCAGGTGAAATTTATATGCTGGAACTCAACTTTCTCCTCATTCCAACAGATTAATCACTACAACATGTATGGAGGACACAAAGGATGGGGGCTGACTGTTTGGTTCCCTCTTCTATGCAGAAAGGAAGCAAAAGAATAGCTGTTATTCCAAGCAAAACTAATCTTATGAGCAATGTGATTATTAGTCAACAGAAGAATATTAAGTCATGTGTTCCTTCCATTCTCCTACTAATCAGCTAGTGTCAGTCTCCAGCTAGTGTCAAGTGTTCCCTCTTGGTTAAAATATTTTAAGTTTAGCAGGAGTTAAGATGTCCTGCTAAAAACATCTTAGGAGTTAAGATGTCTTGTGATACTTTGGGGGCTAAAAATATCCTCTCTCCCTCCCTCCCTCCCTCCCTCCCCCCTCTCTTTCATCAGTCTATCCTAATATTCCAGTTGGGATTTTCTGTTAACAGTGGGGCATTAACCTTTTATTCATCTGATTTGGAATTTCATATTATAATAATACAGGTTTTAGTATTTTACCTAATGATTCAGATCACAATTGTAATTAAGGCTATTGAAACTGCAGAACAAAGTAAAAAAGAAATATCAGCTGTATTATGCTTACTCAGAATGCTTATCCCCTTTATTTCTTCACTTAAAATTGCATCAACTAGACGAAGCAAGAATTCTGCACACATTTAAGAAAACCCTTACATATCACATTATAATGGAAGATACAAGAAGTTATGCCATCTATAACAATTATTTAATAATTGATATCTGGATCTATAAAGACACTGTAAAGAGGTGAATGAATTGTAGTTCTGTCTATCTGCATTTTAATGGATCCAATCACCACAGGAATGGACTTCTGGTAAGATTCATTGCAACAGTGTAAGAAAAGCCTGTAGAACCAACTCCCCATTTGTTTTTTCTACCACTCATTTCCACTTTCTATAAAGGGACCCCCCCCAAGCCACATTTTCTGAATGTCTGATGAATGCTTTTGAATTTATCTGCACTTAATGAACTCAAGATGGTCCTAATAAAAGCTTTATTGATCCTATAATTTTATAGGCCAACCTGAATACTATTCTTCAATATACCAATATTGCATATGACTATGGGAGATGCCTATAAAAATCCATTTTGAATCTTGGATCCAGGACTTTAAAATAGTTTGCCAAAACCTGATGGGCATTACTAACATAACATCAGTCAAAATAATAAGCTTCATCACTTCCCTTCCACTTATCTACTGCAAAATGTTTGATAGTAGGTAAGCAAGCTACCATTTAAAGAAGTATGCTTACCATTACTGATTTTCTCAGCTTGCAAGCTGCCACAAATTTATTCGGGACAATCTGAAATCCTTGATGTAAAGGATAAAATGACAACCAAGTTTGTGGATTTAGAGGAAATAGAATCCTGTGTTTTATATTTGGCATGAAATATTTGCAGTGTTTGTAGAGATTTAAATTGTCTGTATCTGATTCATTTGTAATGTTATAGGCTTGGGTTGACTAAATCCCAATTGTATGTAATTAACATATATGGTAAAGACTCATTCAGATCCATGCCATGACAGAATTTTAATATGTCCCATTATGCCCCCAACAAATGCTATATAAGATATAGCTATATCTTATAGTTTGTAGTTTATTCTCCTAGCAGTTGCTCTAAGCCATGATCTTTGGCAGCGATACCACCTGCATTCTAGATGGCAAAAAGGAGATGTGAGGCTGTGGGAGAAACTCTAGCTTACAGCTATACATCATTCTGAAAGCTGGTCAGGGAATATGTTCCCTTGGATCTCTATATTTCATTAGAAATGGTGCTGAGAAAAACATAAAAAAGGAAACCATTTAGCAATTCAGGGATGCAATATTAAAGGGACTCTGCAGAAGCTTCTGGGGATGGTTGCTTGAGGCTTATTAACTTTGAAAAGATGAGATAAAGCCCTTGCCTTGATATGGCACCGATAATTATTTGGCTGTCACCCAGGAGGGGGTGGGATGACAGGGAGGCTACTTGTGCTGTTTGATAAAGTGCAAAACACTAGAAAGAATCCCTGAAATGTCAACAAGAGTCCAACAATGTGGAATAGTGAGAACTATTGTCTGGAATAGTTACTTTCTGCCTGGTTCTCAGTGTTGAACCTAATCATTTCAACAACTTTGTGACTGCATTAGGGAAATGCCCAGATAAAAATGTCCAGACAAGTGTCACCATGTCCCTTCCCTGGCTGATTCCTATGGGCCAAAAGGAAACACATCTTTTGAAACCTTCTATTCCATTGCCTTTCTTTATTTTGTTCAGTACTGGAATAATGGCCACTGTTGTGAGAAGGTTTTTTTGCCTTAAGTCTTAGGGAGAAGATTTCTAAATATATGTCCTGGTTTGCTGCCTTGATCTGAGAGTGACAGAGGAATTAATTAAATTACTATTGCCACAAATACAAGCAGTTTAAAAAGAAAAGCTATATTTGGGTCTGGGTTTATCTTTAAAAATGATCCAATTAGAATTTAAGGTTGAAATATTTTTGTGGGGAATGTTAAAAGGGGACTATGCAAAAGAAACGAAATACTTAATTCTCTGTATAATCACAGCAGCAAGAATTGCATTGGCACAATGCTGGAAGGGTGATCAAATGCCAACAAATAACTTGATAATTCAGAAAGTTCTTGACTGCGCTGAAATGGACCTACTTACACAAAAACTTAGGGATAAGGTAGACTTAAAATATAGTACAGCTTGGGAAAAATGGTATAATTGGATTAAGGAGAAAAACCTAGAAATTAAAAGATAAGGATTTGAAAAATGAAGTGATTAGATTAATAGCATTTACCAAAAATAGAAAATGAACATTAATAAAATTGTTTTAATAAATGATCACACCGTCTTAGCTGATTAGAAATATATATGTTTTATGTTTATATTTGTATATTAGTTTCATTTGCAGTGAAACATTGTATCTTATACATTGCATATATTTTTATTTTTAATCTTTAATAAAGTTTATTTAAATAAAAATAAAAACAAAAAACTATCCTTAAAGATGGTAGAATATCAAGAAAAAGGGCAGCTCCATGAGATCGCTTGCTGAGATTCAGTCTCTTCTTTTTCTAATTTTGCATGATTTATGGTAAATTGTTTACTGTTATTTTATTTCTGTCAGCAACTGAGGATCCAGAAGAAAGAATTCCAAGTGTAGCTTTGAACAGGATGGGATCAAAGATGCAATCAAAGCTCTACCTCTTTTTTATGCATCTCAGTTGAAGAATGGACAATTTGCTCTTTTTGTTTTTGACCGAAAGCTACATAGAGGATAAAACTCTTTTGCATCTGCATTCTATTATATTGATATGATACATTTGTCTTGAGGGACAATGGGAAGAAATATTATTATTTGCACCTAGCTTTATCTTTTCATTATCCTTGAGTGGTAACTTCTGCAACAGAGAATTTTGTCTATTCAAGGAGGATCTGATGAAGAATGAAGAAGAGGCAGATCTTTCTCTTCCCTTTTATGCATTCAGGAAATAAATGCCTGCATGGGGTTATAATTAAAAGAAGTCATAAATATGTGAATGTAATGTTTACATTAATCTTTACACATTCTAAATATTTCGCTTGATTATGTACCATCAAGTTGTTTTTGACTTCTAATGATCAGTTAGATTTTTCTCAAGATCCTCTATTCCCAACCTGTACTTTCATGTATCCTGTCAAAAGAATAGTTTGATGTCCCAACACTCTTAACAGTACACACATTAGAGCCTTTTCCAGAGAGCTGAGTTTTTGCACAATGTGTCTGAAGTAGGATAATTTGAGCCTGGTTATGTGTGCCTTGAGTGAGAACTCTGGTTTGATTTGTTCAATGATCCTTTGGTTTGTTTTCTTGGCTGTCCATGATATTCTCGGGAGTCTTCTCCAACAGCAAAGTTCGAAAATATCAATACCTGTTTTCTTATGCCATTTCTTTAAAGTCCATCTTTTCCTTCCACAGAATGTCAAGGGAATGCCATGGCTTTTATGATTCTCATCTTCGTATCCATCACAGCATTTGAAGTTCTTTTCCATGGCCTCCATGGATGCTCAACTGAGTACTAGTCTGCAATATATTTTCTTGACTGCTTGTTCCTTTACCATTGATGGTTGATCCTAAAAGGCAGAAACTATCTATTACCTCACTATCTTCATTGCCAATTCTAAGGTTATTTACTTGGTCTTCTTTATATTTAATTTTGGACTTTCCCCCCCCCCCCACTGTCTTTTAACATTAGAACCTGAATATTCTTGGCATTTTTGACTATCAGGATAGTGCTATCAGCACAGCACAGGTTATTTATATTTCATTCTCCAATTTTAAAACTATGCTTATATTCTTCTAGTGCATTTTCCCTTAATATATATTCCACATAAAGATAGTTCTCAACTTAAAACCATTCATTTAGTGACTATTCAATGTTAAGGTAAAGGCTCCACCACACATGCGTGCTAGTTGTTTCCGGCTCTAGGGGCAGTGCTCATCTCCATTTCTAAGCCAAAAAGCCAGCGCTGTCTGAAGACATCTCCATGGTCATGTGGCTGGCATGACTAAACGCTGAATGTGTAAGGAGTGCTGTTACCTTCCCACCAAAGTGCTCCCTATTTTTCTACTTGCATTTTTTACATGCTTTCCAACTGCTAGGTTGGCAGAAGCTGGGACAAGTAACGGGAGCCCACTCTGTTATGGGGCACTAGAGATTCGAACTTCTGAAATGCCAACTTTCTGATCGACAAGCACAGCGTCTTAGCCACTGAGCCACCATATCCTTATTCAATGTTACAACAGCATAAAAAAAAAAGATTTAGAACTGATGCTTGCCCTTAGAACTGTTACAGCATCTTCACAGTTAGTGATCAGAATCTGGGTGCTTAGTAACCGACATGTGTTTATGATGGTTGCAGCATAATTGAGGTCACATAATCACTATTTGTGATTTTTTCCCCCAGATAGCTTCTGATAAGAAAAGTCAATGCTGGAAGCTGGATTTGATTAATGATTGCATGATTTACCTGACAACTACAGTGATCTGCTTTACAACCATGGAAAAATGTTGGTGTAATTATATTTCAACAAAAGTATTATATTTGAAACAAAAGTATTATGAAAGTATTTGATAATAACATTTCTAAATTTTAATGGTAATTTAATTATAACAGACCCAGAATGGATCTGCTAATTTTTACTCTCCTACTTGGTAAGTGAAATTTCTTAGACATTTGTTTTTGGTGTGTACCTTTGAGTCATTTTTTGACTGCAGTTTTCAGAAGTTATTTGTTACTGCCTACTTCTCAGGACAGTGACTGTCACAACATCACCCAGATGGTTTTGTGCCTTAGGTGAGATTAGAACTTGTGATCTCCTAATTTCTAGCCTGGTGCCTTAACCACTACCTCAAACTGACTGTAGATTTTTAAAGAATTAACAAATTGTATATCTCATTTTAAATTTCCATATTGATCTGATGAGGATACAGAATTGTTAAATTGTTAACAATGTCCCTGTTACAGAATTTCAATTGGCAAATGTTCTCTCTTCGAGAAACAGTCAAAATCCTCAACCACTTTGCTTTCTAATAGAATTTTTAAAAACATTTCAGGAGACTTTAATACTGCAATTCATAAAGTATGTGAAAATGAGAGTTTTTTATTCCTAATACTTATGAACAATCAGTAATTATTATTATTCCAAAACCTCTTAAACATTTGCAACAAATAACACTTATTTCAGTCCAAAAATAGAAATGTTGACAATTCAGTTTAAAAGCATTAAACATAATCTTTTATAATGGAACCAGTATTACTTAAAAAACCTGTGCCTTGTGATTTTTTTTTTAAAAAAATGATTGTATGAATTGGAAATTTTTTGGAAGATTGTTATTAAATAATTTGCCAAGTAGTTTTAGAACATAGATGTAATCTATTGAATAATCATATGAAATATGAAAACTCAATGCTTTGAATTTACTGGAAATAATTTCACAAGAGGTATACATATAGCTGTCCTTTCAGTGCTTTTTCTGAAGTGATCAGTTTAACAATAGCAATAATAATATCAAAGAAACAGAAATTGAGGGGGAGAAATATTACTTGAATTTATTTGTAGATGATATGATTCTTATTATATCTAGTCTACATGAAGCAGTTTCAGAATATTAAATAAATGAAAATTTTTGCAGAAGATTCAGGAACTTCAAGGACAAGATTTCTATTTGAAGATTTTAAAAATTGTTTCAAATTTTAAATTACATTTTAAATTGGGATTATGGAATATTCCAGTTTTGAAATTAACACATCTTCAGGTGTTTCATTTTCAAGATATTGTATTAAAGATAGAAAGGAAACACTATTTCATCATCTAAAGTTGAGATTAAAAAGAAATTACTGAACTGAATTAAATAATGATTGCAGATTGAGATTTTTCTGAAAACTCAGAAGTTTTTACCAGGGCAATGGACCACTGCAAAATACTAATTTATATTTTTTTATAGTACAAAATGATATTCTTAAAAATATTAACTTAATCAAAGTTTTTTGAAGGAGATTTTGAAAAAGAAATATCAGGAGATAACTGAGAAGAAGTACAGGAGATAAGTGCACAGAACTCAAAAACCGTCTAGACAATGGAGAAAAGGATCAATACATTGACTATTGAGCTGATTGCATCAAAAGAAAGTCACACAACCCACAACTCGGCATCCATCCCCACCCCATCCATCACTCAAAACATCACTCAAAACTAGGCACGCACGCCCCTAACTACCTCTATTCCAACCACAATTGGCCTAAATACGACTAAATTCGACATTATATTTGTCTGTGAAACATGGCTCAATGCATCTGTCCCTGACTCCATTGCCACAATAAGAGATTATCATGTTTACCGATTAGATCGTGAAATCTGTAGAGGAGGTGGTGTTGCTATCTTCTATAAAAAGTCCTTACATCTAAAAAACATCCAAGTTACCCAGGAGCTTGCTATTCCTGAGACGATGATCTGGGAACTGTCCTGAAATATCACATTTCAGTTCTTACTATGTTACAGAGCCCATGATTATGACACTGAACATGCAAACAAGCTAAATACATGACGAACATGGGCAGCATCCTGCCCACATGCTATTATCTTTCTTGGTGACTTCAATTTACCTCATATTAACTGGACCCTTAACGAATGTACAACTGAACCCACATATGCAACCTTCTACAATGCAGTAACAAATCTGGGACTAGAACAACTAGTAACCAACAACACTGGACTTAACAACTGCCTTGATCTCATCTTTTGCAATAGTTTGAATTCAATTTACAGAATACAAGTTAACCCTTTTCCAACAGTGACCACAACATGTCTTAACATGTTTTTGTCTTAATATACATCCACACAAAAATCATCACAACGATGGAATCCCCAATTATAACTTTAAAAAAAGGCAACGATGGGACTCCAGTTTGAGTTCCTTCGGTGACAGACAGAAATCCACGATTGTGTGCAGTTTCGGTCTGGGCTAGCTGCTGGAGCACCCTGAGCTGGCTGGTTTTGGGGCTAAGCCACCTTATAAAGGTGGTGAAGAGGGGGGAGACTGCCAACAGGGTTGAGGAGAGCCACATCTCTCCTCAACTGGCCATTATTCCCTTTCCTGAAGGCGGTTGCAGTGGTGGTTAGAAATGGCCACCTCAAAGAAGAACTCGACCGAAAAAAGAATGTGCAGGAGGAAGATAAGAAGTGAAAGTTTTGGCTGACCAGGTTAAATTGCAAAAGCAACAACGAAGGTACCCTAGAATTTAAACTTACAAAAAAATAACATCGCTCCCAAAGAAGATTTGGAAGCAGTGAAGGAAAGTGAAAAGGG
This sequence comes from Laticauda colubrina, assembly GCA_015471245.1. Lineage (NCBI taxonomy): Eukaryota > Metazoa > Chordata > Lepidosauria > Squamata > Elapidae > Laticauda > Laticauda colubrina. The sequence goes on from BLBF01000031.1 coordinate 9,166,095, forward strand.
AAAGGTTTTTTTTTTCTTCTTCTCTCCCTTTCCCTATACTGGCAACTAAAGGCCCTGTCACACTGCCCAACGGATGCAAAATGTTTGTAAAAAGGACACAGTGGATGAGAAAAATGTTCCATGCGTTGTTATCCGCTCTCAAAAGGGGCAAAAATTTACATAACTGGAGCGGATAACACGGAAAGGAACAGACGGGGGGAGGACGCAGAGCGGATGGAAAGTGGATACGGAACGGAAGCGTCCTTTTGCATCCGCTAGGCATCCTCTAGACATCCTTAATATCCGAGATAGGTCCCCTCTGCAAATGTTTTTTCCGTTTTAAATGCTTTCTTTGCATGCTGCATCCGCTTTCATCCTTTCTCCGTCTGTGCTACTAATGCTGCATGTCCGTTCTGCGTCTGTTCCGCTTCCTCCCTGCGTCCGTTTCCCGCTGGAGCGGATTTGAGTTGCGCGGATGCGCAGCGGATGCCTAGCGGATATAGCGGATACGTAACGGATGCAGAACAGATGCCCCCCGTATGCCTAGCGGATGCAGAACGGATGCATTTGATACATTTTCCGCTTAAAAGTTTTGAGCAGCTCAAAACCCTCTGAGTGGATGAAACGTCAATAGACGGATGCTGGACGGATAGAGAGGAAGCAAAACGGAGGCAGTGAGTACAGAACGGAAGCATCGCGTTAACCAACGGATGGTAAGTGTTTTTCTCCATTTTACATCCTCTTTCCATCCGTTACTGCAGTGTGACAGGGGCCTAAGAGACTTAAATAAGAAATTGGAAAAATCCACTTTGACATCAACAGGCAATTAAGCTGAAAATAAAACAAAATGTCAAATAAAGATTTCTGGACACTAAATTTTTTTTTATAAGCAGGAAAGGAGAGAAAAAGAATAAAAGGGCAGGATTTGGAAAGAGGGAGGAGACTTCCTGGAATTAAAAAGAATCTATAGTAAAACTTCAACAAGACTTCTAAAAGATACATTTTAACTGAAACTTTGTAACTAAACAGTAGAAGCCCAGGAAGAGAAAGTGAAAAAAAAGAGCAAAAAAGAAACAGGTTGCGTGTATTTGGATTACTTGGTGATCTTTGGATTCTTGGCTATTGCATTTGAATGACTAAAATTAATCGGGTTGTTGTTTAAAAATTTATACAATGGCACTACTTCTGGATGAATTGAAAATGGAACTTAAAAAGTATAAAGAAGATGCACAAGAAGGGAAGGGTTCTTTTGGCTTCATTTTTCAATTCTTAGAAATGGAGATTTGGAACGATGAGAAACAACAAGAAACGTCTGCAAAACAAGAAGACTGAGACAAAGAAGAAGCCATCTTTAATGGACAAGTAATTCTATGTGGGGAAGAAAAAGGAAAAGGGGGAAAGAGAATGGAGAATTTAAGTCTTAAAAAAATAACCAAAGAAAATAAAAATAATTCAAAAAATAAGTATAATACTGGAAAGCAACAGAAGTGGGGAATACAGAAGAGAGAAATAGAGGTAGAGAGACAAGGGGGTAAAAAGGGGAGAGAGAAGAAGAGAGGGAAGAAGGAAAAGAAAATAAGTTACAAAGGACCGGAACAAGATATAGAGAAACAGGACCTATTTTGAGATAATGGGTGAAAATTTAACTGAAAAGGGGATTCTATAAAAGTACATAAGATTTTGTATTGTTATATTAGTAATAGAAATAACTTTAGAAAATTGGAAACAATGTATGATTAAAATGAGGGATAAAATAGTTACTGTAATCTTGTGAAATGTTTGTTAATAAAATAAGTGAAATAAAATAAATGAGAAAATTGAATTAGGAAGGGATGGGAACATTTTAATTAGTTAATGTTTTATAAAATATAAGTGAAGAGGAGGGGAATTAATTATGGAAAGCTTATAATTGTTCCCAAAGAAGTATGATATTTAATTGAAAAGTAATGTTAAAGAACTTAAGTTTTTAATGAATATTAATATTAATGATAGAATTGAATTGTAATGGAATGTGTTGTTTTAATTATATATATTGATAATTTTTTCTTTTTTTAAGAATATAGTGTATGTTTTAAGAATGTACCAAGCAGAATCCGAATGGAAGTTATGTATTATATTAAATGTTATAACTTTAGGATATATATTGAAGCCTAAATAAGAGTTAAATTGATAAACTTAAAAGATATAAAGGCATCATACTCCAGTCAGTAACTACAGGAGAAACTTTGCTTAATGAGAAAAGATAATAGATAATTGAAACAGGACAGACAAAAAATATAAATATAATGATTTGAATTGAGACGAGATAATTAAAATAAAATTGAGAAAATTAAAAGAGGGGAGAAGCTATGCAGAAAATGTAAAACAGTAATAAGATATGGAATAGAACATAAAAATAAGCATGAAATTGAATTTGTGTCTGTACGAAGAAATGTAACACGGGATTAGGCTACTTTCAAAAAAAATGTTTTATTTGTATTTTTTTTGTGAAAACTCAAATTTACAACAAAAAAAAAAAAGGCAACTATGATCTTATAAACAACAATCTCTCATCCCTTGATTGGCAATTTCTATTCACTGGATGTAATACTGTAGAAGACCATTACAACTTATTTTTATTTGAAGTCAAAAGAGTAATCAAACTATATGTACCAACAACAACTTCCAAAAACAGACAAAACAAATTACCCATAACAATAAGAAAGCTTCAATCCAAAAATAAATCACTTTGGCAAAAAACCAAATCTGCTTACGTTGCCAACTTCAAAATCTGATACAAAAATTTATGCCACCAGATAAAAACTGAATGCACCAATTATCACATTAAACAAGAAGAAAACCTTCTATGCACCAATTCCACTCGTGCTTTCTACAATTTTGTAAACAACAAACTAAAAGACTCAAGGTCCATCCCACCCCTGATAAGACCTAATGGTATAGACTGCAACAATGACACCATTAAAGCCAACATCTTTAACACATTCTTCAGCTCAGTATTTGTAAACAGCAATGGATCATGCCCAGTATTTCCCAGCCGAACTACAGACAACTACAATGATCTAATACATATTGATTTTACAGAAGACAATGTTGAAAAAGCACTACGCAATCTAAAACCATCTCTATCTATTGGACTGACGGAATCTCTATTTATTGGACCGGACTCTATGGTTTCTTCCCCAAACCCCAAAAACTTTAACCTTAGACTGTGTACTGTCTACTATTGACCTTACCTCTTTCCTAAGAGGTCTGTAGAGGGCGTGCATAAGCACACCAACGTGCCTACCGTCCCTGTCTTATTGTTTCTTTTATTCTTTTCTTTTTTTTCTTTTTCTAATATGTATTCATCATGTATTCATGTATTCATCACTATGTTTTTACTTATACCTTATCTTGTAAGCAATTGACAAAACTAAATACATAAAAAAATATTTATTCCTAAAATCTTCCTCAAAACAAACAAACTGAAAAAAATTGCACTATTTAATTAGGAATTAATATCCTAGTTAAAATTTCATACATTAATAAAACAGGCACAAATAAATGTTGCAGGGATTGTCTGGACAAAGGTACTTTTTACATATGTGGTACTGATGTCCAATAATTAATAAATGTGGTGGTATCATATTTCAGTTAATTATTAATTAAATAATAGTGAAAACATCATTATTAAATCTCTTGGCATTATTTTCTGGTAGGAATACAAATTTGAAAAGCAGGTATAATTAATTTGCTAGATTTTTAACAGCAAAATATTGAGAACATTTAGTAAGGGCATCTAAGAAAAACTGGTACCATAAACTATGGCCTATTGCCTTAATAGAAAAATTAACATATAAATTGGAAGCAGTTAAAAAAAAAAGAAAGGAGGAAAATATGTTTTATAACATACATGAATTTATGAAATATTCTAATGATGGAATCAGGACAATGGTAATCAACCAACTTTGTATAAATCTTCTAAATTGAATAATATTAATATTAATAATGCCCTTGCTTTGTAAGATGCTAATATGGATTGAGTTGAATTTGAGAAATAATGTTATTGTTTGTAGAATTTTACCATTAAATCAATAAACAGAACAGCAAATAAATAAATAGCAGGGAGAAAATGGCTGCAGCTTAACCTACAAAGGAAAGTGAATTAAAAGCTCTTGGAAACAAGATGGGATCTGAATTTTAAAAATGCAGTATACAGCTTCTAACTATGCAAATTTAACATCTAAGACAAAGCCTTATATGGAACAAGTGAGAAAGAGACCCACTGTTTCATACATCTTTATAAGCATTGCCACCAACCCAAAGGTGATCACTGCTCCTACACCAGAGATCCCCAATCCCAGGGCTATGGCCCACTACTGGGCTGCAGCCTGTTCAGAATTGGGATGCAGAACCAGTGGCAAGTGAACAAGCAACTGGCACTTGTGTTCACCCACTGCTTCCACAGTACCATCCCCTTTCCCCACCACCTCACTACCAGTCCGCAAAGCCGGAAAGTTTGGAGACTGCTGTCCTTCAGGACAAATCCAGGGACTGTTTATTTTAGAAAAAGTCACTTTGGTTTGTACTGTAGGACAGCAGTCTCCAAATTTTCTGGCTTTTCTACAATGTTTTCTTCCCCCATTTTTTTTTTACTTCTGCTACACGCTGGGCATGGGATTTTTATTCTACAATTTCATCCATTCTCCCTTCTCTTTCTTCCAGGGCAAAGCAACACATGCTTTTGTTTTTGGGTGAGGAGAATGAAATTAAAACCTTCTAAATCCACTTTCCTGATTTAGACTAACAAAGGTAAAACCAGGATCTTTCCTGCATCAGGATTGCTGAAGAGGAAGGCTTCCCCCAGCCTCTGAAATGTGCAGATTTCAGGGAGGTCCCCCCCAAATATGCATGGAAAATAGTAATAAGCACTGAAGGGCAAAGATTATGGGGGACCATGTATCTTTCTAATAGGTAAAAAAATACATTTGATCTTTTTATTTGAAATATATATTAAAGAAGGCATTGTCTTCCAATTTGCTCTCACTCTTATTTTTGTTCAATTTCAATTTTTAAAATGAGCAAAGGAAAAACTGAAACTGTTTTCAGTCCCCCCCCCCCCCAGTCTTGGTATAATTTTCCTTCTTAAAAGCCTTTTTTTCTGAACACTAAGCACATGAAAGAGTTCTGTGCAATCTGAAATACTATAATTCTGCATTGTGATTAGCACTGCTCCTTAAAATTATTGGTCCTTTCTTGTTGCAAAATTTAACATGTACTACAGTAATGTATTCCCTTACCTTCTGCTCCATTTAAACATTTGGACTACAACAGAGAGTAATGGCAGATCTGTGTACAGCATCCAAAGCAATTTGCTGGGCATAATTGCTGCTGGAGAAGGTCCATATGATTTTGAAGTGATAGCTACATTCCATGTGGCTGATGTTTGAGTTTGCCATTCCTTAGATAATGCTGAGAACTCTTGATTTATTTGCCCTAGGATTTGTTTGATAGGTTTATTGGCTCATCTCCCTGAACTGATATTTATTTGGATTAATAGTTATCTCCTTACTTCCCTTTATGCATTCCTGTTTTAAGTTTGCTTAGCGACACATTTTATTTATTGCATTTATACACTTTTAAATCAACAAAAGCTTTTCTGGTGATCAATCCATAGCTATGAAATGCCATCTAAAAGTCAGTCAACTAACCTCCGAAGGGAAGTTGTTCCACAAGTTTGGAACCCTGACTGAGAAGAAACACTTCCTGGCTTCAGCATTCCCCCCCCACCTCCCAATTTCATAGAATTGAGGAGCAATTAAAACTTTTTGTCATTATGCTCATATCTGGTGAATTAATTCCAGCTGGAGGTCCAGAAAACACCTACTGGCAACCAATGGAGGGCCCATATCACAGGTGCAATGTGCTTGGTGACATTTTGGACTTATTATGGATTGGGTGGTTTTCAAAGGCATGAAGAGCAGTAATTGCAGATAAATAGTAATGAGAACAAAAACTGCATTCATAAAGAAAGTGATAAATTAACCTGAAGAGTAATCAGAGTGGAGAAATTTTAATCATTAAGTTTAATTGTTTAGGGTGACATGTAAGTAGAATAAGTGAATGATAAATAGCCTGTTATGCTTGTCTTTTTTTAACCTCAAAAAAATCAGAAACACTTCCCTTGAATGGGGAAATAGAAACCTGTTGGTTCTGCAGCAAATGAATCACATAGTATTAAAAACAGCCTTTCTGTGTAATTATATTACATGGCAAAATTCTATTATCAATGCTTATTACAAAGTAATGCTCCATGTATGACCACAATGGGGACCAGAAATTGTTGCTTCACAAGGTGGTTAAGTAAATCAAGCTTTTTTTTTTTTTCCTTAAGTGAACCATGCACTCATTAAGTGTCCTGTCCCCCCATTTTTTACTTGTTGGAAGCTGGCTGGAAATGTCACAAATAACAATCACACAACTCTGAGATGCTGCAAATTGTAAATTCATGCCAAGTGCCTGAATTTTGATCACATAACCATGGGGATACAGGTGTCAGATCCGTGTATCTGTCATTTCTTCAGGGGAAGAAGAAAAAAAAAAAAAGGGTGGGGGGGGGGAGACTGATAAAGAAATCCTTTCTTGATGTAACCTGAATATATTTAATCTTATATCGAATTTGTATAACCCACACATGATACAATGGAGGGAGAAAAGCCAGATGGCCGGAACCTATCACCTCTGAGAGGCACAGCCAAGAGATGAGAAGATCGTAAAAATTCCACAGTGAGATGTGTCCTGGGAATCTCTGGAAAAGTTTGTTCTAAAAAGGGGGTGGAGGAAAATTAGGTATGCCCTGGGAAACTGTAAAAAAAATTGTTTCTACAGAAGGGGTGGGGGTGGGAAATTAACATACTGGCATCGAGATAAGGGGAGGGGTTCTAAACTCCTTTATCTATCCCTGTATGACTGAGGGACCTCATATGCTGCTTTGAACTCCAACATGAATTGTCTCATCTCAATAAAGGATTTCTTTTGATATGTTTGGTTTTCAGAAGTTTATTCTTATTAATTGAATGGGAAAAAGTTCTGTAGCCTGACAGCAGGACTGGTTGTAAGTCACTGTTTTTAGTGCCATTGTAACTTTGAGTCTTCATGAAAGGAATGGTTATAAGTCAAGGACCATCAATAATTGCATTCACTTAATGAAATAAAAGAAAAACAAGTAAACAAAAATCTTTAGTGAGTTGGCTCTAGTAGGCTTTAGAAAGTGTACTCTGGATTGGTGCTAATGACAAATTTGATCATGATAGGTTTATTTATAAATTGTCCTAAAATATTTTAATAATGCATGGCAGTTACAAACCAGGCACAACCGATTTCAAAAAAGTAAGCAGAGTCAGCTGTGGTCGCTCCTTGGATGGGACATCCCCCCAGGAAATACAAGAACTAGATTGTGCAATTCACCATCTTCATGGACATTGGTGAAGGCAAGAGCTTCAAATCATTTCCATGTCCTTGAAGCTGTCAGAAATCAAAGTTCACTATTTATTTTATTGTACTTCACAATTCAGAATAAATAGGAGTTTCTTCATTATGGAATGCCGTACTGTGTGTAACACAAGGACTGCTTAGATCTTTTAAAAGCTCACGTGGGCTTCTAGGAATGATGAAGGACATCTGCACCCTATTTTGCAGTCACAAATGCCTTTCTTCCCCCACAATACAAAGAATGAAATCAACAACAAACAGATTCATCTGTTCTTCCCCTCCTCCGCCAATTTCCTTGTTCCCATTTTGTTGGCTTCATGGCTATAATTACAGCAACAGCTAGACACTCCCCTTTTAGTGTGATCACAGCCATCCAGATAAAGGCTTAATGAATTGCATCACGTGGGAAGGCCACTCAGTCAAGGAAAGGTAGCATCAGGCTCATCAGTTATGCCACTTCTCCCTCAATGGTCCTATGCCTGCCTTGTGCATATTGAGGCTAACTTCTGCATCTGTTATTTCTACCAGATGCCAGTCTTGTCCTCCAGCCTTCTGTGCAGTCCCTATTATTTGCCATTGTAGCACAAAATCTTAATTAGGTAGATCAGAAAACAATCCACAGTGAAAAAGCAGATCTCCAAAGCCAGCAGTTAAGCAGCCACATGCTCCTTCAGATAAATCAAAGCCACACTTTACTGATAATTAAGCTGTATTAGCAATCTGTGTGTCTCTTCAACAACATTAATCTTCAGGCACAATGGGTGGAAGGTAACTCGGAACTAAATGGAGAAATCCGTGTTGCTTTCTTGGGATGAGGAGTCATCTGTATGAATAATCCAAGCATCTGTTCTTGGATAAAAATACAGGTTCAATAAGATTCTCTCTACCTTGCAGGATCTTTTAAAGCAAATCTAAGACTGCTCATTTGCTTGAATGGTGAGAAACAGGATTTATAATGTATTGAGTATTATAGATCGTTCTGGTATATAATCTACCCCACTGTCTACTACCTCTTCCCAAGGTAACCAATATTTTATTTACCAAGGATTCTTGTCCTGAGGGAGTTCAGTGCCTGCACTGAAGTTGTGGTCTCAGGAGTTGTTCACTATTTTATTTTCTCTGAGATAATCATGGATCTCATCTGTTTTATACATACATACACTCTGGATTTCTAGTCAGATAAACATAATAATTTTGACTTCTTTGTTATAGGCAAATCATTTTGTCATTAATTTTAATCTGACAGGTAGGAAATTAACACTGTTGGGTAGAGGCTTGGTTAAAATGGTCTGCTCATTTTGATGGAGTTTGATTGATCATAGAATGCACTTTGATACTGAAGCATTAATATTCTTTGTAGGTAAATTTAAGCAGGTTCTCAGGAGGCGGAAACAGTATGGTAACGCCTGCATAGTTTCTTATCTCAAACTCTATACCCGTGTTGGCGAACCTATGCCATAGTGGCACGTGGAGCCATTTCCCCCGGCATGCGAGAGGTCGCCTGGAAAAGCCCCACTGCGCATGCGCGCGCGCCCCACCACCCAACAGCTGATTGTTGGGTATCTGGTGCTCAAGCGTAGGAGGGGAGTGCGTAGGTGGAGGGGAGTGGAGGGGAGTGCGCAGGAGGGAAGTGCGCAGGAGATGCATACATATGTGTAGGGATGTACTGCACGCAAGGGGATCACATGCACAGGCACACTGCACACAAGGAGGGAGTTACGCACTAATGCACAAAGATGCATAACGTGCAAGGGGGAATTGCACATGCATGTGCAGCCATGCATGTGAGGAGGAAGTCACATACACATGTGCAAAGATGCACAGCGGACAAGGGGGGAATCATGTGCGCATGCATAGACATGCAGCATGAGGAGGTAGTCGTGCATACATGTACAAAGATGCACAATGCATGAAGGGGGAATTGTATGTGCATACACAGAGATGTAGCGCACAAGGAGAAACTTGTGCGTACATGTGCAAAGATGTATGTTGCACAAGGAGGGAATTGCGCATGTATGTGCAGGGGCATAGAGGGGCAGCATGAATTGCCTTCTGGGTCCTGGCACATGAGCACATGCAAGCAAGCATGCACGCAATTATCAGCATGGGAGCTGAAAAAGGTTAGCCACCACTGCTGTATACAAATAGCATGTGAACTCAGGAAAATGTATACATCTTTTAAGGACCTGCTGAAATGCACAGCAACAGTTCCAAAGTGTCTTTGCCCACTTCAGATCCAAATATCTAAACAAGACCCCTTAATGGTTTTAATGAGGAAGAGATTTCAAGATTATGTAAAATTCTCCACATTTCTTTTTCCTTTTATTTGAAAACAGTAACTGCACTCTGAGCGCATGTGCACCTGCACTTGAAAGTTTAGCTTGGAAGTTATAATCAAAGAGAAGCTCAGAAAACAGGTTCATTTCATTTCTCACTGAAAAGTTACATAAACTATAAATAAATAAGGAACACTTTGACACATGAGGAAATTATTTATTCCTTGTTCAGAATGACATGATGTTTCTTCTCCATCTAAAATCCAACTGTACTACATCAATGTTTCTCAAACACCCAATAACTGAGGATTAATCCTTTCTAGGATTTCTAACTCCCTCCTCCTCATAAAGATTTCCTTGTTTATGTTTGTGTATAATTGTAAGAACCATCCACCTTTAGAGAAACTCACATGGTCATATGTTTAGATGTGTCTTTTGGAAGTAAAATAACAGGGGCATCAACAGAAGAGGTGACAAAAAAAAAAAAAAAGACAGTCATGACAACATGATCATAGCCCCATTCCTTTTAAAACATCATACATGCAACATGCAATAAAAAAATAGGAGGACCTTTGTGCATTTGGGACGACTACCTTATCTTTTATTCAACCCATCCTGTGCATAGACACCCTATAAAGAATATTATGGTTAAACAAATGCCAGAGCCTAAAACAGTTGGATTAGGGGGGGGAAAAACCATCTGTTTTTTTCCCATTTGTCTTTTTATTTTTCTGGAGGAATTTTAACCCTAATCCTGAAACATTTTGGGAAGGAAGGAAGGAAGGAGGGAGGGATGGAGGGAGGGAAGGAAGAAAGGAAGGTCCATTTGTATTGCCAGCATATCAAGGAAAGTAGAAATAAAGATAACTTTCCCAGGGTTCCCAGTTCCTCCAAATCAAAGTGAAGCAAACCAAAGAATGCCTCACATTCCAGTTGTTATGGGAAGAAAGCAAAATTTGGGGCTGAAGGGGACAAATTTCCTCATCACAACTTAGAATTATTTCCCATATTTGCTTGTCAGCAATTATTATTTTCTTTTCAAAAAAATTCCAGAACAATTTGCAGCATTGTTTCTGTGATGTCTGTGATGTTCTGTGATGAAAGAAAGCTACAGTGTGGCTCACAGGAAAAATGTCAGGCATGAAACATTGAGTACAATCACCAAATTCCTATTTTGATCTTCTCTTTCAAAATTGCAAGGATTTTCTAACTCCCTGCACTCCTGTTAATTTGAGAGAAGTGTAAGATTTCAGTACTTTTGGGCAGCATTGTATAATTAATGAACTGACCTCAAAGATTCAAATTATTATATTCAAATTCCCACATCATATTAGCCGTTTTCTCATGCTATGCAAGTTAAGGACTATTGCCATTGAATCTCATTTTTCATGATTTCTAGTGATTCTGATTAAGGAGAATTCATCAGTTTTTTTCAATAGTTTAATTGGGTATTATGTTTGATCACTAATAAGTTTGACAAATTTTTGGTTCTCAAGTCATTTCTCATTATTTTTTCAGCAGTTCTGCTACTCCTTTCTATTCCCTCTCTAATTAACCCAACTATACCGTTTCTAACTTTTCTTTGATCTGAAGCATACACTCACATGCTGGTCAGGTCATGTGTCCTGTATTATCATTTTGATTGTTAAAAACCATTATATTTTCTCCATATTTCTTCTACTATATTATATGCTAGTTTAAAAAAAAATCTGATGGGAAGTATAGACTTTATTTCCACCTCCTCTCTTTTATTTATAGCCCATCTGCTTGGTCATTTAAAGTCATACACAGTCAAACAGAAATGTAATGATTATCTGATTGTGAATTTGAAATATTAATTAAGATATTTACCAGGAAGGGAATAGGGAAGATATTGAATGTTGTCTTGAGTAAATAAAATAAATCTAAAACTATCAAAGGCTAGCATTCATTTGAAAAGGTTATATTGATCTCCTATAGATATTTCTGTACAATCAATTATTTTCTAGAAATAAAAAACTGGTATTTCATTAGATATGGTAAACCATTTTCTATATAAAAGAAGCTTGTGGTTCTATAAAGTAGACATTATACTATGAAAACATTATAGGCTATGGCTACAACTGAGACAGAAATGTTTGCATATAAAGGCACAGATGTTACTCATTGGTTAATGTCCAGAATTTTATTGGAGAAATGCACTCTCTAATCTGATAGCAAAGCAACTTTAAACACAATTCTTAGTCTTGGAAATAATTCAGAAATTATAGCAATTCAGAAGATAATACTTTAGGCCAAGGAAATGGAATTGCAAAAACTAATTTTACTATTAGAAGATGGAATTCAGTGTGATTTTTCACTAGTTTCCAACATTAAGAGAGCTCCATGGTAGCTATTTATAATAAAAGTCAGCTACAGAGTTCATTCTCATTTATTAGTTGTTCTACTAATTTTTTTTCTAAAATAATTTGTTCCAGATTTAGCAAGTGATGTCAGCCATTTTAAATGGGTGCCACTGCTACAATCATGTTTTCAGGATATTTCAGATTATTATTTGTTCCACTGGAAAACATCAGTGGAAAGAAAACATGTAGTCTTGATTCTTTGCACAACTCCATACTATTCCAGAAGGTCCCTAGATTTTAGGACAGTAAGTGGAGAGAGTAGTGAGAGGTTGGTAAAAATCACTTTCCACTTTTACTGGTAGAAATCTCATGGATTGAATACTATTTAGGGTATGCTCCCACAGAAGATACATGAGTAAGAATCTTTTCTGCTTTTAAAATACTATTTTATAGCTCAGGATTGAAATTGATTAAAGCAAGTAAAGAAATGGATTTAATTTTACAGGCATTTGTGGGGAAAATATACAAGTACTGATCAAAGAAGAAAAGATAAATAAGTACTGTAGACAAATGAACAATAGCCCTCTTCAAGCGATGTGTTCTTGAATACAACATCCAAGGAGGAATGAGCAGATTTTCCTTTCTTCAAGGAAGAAGATTCTTCTCAGAATTTCAAAGTAATGTTTTCATAGAACAGACAGCAAAAAAAAAAAAAAATTCCTGAAATTCTACTTTATATATATATTTATATAGGCTATAATAATAGAATCATGAAAGCCTAGCAGGTGTTTCTCCATTCCTATGTTATGTCAAAGAAAGAAATGTTGGGACATTTTAAGTTTTTTTCTCTCTCATTGTTTCTTCTTTCCCAGAATGAATTCATTCTTTTATAGTTGCTTCATACTTTTCCAAAGCCATCTCTGTGTTTCTCTATATATTGGAGATTTCCTTGAAGAGCAGGTTTACCTGGGCACAGTTTGATTGTTTGAATGGAGGGGGAATCAAAAGGAGGTTTCCTAAAAAAGCTAATATGAAGAAGAAAGGGACAGAAAATGAAGAAAGAAAGGAAACTGGGTAGAAGTCAATTGTATTTAATGTCAGGATGAAATTGTTTTGGGAAGAGGGTAGGTTCTACATTTCACACAAAGCTATCTATTCTTTCCAGGGCATAGTAGAGCATAAGGAATACATTTTTTGACTGGTCAATGTGTTCCATTTTATTTGTAATCAAGTAAATTTATTCCATTATGTTTTAAAGGTAGAAATCCATTATCTAGTAAGCTTTGGTTTGTTTTGCCTTTTGCACAAGGATTATCTTGGTTCAGCATGCTGACTCATGTTAGTAATACTTTGATTCTGAAAACTGATCTCCACTACATTAGTTCTTAATATTTTTCTGCTCCTATATGTAAGCATTCCTTTTAATGGCTTCTTCATCATATAATTTTTTTACACATTTTGAAAAAAGCATCTTTATAATATTCCAGAAAGATCACACATATTTGTGTGAATGCATATGCCTGAAATTCAGTGTATGAAATTTGTCCCTTGTGAATCTTTTATAGTCTTTGCCTCTTTAAAACTGAAAGATGACAAAGAATAATAAAAGATAAAGAGTTGCTACTAGATTCTACGCATCGGTTCCCAAAATTCCCAAAATTCTACATGGAAAGCTAAGGTACACAGCAAACATCACTACTGTCCATCACTATTTATTTTTCCTCTTCCTCCTCAACCACCTCTCTCCAGAACTATTGTATAGCCTTTTGATATATGCTACTGAATTAAGTATTCCAAACTTGCACTACTACAATCCTTTCTAGTAGAAGTGTCTTCAGACCTATAGAACTAGGGTTGTGATAGTTTTCTCCTCTTTCAGCTGTGAATCAAGGTAGAGGCAGGGAGGAAAACTTTTGTTTCTTCTCCTTTGTTATTAACCTAATTTTTACAATGCATCTACTAATACTTTTGAAACCTAGTACTCCTAGATTGTCATATCATTATGAATGCATGATATGATTATGAAAAGAACCTGAAAAAGCTGGATGACTCTTTAACAGAATGGTAACATGCTACTGTGTGCACAAATTACAAACATCTATAATGACAAATTACAAGTAGGCTCTTGCCTACTTCTGCAATTTATGTTATTCATCAGTACATGGCTCCCGATAATGCTATAAACCCAAAGAATCCTTTGCCAAATTCATTAATGTATGACCTCTGAGTACAACTGTGTGTGGAACAATTCTGGTATCTTGGAAATTCAAGAGTCCCAATGGAGAGTCTATCCTGAATACAAACAGAATGAAATAGTTGAACAGTTGACGATTTGATTACAAAAAGTCTCACATAAAATAATTGGAGCCTTTTATTTTGATGAAGGAGCAATTACGAAGAAACCAAACCAGTGGTTGATTATGACATGAAGAATATGGTTAGGATGTGTTTTCCTTTAAAAAATGACATTCTCTACAAACAGCCAAAGGCCTTGACAAAGATGTGTGTATCCATAATTGCAATGCAGCAGAATCAGAAATGTGTTTATACTACATTCAGTGTTGGTACTTTTATATAAATTTATAAACCTAAACATAGGCCTTGTTTGTTATATCTGGAAAACTGAGTGTTTATGTATAATCAGGGGTGGGATTCAAATGTTTAACAACTGGTTCTGTGGGTGAGGCTTTGGTGGTGGGCATAGCTTGGTAGTCATGTAACTGGGTGGACATGGCTTGGTGGCTGGGTGTGGACAACTCAATATCACTCACATCGAGTCAAGCATCTCCTCGCCTGGCCTATCATGACTGTTGATGCTGCAACATTCGTAAGTGTGAAAAATGGTCATAAGTCACTTTTTTCAGTGCCACTGTAACTTTGAATGGTCACTCCACACAAGCAAAGTACCAGCAAAGGAAGGGGGAAAAACTCCAGAGAAGTTCCTGAGACAGGAAGACTAGTCCTGCCAAGAACATAATAAGGATTAATGCGAAGGCAGTTTCTGTAAGCAACACCAGAATGTTTCCTTCCTGCCTTCCTTACAGGATTAAGCCATTAATTTCTTCTAACAATTGGTTCTCCGAACTGCTTAGAATGTCAACAATCGGTTCTAGTGAATCGGAGCGAACTGGTAGAATCCCACCCCTGTGTGTAGTTATTAATAATCAAATCTTCAGCTAACTTGTTTTCTTCTAGATATCTTCCTTCTAGCACCTAACCAGGGCACAGATATATCCTTGGAACAAGAGGCATCAGGAAGCAGAGGGAAAGGTAAAAAAAATCCAGAAAATGGTGGCTGCAACTGTACAGTTGAAGTCTGTTCCCATTTCACATTAAAAATGGGTGGGGGCTGACCTGGCATTTTCAACCTCCCTGTACATGTCTTCTGCCTGGCTACATACTTTTTCTGTTGGGTGTCCCTAACTCTGCATTTATCTCCTCCTCAGCCCCTGTGTGAAACAATCTTAAGTGATTCTTAACTGTAATGAAATATTTTCTCTCTACTCCATAATGATCCAAGGGCAGCCACAAGGTGTCTAAAATTGATTAAGCTTTGTCTTCTGTTACCTTGGAGAGAAGATAAGTTATAAAAGGGACTTGGAACAGAGGCAGGATCGGGATCAGAACTACTACCATTATGCCGCCTTTGGTTGGACCTAAGTATAGTACATAAACTCATACATTGCAATGTCCTATCTATCAATGAATACTTCAGCTTCAGCTATAACAACACAAGAGCAAACAATAGATTCAAACTCAAGGATAATCGTACCAAACTTGATTGCAAAAAATGACTTCAGCAACAGAGTGGTCAATGTCTGAAATACTCTACCTGACTCTGTGGTTTCTTCCCCAAACCCCAAAAACTTTAACCTTAGACTGTCTACTATTGACCTCACCCCCTTCCTAAGAGGCCTGTAGGGGGTGTGCATAAGCGCATCAATGTGCCTATTATCCCTGTCCTATTGTTTCTTTTTATTTTTTTGTATGTATCCATTTCATGTATTCATAACTATGTTTATACTTATACCTGTTATCTTACAATTGCTTGACAAATAAATAAATAAAAAGTAGATCACCATTGGGACAACACATTTCAGGCAGCTTTAGTTTTCTGCTGATTCAAGGATAGTGGATAGCACTTCAACACATTTGTGGGGAAAGGCTCTAAAACTGACTGCCATCTGCTCTAGAGTTCCCTCACAGTAATGTGACATCTTTCCCATAGTTTCTTACTGCCTCCTGATCCTTATTCTATTCTGCAGAAATAAGACAGCTCTATGTGACATAGAGAGTTCTTTGCACTTTGCAACATTTCAGTTGCATTTCATAATCCACTTACCACCTATCATTATGTTATCATATTCCATCCAGATCAAGACTGCACAACTTTCTGCCTGTGGGATGCTTCTATAATACATAATAACAGCTCTGAGGCATAATAATTTAGACATAAAAGCGGTACTGAAGCCTGTTATCCTAATGACAAATCATCTTTTTTGCTTTTATCTCTGATATGATTATTCTCAAACTAAAACAAACATAGGGCTTAAACAAACTGTCCAGTTATGCTGTCACCAGACAAGCAGATAACCAGTTGGAAAGATTGGTTGAACTTTATGACAAAAGGCCTTGAGCTTGTGTATTATTTCTTTCCCTCTTCTCTTCTGAGGAGGCTGTGATTGATCAGAACAGAGCACTGGGGAGGTCTCTAAGGATATTCTCCCCATCCCCACAAATATCTTAAGCAAATCCAAGGAGCCAATAACCAAAATCAAAACAAGCAAGAGTCACAATATTTACATTTGTGATTGACTGGAGGTTTCTTGTAGTCCTTTTGCACAATGGAAAACTGCACTTATGAATTACGATTTTGATGATTAGGATATAAACTGGATAATAGAAAATAGTGAACTTTATTTTGTATAAATAGATTAAGAGATAACTTTGCAACCATACTTGTATTTGCTGCAGAGGAGATAGGAAGGTCTTTTTTTCCTATTTCTTTTCTTTTTATTCTTTCTGCACTCCTGTCCTTCTTTTTTTCCTGTTTCTGCTTTTACTTTTCATTAGTTTGTGTTAGTTCTTATGCTTCTTTATAAACTATGAATATGGTTTTTTAATATAACATTCAGTGCAAAGACTATAATAACTACTATGCAGGCATCCAGTTTCATTCTCCAAATCCATGGAATTATTTTGCAGTGCCTCACCTCATCATCCCTGGGATATAGAGATGAACTGACTGCATATCCTCTAGGACAGTGTTTCCTAAACTGTGAGGAGTCCTTCCTTTGGTGAGGCGCAAACAGAGTTCAGAGAAGGTGTGAAGAAGCTTTTAGTTGTACATTGTTGTAATAAAGCCTTTTTTCCCAATATTTCATTGTACTGTATTGTTTACATTATTCATTTGTAATGTTTGGGGTTTGGATTTTTGGGGGAAGTGTGTATATTAAGATTACACTAAAGGGAGATGTTATGACAAAAGTTTTAAGAAACCCTTCTCTAGAAGACCAACAGAAAATACAAAATTAGCATTTTGCCAGCCTTCAACTCTTTGCTTCTTACTTCATGCTCATTCTTTTTCCTCCTCCATTTTAAGAGCAGTTTCTGTGAAAAGCACAGCAAAGCCACCCCTCCACTTAAACATTAGCATGAAGATACTCCAGTGTTATGACAGCTGATAAATAATGGAAAGGGGAGAAACCAAGGAACCAGAAGAAAAGGTACAGTGGGGAGATCCTGTCAAAATAACCATTCTGAAGCGCTAACTATCATTCCATTTTTCCCCTGATTCCTCCTGAGCTGCAACTGAGCCAGGATGAGCTGTTAATGAAAACAGCATGAAAACATAGGGCCACAACTCTGGGTAGAAACCATTGCCAAAGCCTTACAGAGAAACGCTCCAAGTGTAAAGTCAGTGTCTGGAAAAGGGAATTCCTACTCTTTATTTTTATTTCACATATATCACACCCCAGGACTCAAATTGCTCTCAGACCCAATTTATTTATAATGTTTGGATTTTCATGTATAATGGAAGAACATTAAGAGTTCATTTATAAAACTTTCTCAGTGCCTTCTCCTATCTCAATCTTTTTTTAATGAATACTGGGATTCTTCAATCATGAATCAAGTTAAAACAGAATCAAATGCAAACTTCAAACAACGAGGCAATCTGATCTTTGAAACATAGTTTACTTTAGATACCCTTCATCTCTTGGAAAGACATTTTACCAGTTGCTCCATTTTCATTTTTAACATATTTCTATAGCAGACAGGGCTGTTCCCACATCCAAAATTGTCTTCAAGTTTTTGTGAGAGCCAAAGCCACCTGCTCCCATTTTGACAGTACCCACCAAGAATTTATGGGGTATAAATTCAAACATCTATTGTATGCCAAGAACAGAAAGGAAGTGCAAAATTAGAAAATCATGCTCTTGTAATTACTATTTGTACTGAAAAAAGCCATGGAGTTTTTATGTGTTTGTGCACAATTGAAAATATGTTATTATACACAGATACATGGAGGGGGAATCATATATTGTAGTTAAGTCATCAGAGAACCCAGATTCTATCTCAATTTCAAATGCTTATGACAAAGCAATGCCCCTCACTTTTTAAAAGTTACTGATTTTACTAAATGGGATTTTTGCTTGTGGGGAAGGTTTCAACCAAGGAAGTCTCTTCCTGAAGAAATCATTGTGAAGATTTATTTTCAGTTCATTCATTGATCAACTCAGCATTGCTTAAAGAAGTGGGAGCACCAAGGGATTATTATTTGGACCAGACATAGGTCCACAAAGACTATTACATATGGGAATTTTTCGAAGGGGATTGAGAGGAAACAACAGTGCAGGTTCTATAAATGATGTCAGCAGTAATATTTAAAGTGGTATTTTTAAAAAAGCAGCTCAAAGCTGCTGTCTTAGAAGCCTTCCTTTAATGACAGTTTTAAGAGGGGAAGTGAGAGAAAATCACAAACATTCAGTTTGATCCTCTTAGGCCCTGTGATGGTTTCTGGTTACAGCTAGAACTAATTATAGCTTACTGGGATGAAGAAATATATTTACATTTACATTTTATTTGATTTGTCAATTGCTTACAAGATACAGGTATAAGAAAAAATATAGTTTTGAATACATGAGATAGATACTTATAAGAAAAATAAAAAAACAATAGGACAGGGACGGTTGGCACGATTGGTGCACTTATGCACGCCCCCTACAGGCCTCTTAGGAAAGAGGTGAGGTCAATAGTAGACAGTCTGAGGTTAAAGTTTCTGGGGTTTGGGGAAGAAACCACAGAGTCAGGTAGAGTATTGTAAACATTGACCATTATATTGCTGAAGTCGTATTTTCTGCAGTCAAATTTGGTGCGGTTCACCTTGAGTTTGTATCTATTGTGTGCTCTTCTATTTTTATGATTGAAGCTGAAGTATTCATTGACATGTAGGACATTGCAATGTATGATTTTATATACTAAACTTAGATCGGACTGAAGGCGGCATAGTTCTAGGTTTTCTAGGTCTAGAGTTTCAAGTCTGGTGGCATAAGGTATTCTGCAATGAGTAGAGGAGTGGAGAACTCTTCTTGTGAAATATTTCTGGACTTTTTTAATTGTGTTAATATCAGATACATGATATGGGTTCCAGACTGATGAGCTGTATTCAAGTATTGGTCTAGCAAATGTTTTGTATGCTCTAGTCAGTAGTGTGATATTACCAGAAAAGAAGCTATGTAGGATTAGATTAACAATTCTTAATGCCTTTTTGGCTATGTAGTTACAGTGGGCTGTAGCACTTACATCATTAGAGATGAGTACTCCAAGGTTTGGATCCTCAACAAGGTATTGACTATTTCGCTTGTATTTTATTTTTTGATTTTTTTCTGCCAGTATGTAAAACAGAGCATTTATTTATTGAGATTTGAAGTTGCCATTCTGATATGTAGTCAAGGTCTTTTTGGAGGGTAGTAGTATTGTCTGTGGTGTTGAATAGCTTTACATCATTAGTGAAAAGAATGCAGTTGCTCTTGATATGATCACAGAGGTCATTTATGTAGAGTATGAAGAGAGTTGGTCCTCGAACACTGCCTTGGGGGACACCACTGTTGATAGGTACAAAATTTGATAGGATGCTCCCAATTTTGACCATCTGTTGTCTGTTTGACAGGAGGTGATATTTGTTGGTTCTCCAAATTGCTCAAAATGTCCACTACCGTTTCTCCAGAACTGGTCAGAACCTGCTGAATACTACCTCTGGTTGAACTGAGGATTGTTTGTGGTTAATCTTGGCTGCCAACTACATATTTGTTTTGGTTTTGACATTTTAAATCATTGTTAGGTGCCCACTTAGTTGATATGGATAGCCGTATACATTAATAAACGAAACCAAACTGATTCATCTTTTTTAGTTTTTGAAATGGATATATCAATTCATGGAAAAGTTTCTCAGTGCAGGTATTTATGGCTGAAGAGTTAAATTACATGTTTCTAAAGACACATGTTCCCCCCAAACCCCCTCCCAAAGGAACCAGATTGATGATTTCCAAAATTTATGCTGCCTTAATAGGATCACCTCTTAGTAGTGTTTTAATTTTTTGACTCCCTATAATTCTTAACCAAAGAACAGAACAGCAGTAGTTATTCCTGAAGCTACGGACAAAGTAGTTTATATTTAAAACCATAACTTTTATAACTTAGTAACTCAGTTCATGATAGATGAAGAGAGAGGGCCATGATCTTGTGCTCACTGACTTGTCAGAGGCACCTATTTAACCACTATTGGAAACATGGTGGCTTTGGTTTGAATCCTGCAGCGTAGATTTTGATTTGGGAAATATGCCAACATGCCTAGTTTTTGTCGCATTGCCTGTTAACAGAACAGGAGAAACAGGGTTCATTTATAGTATTTGGTACAAGGAGCTATGCATCTAATTATATATTCTGACTTTGCAGAATTTGAAATAGCAGCTCTTGATGATGTGCTTCCTTAAAATTTCTATGGGAAGACACAATGTTATATTATCATGTTGGAAATGAAATGCCAAATTAGTTGCAATCTAAATTGGAAGTCTTGGTCCAGCTGATGATGTCTTTACTGGGCATCTGATATTGATGGATGCAACATTATTATTGAAGAATCTGCCTTTATGACTGGCATTTTTTCTAGAAGAACATCAATCATATGCCAAGGTGTTTTGGACCAAGAAACCAGTGTACTGTATAGAATCTGCCCTGGCTTTAAACACTGTGAGGTTTTTGAGAGAAAAGAGCACTTTTAGATGATTGTTTTACTGAGCCAGCAGAAAATCCCATTTATACAAAATACTGTAACATCAGCAAGTTACAAGACAGTATTTAAGTGTCCTTCCCTCTGTGTCTTTTCCTGCTGCAGATTTTCTTTTCTCAGAACCTCATCCAATATTTCATAATGTACTTTAATTCTTTAAGAAGTGTATTTTTTTTCATTTCCCCCCTCCAAGGGAGGACTTTCCCATAATTCCTCTGCCCCTCCAGATTTCTCCCTCATCACGTAATTTCCACTGTGCAGGAAATGAATATTCAGTCCTACATCCTACCCCTGCCATCACCCCTACTCCCCAATCAACTTTAAATCATAAAGAGTTCAGTTTCCAGTTCACGAATTCAAAGGCTCATTTCCTCTCTTCCAACTCTCATCCTACTGTGTCCCCAAATGCTTCCATTTTATAATTCATGGAATCATTAAATTATACAGCTTGAAGTGGCCACTTAAGCCATCTAGTCCAAGGACCTGTTGTGTGCCGGAATCTAAATCACACACTGAGATGCTCATTTGGTCACCAGCAAACTTCCAAAAGGATTGAGTTGTGTTTATAGTGAATAAATGGAAGGATGGTGGCAGTGGAGTGCGGTATCTGCTATCCCGCATCAGATGGGCGTCTCATGATAGGGAGCGAAGGAGAGAGAAATGACAGGAGACGAAGTTCCTCGCGATGAGTGCGCCCCGAATGTCCGGG
>BLBF01000031.1:9193141-9239881 GCA_015471245.1 Laticauda colubrina
TGAATGATACAATGTTGCAAATACATAAATGATACATAGTTACAACAGTGGAGCAAGACGAAGTATCCACTGGGGATACTAGCTGCCCATTTCAATCAAGTGTCTCTAAGAGGCGAACAAAAATAAAATAATTATTTTCATCTGAAAGTTAAGTTTAAAATTCTCCGCACCATTAATTATATAACCAGGTATTTTTACTTGAAATGATATATTTTAGACTTTTCTTTAAAATATATGTAAATATATTTATATGCAATGAGGACATATTGAAAAACTATAATCTTTGAAAAACTGTAACTTTATAACATTTGAAATCCTATGTTTACTTACCTGTATTCTATTATGGTTTTTATTTTTTATTTTTGTAGTTTAATAAAATATTTAATTTCAAAGAAAAAGCAAATGATGACTTTCAGTTGAACATGCAAGAGCTAATATCAGTAGAAATAATTATTGACAATCTGAACTTCCTACCAGTTGTGATTTTCTGGGATTATTAGTGGATGTTGTCATGTAGCCAAATGTTAACCATTGCACAAATCTGCCACAGCATAGATGAATGTAGCTATAATTTGCACATACTTCCATAAAACCTATTTCACATTCAGGGCAGCCAAAAACAAAGGTTTTCTGCCACATATTGTGTATTTTAAGTTTCAAAGCTCTGCGACTATGCTACTAAAACTTTATTTTTGCAATTTCATGGAAGTAAATAGACAGAGTTGCACTTACCATATGAATTTTTGTTCCAGCAGATGTATGTTTAAAGTCTCAAGGAAGCAAGCTTTCCTTAATCATGCTATGATAGACACATAGAAACTCTCATTAACATTTGAAACGTGAGTAACAAAAATGCATTATATAATGGTCAATGTGAATAACATCTTGGTTGAAGGTGACTTGAAAAAACAGATACAATTAAAAACACAGGGAATTGAAATTGGGTGGTGGCCGTACGTTCAAATTCAAACAAAACACAAAAAAGACAAGGAACAATTTAGATTTTATAATTCAGATCAGGAATTAGATAAAATTTTACAAGGAAGTGAAAAAAAGATGATTACCAAAATGTACAATTGCTTATTGGAATTTAAAATAGAAGAGGAAATGATAATATGAGCTAAAAATTGTGGCCACAATATTGAATTAGAACAATGGGAACAAATTTGACGAACTAACTATATAAATCAATGTTATCAGTCTCATATAAAGAAAATATTAATAAAATGTTCTATTGTTGGCACCTCCCACCAGCAAGATTTGTAGGATGTTCCCTAATATGTCACCCAAATGTTGGAAGTGTAACTTTAGCCAGGGAATGCATTTTCACATGTGGCAGACATGCCTGAAAGTACTGGTCTAAGATACAAGCATGGTTAGAAGAGATGACAAAACTAAAGATTAAATTCAACCCAGAGACCTTTTTACTCGGAATGACAGAACCGACATGGAGCAAAAAACACCAGCATCTGATATCACATATCACAGCAGCAAGGATAGTCTTTGCCCAAAACTGGAAATCAACAATGATACCCACGGACCTGGAAATAACTAATAAAATTCACCAATGCGCAGAAATGGTTAGACTAACCATGTTACAAAAAAACAAAGAAGAGGGGGAGTTTTTTACAATTTGGAATATATGATAAAAATGGTTGAATAAAAAAGAAGGAAAGATGTCTAGTGAAATTGATTAAACAAACAACAAGGGAAAATGGAAATAAGGATAAATGTATATATAGCTATTTATATATATAAAGTAATATAATTAAATAAATATTGTATTATAAATGTAATTATAACATAAATAAGTAAGGATTTAGGAAACAAGTTATAGATTTACTTGTAGCAAATGACTTTAATTGACACTAATAGAAATGTACACTGCTATTAAAATGTTGCAAAAATGTGAGAACAAGTTTCTCTTTTTTAAAATATTCTTTTTAAAAAAACTTTAAATAAACGTTATTTTTTTAAAAAATGAATAACAACTTGGAAACAACAGTTTAGTCTACATCAATATGTTTAAATACAAACTGAGTTAGTGTACACATTATAAAGACCAGTAGCAAAGTTATTTTGTTGACTAGCTGTGGGACTATGGCAGATTGGAAAAATATATTTCTCAGGATTTAATACAAAGAAGAAACTATGGAATTACTTTCACTGAACTACAGAAATCTTACTGAGGTGTTCACTTTTTGTGAAAGACCTGCAAATTAGTGGCAGATATTTTAACAGTTTCAGGAGGGAATAAATAGGCCAAGTAATTATTCTACACTTGACTCTATATTTAGATTACATGCATTTGATTTATGTTCCATATTCCACCTTTGAAATGTGACATAACTCTATCTCTCCCTCTCTCTCTTTTAAGAGGGGGTCAACAGCTTCTTTTGGGTTATTCCTTTGATGTTCCACGTTAGTATAGCACTAAGAGAAAGTAGTAAAAGTTCTTTGTTTTGTCCTGGGGATATCTCATATCTAAAACAAATTATTATAACTTACTCAAGATAGAACTTACATCATAAGGAAAATATCTTAAGCAAGATCCCAAAACACATATTTCAGAAATTCCCTTAAGATGGGTTAGAGCATGAGCCCCAAAGCTCAGAAGAGTAAAACTGTGGTCCCTGTAAGTGACCCAAATTCGATCTTGCATCGTTATCCTGGGATATGTATATTTGCCTTCATTCATAAAAGATTTTTTGCATATTCTTTGTTTGCTATGTATCCAAAAAAGGCTAGGAGTGCCAGGAATGCAAGAGTGAGGTAGGGATATGACTTTAAAAATAGTTTCACATCATTGTATCCTGAAAGTTTCAGTAATATTGTAAGGAAAATGCAAAACTTTATTGAAAGAAACAGAAACACACAGAAATAGTTATAAATTACTTCCTTTTTTAAATATCTGACCAAGAAAAAAATGTTTTCCCCCATTGGGGGAAAAATAGTTTTGTTTAATTAAGTACTAGGGTGGGATATGAACCAAAAAATTCCACATTAATTCCAATTTAGCAAATCACAGCTTCTCTGGCTTTACTTGGTCATGACCAAATGATTTTGATTTGGAAACCTGAATCTCAGTAGATCCCTTGGGCAATAATCTGAAATCAATAAATGGGGTGAGAATTTTAAAAAGAGTAATATTTCAGACAAATAGCAAAGTGGAGCTAAGCAGCTTTACATTTTAAATTACATCTGTTCTCTTTGTTTCTTTGCAGGAGAGGGGATTTGTACAAAAAGATTAGTCACTGCAAAGATTTCCCTGAGCACAGATATGCAAATCTGCAAGAGGATAAGTGCTGGGATTCTCATAAGTATTATGAGAAATAAAAATTGGTTTAAGATTATTGTACCTAGACCTGAAGTCTGGGTGGTAAGGATGGATGAAATGTAAGCAAACCATGGCAGAAGAGTCTAAATACACAGCATTTTAAAATCAACAATCCAATGGATAACATTTCCCAGGATCCTACATTTCATGATGCTGTTTTAGGGTTTCTTCCTCTGGAAGAGAAAACTGGCAGAATTCATACATTGGTTATAACATGTTATGTGAGCATCCCTTTCTCTATCCACTATCTGTGGTTGGGTAGTTCTAGCAGAAGAAAAATAAATATAATTTGATTCCATTCTACACCTCCCTTATTTCCCTTATCTTCATTCTAGCATTTTTCTTAGGTGGACAATTTAGGAAGTTCCTGGCATAGTTGGAGTATTTTCTTGAAACTTTTCAACTATTCAAAATTTTATGTTTTATGTGCTTTGCCACAGAGAGCAATGGGATCTTGAAACAAAACTCTCACTCTATGTTTTCATCCTAAAAAAAGTCATTCCAGCACCTGAAATGATAGTCAGTGAATTTTTACTGAAAAGGCAGCCAAATAAATATTTTTACTTTAAAAAAAAGGTTATCATGATATAAACAATAACTAATTTTTTCCATTTTGCAGATTCAGGCATCTTCTGAAATGTATTTGCATTTGGATGGGACCATCCTAGAGTGGGAAATATATATATGGGATATATATATATATATGTGTGTGTGTGTGTCTATTCACCCAAGCTGCTTAAGACATAAAAGAGTTGCATTCTCTTTGATGATCATGGCTACTTTCAGCGCCTCCTCATTTAGATTGAGCTTGTAGGTGGCACAACAGCCAGGATTGTTACACGTTCTCTTTCACTTTTTTAAATACCAAAATCACTAATTTGTGTTTTTTTTTTAATTCATAGGACTTGCAGAAGAAAATGGCAAGGATGTGTAAGGAGTAACTTCTGTGAGATTATCTCTTGAGGAGGGAGGGAAACTTGTTCATTATTTAACATGCCAATTTTAAGTACTCTTTAAGTGAAAGAAAGTTCCAAGAAACATTGTAGTACTCATCTGCGGGTAACATTGGGCAAGCTATTGCTTATTTTTAGAATCTGTAGAACCCATATAAAGAAATGCTATGGTTTCTCCATTCTCCAGAAGCCTTCTTTTACAAGCTTTATTAAATATGGATGCATTATTTATGTGATTTAATAGGGATTTAAAAATATGCAGATCTGAAATCAAAAGATCTCCTGCTGTCATTTATCCACACTGCTAAAATACATGCAAAGACATAAGAAAATAATAAATGAAAACAATCAATCAAATCCTAAACTAAACCAGGAGAGATTAAAACAACACATATAAAACCAGTTTAAAAATCACACTGCAGATCAAATGCAGCAAATCAATATTAAAATATCCCGAAACCTAGAAATGATGATAGGCTTAGGAAAACAAAAGAGAGATTGCAGGAGTCATTCCTCTTGTGGGGGTGGAGGTAGCTTAAACTGAACATCTCCTTTCCATTTTTCTGCATCGTGCAGCATAGATTCAGAGTTAGGGCCTGGGTCTAAAACAGAATATATTTTTGCCTGATTATATTGCAGGATTCATATCAGCTTTTTGAACTGGACCAGAAATGAGCTGGAAACAATGAAGATACTGACCTCATGTGATCCAAACACTCAGTTCTAATATCTCCTCTAAAACTGTCATTCAGCAGCAGTATATCACAGTTATTGCCAGAACAGGCAACCCAGATATGCTTTCTGAGACATGGTTTCTGTATCATAGGCAGAGCAGAAGCTGAAATTTTCATACATCAGAGATCCTATGTACCTCTAAAGGGAGTCATCCTCCTCTGGAACCAGGCAGAGAAAACTGCAGATGGCATGTACATCCCAAGCACCGCATTTGAGTTGTTCATCATCACAATCATTGGCAGCAAAATATTTGACACAAGAAAGACCAGTTGTCGGTTATAAGTTCTCATACTTCCACTAGTCAAATAATTATTTGGTGAGTATTTTGCTTTACAGTCTCATTCTGCTAAAAGAAAAAATCAGTTCCCCACCCCATCTAATAATGTGATCATCTTTCTGATACTCTGCAGATGAGGAAATTATAGCTCTTGAGCCAAGAAAGGTTGCTAACCTTTGCTAATCTTGCTAATCTTTGGGGGGATGCAGAACCATTATTTAAATACAATTTACACAGATTTTATTGAACTTCAGTTCAATGGCTATGAATAAGACTATTAGTGAGATCAGATATGAATAAGCACAACACAATAACAAATAAATCATGCAATTGATTTAGCTGATTTGAGATTGCTAAGAAGTATCTTGAAAAATTGCTAACTTGTTTCTCTCAAAAAATGTTTACTATTTGCATTTGCAAAATGTGAGGACAACGAATACAACCGTAGAATATAAAACAATTATTTAGAAGGTAAAATATTATTACACAAAGAGAATCTTAGTCTATTTTGAATTACTAAAATTAAAGGTAGGTGGGGATGCTTTATCTGAATTGTAACAAAAGAAAAAATAGTAGATTAACCCAGGGAACAAGAGGAAAAGTTTATGTGAGCAGTGAAAAGTCATCCAATTTTAATTCAGGTATGTACTGACTATTTTTGCTAATCAATGAACATGCAAAATAAGTATTGGATCTCCAGTGTAATTATAACACTGGGCAGCTGGTGCTTCCAGCTGAATCAGCATTGATGATGTGACCTAGTTTGGTAATGAAACATCTGCATGAAAATCCCCAAGCTCAGAGAGAGCACCAAAGACCCCACAGTACAATTCTGAGCTACAGATATTCTCTTCTGTCAGAACCAGCTATTCAGATTTGGGTCCTTGGAGTTTAAATGGGAAAGGCATTTTCTTTTTTGCAAGATAGAACATCTTTAGCAATTGAGAATGTTTACTTTGAAACTACAAAGAGCTTCTCTTTCAAAATTCCTTCTTGCTATTGCATTTAAATATTTTGCAAAGCACTTGAGGAGACATTCCCCTCCCTGCCATCTTCAATCTTGACAGAGATAAAAGGAAAGCACAGAGTGGAGGGAGGACATGGGGTCACAAGGGAGGCACTGGAACTAGAAGAACCAGGAGAAGATTTGATAGTGACTGTCAAATATTGCCAACCCCTTGCTAGAGATTCAAATTGACAGGCACTATTCCTGCTGATTTTTGCTCCCACCTAAGGTCACTGAAATTATTCAACATATCCATCTTTGAAGTATTTTGCAGGGAATTTGACGGTCAGAAGTACATGGGAGTTTTGCACTCTGGAAAATAAGATTATCTCCTGTTGCCCTTAACGTGACTTTAGAAATTATTACAATTATAAAAATAGCGTTTATCCAACGCTGTCAAACTCGTGGCCCAGATGTATCACACGCTGGCCATGCCCACACCTGGTTTAACAAAGAGGGGAAAAGTCACAATACGTCATGTGATGCTTCCATGACTACACGAGTTTGACACCTCTGTGTTTATCTCTGCATTGAATGAAGCATTAAAATCTTGAGACAAAAAAAATTAACTATTTTGTTCTGGGAGGTAATGCTTTTTCTGAAATGTTCCATTTTGCTTTTCCAAAATCCTATTGTTCAAAAACTGTGCCCCAAATAGTGGCTTTCACTGTTTGTTCAAATGACAAAACAAAAATGAAGTAAAAAGCAATTTTCTGGGGTTCAGTTGAGGTGTTTTGTCATTGATTGCCCTGTGTAATTAAATCTTGCTTCAGCACCATCTGGCATGCTTCTCTTCTCCATTTAAGGTGCATCCCCTTTGGCAGGGAGCAGAACATTAGGGAATCTTTTATTACACTAATATTTTTTCTTCTTGTAGCTGCCACATTAATTGCAGGTTCCTTGATCACTTGAGGCATAGTAGTTTCAGAATTTGAAGCAATTCAGGTAATATTTGTTTGGGAAAGAGACATTGTAGTTGCTGGGGTAAGAATTAAATATTTAAAAAGCTTAATTTCAAACTGGCCAATTAGAAAAATAGTGATAAATTAAATTCTGAAGTGCAAGGGGCCATTTGCATGTGTATATTGGTATACAGATGAAAGAATAGCAATATATGGACATGTACATTAGGTTCAGTCTGATTGCAGTCCTTTATATAATTAACTAATATGTAATATTATATGTGATTGCATAAGTGCTACTTCAAAAACAAATAGCAATAGCACTTCGACTTATATACTGCCCATAGTGCTTTACAGCAATCCCTGGGCAGTTTACAATGTCAGTATATTTTCCCCAACAATCTGGGTCCTCATTTTACTGACCTTGGAAGGATGGAAGGCTGAGTCAACCATGAACTGGTGGTGAACGAATTCCTGGCAATAAACAATGAGTAAGCCCACAATACTGCATTCTAAACACTGCACCACCACAACTCAAATTGAGCTGGATAAGGATTAATTCTTTAATTATTCTACTAAGATCCAGTAGAAGCTCTCTACTAGATGAAGAAGATTGAGATTAAATTTGACAACTCTCCTCACTTGCAGACCTCTGTATTTGAGATGGTCCATAGTTATAACATCTTTCCTACTATTTTAAAAAAATTTCCAGTTTACCATAAGAACTACTGGGATCCTTAATACCACAGAGATCCCTATTATTACCACAGAGAAATGGCCATAGATAGCCTTTATACTTCTTTCACACGAACAGAATGCAAAATTCAGCAATTGTTGAAATAGTCTTGGCTTGGCCTATATCATAGTGGCATTTAAAAGAGTAGATTCAGAAACCTTCCAGATTGGATTCATATGTAGCACAAATGATAGTATTCAGGCCATTGCATAGGAGGACAATGTAGGATATAGTCCCTCAGCCCCACATCTGGAAGATACCTCATCCAAAGTGAGGCATAGTTTTTGAACAATTGAAATTATTCTTGGGATTATATTTTAACTTACCTTAAAAAAGGAGATATATGTCCTACACATGTAGATATATAGATGTGTATGTGGGTATACATCTACCTATGGTATATAGATGTAGGTAATGAAAAAAAATCAGTTAAATTATAACCCCAAGTATAACCTCAATCTTTTAGCATTAGTAAACACATTTATTTAATAGGTCATTGACTCCAAGACAAAAACATGGAGACATAAATAGCATTAATATAGAATATTATGAACGTGAAAGCTAATGTGGTAGTTAAGGTGTTGGAAATGGAGATGCTAGTCCTCATTCAATCATGGAAACCCATTACCCAACCTACCTCAGAGAGTTTTAGGGGATAAAAAAGGTAGAAACTGTATGTGTACTACATTGAGCTCTTGAATAAAGAATGTATATAAATAGAATAACTCAATTCAGTATGTAAAAGCACCTGAAATATACTGCCCCCACCCCCATCAGAATCTTTTAAAGACCCAGCACCACTAAATGGAACCTGCCTTTTCTGTCAAAATGCTACATTTGGGGAGATCCATTTTTATATGAAAGAAGCATCTGAAAAAATAAAATTTTAAAATCTCTGAGAATAATGACTAATGACATTTAAATAACAATACCTTCAATGAATTTTTTTCTTTTGAAGGATTGCAATTTACAGTAAAAATTCTTTCTTTGTGAATTTATATTGGGTTACATAACTCCAAGAAGTCAAGACTCAGTGCTTTATAGGATAGCAAATGCTGCTAGCAAAATGTATTATACTGAAGTAGAAAATGGTGAATACATTGGTATGCAGCTGCCATAGATAGATGAATAAGTAAATACTAACAGAAAAAGTGGTTTCCTTTAGTAAGTATTTATGGTGTTTCTGATAACAGTTTTGCAATATTTCCAACATCATCTTTATGATTTGATCATTATTCGAAGAAGCAACGCCTCCACTCAAATATCTCTTTGTCTTCAGACGTATCAGTATAGACTTATCTGCCTCAAAGAGCTCCCATAATTTGGCTCCTAACAGCTGTGCAAGTTTTATATTTCACAAAAGCCATTTCCTCTCAGTGGTTCTTGCGCAGTGCTAGGATACCTCCTGCCTTGTAATGGTTGTAGTGCAGCATTTTTCTGATGAATTTCTCTTTGTGCAAACAGGAATGGTGTAAGCTGAATCAGATAATATGCTTGAGAGAAAATGTTCCCAGACAAATCAAATGCAGGATTAATAAGAGACAGCTTTTACATTAAAAAGAGGGCAATGATATTTCATACACGCCTAAGCAGCAGGAAGTTTCAAAAAGCAGCTTTTAATGCCTTAGTCTTAGGAGCTTTTAGTAATATTTATGAATATCTATTAATATATATGCATGCTGAACATGTGGAAGTGGGTTGACACTCAGATAGATGGCACTCATCTGAAAATTGGTTTCCCTGAATTAGCATCTTTCAATTTTAAATACTTCTGCCTTCCCACTGACCATAATCTTTCTATGCTGCAAACAAATATGTAGCCCTGTAAGATATTGTGTCTCTCATCAGTCCCAACAAGAAGGGTCAATGGTCAAGGGAACACTTGCAATTATAGTTCCAACAAGATGGCACTAAAAGATGGCACAGAAATACCTGTTATTAGGCCAGACCTGGAATTAGTAAGATTTCAGTTCCAAATAAAGTACAAATCATTTTCTATATTTCTACATTATATATTTGTTATCAAAGAAAAAATTAAAATGATTTAAAAGCAACAACAAAACAAGGTTATGATTAAAGAAAAATAATTGTGCAAACAAAGGAAATACCAAATCCATGCATAGACCAGTAACATAATTGAAGGGCATTCCCAAGGTGCTTTTTCAAGAGGCAACTGGACTTTCTGGGAATGGAAGTATTTATTTATACAAGGAATATAAATCCTTCCATTACCCACCATCCAGTCAGAGCTGAAGAAGCTTCTTGGATGAGAAGTGAAACGTCTTCAAAGGAAAACCAGAAAGTCGAGTTGCTTCTCGATAAAAGCACCTTTGGAACAATCATGACCTGGATGACTGAGAATCTCCAAATACATAATTGAAGGACATTTCACTTGCTATTTCTGCTTTCAAAATAATATGATAAAGTGGTTCAATAATACTTGATAACACATTGTGCATTTACTGATTTTTGGCATGTTATTAGAGGTGTTGTTTGGTGAGAAAAATATGAAACAGAACTGGGATTTGCATTGCAAAAATCTGTGGACAGTTTGCATCTACAGTGCATAGAAGACAATACGTTCGCAGAAAAGAAAGGGCTAAATGTCCTTTTCTTCTTTGGGTCTGCTCCTGTAAACATCTATGCATAATTCTAGTATAGACTATAAGAAAAGGTTAAAATATCTTGCCTCTTTAAAAGAATGTGACTAAGAAAGGACATGATCTACATTTTAATGAGAGAAGACAGCAACCAAGGAAGGAAATGTGTTATCCTCTCATCTCATGATTCTTAAGTTTACTCAAGAAGTTTTGAGCAGCAGTTTTATTGAAAGACAAATATAAGGCAAATGCTGGGGTGTCAGTTACCCTGCTGTGAATAACTTTCATCCAAGAGAAAGCAAACATTGCCTATGTTTGTGTAATTAAAAGCAATTAGCTGGAAAGAGAGGATAGAGAAGTAATCTGTATTTGGTTTTGTAATCATGCATGAATAGAGTGATGTTTTCCATAAGCATGGATGGATTCACTTGTGAATTCAGTATTTTGAGGGAGGTTCATTGCTCACTCTTCAAATGTATGAATCTGTGTAGAAAAGGCTGGGTGAGTGGCTCTTTTGTGCTCCTTCAGACTCTCTGATAGAAAAATAATATAGTCCAGATCTGTTTAGTGGAACCTATTCATCATGAAAGTTCATCCTTGAACTATCTGAGAAACAGAAAGTAGCAGATAAAGGAGGAGACAGTGGAATATTTTTATATGTTATCAGTTCTTGGCTTGAGTAAAGTTTGCAAAATTCTGGCTTGAAAGAAAACATTTGGAAGGCTCATCTAAATTTTATCTATGAAGATCACACATATTTAACTCTAATTACATACTTAAGCAGAGTCAATGCTGACTGTTACTCAAAGGCACCAAAATAAACAACCAAACCTACTATGCCTACGTAAAGCATTATTTTAAGGATCATTTTGATGTAACACTTGTTTCTAGGTTCATCACCTGCCTCTGCCATAGCATACCAAACAACAGGGTGTCTATTTTTGACTATATGATTGGAGTGTTCCATGCTGCATGCAGTGCTTTCATGCTGACAATGTCTCCAGGCTCTATAGCAGAATGGTCCTATACTATGTTACAGTATCACTATAACTATGCATCAGTCTCAATTACCAACATATTATTTTCTAGATGTTACTGACTGTCAACCAATTTCTGCAAAAAGCCACTATACTAGTTTCCCCCTATACATATATGCATCATTAGTGCCTAATGAGACATTGAAGTGTAAGGATTGTTTTCCACAGAGACTCTTTCTCTATCTGAATGAAAGCCACGTTGGGCTCCTGATGTGACTATCCATGTAGTCTGTCTTCTGAAATAGCTTGTGATGATGGAAATCCCTTTCACTGCTTTACTTTTGGCCCGGTCTTTTCTATCTGGGGCTATTTCATTCATGCAGCAGGAAAGCTTGTATTTATAGTTTATTTCTGAATGTGACAAGTAGCATTCTTAACAGAGCATCAATAAGGAAATCCATATACAGGAGGATATTATCATTTCATCCTATTAAATGATCACTTCAAGGGCATCATGAGCAAGTGATTTTGAAAGGCCAGGAGAAGAAATTACTTTATCTATGTCTATGTATTTCTGGAACCAAAGTCAAACACAGTTCTCAATTGCAAACAGCATCAGAACATTTGGGTGAGCCATGTGTATCTTGAGATGGCTGTGATCCTTGCCATCAATCTCATGCCAAATATATAGATACCTACTTCTTTCCTGTTGCATAGGAAAAATGAGGGTAGTGTAATATGCATTTATTTATGAAATTTTCTTCCCAAGTACTGCTATTTATATGAGATGGACCCTACTTTGAGATTGATTGATAATATATAAATAAACAAGACTAACTAATGGTGTACTAAGTAGAAGATTCTTTTGTGTCAAATGACAGGATATAGAAAAGAAAACATAATATCTTCCATTGTGGTTTCCATTGTATTTAGTCAGATTTACACCCATATGTGTGCCATATCCAATGTCCCAGTACTCTAAAACAAACACAATGTATTCTGAATATTTATTCAGAAGGTATAAATTGGGGAGTTTACCAAGAAAAATGCATGTAAAGGCCCTGTCACACTGGCCGACGGATGCAAAACGTTTGTAAAAAGGACACAGCGGACGAGAAAAATGTACCATCCGTTGTTATCCGCTCTCAAAAGGGGCAAAATTTTGCATAACCAGAGCGGAAAAAATGGAAAGGAACAGACGGGGGGAGGACGCAGGGCAGATGGAAAGCGGCTGCTCAACGGAAGACTAGTGGATGGAAGCGGATGGGAGCGGATGGCACATCCGCAAGGCTTCCGGGGGACCGCAGCAAAGCGGACGCGGAATGGATACAGCGGATGCAGAGCGGACGCCGAACAGATGAAGCGGATGCACAGCGGATGCACAGCGGATGCACAGCGGATGAAGCGGAAGCCTAGCGGATGCCTAGCAGAAGCCTAGCGGATGCCTAGCGTTCACTGCACATGCGGGGAGGATGCATTGCGTCAGCCCCGTGGATATAAAGGGAAGCAGCTCCCAAGCAGGTCACCATTCTGAGGAAAGTTCTGCTGCCAGAAACATCGACTGCCTTGCCAGCCTGCCCTGCCTGCATGCCTGCCTGCCAGCCTTGCTACCTGCCTCCCTGCCAGCCTCCCTGCCTGCCTGCCTGCCAGCCTCCCTGCCTGCCTGCCTGCCAGCCTCCCTGCCAGCCTCCCTGCATGCCTGCCTGCCAGCGTTGCTGCCAGCCTGCCTGCAAGCCTCTCTGCCTGCTTGCCTGCCAGCCTGCCTGCCAGCCTTGCTGCCAGCCTGCCTGCCAGCCTTGCTGCCTGCCTGCCAGCCAGGCTTGCTGCCTGCCTGCCTGCCTGCCTGCCAGCCTACCTGCCTGCCTGCCTGCCAGCCTACCTGCCTGCCTGCCTGCCTGCCAGCCTACCTGCCAGCCTACCTGCCAGCCTACCTGCCAGTCTACCTGCCTGCCTGCCTACCTGCCAGCCTTGCTGCCTGCCAGCCTGCCTGCCAGGCTTGCTGCCTGCCTGCCTGCCTGCCAGCCTACCTGCCTGCCTGCCTGCCAGCCTACCTGCCAGCCTACCTGCATGCCTGGCTGCCAGCCTCCCTGCCAGCCTGCCTGCCAGCCTTGCTGCCTGCCTGCCTGCCTGCCAGCCTACCTGCCAGCCTACCTGCCTGCCAGCCTTGCTGCCAGCCTCCCTGCCAGCCAGCAACCCCACAACCATGGGGAAGAAGAGAAAGCCTCAGCGATCTGCTTCCAGCCCTGGCAAGAGGGACAGGACCACCCTCCCACCCCCTGGCCCTCACTCTGCTTCTGCTGGGGCTTCTGTAGCACGGGCTCGATCTTCTGGGGCTGGGGCTTCTGCTGCCTCTGCTTCTGAAGGAACTGATGATGCTGCTTCTGGCGGTGGTGCTTCTGCTGGTGCTTATTCTGCTGATGCTGCTTCTGGTGGTGATGCTTCTGCTGGTGCTTACTCTGCTGAAGCTGCTCCTTGTCCTGCTGGTCCTGCTCATCCTGCTGGTCCTGCTCGTGCTCCTGGTCTTGCCTGTCCTGCTGGTCCTGCTCGTGCTCCTGGTCCTGCTCGTGCTGATCCTAGATGCTGGTGCTGATCCTGGTCCTGCTGGTGCTGATCCTGGTCCTGCTGGTCCT
The DNA here is from genome assembly GCA_015471245.1 of Laticauda colubrina. Classification (NCBI taxonomy): domain Eukaryota; kingdom Metazoa; phylum Chordata; class Lepidosauria; order Squamata; family Elapidae; genus Laticauda; species Laticauda colubrina. The sequence continues at coordinate 9,207,295 of BLBF01000031.1, forward strand.
GCTGGTGCTGCTGGTGGTGGTGGTGTGGAGGAGCAGCCCCTACAACCTCGAAGCCCCTCTGATAAGGGCCCATCTGGTTCTGCCAAAGGGAGGAAGAGGCATATGCGAGAACGGAAGAGGAGGCAATACTCCATCGAGGAGGAACATGAGGATGAGGTGCTGGAGTGGCTGAGAGAGAATATGTATTTATGGCGGAAGGGACAAAGGCTCTACAGGGACACCAAAAGGAAGCAGGCTGCTTGGAGAGAGAAGGCGGAGAGCCTGGGCTACACTTCGGAGGTGCTCCTTGGCTGGTGGAAGCACATGCACACCTGGTACGGGAAGCTGCACCTCAAGAAATCTGGCCAGGCCGCGGTCAAGTTGACGGACAGAGAGACCTACGTGATGGCCAAGTGCAGCTTCCTGGAGGGTGAGGTCCGCCACCGAGGAGCAGCCCATCTGTCTACCCTCTCTCTCAGGCAGCCTGCTGAGAGCCAGTCCTCTTCTGGCCGAGAGTCAGCTCCTGTCTCCAGGCAGGTGTCTGTGGAGCGTGCCACGATGGAGAACCCCCTGACAGCTGTGGTACCCGTGGCGGAGTGCGTGGAGGACTCCCTGGTGCAGTGGGAGAAAGGAGACGGCACTTCCAGCACAGTCCAACCCGCATCCACCCCCAGCTCCACCTCCACAGAAAGGCAGAGAGCCAGACAGCAGGAGGGACAGAACCACACTGTCCTGCTGGAGATAAGAGATACCATCAGGAGCAGCATAGATATCCTCTCTCAGCTGGTCCACACCGACTCCTCATCCTCCAACCACAAACCCTTCCTCACCTATGTGAACCAGACCCTCATGGACATGGCGGAACCCCCGTACCAGGTGGTGAAGGACAGGAGCACGATCTGCTTCACAACCCTCCAGATCCAGATGAACCTGCTCCCACCCAGTCCAGGTCTGCTCCTCCACCCCAGGTGGAGATGAGATGTCCCTCCCATTCCAAGGCTTTCCATAGGCCCTCACCTACCAGGGCTATGGCTACCAGGAGGTCCAGCAGCACAGGCAGCAGCCCTTCCCAATCCAGGCACAGGTTCATCGGACGACACCATTGCCACCGGTTCCACTGATGCCACCGATGCCACCCACGCCACTGATGCCACCGATGACATCCACGTCACTGATGCCACCCACGCCAGTCCTCACCCAGCTGCAGACCAGACAGCCCCACTACACTGCTCCTTCCTCCACCCCACAGCCAAGCCTGGCCTCAGAACATCTGTCGTCGGTACTGGGGCTGACACCCCATGGCATGGAGGAAGGAGCTCTCAACATCATGGGGTGAAGCCAGCTGTCTGAGAGCTTTCTCAACACACCGTCCCCTGTTGTCCTCTCGGGGCCAGGCACCCCAGTGGCACTTCAGACCAGCACTCCAGCAGCAGCCACCTCCACAGCACCTGGACCCTTCACCCCTGAGACTGGGCACACCTCTGAGTGACAGAGAAGAGTGCCAGAGACTGGGTGGCTACCTGTAGACTTTATTTGGACACTTGATTTGGGTCATTTTTCTTTTATAGCTTGTTATTAATAAAGATTTTCTTTGCTTCACACACTTGCCTCATTTATTTTTGTAAATAAAGTCTTGGTGGAAACTTTTAGAAATGGTTTAGCCTTTGCATGCTTGTGGGATGGGCAGGGATACCTTTGGGATGGGTTAAGATAGCTGTGGGATTGATAAACCTCCAGTGCAAGCATAGTGGGACTGTATGGTCCACCCTCCCAGCTGCCACACCTTTGGCCCTTTATTATCAATAACAATGTAAGCATTGATCCACACATTTGAACATAAACACAACTCTTTATTAAATGCCCTGTTCATTGTAGGCCCACCCAACATACATGGCCCAGTGTGATGAGACAGGCTGAAGGAAGCATCCATTAATCATCTATCATCCTGTCTTGGCACTCCACTGCTCCAGCTGGGGAGTTGCACCAGTGTTTCAGGAGGTTACGCTGCTTCTTCCCTTCATGTGAGGCTCTGTTGGGGCCTTGCACATCCTCAATGTCTATCAGGTTTCGCCCTTGCCTCCATTCCCCAGGCTCCATGTCCCCATTGCCTTGTTGATGGTCCACGAGCCTGTTCTGCAAGACTGGATAGCGGGTGCGCATGAGATTGTGCAGGATGCAGCAAGCTTCCACGATCCTCCTCACGGTCTCTGGGCATGGTGGTGAGAAGTACCTGGAACCTATTGGCCAGGATGCCAAAGGCGTTCTTCACCACCCGCCTTGCCCTGGACAGCCTGTAGTTGAAGATCCTCTCTTCACGGGTGAGGCATCTGGAGGTGTAGGGCTTCATGAGGTAGGTTCTGAGGGAGAAGGCGTCACCCCCCACGATGAAGTAGGGCACATCTTGTGTGTCGTTGGGCAGGGGGTCTGGATCTGGGAAGCCCATGATGAGGTTGCATTCCAGCCCCTCCTTGAGGTGACTGGCGTTGTATACCTGGGCATCTGAAGCTGACCCATTGCCTGAAGCATCGATGTACATGAACTTGTAGTCAGCATCGACCATGGCGAAGAGGATGATGCTGAATAAGCCCTTGTAGTTGAAATAAATGGACCCTGACTTGGCTGGTGCTTTGCAGGCCACGTGCTTGCCATCTATGGCTCCAACGGTGTGGGAAAAGTTCCACTTCTGATACCACTGCTCTGCAACTTTCTTCCATCCTTCTTCAGTGGAGGGGCACTGGAGGAGCTCCTGCAGGTATTCTTCGATGATGGCCTGCACCACTTCTCTGACCACAATGCTGATGGTGTTGTGTGGCACCCTCCAGCTGTACCGCATGCTCCTGTAGGTGTTCCCTGAGGCCAGGTGCCACCTTGAGCCCAGGGTCCAGGCTGGGCTGGAAGTTGGTGTTCTGCTTGGTCAACCTGGGTGTCAGCCGCTGCACAACTTCGTCAAACATGGCTGGAGCCATCCTCATGAAATTCTGGAATGCACGAGGGTCTTCGTTCCTCAGCTCCACCATCAGCTTGTTGTACAGTCCATACTCTGCTCTTCTCCTGATCCATCTTCAGACCCAGACGCTTCTTGGCCACCTCCTTTTCTTCCCGTAGAACAGGTGAAAGAGCCTGTAGATGGCTTCGCACTGTTGCAGAACGATGGTGGCTACAAAAAGGACTGTGTTACGATCCATGGTGGACATCAATGGATGCTGTGGAAGAGCAAGAGCCAGATGAAGGCTGCAGAGGTCTGCACAGCAGGGCTGCTGGTCTGAAAGTGAGATCCAGGCGAGTTGCTCTCCCTTTTTATGTGCAATATAGGTTTTCCACTAGGTGTCCTTTTGCATCCTCTAGGCATCCTCTGGACATCCTTAATATCCGAGATAGGTCCCCTCTGTGAACGTTTTTTCCATTTTAAATGCTTTCTTTGCGAGCTGAATCCACTTTCATCCTTTCTCCGTCCGTGCTACTAATGCTGCACGTCCATTCCGCCTCCGTTCCACTTCCTCCCTGTGTCCGCTTTCTCCTGGAGTGGATGCGAGTTGCGTGGATGCCTAGCGGATGTAGCGGACACGTAACGGATGCCAACGGATGCAGAATGGATGTTCCCCGTATGCATTGCGGATGCAGAATGGACGCGTTGGATACATTTTCTGCTCAAAAAGTTTTGAGCAGCTCAAAACTTTTTGAGTGCATGGAACCTCAGTCGACGGATGCTGGACGGATAGAGAGGAAGAAAAATGGACACAGTGAGTACAAAACGGAAGCATTGCGTTAACTAACGTATGGCAAGTGTTTTTCTCCGTTTTACATCCTCTTTCTATCCGTTGGTGCAGTGTGACATGGGCTTAAGGTAAAGGTTCCCCTCGCGATACATGCTAGTCCTTTCCAGCTCTAGGGGGCAGTACTCATCTCTGTTATAAAGCCAAAGAGCCAGTGCTGTCTGAAAGCACCACAGTGGTCATGTGGCCGGCGTGACTAAATGCCGAATGCGCATGGAATGCTGTTTCCTTCCCACCAAAGTGGTCCCTATTTTCCTACTTGCATTTTTACATGCTTTTGAACTGCTAGATTGGCAGAAGCTGGGACAAGTAACAAGAGCTCATTCCATTACATGGATTCGAACCGCCAAACATTAGACCTTTTTGATCAACAAGCCTTAGTCACTGAGCCACCATGTTCCTTAAAAAAAATTCATGTAGGCTGACTTATATTATTATAGTATATATATATTTTTGTTGTTAGTTGCAAAGTCGTGTCCGACCTTTTGCAACCCCATGGACGATGTTGCTCCAGGCTTTCCTGTCCTTTACCATCATCCAGAGTCCATTTAAGCTCATGCCAACTGTTTCAGTGACTCCATCCAGCCACCTCATTCTCTGCCATCCCATTCTTCTTTTGCCCTCAGTTGTTCCCAGCATTCGGCTCTTCTCCAGTGAGAAGATATATAGAAAGATAATCTTTCTCATTAGGTGGCCAGAGTAATTGTGTTTCATCTTCAGGATCTGGCCTTCTAAAGAGCAGTCAGGGTTGATTTCCTCTAGGACTGACCAGTTTGATTGTCTTGCAGTCCAAGGGACTCTCAGGAGTCTTCTCCAACACCATAGTTTAAAGGCCTCAATTCTTTGATGCTCAGCCTTCCTTATGATCCAACTTTCACAGCCATACATTGCAAATGGAAAAACATAGTCTTGATTCTGTTGGTAGGGTGATGTCTCTGCTTTTTAGTATGCTGTCTAGATTTGCCATAGCTTTCCACTCCAGCCAGAAGCAAGTGTGTTTTTATTTCTTGGCTGTAGTCCATATAGTATATTTAGCATACTCAAAAAGCTTTCCAAAGAGGTCATTTCTCATGGAAACAACTTGCATGCAAGAATGGATGAAGTTAAGAACTGATTTTTTTATTTGGTCAATTATTGCGGACTCATGTCTGTTCAGGATTTGCACAGCAGAGCTGTTTACCTCTGATAAACTGTGGAGCATGCTAAACAGACCTAGACCAATATTAAATCAGACAAAATGAAATAGATGAACATGCTTTCCCTATATTAACTTAGCCAATTTTCTATTCTACGCTCAGTTGGAATGGCTGTATTGGTATTATGAAAACAAGTATGGTGCCATAATGCTCTCAAACCCACAGCAAATAAAATAGAATAGAATAGATAGAATGCTTTATTGGCCAAGAGTGATTGGACACACAAGGAATTTGTCTTGGTGTAAATACTCTCAGTATACATAAAGAAAAGGTACATTCATTAAGAATCAAGAATCATAACATACAACACTTAATGATAGTCATAGGGTATAATCAACAATAAAATCATACTAGGAAACAGTCAATATAAATCGTAAGGATACAAGCAACAAAGTTACAGTCCTACAATCACAAGTGGGAGGGGATGGGTGATAGGAGTGATGAGAAGATTAACAGTAAAAGTAATGCACAATTTGTAAATAGTTGAACAGTATTGAGGAAATTATTTGTTTAGCAGAGTGATGGCTTTCAGGAAAAAACTGTTCTTGTGTCTAGTTGTTCTGGTGTGCAGTGCTCTATAGTGTCATTTGGAGGGAGGAGTTAAAACAGTTTATGTCCGGGATGTGAGGGGTCTGTAAAAATTTTCACAGCCCTCTTTTTGACTCATGCAGTATGTAGGTCCTCGACTGGGTAGCAATTGTTTTCTTTGCAGTCCTAATTATCCTCTGAAGTCTGTGTCTGTCCTGTTGGGTTGCAGAATCAAACCAGACAGTTATAGAGGTGCAGATGATAGACTCAATCATTCCTCTGTAGAACTGGATCAGCAGCTCCTTGGGCCGTTTGAGCTTTATGAGTTGGTGCAGAAAGATCATTCTTTTTTTGATGACATTTTTGATGTGAGGTGTCCATTTTAGGTCATGTGATATAATAGAACCTAGAAATTTGAAAGTCTCTACTGTTTTGGGTTTTTTTGTAAATTTTATTTGAGTTTTCACAAAAAAAATACAAATGAAACATCTTTTTGGAAAGTAGCGTAATCCCAGGCTACATTTCTTCGTACAGACACAAATTCAATTTCATGCTCATTTTGATGTTCTATTCCATATCTTATTACTGTTTTACATTTTCTGCATAGCTTCTCCCCTCTTTTAATTTTCTCAATTTTATTTTAATTATCTCATCTCAATTCAAATCATTATATTTATATTTTTTGTCTGTCCTGTTTCAATTATCTATTATCTTTCCTCATTAAACAAAGTTTCTCCTGTAGTTACTGATTGGAGTATGAGTTATCAATTTAACTCTAATTTAGGCTTCAATATATACCCTAAAGTTATAACATTCAATATAATACATAACTTTCATTCGGATTCTGCTTAGTACATTCTTAAAATACACACCATATTCTTAAAAAAAGAAAAAATATATATAAATATATGTAATTAAAACAACACATTCCATTCCAATTCAATTCTACCATTAATATTAATATTCATAAAAAATTAATTTCTTTAACATTACTTTTCAATTAAATATCATATTTCTATGGGAACAATTATAAGCTTTCCATAATTAATCCCCCCCCTTTACTTATATTTTATAAAACATTAACTAATTAAAATGTTCCTGTCCCTTCCTAATTCAATTTTCTCATTTATTTTATTTCACTTATTTTATGAACAAACATTTCACAAGATTACAGTAACTATTTTATCCCTCATTTTAATCATACATTGTTTCCAATTTTCTAAAGTTATTTCTATTACTAATATAAAGCCCATGTCACACTGAACCAACGGATGCAAAGAGGATGTAAAACGGACAAAAAACCTTGCCATCCGTTCGAAAACGCGATGTACTCACTGCCTCCGTTTGGCTTCCTCTCTATCCGTCCAGCATCCGTTGATGGACGTTTCATCCACTCCAAAAGTTTTGGGCTGCCTAAAACCTTTGCGTGGAAAATGTATCCAGTTCGTCCGTTCTGCATCCGCTACACATCTGCTACGCATCCGCTACACATCCGTTATGCATCCGCTATATCCGCTAGGCATCCGCTACGCATCTGCGCAACTCCATCCGCCCGGACGTGGGGAGGAAGCGGAACGGATGCAGAACGGATGCAGAACAGATGCAGCACGGATGCAGCACAGAAACAAAGCGTTTAAAACGGAAAAAATGTTCGCAGAGGGGACCTATCTCAGATATTAAGGATGTCTAGAGGATGCCTAGGGGATGCCTAGAGGATGCCTAGCAGAAAACCTATACTGCTTATAAAGAGGGGGAACAACTCGCCTGCATCTCACTTTCAGAACAGCAGCCCAGCGGTGCAGACCTCTGAAGCCTTCATCTGGCTCTTCCTCTTCCACAGCATCCAGTCATGTCCACCGTGGATTGTAACAAAGTCCTTTCGGCAGCCACCATCATTCTGCAACAGTGCGAAGCCATCTGCAGGCTCTGTGAACACTACTGCGAGAAGAAAAGGAGCCACCCAAAGGAGCCATCTGGGTCCAAAGATGGTTTGCCAGAAGAGCAGAGGATGGACTGTACAACAAGCTGATGGTGGAGCTCAGGAGCGAAGACACTCGGGCATTCCAGAACTTCACGAGGATGCCTCCAGCCATGTTTGATGAAGTTGTGCAGCGCCTGACACCCAGGTTGACCAAGGAAAACACCAGCTTCCGGCCCAGCCTGGAACCTGGGCTCAAGGTGGCACTCACTCTGCACCACTTGGCCTCAGGGACCTCCTACAGGAGCGTGCAGTACGGCTGGAGGGTGCCATCCAACACCATCAGCATTATGGTCAGAGAAGTGGTGCAGGCCATCATTGAAGTATACAAGGAGGAGCTCCTCCAGTACCCCTCCACTGAAGAAGGATGGAAGAAAGTTGCAGAGCAGTGGTATCAGAGATGGAACTTCCCACACACCGTTGGAGCCATAGATGGCAAGCACGTGACCTGCAAATCTCCAGCCAACTCGGGGTCCACTTATTTCAACTACAAGGGCTTCTTCAGCATCATCCTCTTCACCATGGTCGATGCTGACTACAAGTTCATGTACATCGATGCTTCAGGCAACGGCTCATCTTCAGATGCCCAGGTATACAACGCCAGTCACCTCAAGGAGGGGCTGGAACGCAACCTCATCGTGGGCTTCCCATATCCAGAACCCCTGCCCAATGACACACAAGATGTGCCCTACTTCATCATGGGGGATGACGCCTTCTCCCTCACAACCTACCTCATGAAGCCCTACACTTCCAGACTCCTCACCCGTGAAGAGAGGATCTTCAACTACAGGCTGTCCAGGGCAAGACGGGTGGTGGAGAACGCCTTTGGCATCCTGGCCAACAGGTTCCAGGTACTTCTCACCACCATGCAGCATTGCCCAGAGACCATGAGGAGGATCATGGAAGCTTGCTGCATCCTGCACAATCTCATGCGCACCCGCAACCCAGTCTTGCAGAACAGGCTCGTGGACCTCCAACAAGCCAATGGGGACATGGAGCCTGGGGAATGGAGGCAAGGGCGAAACCTGATCGACACTGAGGATGTGCTAGGCCCCAACAGAGCCTCACATGAAGGGAAGAAGCAGCGCAACCTCCTGAAACACTCCACAGCTGGAGCAGTGGAGTGGCAAGACAGGATGGTCGATGCTTAATGGATGCTTCCTTCAGCCTGTCTCATGACACGGATGAGATTGGGCCATGTATGTTGGGTTGGCCTACAATGAACAGGGCGTTTAATAAAGAGTTGTGTTAATGTTGACATGTGTGAATAATTATTACATTATTATTGATAATAAAGGGCCGTAGGTGTGGCACCTGGGAGGCTGGACCATACAGTCCCACTATGCTTGCACTGGAGGCTTATCTATCCCACTGCTATCCTTACCCATCCCACTGCTATCTTAACCCATCCCACAAGCATGCAAAGGCTTAAACCATTTCTAAGTTTCCAGCAAGACTTTATTAAAAAAAAGAAATGAAGCAAGTGTGTGAATCATAAATAGACTTTATTAACAACAAGCTATAAGACAAAAATGAGTCTCTGGCACTCCTCTTGGTCGCTCAGTCTCAGGGGTGAAGGGTGCAGGTGCTGTGGAGGTGGCTGGTGCTGGAGTGCTTGTCATCAGCTCCTCCAGAAGCAGAAGCAGCAGAAGCGCCAGCCCCAGAAGAGCGAGCCTGTTAGGGATAACATTGTTCACCCTAACTGTTTTAGGTGAAATAATAACTATGAATCATAGTTAGTGAATGCAGCTTTAACTGTAAAATGGCAATTGTGGGTGTGGTTATGAAAACCATATAAAAGTAGCAAGGCTACAGCTTGCTCGCTCTCTCTCTGGCTTTGATGATCCCTGATTACTGCTTGGAAGCAAGACTGCATTGCTCGAACGGGAGAGACAACAACGGACTGATTTATGTGAACTGACAATAGGATATTCTATATGGACTTTGCTAACTGAATATCCCTGAATGGACTGACTACATGGTAAATGAATATAGGACTGTTTTTTGACTATGCTATAAACTTATACTGGAATAAAATATATTCTTGATAGCACAAGCGTATCTGTTATTTTTACTGTATGTTAATAAACATACAAGCTTAGCTCACTCATTTATCTGTGTGCCTATCTGACTAACGCTGCACATTCTGTTTAGCTTGTTTACCTAAACAAGTTTACCTGGGGAACCCAGGCTTAACAGAGCCCATGCTGCAGAAGCCCCAGGAGAACCAGAGTGAGGGCCAGAGGGTGGGATGGTAGCCCTGTCCCTCTTGCCAGGGCTGGCAGCAGATGGCTGAGGCTAGCTGTGCTTCCGCATGGTTGTGGGGTTGCTGGCTGGCAGGGAGGCTGGCAGGAACCATGGCTGGCAGGAAGGCTGGCAGGGAGGCTGGCACCAAGGCAGGCAGGAAGGCTGGCAGGGAGGCAGGCACCAAGGCTGGCAGGAAGGCTGGCAGGGAGGCAGGCACCAAGGCTGGCAGGCAGACATGAATCAAGGCTGGCAGGAAGGCTAGCAGGCAGGCAGGCAGGCAACAAGGCTGGCAGGCAGACATGAACCAAAGCTGGCAGCAAGGCTGGCAGGCAGACCGGCTGGCAGCAAGGCTGGCAGGGAGGCTGGCGGCAAGGCTGGCAGCAAGGCTGGTAGCAAGGCTGGCAGCAAGGCTGGCAGGCAGACATGCAGGCAGGGCAGGCAAGGCAGTCGATGTGTCCGGCAGCAGGTCTTTCCTCTGAATGGCAACCTGCTTCCGAGCTGCTTCTGTTATATCCGCGGGGCTGACGCAATGCATCCTCCCCACATGCGCAATTAACGCCAGGCATCCGCTAGGCTTCCGCTGTGCATCCGCTGTGAATCCGCTTCATCCGCTCGGCGTCTGTTCTGCATCTGCTGTATCCATTCTGCGTCCACTTTGCTGAGGCCCCCCGGAAGCCCTGCGGATGTGCTATCCTCTCCCATCACTTCCATCCGCTAGGCTTCTGTTCCGCATCCGCTTTGCATCCGCCCTGCATCCTCCCCGCGTCCGTGTTATCCGCTCTGGTTATGCAAATTTTGGCCTTTTTTGAGAGTGGATAACAACGGATGGAACATTTTGCTCGTCCGCTGTGTCCTTTTTGCATCCGTTGGCCAGTGTGACATGGGCTTTACAGTACAATCTTATGTACCTTTACAGAATCCCTTTTTCAGTTAAATTTTCACCCATTATCTCTAAATAGGTCCTGTTTCTCTGTATCTTGTTCCGGTCCTTTGTAACTTATTTTCCTTTCCTTCTTCCCTCTCTTCTTCTCTCTCCCCTTTTACCCCCCTGTCTCTCTACCTCTATTTCTCTCTTCTGTATTCCCCACTTCTGTTGCTTTTCAGTATTATACTTATTTTTTGAATTATTTTTCTTTTCTTTGGTTATTTTTTTAAGACTTAATTTCTCCATTCTCTTTCCCCCTTTTCCTTTTTCTTCCCCACATAGAATTACTTGTCCATTAAAGATGGCTTCTTCTTTGTTCCAATCTTTTTGTTTTGCAGACACTTCTTGTTTCTCATAGTTCTAAATCTCCATTTCTAAGAATTGAAAAACTAGGCCAAAAGAACCTCTCCCTTCTTGTGCATCTTCTTTATACTGTTTAAGTTCCATTTTCAATTCATCCAGAAGTTGTGCCATTTTATAAATTTTTAAATGACCTGATTAATTTTAGTCATTTAAATGCAATAACCAAGAATCCAAAGATCACCAAGTAATCCAAATAAACCCAAGCTGTTTCTTTTTGCTCTTTTTTTCACTTTCCCTTCCTGGGCTTCTACTGTTCAGTTACAAAATTTCAATTCAAATGTATCTTTTAGAAGTCTTGCTGAAGTTTTACTGTAGATTCTTTTTAATTCCAGGCAGTCTCCTCCCTCTTTCCAGATCCTGCCCTTTTATTCTTTTTCTCTCCTTTCCTGCTTATAATTTTTTTTTTTAGTGTCCAGAAATCTTTACTATCCTTTGGACATTTTGTTTTATTTTCAGCTTGATTGCCTGTTGATGTCAAAGTGGATTTTTCCAATTTCTTATTTAAGTCTCTTAGTTGCCAGTATAGGGAAAGGGAGAGAGGAAAAAAAAAAACCCCCAAACCTTTCCCTTTTCACTTTCCTTTGCTGGTTCTGAATCTTCTTTGGGAGCAATGTTATTTTTTGTAAGTTTAAATTCCAGGGTACCTTAGTTGTTGCTTTTGCAATTTAACCTGGTCAGCTAAAACTTTCACTTCTTATCTTCCTCCTGTACATTCTTTTCCAGTCGAGTTCTTTTTTGAGGTGGCCATTTCTGACCACTGCTGCAACCGCCTTCGGGAAGGGGAGCAATGGTCAGCTGAGGAGGAGAGATGCGGCTCTCCTCAACCCTGTTGGCAGTCTCCCCCCTCTTCACCACCTCTATAGGGTGGCTTAGCCCCGAAACCAGCCAGCTTGGGGTGCTCCAGCGGTGAACCCAGACCGAAACCACACACGATCGCAGATTTCTGTCTGTCACCGAAGGAACTCAAACCGCCTCTCGAAAGTCTCTACTGTTGATATTGTGTTGTCTAGTATTGTAAGAGGTAGAAGTATGGGAGGGTTTCTTCTAAAGTCTACCTCCATTTCTAGTGTGTTCAGTTCCAGATTGTTCTGGTTACACCACGAGGCAAGCAAAAGATCTATAAATGTGAATTTAGAAGAAGTTTCTGCATGAAATAAAATTCTCAGATTAGAGAATTAGTTCTCATGGAAGTTGTAAATTTGTATCTAATTATACTCTTTCAAACTAAATAGACTGAATGTTTCATACAAAGGAAGTTATCTATATATGGAGTTGCCTTATTGATGAGAGGGCAACATATAAATTTAATAAATAAATAAATAAAAAGATAAATAGGTATAGCTCTTGGCCCCTAAGTTTCTGCTGTTATTTCCATTGGTATCCAACCTTCCTTGACCTTAGACTTTTAGATATGCCTTAAAATTAAATAAGAATGTTTGTTTGTAGATTATATTCTGACTTTCTTCAAGACAGTCTATGTTACATTTTCTCATCCAACTTTTTTCTGCAACAACAACCAGGAAGAGAGAGTGGCTTTGGTTAGAGTTGAACCTCAGCCATTGTACAATCTGACTCCACTGAGAGTGTAAAGCACTATGGAGTGGTAGATAAGTCTAAGTGCTATTGCTAGACATCATCCTGAAAAAGCAGATTGCTTTTTGCAGATTGGGTATGAAAAATAGACACTTTTAGAAAATATAACTCAACCTGGTTTTTTTCTAATTATACCTGCTGATTTCTAACAAAGTCAATGCAAGCTGAAGGTAACAGGAAGTATTCTAGGACCAGTGTTGATGACAGGAATTAATCTCATCAGGACAGGGCAATCTTCCCAGGGCAACCATTTTCTGAAAATGCCCAAATGATGTATGCTGTCAAGATAAGTGGTATGTGCATTGGAGCAAAAAGGTTAAGGATATCTCGCTTATCTTGGTAGGTACTTGAGTTCCAAGGCTAATCATCACCATAACAGTCATACTAGTTTCATGTTTGGAACTGACAAAACTGTCAGTTTTGCAACTGACAAAAGGAACAGATCTATTTATTGCTAAACAGTTCACATAGCTTGGACACATTCACTCAGATGCCAGGGATGAGAGCAGTCTTCAAGATTAAACGATCCAGGTTTAGAAGGCTTTCCAGATCACTAAAATTTCACATTCTATTGCAAAGTCTGGCACTCATACATGGTGTATCATAGGATTTCAGCCTTAAGTGATGTCTTCAGCACGGTATGTTAAAGATCAACAAGACATGATGAGATGTCACTTTGCCAGTGCAGCATTTCTCACAACCTATATAAATTATTTTTAAAAGTTCATATGAATTTTGTTTCTTTTATTGTGTAGGGACTTAAGCCATGAAATAGGTACTGAATCATGAGAACTGGCAATTGTAGTTGGTGTTCTGCTTAGTATCAAGTGTGCTGTCTTGGGATATATATTTTGCATATGCCCAGAATGAAGGAAAAAAATTCAATAAACTTATCAAAACAATACAACTTTGGAACTACCATAAAATTAAACTATAATGCTCCTGTATATTGGAGCAGTGATAAATCAGAAAACTGGAGCTAATCATTCTCTGTATTATGGGACTCAATAAAGATTTTGTTCAGCTCATGCTCATAATGGCTGATGGCACTGAATGCAAAACCTGTATCCTTTTTTGAAGTCTGTTTCTAGACTTCATGATGACATATGTGGAAGATTAAGATTTTGTATTTGACTCTGTAGTTCTAAGACTGTCATTTTCTTGTAAACCTGAAGAGACTTGAAATATGGAGTATTCGTTGAGTTCTGAAATTGTAGAAAAATAGACGAAGCTTAGAAAGAACTGAAGGGAACAATAAATATATTTCTATTCATACATACTATATAGAACAAATGGTTTTGAACTATTGTCTAGTTCCAACTTTTACTTCCCTTCATTTACTCCGCTTTTAAAATATGTCACATGAATGCCATTAAGATATGGCAGTTGTTATAACTACATAATGAAAAGGTTTTGTTGCTAACATGAGCATTTTTTTTCATAAGAACATGATCTTTTATTTCGCTTGATCCTGGAACAACCTCTTAAGCAAAAAATAGGTTATATTTGCCAGTAGTTACATATGCTGAAAGAAAGGGATCAGGCAAGGTTGGACAAACATGCAAGTAATTATATGTTTTGTGTCTGGGTTTTTATTATACAGGGTAGTTATTTGTTTGGCTGATGGCCCATTATAAGCTCAAAACTACAGACTTCGACCATTAACGTCATACAATAGATGGAAGTCTATAATGAAAAATAATCAAATTCTTCTCATTACATTCTTCCACCATCATTAGTATCCCATTCATTTTCATTGTCAGCTTGAATCCTGTCTTGAACATAAGTAACCTGAACTGAATATTCTTTAACCATAATTTATTTCTGGCTCTCAGTCCTCATATCAAGAATCAGGATATTAAATTTGTGGAGCTCCAGGATTTTGGCTGCTGATTCCAATCCGAGAGCCAGTTTGGTGTAGTGGTTAAGGCACCAGAACATAAACTGTGACACTTTGAGTTCTAGACCCATTTTAAACATGGAGCCAGCTGGATGACTTTGAGCCAGTCACTGTCTCTCAGATCTAAGGAGGAGGCAATGACAATCCGCTTCTGAAAACTCATGCCTGAAAAATTTCAGGGACTTTTCCAGGAAGTCACCAGGGATCAAAAATTGATTTGGACACTAAACTTTAAATGATTTATCACTAATAAAAACCTCTACATCCATATTTTATTATGGATGAGAAGGCCAAAGTGCTTTATCAAAACTTAGGTGGGGAAAGAGGAGAGTTTTCTCCTCTTTGCAATACATCCAATCAACTTTCAGCTTTAGTGGCAGTTATAGTCCCAGAGATGGATGGTGGGGGTAACCACTGACATCTGGGAGGCTGCTGACATGAAGAGACACTTTGCCCATAACTGGTTCTACACCTCAACTTGGTTTGTTTAATTAGGCCCGAAGGGAACAGTTTGATTTGAAGTTATGTTGCTTTTCCTGTTGCACAGTAGCATCCCTGCTATGCTGCTCAGCCTATTTGGGGATGGCAGCAGAGTTGCTACACTTGTGGCACTGGAGACTTTAACCAGCCTTTCATTGGTGAGAGGTATAGACCAGTTAGGAAGTCATGGCCATTGTGATAGACATGGGCCTGATTCAACTTATACTGAGGGCTTAGCAGACGTAAGAGTCACTCACATGTTAGATGTGGTTTCATCTTTTAAATGTATCTTTTGGACTTTATTGCAGGAAATAGAAATTTTTCCTTCTAAAAGTAAAAACAGTCTCATGATGTCAAAGGGTTAGGATTACTCTAATATCTTTTGTGCACATCCCAAATTGTCCAGTTAATTGAGTTCCGTAGAGTGCCTGAAGTTAAAATATGTGCCAAATGATAAAGTTAAAATCAAGAAGTTAAAACTCCCACCATCACATTATTACATTTATTTCTGTAAGCCACTTGGAGTCATTGTGAGTGACTTGGGCAGTCGTATTCATTTTCTTAATAAATAAATAACCATGATTTAGATAAAGAAACATCAGACATTTTTTTCTTTTCATAGACAACATCTTAATTTCTCACTAGTCTATTTAAAATAACTTAATAAGCTTAGGAAGACCTTCTATATATGTATATCAATAATATTCTTTTTGCAGAATTTATCTTTCCCTGTAAACTGAGTGAGGCTTATTAACTGTCTATTTATGTCAAATCTTATTGTGTGCATTGGTATATTTCCATGGAAACATTGTAGTTTTTTAGAAAGCATATGAGAGTTCTTTCAGTTACCTGAATAACTAGACAAATTACCAAACTGTTACACAATATTAATTTTAATGCATTTTGGCAATGTGTTTAGTACATTTTGGCAAAAAATGCATAACTGTAAATAAGATATATAATTGACAGGTATATAATAGTCATTTATGGTATGTTCAACTCCAGCCAGTATTATGACAAATATCTTCTGTCTGACTATCTAAAAGCGGAGTCCAGTGTTTCCCAAATGAAATTAAAATAAGAATTGCTAAAAGACTACCTTGACAAGACAAGGCACTGGATATCCTGACAGATGAAGAGAAAATACTTCTTCTAATAATTCTAAAACAGTACCACACATTGATGCAATTAATATCCAATTTTCCAATTAATAAAAATGATATGATTTTTTTCACCTAAATATACATGGGAATGACACTTAACAATCTAATATTATCAAAAGAAGGACCAGGGGAGACATGATAGAAGTCTTCCACTATTTGAGGGGCTGCCACAGGGAGGAAGGGGTCAAGCTATTTTCTTAAGCACCTGAAGGCCAGACAAGGAATAATGGATGGAAACTGAACAAGGAGAGATTTAACCTGGAAATAAGGAGAAACTTTCTGACAGTGAGAACAATCAACCAATGGAACAGCTTGCCCTCAGAAGTTGTGCGAGCACCATCACTTGAGACTTTCAAGAAGAGATTGGACTGCCATTTGTCAGAAATGGTGTAGGGTCTCCCGCTTGAGTGGGGGGTTGGAGTAGATGACCTACAAGGTCTCTTTCAACTCTGATTATCTATTTGTATCTATATAAAAGCCTAGTGGTTTTGAGAGAACCAGCTTAGCCAAAAAAAAATTGAAATAGATTCTCCAAGGTATGTGGGAGAATTTGTATTGGCTGAGAATATGCCCAATTCTATCTTCGTTTGCTTGTGAAGATTATATCCATGTTGTAATAGTGCACCAAAGCTAGCTGCCATTGTTTCCCTCCTCCCCTCACATACACACACATACTTCCCTTGATACAACAAAGGGACATAAAATTATTTTTAATTATATCTCTAAATGAATTCGTAGCAACATGTTTCGACTTCTGTACTACCTGCCTGAGCACCTGGGCAGCTTTTGATGGTCTATTTCCTTTTGAACAGAGAGGGCAAGATTGATACCCTTTTATTTGTATCTGGGGGAAACAAGCAAGGTGTAGTTTATGACTCCTAACTAATAATTTGTGATTCCTAAATAATTTTAATCTCTCCCATTAGAGTGCTGCTCAGTGCTACTTTGACCCTTTCTGTTTCTAAGTGCCTGTTTTTTCTGCCAATGTTCAAGACTGCAGTCTTGAAAGAGCTCCTGCATCTTAATAATCTGCTTGCTTACTGCCAAAAGCATTTCTTAGACAGAAATATATTTCATAAATTACAAAAAACCTCTCACATCTCCTTTAATTTAATGCTTCTCTCATTGCTTTCCAGCTGCTTAGATTATTTCTATTCCTCCATAATTTTGCAAAGTTTAATATTTTTATGCCATTAAATCCACAAGCCTGCAATTCTGCAAAACATTTACTCCGCCAAAGGTCCATTGAAACCAATCAATGTAAACAATTGAGAGGCATGGGGCCACCAACTTGTCCTTTTTTTCAAATGACCAGCATGTTCAGACACCTTAATTACTGCATGTCATCTGATTCTTAGAAACCAATGGGATATATTTCTCAATGCAGGTTTAATAAACTGCATCATATGAACCACAGAGACAAATAGACGAACAGCTTGTTATCAAGATAATTCATAGAAGTTATGGTTTTAAGTGTGTTAATTGTATGCCTGCAAAGTCACAACCCTGTGCATTGATCTACCCAGCTCCTACCACTCAGATTATTTTGATTTTTATTCATCAGACTTAATGAATCAGGGCCGTAAAATATTTGGAGGATCACCAGATGGCTTTATTTATATCTTTGTTGCCATCTACCATGTTTCTCCAACAATACACCCCCCCAATAGGAAGACCCAGCAAGTTTTCTAGGCATAAAATGAAATTAAGCCCCTCCCCCCCAAATTTAGGCCTATTTTAAAACATGCAAAATTGGGGGGGGAAGGCAAGGGGGGAACTTGCCATTAGGAGTGCTCCGTGGGAACTAACAGCTGATCATGGCGGAGCGTGGAGGGTTCCCTTACCCCCACCAAGTGCCTTTGCTGCAGACCTGGGTCAGAAGGTGGGCAGCGTTGGCGTGGATGTCGGCCGGCAGACTTTCAGTCGCTTCTCAGGCCTCTGTAGCTTCCATGGTTCCCACCTGTGCTGGCGCCTCTCTCGCCAGCGCCGTCTCCAATAATAGTGTCTGAGTCACTCCCACTTTTCCTCCATCCCCATAACAACAGGAAAAAAAAACATTGTGAGGTACCTGGGAGTGCCGCGCACTGCGTTTTGGTTTAATCCCAAGTGGCTGGGTGGGCATGAGAAGAGCTGAGCGAGCGTCTCTGCTGCTGCTACCCTAGGTGCTCCAGCATCGGGCTCTGCAAGTTTCCAAAAATACCAGTGTGCAGCCCGTTCCTGCATTCCAAGCGCCTAGGCCGAGCTGCAGCTGTCCCTCTCTCACCAGTACCTTCTCCAACAACAACGGCAGTGGCGGGAACTGTGGAAGTTACAGAGGTGGCTCCCTCACCTGAGGAGCAGCTGAAATGCTTCCACGGTTCCCGCCACTGCTGCCGCTGTTGTTGGAGATGGCACTGGTGAGAGAGGGTATGCTTGGAATGCAGGAATGGGCTGCGCACCGGGACTTTTGGAAACTTGCAGAGTCCGACGCTGGAGCACCAAGGATAGCAGCAGCAGAGATGCTCACTTGGCTCTTCTCATGCTCACCCAGCTGCTTGGGATTAAAACAAAATGCAGCATGCGGCACTCCCAGGTACCTCAAAATGTTTTTTTTTCCTGTTGTTACGGGGATGGGGGAAAAGCAGGAGCGACTCTGATGCTGTTGTGGGAGACAGCACTGGCGAGAGAGGCACCAGCACTGGTGGGAACCATGGAAGCTATGGAGGCCTGAGAAGCAGTTGAAATGCTGCAGGTGGACATCCCCGCCTGCCCGCTGACCCAGGTCTGCAGCAAAGGCGCTTGGTGAGGGTAAGGGAGCCCTCTGCACTCCACCATGATTGGCCATGAGGAGTGGGTGGTGGCGAGGCATAGGTGCTGGCGGGGCATCCTAGGCAAGGGTTCGTGTGGAGGGGAAGAAATTAATTCACCCCAAAAAAGATGTCCTAGTGGTTTTTTGGGGACTCAAAAAAAAATAAGACCTGGCCTTATTATAGGAGAAACATGGTAGCGACAGTCAGATTCTGCAGCTCAGACATGATAGTTCTAAATTAGCACAATTCTCCTACCTAGGTGGGGATGATAAGCTTGGGCTAAGCCATTTGGCCATCTTTAACAACTCTTTTTCACAACCAGACATTCACAGGTTTTAGAAATAAGACTAACTTTCCTCAAATCTTATTGTTAGGTTTTAACACTAAGAAAACCAGAGAGCATGACAAAATGTTTACTCCTTGCCTAACTTTTATCAGGGAAGGAAATCACCTCAGTCCTTTAGAAGGCAATTGCAACGAGTTCTCAATTTGGTTTGATTTGTACTGTGATTTTATAGTTCAGCACATTGTGAGCCATTCAAAATTGGTTTGAAGTTGGACAGCATTTACATTTACAGTAAAATAAGTCAATAAGTCAATCAATTAATCAATTAATCAAATGAGAGTGCTACCACCCAAAAGCTTTGTTACAAGTTCTCATCAGCTGATCCTCTTTCATGGTGGAATTTCCCCATAGATTACTGGAATGTAAACATCTTTCTATTGTTTTGATAGAAGATATGATGTATCTCCTGTACATTAATGTATAGCCAATAGAGGGAGCAATTTGCCCATTGCACTCATCCAATTCCCAAAGCTGATGTGTTGGAATGTAATGTGATGTGAGGGCAGGGGTGCATTTCAAAGGATCAAGAGACCGCTCCTTTCAGATAGTTTGTGTGAGAGAAAAAGGGTGAAAGTGGCTCCTACCTAATAGTTCCCAGAGCGCGTGCTTCATGGAGATGATAGTGGCTTTAGTTTGTCACGATTCTGTCTGTAGGTGAAGAACAATAATGCTTAGAATTAGAAGAATGATGCATCTTTCATGGTTTTTGGAACCTGACAACTGAGGGCAGAAATGAGTGAGGTCAGAGGAGAATTGTGGATCATGAACCTTGTGGCTTTGTTTGTTTCCAGGGCTATGTATAGGGTGTGGTACAAAAGGTCAACATGGGAACCATGAAGGTACTTTAGAAATTGCTTCCATGCACATAAAGCAGTGGGCCTTTGATTGCACCACTGTGGCCAGCATCCTGACATATTTTTTTTTACCACACTCTACAGCAAGGGTGTCAAACTAGATTTCTTCAAGGGCCAGATCAGCATTGTAGTTCTCCTCTGCGGGCTGGCAGGGTGGGCAGGGGGGGTGAGGGGTGGCAGGGGGCAGGGTGGATGCCTCCTGCAGCACCCTGCCAACCAAAACAGGGCACAGGGGGTCTGTGTGTGCCCCCCTTTGCCTCGTTTTTGTCCTCCATGGCCTCCTGCAGCACTCTGCTGGCTGAAAACGGGCTGCGTGTCCCATTTTTGGCCCATTTTCAGCCTGGTTTTGCCCCATTTCCAGCCTATTTTGGGCCTGTTTTTCAGCCCATTTTTGGGCCATGTTTTGGGCTGTTTTCATCCAGCAGAGTGTTGCAGGAGGCCATGGAGGGTGCCCCCACATGCAGCCCATTTAAGCCTCCAGAGGCACAATGGGCCAGTCCCTTGATATTTCCAGGACAGCCCTGATGGCTGGATTTAAGCACCCCGTGGGCCTTTGACTCCCCTGCTCTTTATGCGCAATGGTAGGAATGTTGCATTGATTCTGTTGGCATTATGAAGTCTGGAGCTGTCTTTCCCCTCTCTGCATGCCATTATCTTTTCAGACCTTAGAGCAGCCTCACATTTTGAACTTTTATTCAAGTCACCAGCAGGACTGACTGCAGGAATGATATGCAGTCTGAATCTGGCTGCCCTGATGATACTCAACACATTTCCTTCGGGAAAAGTTTGACTTTCTTGTCATGAGCATGGCTAGCTGCAGGACACCTCACTATAAAGTGGTTTATAACAAGAGAAGTTGCAGTGAGCAAAAACTCTGTCTGGGCTGGAGATGGGCCCCAGGGCTTCCTCTGACACCTACAATCTGGAGACATCATTTCATATATGGGGGAGGAAACATTGCAATTGTAATACAAGTCCCACAAAAAACTTTGCAGCTTTTCCCTTTCAGAAGATTTCTCACTCCCCAAAACAAAAAGAATACAAACACAAAATAATAACCCCCCCAATAACAGTGTTTTTTTTTAAATCACCTTCATTTTAAGTATGCATTATGCTCCATTCATCTTAGCCTTCCAAGCAGTTAAGGGTAGCCTTTGATTGACAAAAATTTGACCTCCAGTGTACATGATGGGTATGGGCTCAAATGAATGCTACTGTGGGTACTCTTACTGTGGGTAAGAGAGGACTGCCATCTCTAGTTTTGGATAATCATGGAGTTGGAGGAATACTGGACATGTATTCATCTCCTGTCTCCTGCCATGTATTGAATGATGGGTTTCAAAACCTAACCTTATCTTCTTGCTGAATTGCTATAGTTTATAAACTGTGCAAGCCTGGTTGATATTGAATATAAGCAGTCACTTTTTTTGTGTGGAAATAAACAGCATTGTATATATTATTATTATTATTATTATTATTATTATTATTATTATTATTGTATATAATATTATGTGTTTTATTTGGATGAGCGAAGAACAACATGAATTTTCTTTTCATCTACTAAAACCCCCAACAATTTAATGGACCTTATTCCCTTCTCTGTTCCATGGAAATATTGATTCACAGTAGCTTGAACAGATGGAAATGTTACCGCTGCTTGGGAACAATTCACATCTTGTCTCATTACTATTGTTTGACACATCAGGAGATTTTATAGGCAATTCCCATTTTTCCAATGCTAACAAATTGCAAAATTTGAATAAATGGCAGTCTTGGCTCTAATAGTACAGATCTGAAACAAATCTAATGTCCTGGGAATGCTTATATTAAGTGTTTTTATATATTTCCTGAATGTTTTAATATTAACAGAATATTTACTGAATATGAGGCATTTTATTATGTATGTTATTTTATTTTGGGATATGGAAATAGTATGCAGTAAAGAGCCAGTTTGGTGCACGATTAAGACATGAGGCTAGAAATGGAGAGACTGTGAGTTCTAATTCTGCCTTGGGCCTTATGCCTAAAGCAGAATTACAACTCACAGTCTCTCCATTTGGAAGGAGACAATGGCAAAACAATTCAAAATCTTACCCAAAAAAACCTGCAGAGACTTTCCAGGCAATGCCAGGAATAAAAATTGACACAAAGGCACATAGACAAACAATCTAGCTTTTAACAGCAGTTAACAATTAATATACAGTAGTACTGGGCTGAATAAAAATTAAAAAAACAAATTTTCACATTTATCACTGTAAATAGCAAACTTGGATGTCCATTTTAGATTTAAAGCAGCCCATCTAAGTTGGGTGCACAGTTGTTTCCAGGTGTTCTCCTTCCTTTCTGTCTTACATTAAATTGAAAGCCACTACCTGTAACGTGAAATTTATTTTCTTCTCTTCTCTTTTATCTTGACAAAGTGTCAGCTAAGGCATGAGGCTAGAAATGGAGATACTGTGAGTTCTAATTCTGTGTCATGCCCCTGTCTGAATCCAAGAAGGAAGATAAACAGTTGGTAATGAGCAGGAGTGTGGCTCCATTGGCTGTGGAGGAAACTGGGGAAGGGCAAAGTCCAGCTGGGCAGAGCAGGGAAAAGGTAGACAAGGGAGAGGGAGTTCAAAGGAAGACCCAGGTCCACCCTTTTCTTCATCTTAGGGCATGCAGGGAGGAATGGAGAAGAGAGCATGGCTTACAGGGGAGGAAAGAGCCCTGTTTCCCTTCATTAGCTACACCTGGGAATGAGAGTTGAAAAGAAATGCATGCTGAGTGCGTTGTCTGCTGGGGACAAATGTGGGTTTATCTTGTGTTGACTTTGGTTATCTGTGTTCCTGGAATCCTCCCAACCGGGTTGATTTACTGCTGTTTCCTTCATGTCTGGAATTCCTTCTCTTGCCCTGCTAGACTAATTACCTCATCTTGCCCTGATTGGACTTATAGTTACAGTTTTTGTTGACAATGTTTTGGATTTGATTCTCTGCAGCCACAGGCTGTTCCTGGGATGGTTTTTCTCCAGCCTAAAAGGTAATCAGGACACTGGGGGCAAAGTTGGAGCTAAAGGCCCTGTCACACTGCCCAACGGATGCAAAACGTTAGTAAAAAGGACACAACGGACGAGAAAAATGTTCCATCCGTTGTTATCCGCTCTCAAAAGGGGCAAAAATTTGCATAACCAGAGCGGATAACACGGAAAGGAACGGACGCGGGGAGGATACAGAGCGGATGAAAAGTGGATGCGGAATGGAAGCCCAGCGGATGGAAGCGGATGAGAGTGGATGGCACATCCGCAAGGCTTCCGGGGGACCGTAGCAAAGCAGACGCGGAACGGATAAAGCGGATGCAGAGCGGACGCAGAACGGATGAAGCGGATGCACAGCGGATGCACAGCGGATGAAGCAGATGCAGAGCGGAAGCCTAGCGGATGCCTAGCGGAAGCCTGACGGATGCTGAGCGTTAATTGTGCATGCGGGGGGGATGCATTGTGTAAGCCCCGCAGATATAAAGGGAAGCAGCTCGGAAGCAGGTCACCATTTGGAGGAAATGCTGCCGGACGCATTGACTGCCTTGCCTGCCCTGCCTGCAAGCCTTGCTGCCAGCCTGCCTCCCAGCCTCCTGGCCAGCCACCCTGCCAGCCTTGCTGTCTGCCTGCCTGCCAGCCTTGCTGCCAGCCTGCCTTCCAGCCTCCCTGCCAGCCAGTCTGCCTGCCAGCCTTGGTGCCTGCCTGCCAGCCTTCCTGCCAGCCTTGGTGCCTGCCTGCCTGTCAGCCTTGGTGCCAGCCTCCCTGACAGCCTCCCTGCCAGCCTCCCTGAAGGCCAGCAACCCCACAACCATGGGGAAGAAGAGAAAGCCTCAGCCATCTGCCGCCATACCTGGCAAGAGGGACAGGGCCACCCTCCTGCCCCCTGTCCCTGACTCTGCTTCTGCTGGGGCTTCTGCTGCTTCTGCTTCTGGAGGAGCTGATGATCCTGCTTCTGGCGGAGGTGCTTCTGCTCATGCTTACTCTGCTGAGGCTGCTCCTGGCGGTGGTGCTTCTGCTGGTGCGTACCCTGCTGAAGCTGCTCCTCGTCCTGCTTGGACTTGCTCGTCCTGCTCGTGCTCCTGGTCTTGCTTGTCCTGCTCATCCTGCTCGTGCTCCTGGTCCTGCTCATGCTCCTGGTCTTGCTGGCGCTGCTGGTGCTTACTCTGCTGCTGCTGATCCTGGTCCTGCTGGTCCTGCTGCTGCTGCTACTGTTGATGATGAAGATGATCCTGCTGGTGCTGCTGCTGCTGCTGCTGCTGCTGATGATGATGATTATGATCCTGCTGGTGATGATGATGATGACGATGATGATCCTGCTGGTGCTGCTGCTGCTGGTGGTGTGGAGGAGCAGCCCCTACTACCTGGGAGCCCCTCTGATGAGGGCCCATCTGGTCCTACCAAAGGGAGGAAGAGACATATGCGGGGACAGGAGAGGAGGCAATACTCCATTGAGGAGGAACACGAGGATGAGGTGCTGGAGTGGCTGAGAGAGAATGACTATCTGTGGCAGAAGGGACACCGTCTCGACAGGGACACTGAGCGGAAGCATGCTACTTGGAGAGAGAAGGCAGAGAGTCTGGGCTACACTTCGGAGGTGCTCCTCGGCTGGTGGAAGCACATGCACACCTGGTACGGGAAGCTGCACCTGAAGAAATCTGGCCAGGCCACAGTTAAGCTGATGGACAGAAAGACCTACGTCATGGCCAGGTGCAGCTTCCTGGAGGGTGAGGTCTGCCACCAAGGAGCACCAGCAGCCCCTCTCACTACCCTCTCTCCCCAGCAGCCTGCTGAGAGCCAGTCCTCTTCCGGCCGAGAGTCAGCTCCTGTCTCCAGGCAGGTTTCTGTGGAGCGTGCCACAGCGGACAACCCCCCCCACAGCTGTACTAACCATGCTAGAGCACGTGGAGGACTCCCTGGTGCAGTGGGAGAAAGGAGACAGCACGTCCACCACAGCCCTACCCGCATCCACCCCCAGCTCCACCTCCACAGAAAGGCACAGAGGCAGACCGGAGGGGCAGAGCCACACTGTCCTGCTGGAGATCAGGGACACCATCCGGAGCAGCATAGATATCCTCTCTCAGCTGGTCCACACCGACTCCTCATCCTCCAACCGCAAGCCCTTCCTCACCTATGTGAACCAGACCCTCAAGGACATGGCGGAACCCCAGTACCACGTGGTGAAGGACCGGATCACTGAGCTGCTTCACAACCCTCCAGATCCAGAGGAACCTGCTCCCACCCAGTCCAGGTCTGCTCCTCCACCCCAAGTGATGTCCCTCCCATTCCAAGGCTTTCCACAGCCTCTCACCCACCAGGGCTACGGCTACCAGGAGGTCCAGCAGCATGGGCAGCAGCCCTTCCCAGTCCAGGCACAGAGTCATCGGACGACACCGTTGCCACCGGTTGCACTGATGCCACCGATGCCACCCACGACACTGATGCCACCGATGCCACCGATGCCACCCACGACACTGATGCCACCGATGCCAACTATGCCACCCACGACACTGATGCCACCCACGCCAGTCCTCACCCAGCTGCAGACCAGACAGCCCCACTACACTGCTCCTTCCTCCACCCCACAGCCAAGCCCGCCTCAGTACATCTGTCGTCGGTACTGGGGCTGACACCCCATGGCATGGAGGAAGGAGCTCTCAACATCACGGGGCTGAGCCAGCTGTCCGAGAGCTTCCTCAACACACCGTCACCTGTTGTCCTCTCAGGGCCAGGCACCCCAGTGGGGCTTCAGACCAGCACTCCAGCAGCAGCCACCTCCACAGCACCTGGACCTTTCACCCCTGAGACTGGGCACACCTCCGAGTGACCAAGAAGAGTGCCAGAGACTGGGTGGCTGGCTACCTGTGGACTTTATTTGGACACTTGACTTGCGTCATTTTTCTTTTACAGCTTGTTGTTAATAAAGTCTATCTTTGATTCACACACTTGGTTCAGTTGTTTTAGTTAATAAAGTCTTGGTGGAAACTTTTAGAAATGGTTTAAGCTATTGCATGCTTGTGGGATGGGTAAGGATAGCAGTGGGGTAGGCAGGGATACCTTTGGGATGGGTAATAGCTGTGGGATGGGCAGGGATATCTGTCAGATGGGCAGGGATACCTTTGGGTTGGGTTAGGATATCTGTGGGATGGGTTAAGATAGCAGTGGGATGGGCAGGGATACCTATGGAATGAGCAGGGATACCTTTGGGATGGGTAACAGCTGTGGGATAGATAAACCTCCAGTGCAAGCATAGTGGGACTGTATGGTCCACCCTCCCAGGTGCCACACCTATGGCCCTTTATTATCAATAATAATATAAGAATCATCCACACATGTCAACATAAACACAACTCTTTATTAAACGCCCTGTTCATTGTAGGCCCACCCAACTTACATGGCACAATCTCATCAGTGTGATGAGACAGGGTGAAGGAAGCATCCATTAATCATCTATCATCCTGTCTTGCCACTCCACTGCTCCAGCTGGGGAGTTGCACCAGTGTTTCAGGAGGTTGCGCTGCTTCTTCCCTTCACGTGAGGCTCTGTTGGGGCCTTGCACATCCTCAATGTCTATCAGGTTTCACCCTTGCCTGCATTCCCCAGGGCCAATGTCCCCATTGCCTTGTTGGAGGTCCATGAGCCTGTTCTGCAAGACTAGGTGGCGGGTGCGCATGAGATTGTGCAGGATGCAGCAAGCTTCCACGATCCTCCTCACGGTCTCTGGGCGATGCTGCATGGTGGTGAGAAGTACCTGGAACCTGTTGGCCAGGATGCCAAAGGCGTTCTCCACCACCCGCCTTGCCCTGGACAGCCTGTAATTGAAGATCCTCTCTTCACGGGTGAGGCATCTGGAAGTGTAGGGCTTCATGAGGTAGGTTCTGAGGGAGAAGGCGTCATCCCCCATGATGAAGTAGGGCACATCTTGTGTGTCATTGGGCAGGGGGTCTGGATCTGGGAAGCCCACAATGAGGTTGTGTTCCAGCCCCTCCTTGAGGTCACTGGCGTTGTATACCTGGGCATCTGAAGCTGACCCATTGCCTGAAGCATCGATGTACATGAATTTGTAGTCAGCATCGACCATGGCAAAGAGGATGATGCTGAAGAAGCCCTTGTAGTTGAAATAAGTGGACCCCGACTTGGCTGGAGCTTTGCAGGTCACGTGCTTGCCATCTATGGCTCCAACGGTGTGTGGGAAGTTCCATCTCTGATACCACTGCTCTGCAACTTTCTTCCAGCCTTCTTCAGTGGAGGGGCACTGGAGGAGCTTCTCCATGTATTCTTCGATGATGGCCTGCACCACTTCTCTGACCACAATGCTGATGGTGTTGTGTGGCACCCTCCAGCCATACTGCATACTCCTGTAGGTGGTCCCTGAGGCCAGGTAGCACAGAGTCAGTGCCGCCTTGAGTCCAGGTTCCAGGCTGGGCCGGAAGTTGGTGTTTGCCTTGGTCAACCTGGGTGTCAGCCGTTGTACAACTTCGTCAAACATGGCTGGAGGCATCCTCATGAAGTTTTGGAATGCACGAGTGTCTTCATTCCTGAGCTCCACCATCAGCTTGTTGTACAGTCCGTATTCTGCTCTACTCCCGATCCATCTTCCGACCCAGACGCTTCTTGGCCGCCTCCTTTTCTTCCCATAGAACAGGTGAAAGAGCCTGTAGATGGCTTCGCAGTGTTGCAGAACGATGGTGACTACCAAAAGGAGTGTGTTACGATCCATGGTGGACATCAATGGATGCTGTGGAAGAGGAAGAGTCAGATGAAGGCTGCAGAGGTCTGCACAGCTGGTCTGCTGGTCTGAAAGTGAGATCCAGATGAGTTGCTTCCCCTTTTTATAGGCAGTATAAGTTTTCCACTATGTGTCCTTTTGCATCCTCTAGGCATCCTCTAGACATCCTTAATATCCGAGATAGGTCCCGTCTGCGAACGTTTTTTCCATTTTAAATGCTTTCTTTGCGAGCTGCATCCGCTTTCATTCTTTCTCCATCTGTTCTGCATCCGTTCTGCATCCGTTCCACGTCCGTTCCGCTTCCTCCCTGCGTCCGTTTACTGCTGGAGCGGATCGAGTTTGCGCGGATGCGTAGCGGATGCCTAGCAGATATAGCGGATGTGTAACGGATGCAGAACGGATGCCTAGCGCATGCCTAGCGGATGCAGAACGGACGCATTGGATACATTTTCCGTGCAAAAGTTTTGAGCAGCTCAAAACCCTCTGAAACATCAATAGATGGATGCTGGACGGATAGAGAGGAAGCAAAATGGAGGCAGTGAGTACAGAACGGAAGCATCACGTTAACCAACGGATGGTAAGTGTTTTTCTCCATTTTACATCCTCTTTCCATCCGTTGGTGCAGTGTGACAGGGGCTTAATAAAGTGACTCCTACTGATTATCTGACTGTGTGCCATGACCCAGATCATCACATTCTGTTTTAGGCATTGGTAAGCCATTACATTTTCTTACTTCAAGCAGATCACCGCAATCACGGGGCGCAATCAAAATTATTAATTAACAGGAAAGAAGGAAAGAATCTTCATCTGCTTCAGAAGATGAGATTTTAGATATTTTTGAGATTCCTTATAAAAGTAAGCATCTACATTTTATGGACAAAACACACACACAATTATTATAAACTTACTTTTGAGATAAATAATTCAAAATGAAATTTGAAGCTTTTCATTTCAAAGTCTGTATCTCAGAATCACATTTTAACGTCAATTCACATTTTCTGTCTGACTTATGAGAAAGATAAAAAGCACAGCCATAACACTAACTCAGTTGGAAAAGGAACAATTTCAATTTGTGTCTCTTTTCTCCACGTGAATATGATGAATATGCCAGTGAATATGATGGGAGGTCTGACCATTATTGTCTGCATTACAGGCATTCAAAGTCATATTATATTATTAATGTTATATATCTGCACTACAGTGGACATTATGTGACCCATTTAACTTTACAATTAATTATTCTTTTTCTTCTGTGTCTTTTTATTTAGATTGGGAGCCTGAAGATGAATAAGAGGCTCAGGAAGTCCTTGTTCTTCAACATCATCACACCTTCTCTCCAGAAGCTCAAGGGGGCTTACATTTTATCTCTACAAACTTCCATGATTTGCCATGGCTGTATGTCCCCAGTTCTAGTCCAACACCTTCACATCACAGCTGAGCATAGGAAAAATGAAGTAAAGATCATAAGTACAGTTGAGGGTTCACCTAGAAACTGCTTTGCTTAATGACTGAGTCGTTGGTCCTAACAGTGCTTGCTAAGCAAGTGTTACCTGTATCAACTTTTACCCACTTTTCAAAATCTTTGGTCAGTTCCAATTCATAGTTCATACATATATGTATCTGTTTATATTCTCTCCCTCTCCCTCCCTCCCTCCCTCCCACCCTTTCCATCTCTCTCTCCTCTCCCCCTCACACACACACAGATTCCAGAGGCAGAATGCTGGCATCTCCTTTCATCTTCACATCCTCAACATTTTGCAATGGGACGTCAATCTCGCTTTAAATTCTTTACGTAAGTGGTGAGGAATCAGAGCAAACATGAGAGATATTTCAAACCAATATGAAAGATCAGGATTTTCATCATTACATAATTACGATAAATTGTTGCTTAACATCACCGTTTATTCTGGATACCTATGAATGACCAGTGTGTGTGTGGATGAGGAGAGCCATCATGGGAACAATGATAGAAACAGAATTTTCGTGCATCTTGTGTTCAGCATTTCCTCAAATGGTGATAAATGATAGCCTGAGTATGAGAGATTTCATATTGCTTGTTCTATTTTTAGCTATATAAGCAGTGCATAACGTGGAGGCAACTGGCAAAGGCAGAGCTTCCAGTATTCTCAAGACACTTCCTGCCATATGAGCTAACAACCTAGCATAATCAAGGTTCTTGACAGGTTCAAGACTTCTAAGCAAAACACAGCCAAGAGCACATAGAAACCTTTGTCAGATATGAGGAATAGAAAGGAATAGAAATAAAAGAGGAATAGAAGCAAGACTTTAATGTACATTTTTTAAAAAACAACTTTTTCCCTCTTTTTATACTTTCGCTGCTCAGACAGGAGGTATCTCCAACAAAATAAAATTCTTTACATAGAATTCTTTATTAGCCAAGTGTGATTGGACCACATAAGGAATTTGCCTCTGGTGCATAAGCTCTCAGTGTACTTATGAGCAACAAATGATAAATCATGTTCATAAAATATATTAATCACAACTCATAAGATAACAAATTCAGTGATAGTCATAGGACACTAAATAAGCAAACAACATATAGTGGATTCAAGACAGCACTCAGATCCCCTCCACCTTTGTTCTTGACAGTCCTTTTCTATACTGTATAAATACAACAAGAGTCCAATAATTTGTTGTATAAGTCCTAATTTGAGGTCCATTGACATTCTTGCTGTAGAAGTTAAAACACTCACCCATTGTCTTGGCACATGGGAATCTCTAATTCTTAATTCATTTTGTAATATCTGCATATCAAATTGATTTATTGATAACAAATATTTATGGAAATGAATGGCTTTTAATTTTTTATTGTTTTAGTTGCAAAGGATTTAACAAGTTGCTCTAGTATCTCAGCTTCTGGTTCAAGCAATGTAGTTAACAAATGTTGCAACTGCACATATTGCCATTGAGTACCTGGTAGGGCTCCACCAATGCTTGAATACAACTGAATAATATAAGCAATTTTCTGGATTTCAGCAATTGGAAAAATGGAAGGGCAGGTGAGGAAAGCCTGATTTATCTTTTCCTCTCTGGATGCTGATCCAGATACTTCTGTATCTGCTGGAGAAAAAAACCCTCATTCTTGAGAGAAAAACAACTGAGGTGATTCCCCACGTTGCTTTGGCCTCAAATATAGATCAAATATCTTTTCTGTAATGTGTCATATTTTATTTATGCCTGAATGTGAGAATTTCTTTGATTGCATTCAAAGAAATGTAAGAGGAGAAAAACCATTTTTATGGTTATCAAATAATGCCATAATTATGGACTCAACCCCAAGTTCATGTATTGTGTCACAGGATTTACACAGACTTGCTAAAGTCTAAACTACTGTCTGTGGATCCATTCTACTCATATTCGAGGCATCTGTTTTAACCATGGGTTGTTGAACAAGCCACAGTAGCATAATTAATGCATTGCATTTAGCCAAAGGTAGTATTAGAGGTATGTAGCACTAGAACTAAGTGTATGAAGCCTTGGGTAAATATCAATGTCCCCATGCAAATGATCACTCAAAGATCTGGAAAGAGCTCTTTTCATTTCATTTACAGGGAAGTCTGGAAAAAAGTATCAGAGAGAGATCAGGTTTTCAGTTTTACTTTTATTCCCATCTACCGATCTTCATTCCTGAGCTAACCACAAATTATAAACCAGAATGGCTTAGTTTGTGGACAATTCCTTGGAGTTTTCTTGTCATGGTTTTTTTTTTTCAGAAATGCCTGTTTCCTAGGTTTGAGAGAGAATGTCTGGTCCAAGGTTACTCAGCTAAGTCAGAACTAAAATTCATGGTCTCCAATTTCTAGCTTGAAGCCTTAAACTGCTTCTAAGCTAAAATCAACCCAACCAAAACATGGTTTATAAATTTATAACCTCATCTATGTGTGTGAACTGACCTAAAGAAATGTCCATGGATTTGAATAATACAGCTATAACAGCAATTGCTGTGATCCTTGGGAAGAGAGTAATTACTTTTTAAAGAATGGCACATTTTTAGCTGATCAAGATATGATACTCGATTCTATATTTGATGGATAGCAGCTGTAGTAAAAATGGAGAAGCTAAATGAATTGAACTATTTATTTTTTTAAAAAAACGATTGTCAAAAGTATGACATCAAGTTACTGTTTATATCAAAAAGTTACATTCTGTACAAGAAAGCTTGAAGGTTGAGGATTGAGAGAAAAGATAAGCAGACTGGAAAATGCTGTTGCCATGGATATGAAATTTTCTTAGTAACATTTTTGTGATTAACACAATACTGTTATTATTGCATAGGGTGTACTTTGGAAACAAAAAGACCAGAGGAAAGGTCGAACTTAAAGATTCACTCCCTCCCCCCAAAGAAGTATATTCAGAGCTACATAGTGCAGCAAAAAAACAATACTGCTCATTTTCCTCAATGTATTTGGACTCAGCGTACTCTATGCCAGTAATTTTAGACTACTATGGTATAAAAGGAAAATCAAAAAGCAACTACAAGGCTATTGATGAATGTTTTTCCTTGGTGAGTTTGGAACATGAACATCTTTCATGACAGAAAATCTTCCAAGGTGTCATCTGTGGAAACAATTAAACTATAATGCAAATTAGGGGTCCTTGATGCTCTCTGACCTTGGTAGTTTTATTGCAGATGTTTCATTACCCAAATTAGGTAACAGCACGGGTTAATGGGGACCAGCACTGATGATGTTACCTTGTTAGGTGTTGTAA
>BLBF01000031.1:9274881-9308843 GCA_015471245.1 Laticauda colubrina
ACTAGGACACAAGTCAACTGGTGTCCTAGTTCTACTAACAAATTGTGCCACTGTTTGACCCTTTTAAAACCCATACCTGCAGCCCTCAGAAACTATGGCAAACAACTGAGAAAAGGTGCTGTGATTTCCCAAAGGAAAAGAAAAAATAATCTGAGCAAACCTTAATTCAAACTCAAGCTCAATTCACCTAAGAATACTCCAAGCCCTCAAAACGATTCCCCTGAAATCTGGCCATGTCTACCTAGTGATTATTATTGTATCATGTCCTATTCTCATTATGCTCTTTAGCTTCTAATTCTTGTTTTTATATCAAATCTTTGATTATAAAAAATAGCCCTTTCTGAATGATTTGATTTAAATCTTAAGCAATTTGTGCTGGATAGAAAGCTGCTCTTTAATGCACATTAGATTTATAGAGACATCTATCACCTTACTTCCAAAGATAGTACTTTAAAAGATAAGTGACAATCTAATGCTAATGTTGGGATCAGGACCTCAACCCATAAATTTTCCAAGATAGTAATAAGAGGAGAAATGTTGGTTTAGGCAAAAACCCCTAAACATGTCTATGGAGATTCTCAATCATCTAGGTCATGGTTATCCCAAAGCTGCTTTGTCAAATGGCAACTGGAGTTTATTTTTCCTTGAAGATCTTTTGCTTCTCATCCAAGAAGCTTCCTTGAAACATCTTCAAAGAAAAACAAAGTCCAGTTACCTTTTGAAAAAGCACCTTTGGGACCTAAATATCTATGAAGAGTAGCTATGATTGATTTTAAAAAGTACCCATATCATTCACTGAAGCAATACTTATATTTAGACAATCAATGATATATCATCAAAAGAGCTCTTAAATGCTTCTTTTAGCAAGACTAAGGCTCTAAGTATTATACCAGAAAGTTATAAAGCTGACCTTCTTTTCAACAGTAAGTTTATAAACAACTTCTTTCTCTTCATCTCTCATTATTGGAACCTTTGATGTATTACCAACAAGAACACGGCTACGAATAACAGGCAACAGGTCAAAACAAGCTTCCAAATTTTTTTCCAATGCTACAGTCACAGCCGACATATCAGGATCCTCTGTTTTCTCCATTTCCAAAAGTGATTCTGTCTTACGGTCATCTGTTGACTGAGTAGTATTCCCATTGTCCAGAGGGTCATGATCAGGAATGCACTGCAGGCCACCATCAGAGCGCTCTTCTGAGCAGGGATTCAGTGTTGATGATCTGCTGCTCTCTAAACATGGTCTTTTCACACTCTTTGGCATAGTCACAGATGGCAACTTCCTTTTCCCAGTCTCATTCACATTGGAGAGCAGCTTCTCCGGATCAGATTTAAATCTGATCCTTGTTTTCACAAAAGCAGTTGATGGAGATGCAATTGCTTTAAAGCCACTGATTTGATGGCTACCCTTCCCATCTAGAGAAGATGATCTATTAAACTGAATATTACCTTTCAGGATATTGAGTGTTCTTGCCCGAGCAGATAATTCTGGATACATACTGTCCAAAATTTCCACTGAGTTTTCCTGAGGCACAGATGGAATTGAATTACTAGATGTAGATGAAGGCAGTCTACCTGGAACAGGAAGAGCATGTTTAGGAGTGCTTGAACAAAACTGAAGAGGGGACGATAAATTTCTCTGACCTAATGGCATTTCGGAAGGTGATAAAGTGGAAGATGATGATGATGAAGATGAAGATTTGTGTTTTGGGATCTTTGACAATGTTGATGTTAGAGGAGGAACTGGGGTTTTATGTAAAGGAGAAATCAATTCATCAAGTGGAGATGGTAAGGAAGATTGGCTTGAAATTGATGCTACAGGGGAACTGCGCTGAACAATTCTTGGAGGGGTAGTTAGCAAAGGTGGAAGCAATGGAGGTAATGGTGGACCCATCTCTTGCATAATTTTTGTCAAAGTTTTTGGATAATACATAGTTCGTGTAGAAGTATCTACATTGGCTAGAATGGTTTCAGCTGGTAGGACAGGCTGGTTTTTCTTTTTTCTCTTACAGATAGATATGGTCTGGAGATGGGTATCATCACTATCATTAATCTCTTCCCATGCTTTAATCATGACAGGGTCTGAAGAGTTGAATGTTTGTTCTGTTCTATTCTTCGCAGAATAGAACAATTTTTCCAATTTTTCTGATAGCACTTTTTGTAGTTTATTATTAGAATTGGAAGACTCAGAGGTAGGTGATATGGATGTCCTGTTGGTCTTAGATGCAATGCTTTCTTTATCATTATTTATATTATGACTCTTGTTTTGGGATATATCATTACCATCATCATCATCGAGACAAGTCATGATGTAACTTTGGTCTATATCTGAGCTGGATTCTGAAATGGAAACGCTCCTTTTTAGTTCCACGTTGGATTTTTTTACAAGTAAGTTAGAGTGGACTTTCCTATCAACAGGGTGTTTTGTGTGCAGTACAGATGTATCATCATTAACATCTGGCTCATTCATAGGGGACTTTCTAGAGATAGTTTTCTTGTTAGATAAATCCTGACTTGGCAATAAAGCAATTATTGAAACATTTTCTTCTGTTTGCTTTTCTTCTAACTTTTCTATTGTTGGGGATGCTTCTATTTTTAAGGTTGTATTCTCACTAGTGCAGGGCCATACTGCTGCATATGAATGTTCCCATGTCTTTTCAATCATTTCATTTACAGAGGAGTCAGTAACTTCAGCTTTTTTATCTTTTGAGCATTTCTCTATTGTGACCACAGGGAACATCTCATGTCTGGCACCATCTGAAGAAGTCGTACTGGGTGGAAGACTAGTGTCACTGTTTTTGATTGAACAAGTTAGATCTCTGGACACTGCACAACCTAGGTGTGTTTTTGTGCAATTCACCTTTCTTAATGGATAAAATTCTTCTTCTGATGAATCTGAGACAGAAGACTTCCCCACTGAAACAGAATTTTCTATCATACTTACTTCATCTATTCCTTTAGACCTTATTTCAGTACCCGATACAGTATCTGTGTCCTTAGCTGTTTTTTCATTGATATTTTTTACAGTATCATTTCTCGACTGCATGCCTGAATCCTTAGTCCTGGGAATAACAAGTTCCCCGTGATTCAACAGCAATTTGTTTTCTGTAGAAGTATCTACGCTGTTAATATTGATTGGACAATATCCATCAGAAGACAGCATTTCAGAGTTGTCCTTACTGAAACTTTTAAGAGTAACTGATGCCTGGGGCTTGTTGAAAGTGCCATCATTTTTATCTTGTTCAAAATCCATTTTATCTTTTTTATTACTAGGATTGTGGTAATCTCTCGGATTCAAAATCTTATCTCCCTCTGCTTCAATAGGTTTTGACTTTTTATTCTTCCAATTTTCCTCAGAATTATGTTGATCAATGTGATCAGCATTTTCCTTATCAGGGGAGGGAAAATCAACATCCATAGGTTCTATTTTTGCCTCAGAATCACCTGTCATAACAACAGACAAGGCTGATTCAATTTCTCCATTTTTTCTCTGTGACATATTTTGCATTGGTTGAACTGTATCACTGCTCATGTTCTGGGCTGAAGCTACTTCATTTGATACAGAATAATCATAATTCAGCCCCTTTTCTTCCATGGCATACTTTTTTGTATCAGGTAGTTCATTTATGACCATTGAGCTATTTTTTTCAATTTGTAAATGTCCATGCATCAAACCAGGTGAATCTTTTTCATTTAATCCTGCTTTAAGAGATTGTATAGTTTCCACTTCAGTGAGTTTTCTTGATTCACAATTTATCTTCATAAGCCTTTTTCTTAGTGGATTTAAGTCTTCCATGTAACTATTTAAACTAATCCCAATTCTTTCTACTTTGCACATGTTTTTGGGTGTAATGTTTGCATTTTCAACTTGTCCCACTTGAGAAGCATTTTCAGTGATATTGTGTAATTTAAGGGATACTTGACTTATTTCAGTAAGTCCCTCAGATTTCAACAAAGAGTCTTTAGCAGTAGATGTTTGGGTTGATAACATGTTGGTACTACTTTTGCAAGTTAATTCTTCTTGTGTTGATTTAATATACATTTTTTCATCAAGTAACCGTTCTAATTGTAGATGTTCTTCCTTTGGTGTATCTTCTAACTTTGTCCCTTCACTAGCTCCATCACACACATTTTTCCTGGACCTATCATTCATGGCCTCAATTATTTTGCCGCTAAGATAAGATTGCTTCAAAACCTCAGTTAATGTTACAATATCAGCTTGCTTCTTTCCATTTACCTCACTTCCATTTTGTTGGTTGCATATCTTCACTACAGAACGAGGTTTGTTAGATGCGTCCAAAGAATTAATATTCTTTTTGATAAATTCTGTACATGTTATGCTGGCACCCGGTTGCTCAACTCTTTCACTAAGATTTGTTTCAGGGAGGAATTCACAATTACTGATATTCTTTCCCCCCTCTATCAATGGGTCATTATT
Source organism: Laticauda colubrina (assembly GCA_015471245.1). Taxonomy (NCBI): domain Eukaryota; kingdom Metazoa; phylum Chordata; class Lepidosauria; order Squamata; family Elapidae; genus Laticauda; species Laticauda colubrina. The sequence goes on from BLBF01000031.1 coordinate 9,279,323, forward strand.
TCTTTCAGCTGCCGCATATTGTCCTTTTACTGTTATATGTTCAATGTGCTTTTCACAAAGTAGGCTTGCTTTTTCTGAGTAAGATTCTGTCTGGTGGTCCTCAAAAACATTTTCCCTCACTCTTCCTTCTTTATAATTAGAAGGATCCTTCACATTTTTACAAATCACTGGTATGTTTTCAGCAGTTAAAATAGGTTCTTTGGTTTGCTGTTCTTCACTGCCTTTGGGTCCTTGACCCCAATCATCTTCTTTTGTTTCAATTAACCTCTTCTTTTCCTCCTTTTCAATGAAATCAGTAGTCTCTTCCAATACATGTCCAGTGAAGATTCGACCTTTTGTTTCTGTTTTGCTAATCATTTTTTCACAGAGTTTCTCTGTACTGGGAGATATTGTTTCAGGAGCTGTGTGTATTTGTGCAAAGTCAGAAGCTTCTTTCAGGTGTTTTTCTACCATTTTTGTAGTATTGTTCTCATGAAGGTATTCTGATGCTCTGAGCATAGAATCAGATGACAACATCAATTTTTCGTTTTCTAATTTTTTGGATCTTTCATGTGATTCCTGTAGATGAGTCTTTACACTGCTGTGTTTTAAAACTTGTGGGCAAAATTCTGTCAAATGCAATGTTTTAGATGCTGGTTTGTCCTCATCATATTCTTCTATAATATTTTCAAGTGTTTGCGCATTCTGCTCCATTTCATCATCACTGGAGTCTGTGATATCTCCAAATAAACTGTCCTTAAAAGAGAAAAATGTAAATATTAATGTACTAATAAATAATGTATGTAGTTGTTCCAAAAACTCGCTTGAAAAATATATTGCTGAAATATCAGAAAGTCTTAGAAGTATTCTGGGCTGGAACAGGCTTATTTCATCTGGAATATTGTGTCCAAAATAGTTTAAATAATTTCTGATGAACAACATTTTATTTTGGAAAATATGATCTGTCTCCAGAATAACAATCTGGAACAATTTCAGCAGAATCTATAGAGAAAAGGAACATTCTGGAGTTCTCTGGAACAAACTGGTCACATGTCAACAAATTTTGTTCGGATAGTTGCAAGTGCTATAACTGAAATATGTTTTGTTCCACATGCATTAATTATGTTGCATCAATTTCATCACCATCTCTACAGAAAAAATGTATCTATTCAAATTCTAAAATTCTTAACTTTGAAAGAATATTTTCCCCAAGAAAGAAGTTCATTCTTGAAACTCACAAAGCTTCTTTATCAGAAATAACTGCTGGCTAGAAGCTCATCATGGATATCAAGTGTTTTTTTTCATGTTACTTTTAGCCAACAATTACTTCTAGCCAGAACAGTCTTGACATAATTTCTGAAATTAAATAAATAAAATATTTAATTTTAATCTTCTTTGGAACTTACCGGAGTAGTAACAGGTGAAAACTGTATGGGTGACAGTAGAGGAGGAAGAGGCCTAATCCATTTCAAAACTTCTCGTAAACTTTCACCAAATTCTTCCTGCTCGTTGTTGAGAAGATCCATGTTATTTGTTGTTAAATCTGCCTCAGTAAAACCTAGACATCTAGGTTTCTCAGTAAAATCTAGACATTTGTCTTCATCAGAACCACCACCATTGTTTGTTTTAGTAGTCTCCATAAATTTGTTTTCTATCAGGTGACTATTTCCAGCAATTTTTTTGTCCACCTGTATCTTCAGTGATGTTGGAGAAGTTTGCATTGTAGAGGGCTCTGATGAAAAAATAGAAATCCATGCTCTTTCAGATTTATTCACTTTTTTAGGATTTTGCCCTCTTTCTAGAAGACCCCCCCCCAAAAATGTGATGTATTTTATTTCCATTCCTGGAAGTTTATGATAGTAAAAATATACTTTTCAAAATTTGTGCCAGTTGCTAAGACAGTTACCCAAAACACATTTCCCTTCCCTTTCAAATTCCAAGAGGGAATTATATATATGAGATTAGGTTAGTGTCACCTATAGGGGGAAACATTCCTGATGTCTCCAAATAACTCTTTAATTTTTCACTTAATTACTCTTGTGAAGAAAAATGAAAGGATTGTCCATTCCTCCCACCTTGGGAGCCTGTCTTGTGTTAATATGTGAAAACATTAAAGTGCTACCAACACTATAAAGCTACTGCAGTATACAAGCTCACCTGAAAACATCCTTCCTTTAAGCAAAGGTGCATTTCTGACTATAAACAAAATAAATTTCATTTCTACAGTTTGAGCCTAAGGATCACAATATTATTATCTCTACTCCAGAGTTTTGTCTCCATAGATCAAAAGAATTCCAATCAAGTAGGACAGAATCCCTTTCTCACAAAAATGACAAAGAAGGGAGTGTAAGTGCTGATATTTCTTAAGTATTGGTAGCTATGGGGGTATGTGTGGCACATGGATATATATGGCATATTCTTGGCATAATTCCACATCTTAATGGCAGGTGGTTATGCTGTCTGATTGTTTATCTCTGTTTTTCTTTTTCAGATAAAGAAACACAGAGGGATAGATTACAACGCTATCAGACACAGATATACAAAGGCTGGCACACAAAGACTGAAGCAAATACATAGAAAGAACAAAACACAAAGGTTGGAGAGAAAGAAGGGAAAACAGAAGAAGGGTAGACACAGACAACAAATGTACAAGTGAATAAGAAAAATATTGCATTTTAGTCTCTTACTCTAAGCCGTGTATGAGTTGGAAGGCTATATAGGTTTCTTTAATTAATAATAAATAAATAAAATTGGAAATTACTTACTTGTCTTTCTATGTGTTTCTGAAGCAGGAGGAAAACCAGCAATTAGAGAGGGAGGGGAAAAAAGCATGAGTGTTACTTAGTCTTATTAAAATATGAAAAGTTTTTTTTTTATTATTTCAATTTCCTTTAAAGTACTGGTACTTGATCTTACCTGTTGTATGTTCACATTTGTTGATCTGCTTTTTTCCTGTCGAGCTTTCTATACACTGCCAGAGTTCTTCCAACAGAAATTTAATTTTTTCTGAAAAAGAAATCCACATCATTATATTGTTTACATGTGGTTTGATGTGCTGAAACATGGCTATATGTAATCCAAGACATTGGCAAAAATAAACATTCAGATGGATAATTGTGTTCTCTCTGAACAAAAACATAAAGCATATCTCCACAATGTTAAGATATATAGTACATTCACCAAACAAGGGGCATTTGTGTAGAATATACACAATTCAGAAAAGCTATTTTTTATTAAAGTTTGAAAAAAAGGTATTGGTCATCAAAAGGTCAAAGCCCAAGGCCTAAAATACAACACTTTAACAAAAAGAATGGAAAATCACAAATATCCTTGACCTCACTGAGTTCTTTCTACTAAATTGTCATGCCTATATAATTGATGAAGATGTAAAAATCATTGTCACAAATATTGTTTTACTTTTATATAGTTCAATCAGGTATGTATGTATGTATGTATGTATGTATGTATGTATGTATGTATGTATATGTGTATTTCTGTATTTCTTTTGATTTTATCTAAGCGTTAAGTCATAAGGCTCTTTTTCCTTCTCTACAAGTCTCCTGAGTTTTGCACCTCCTTGGAGAATTCAGGCTATTGGTATGATAAACAATACCAAGAAGCCAAGCACGTCAATTTAAATTGCATCATTTCCTTGTAATTTTGGCTAGTCCCTTCATTAACTTAATTAATGAACCCACAAATGAAATAAAATATAATTTTTAACCTGATTTTTTCTTAGCATTCAAATTACTTTGTTCTGCACTACCTGCATATAAAATTACATAAATTTAAACCATATCACCTGGTATAAGGAAAAAAAGATCATTTTAAGTTGACCAAACAGGAAAATATTTGAAAGAACACGTTTTTCTTCATTTCCTCTCTTAGATGTTATTATGTGCATAAAAGATACTTGTTTTGGTAGAGCTGGGAGAATTTTTTTAAAAAACTAGGAGCTTTTATATGTTTGCTTTCAAGGATAATTATTTGTACTTAACAAATGATAAGAAATTAATCCTTAACTAGTTTTAATTAATTCTATAGCTTGCTGCCTCCCTCAGATATTTTTTTATTGTGTTATAGTACAAACAGAGAAAATTCAGCATCGAGATATCCAATCATCATACTGTCAACTTTCTTGTGGAAAAAGTTGATAGAACCAATTTCATTCCTAAAATACCAAGTAATTTCTATGTGCTATTTCCTTACGTTCTTCCTTCCTAAATTTCTACACTAGTTTCATAACTAATCTCCAAACTTTGCTCCTTGGCCATGCTTGTTTTTTACTGCATTTACTACCACCACACTGTTTTTTTTTTCTAAAATGGGGTACTGATTTCTTTTCTATTCCAATGCTTTTAACTCTTCATTATCTTCATAATCTGTACATTTCTGCTCTGGTTTTTAGGTAAGCAGTGAGACAGCCTCTTTATCCTGCATCTCACTTTCAATGTCTATGGAGATTCTCAGTCATCCAGGTCATGGTTGTCCCAAAAGGACTTTTCAAGAGGCAACTGGACTTTCTTGTTTCCCTTTGAAGACATTTTGCTTCTCATCCAAGAAGCTTCTTCAGAGCTGAAGAAGCTTCTTGGATAAGAAGTAAAATGTCTTCAAAGAAAAACAAGAAAGACCAATTGCCTCTTGAGAAAGCACCTTTGGGACTCACTCTCAATATTTCAATAATTTTAATACTGTGGTAGAACACAGAATAAATATTACATTGAAACTTCCGGTTTGAGCCTCTTTGCGGACAGACTGAAACTGCGATCGTGCGTGGTTTAAATCCGTGCCCACTGCTGGAGCACCCCGAGCCAGCTGGTTTTAGGGCTAAGCCACCCCGTAGAGGTGAAGAGGGGGGAGACTGCCAGCAGGGTTGAGGAGAGCCGCAACTTTCCTCCTCAGCTGGCCATTACTCCCTTTCCCAAAGGCAGTTGCAGCGGTGGTCAGAAATGGCCAACTCAAAGAAGAACTTGACCAGAAAAGAATGTGCAGGAGGAAGATAAGAAGAGAAAGTTTTGGTTGAACGGGTTAAATTGCAAAAGCAACAACTAAGGTATCCTGGAATTTAAACTAAAAAAAAAAAGTAACATTGTTCCCAAATAAGATTTTGAAGCAGCAAAGGAGAGAGAAAAGGGAAAGGATTTGGTTTTTTTTCTTTTCTCCTTTTCCCTATACTGACAGCTAAGAGATCTAAATAAGAAATTGGAAAAAAAATCCACTTTTGACATCAATAGGCATTTAAGCTGAAAATAAAATGTCAAAGGGATAATAAAGATTTCTGGATACTTAAAACCTTTTAAAAGCAGGAAAGGAAAGAAAAAGAATAAAAGGGTAGGATCTGGAAAAAAGGGAGGAGACTGCCTGGAATTAAAAGGAATTTACAGTAAAACCTCAACAAGACTTCTAAAAGATACATTTTAACTGAAACTTGGCTACAAAATAGTGGAACCCCAGAAAGAGAAATTGGAAAAAAGAAGCATGAGGAAACAGTTTGGGAATATTTGGATTATTTGGTGATCTCTTGATTTTTAGTTATTTGAATGACTAAAATCAATTGGGTGGTTGTTAAAAAGTGCTTCAAAATGACACAACTTTTAGATGAACTGAAAATGGAACTTAAAAAGTACAAAGAAGATGCACAAGAAGGGAGAGGTTCTTTCGGCTTTGTATTTCACTTCTTAGAAATGGAGATCTCGAACTATGAGAAACGACAAGAAATGCCTGCAGAACAAGAAGACTGGGACAAAGAAGAAGCCATCTTTAATGAACAAGTAATTTTATGTGGGGGAAAAAAAAGGAAAGGGGGGAAAGAGAATGAAAAGTTTAAGATTTGAAAAAACAACCAAGAAAAGGAATAATAACTTGAAAAATAAGTATAATATTAGAAAGCAACAGAAGAGAGGAATACAGAAGAGAGAATCAGAACTAGAGAGAAAAGCGGGAAAAAGGGGAGAGAGAAGAAGGGGAAGAAAGAAAGAAAAAGAAGTTATAAAGGACAGAAACAAGATGTGGAGAAACAGGGCCTATTTAGAGATAATGGGTGAAAATTTAATTGAAAAAGGGATTCTGCAAAGGTACATAAGATAGTATTGTTATATTAGAAATAGAAATAATTTTAGAAAATATGAAACAATGTATGATTAAAATGATGGATAAAATAGTTATTGTAATCTAGTGAAATGTTCGTTAATAAATAAAGGAAATAAAATGAATGAGAGAACTGAATTAGGACAGGATGGGAACATTTTAATTATTTAATGTTTTATAAAATATAAGGGAAGAGAAATAGGGGGAAAAATTAATTACGGAAAGCTTATAAGTGTTCCCAAGGAAGTATGATATTCAATTGAAAAGTAATGTTAAAGATGTTAAGACTTTAATTAATATTAATGATAGAATTGAATTGGAATAGAATGAGTGTTTTAATTACATATATTTATAATCACTTTTTAAGAATATAGCGTGTATTTTAAGAATGTACCAAGCAGAATTCGATTGGAAATTATGTATTATATTGAATGTTATAACCTCAAGGTATATATTGAAGCTTAAATAAGAGTTGAATGGATAAAATTAAAAGATATAAAGATGTCATACTCCAATTAGGAACTCCAGCAGAAAATTTGTTTAATGAGAAAAGAAAATATGAAATTGAAACAGGACAGACAAAAGTATAAATATAATGAATTGAATTGATATGAGATAATTAAAATAAAATTGAGAAAATTAAGAAAGGAGAAAAACTATGTAGAAAATGTAAAACAGTAATAAGATATGGAATAGAACTTAAAAGTGAGCATGAAATTGAGTTTGTGTCTGTATGAAGAAGTGTAACCTGGACCATGCTATTTTCAAAAAAAGATATTTTATTTGTATTATGGTTTTTTTTTTTTGTGAAGACCCAAGTAAAATTTTCAAAAAAAAAAAAAAGAATAAATATTACATCAAGAAATCCTTTGCAGCCTTTGGAAAATTTCCAATTTGTGGCCCTCTCACAAACAGTGAACCTGGACATGTAAGAACCAATGGTTCCTATCCTAAAGAGAACCACTATATCATCATAGATTAGATGATTTCCACTGGGTCATCAAGAGAACCACTGACTTTGAAATGTGACAAGAAAAGCCCTAGCATTCACATTGTGGATCAGACCTGTCTTCTGGGATCTGTCTTCTGGGAACTTCCCAGATCTGCCTTCTGGGAACTGAGCAAATGATCTGTATGTGTGTGTATGGTTTCATCATGCCTGTGATATAGAGACCATGCCCTAAATAAGGGGTTAAGTGTCTGGAGATCCTAGATATAATGTCATGCCCCTGACTGAAACCTGACAATCCATACATACCAAACTATCAGAGCCTTCTACTGAATAAGCCAAGTTACCAAAGAACAGAAGAATAATCAACGGCAATATATGCAAAACTTACATATACCAACCTTTGTTCACATTTGCTACTAAATTCTCACTCTCACTCTGGGTTTCTGCATTTTTCAACACTGAGAGGAAAGAGAACCAGCCATATCAGATTAAAAATTAAACTGTGAATCAAAATATTCTCTCCCACACCCAAAAGAGGAACAAATTATGAAAAGTCACCTTTCTTTTGCTTTCTGTTAGGGAAGCCATCAATCTTTTCCTATTTACCAAAAAAGGGAGAAAAACAATTTAAATTAATGGATGTACACAGCCTGAGTAGTGACACTGAAAAAGATGTGTGAGTTTGTTTTCATATTCAGTAATAAAAACATCAAAGTGGTCTTTGTGTGTTCCAGATTCCTTTGAAATATACTTCTCAGAATTTCCATCAGAATGGCAATAAACTATGCTGGGAATGAATTCTGGGAATTGTAATCGCAACATATCAGAGAAACATTGTATTCAAGAATGCCACTTTACATGCATAATATCTAATTAGAAACAACCAGTTTAGGATAATTTATTCTTATAATTGTTAAATGGTTAAACAGTTGGTCTTTGCTACCATGGTGTTTGCTACCACCTCCCTCTAGTTTAATATGTATTTTGCCCCTTTGTTTGCCTATCCAAAGTTAAGGCAAATATTCTGTGGCTGGGGCAAACCCCTCCCCTTCATGAACACAAAGATACCATGCATCCAGAATATTTTTCAAATATTATCATTATCATTACAGTTAGTTGCAATACCCATCATTTCTGCAGATGGCATTTCTCTTGCCACATTGACCACAAAATAAGAAAGTATAAATCCAACAATCCAGTTCTGCAGTTTCAGTCCTCTTGCATTAGTAAAGTTATCAAAATAATACATGCATCTGATACAAATCTGAGGAGCAATGGAAGGTGTCCTTTAGTTGTGGGAATTGTGCCCAAGAGAGCACAAGAACTTCTTATGTCTCAAATGACTCCTGACAACATTCATTCCTTATCTTAGAACATATTAAATACCCTTGTCCATGTTGGGGAATTACTTACAACTTAAGAATACTAGAAACTTTAGTCTTTTAAAGAAAACTGTATTTGTATCTTATTGCTTTAAAAAGTTACCTGTGCTTTCTTTAATTCCTTCTCAAGTACTTTCTTCTCTGCTTTCAGTTGTTTAAATTCCTGAGTGTGCTTTGCTGCAGCTTCTTCATTTAAGGAAACAAAGAAATAAAAATGCATTAAACAACAGAGTAGCTTTCAAAATTATGGCACGGATCTATTGGTGCACTTGGATGTTAGCAGCTTTCTGTTGGTTAAGCCTTCTAATATTTATTCAGGGTTTGCAACACTGAGCTCTGTACCAGTCTCTATTTCACTAGGATTTCATCACACTAGATGTAGATGTGTGTACAATTCTGCTTTGCTAGAGTCACAGTAAAACATGAACAGCAGATACCAGTTCCACAGCTTTTCTACAAATGTATAAACAAAGAACTCCATATGCTTGGAGTACCTTTTTGGTGGTCTCAGAAAGCAAAATGATTCTTAGGGAATAAGAGTATTTGAAAAAAACTGCTTCCAGAAAATAAGTTATCTGACAAATATGCAAAATGCATAACTAGAATGATGTTTCATCAGTTCTTTCTCAAGGTTTCCTGACAGACTATAAAATGCAAATATTAGTTACATTTTATATATTTTCAGAATGCAATAAACAGGTTCTCATTTCTGTAGAAATTATTCAGGCTCATCATTGTTTAATCAAATTCATTAAAATGTAACTCAAATGTGCAAATATATACTGACCACAATTGGGATCAACAACTCTGTTGTTAAGTGATAAAGTTGTAAAGCAAGCATCATGTGACTGTGCCTGACCTTCTGGCTGTGACTGTTAAGCAATTCACTGCAGTCATTAAATGCAACCTCATGTAACTATGATCTGTCAATTCCTGCTGGCTTTCCCAATGACTTGCTTGTTGTAGCCAGCTGTAACGGTTGCCAAATGCCTGAATTGCAATCACCTGACCACAGGGACATGACAATGGCCACAAGTTTAAGGACTAGTCAACTTTCTTTATGAGCACAGTCATAACTTATGTGGCTGAATGAGCAGTCAGTAAGCAAGAACTACCTGCATTAAGGTGATTGTAAGTTGGATCTCCAATCTCAAGCACCCTGCGGTTTCTCAACAGCATAAATGGAATTTGATAATTAAACAGTCTTTCTCCTTAATTTTCAAACAGATATGTATAGAATTGCATTGAGAGACTCAGTGAACTGGAGCTTAATTACAAGTAAATGGATCTAGAATTTGGTGTTAATGTTTGCCGACATATACAGAAAATTAATTACTAGCAATTATTAATTTAAATTCTTCAAATATTGCAATCTGTTTCATCATAAAGGTAATGATGCTTTCCAAATATGTATCAGAGATAAAAACAGTTACATTCTTGCATTCTTGGACTCTGTACTGGATCACCAGAGATAATTCAATTTGAAATTACTGACCACAGTGGCTTGGCTGAACCACACAACCAGAGATTTTCAAACCACATCACCCAGAAACCTTTTTCACACCTTGGCTTCACCCTATCTGTTTGGACATTGCCTTGGCAGTTCCTGCTGCTACCATCTATCATTTAAGGGGTGCATCACCTGATCTCCTACTCTTAAACCCAATGGGTTATCACAACCAGGGTGTGGTTTTTCTGCTTGTACCTTGATTAGGGTATTGTTTGCAGGGCAAGACAGGACACTTGCAGGATAAGCTACTGTGTATAAACAGGAAGCAAAACCCACACTTACACTGATGATGTTAGTTAATCAGGTAATGAAATGTCTGCAAGCAAACAACCAAGTTTAGAGAATACCAGGAACTCCACAAAAAGGAATATTTATTTTATGTTTTCTAGACTGTTTAAATTTATTCCCTTATATATAGGTTAAAGGAGTGTTTTCCAAACTTTTTCCTTCATTACCCAAAACCATTTATCAGAAACGGTTTTTTTTGTGCTCAATGTAAGTAAAACACTTTAAGTTAATTGAAATATTTTTGTTTTGTTTGGTAATTGGTTCATATGGCATTAAAGAAAAAACACTTATCTAATTTTGGATAATTTATCCAGATTTGGGAAACATTGGGTTATAGTGAATCCACCTTATTTCATATCTACTTTTTCAATTTAAAGTAAAGAAGGAAGAACTAGTTGGAGGCAATTGTTGTACATTTGTCCCTGCAGCTATGTATGGCAATGTGTCAAGGTTTTTTGTTTTTTTTTTGCCAGAGAGACAAAGCAGTGAGATAATGTTCCACTTTCTTCTCCCAGAAGAATATAAGAGCTTTTTTAGCGTTCTATCTTTTTCCTTTATTAATATTGATAATTAAGAGTATGGATAAACATTAGTAAATGGATGCTTTAACCCTGATTATACTGCATGGCATTACATTAAATATATTTACCTAGTTTCCAGGGATGAAAATGAGATGGCAGTTTGAGAAGCAAGTTCAATTTTACGGGTAAAATCTCTTTTTGTATATTTAAATATCTTCTGCCAATTATACATTTGTATTATGATTATGAAACATCACCCTTCAACAATAAATATTAAATTACCTTCAAGCTTTTTCACTTTATTTTCTAATTTTTTCTTCCTGAAAGTATAAACAAAATTTGAAAATACATATGTGAAAAATGACCAAAGAACTTCTGCAATCTATTTTTCTTTAATTTATGTTTGGTTCAAAGTTGCATTTTAGATTTCATTCTATTTCATAATTTGGTTAGCTTTATGAGGTATTGGCTGCCCATAGTGTTCTTTTTGGAAAACAACAATTGGAATTGTGGAACCATTAAAAAAGGGTGCTGTGAAAAATCTCTAAGAGTGAGTGAAACATCTGTTCTTTTAGCAGTGAGGCAACCATGTCATTTGAAATATTTCAAAAGCTGCCCTGAGCTATCTGTATATATATACTCACTTTGTTTCTCTGGTGGTACTATTGGAAGTGTTGTCTATGCATGCTCAGAGACACACTTCAAGGACTTACACTTTGCATGGTTTTATTGAGGGTCTCTTCAAATACTTTGCATATTCCTAATAAAGACTGCTCATAACATACAATAAACTCATCAAGAGATGCAGGAAGGAAAATTGGGGAGAAAACTTGCTAATCTGGTTGGCAACTAGATTGAGATGTTTGCTTCCCTGAACTTGTGAAAGGTACAAAATTAAGTCTTCTCTCATCAAGCAAAACTATCTAGTTACGCTATTTATCATCACAGGAGAGCAGACAATCTATGCAAAAGGGGAATGAGTCATCAGAAAGGTGGTATTTCTAAGTGGCATTCTTCCCTTTATAGGAGTTGCATTTGCTTTCTTATAAAAATTGGAATTATGTTCTGGTCTTGCTGATGTGGAAGTATATTAACCAATTCTTTCCCTCTTATCAAATCTGTCAAGGAAGTCAATAATTACCCTCACCCAAAGGTCTCTCCCCCCTCCCCCTCCCTTTCTGTAAAATTACAGGAAGAGCTTGGATGATTATTTGAATTTTTTAATTAAAAAAAAGGCAAATGCAGTGTACATCCATTAGTTAGTTCTATTATAATAACTCACACATTGTCACTTTTATCCATTTCTTCTCTCACTCGAACATATTCCAGATGAGTCTCTTGGTATATCTTAAGTGAGCTCTAAAAAATATGAATACACTGTTGATATATGTATGTCTAAGCATTTGGATGGACATTTCTGTGTTCATATATCATTTGGACAATTCATTTATCTTTATTGATTTATAACATGGTCCTGCAAAACCTCTCATTACTGTATATAAGTCATAAGGCATTGACATGTTCATTTTTTTATTTGTTATCTGTGATGGGCCACATCAGTTCATCAATGCGCATCCCAAAAATGTTTTAAATTTTAGTACTACATTTAAGGATACAGCAAAAGCAGATCTCTGGAACTGCTAATGAAGTAAAAATCCACAACTAAATCATCCATCCACTCACTAATGTTCACTGCTAACAGTCCTCCTAGGTTAGCCTGTATGTTTCTCAACAGAAGTCCAACAATGCACTAGGTATGAGATGATGTAAATCAGAAAAGAAGGCCCATTGAGATAAAAGATGGACTTATGGCTGAAGTAGCATAGTGAAGTGTTAAATCTCCAGCAAGTCATACTACCTCATTTTCTTTTTAGATTTTATAATTATAAATATACAATCATGTATTACAGAGTTATAATTTGCAGTTGCTAGTCAACAAATGAGTGTAAGCTAACTTTTCAAGTCCTAGTCTTTCCTAAAGGACATGACGTACTATGGTATCAAGGCATGCAAATTCCCAAGTGACGATTTTTAAACCAAAACTTTATGCATAAATTTCCAGGTACAAATCATGATTATATATATTAAAAAAATGCAGTGTCTCTAAACAATATGGATCTCTATTTCAAAAAAAGAGGAAGCTACCTTTTTTTCTTCCAGCTCTGCTTTTACAGATCCAAGCTCTTCTTGACACTTTTTCAGAGGTGATATTTTCTGGAACATTTGTTCCACTTGGTGATGAAGTGTACTGTTTTCTCTGAAACAGACACAGGAAACTTTACAAAGAGAAAACTTGGCTTTAAAAATGATGAGAAAAACAAAACTTAAAACTCAACTGAAATTCTGTTTTGTACATTTGTTTTGTCAAAGGCCCAAAGAAGCAATAAAGCCACACTGTATTCAAAGATTAATTCTACAAAAGCTATTTTGTCATGCTATATTGCTTGGGGAAGAGTCACACTATAAGCAACTATTAATACCCAGAAACTCATGCAACTCCAAATAATGGAAAATTGAACTGAAATAAATTCTTACCTTTTAGCAAATTGAAGCTGTGCTGCCTTGTTAAAGAAAACTGGATATATAGAATTATCTTTGCTACATATGACAGAGCAGGAAAAATGGGGGGCAGGGCAGGGGGGAATAAACACTCTCAAAAGAGAACAAGTTTCTTGAAATTGTGAATCCATTAATAAGGAGAGAGAGAACGTTATATGAAACTTGGGGTGCTGCCTGAATTAAGAAATAAAGGTTGTTAAAATCTTAAAGGTACCTTTGAAATGCAAGAGAGAAAAACTGAAGGAGATCAAATCCTATGACAGTGTAGAATCAAATAAGGATCATGACTATTAGAAGCCAAAGGAAGGAATTCAAAGCTGACTGGTTCAACATTTCTTTATAAAATCCTGAAATCCCTTTTGGAGTCATTTTGCTGACATCCGGATATCTATTACTGATTCTTGGATTTGTGAATAGATAAAGAATGGGTTATTTCCCTTAATCCCTACTTCTGTAGTAGCAGGTATGCATTTTAAATTTGGTATAAAAGTATCAGCATTCAATGTTTTTTTAAAAAAATCTCCTGAAGTCATTAGTTAGCTTGATGATTGAAGAGTCAGAGCACAATAATTGGTGATTCTCACTTTATGGATGCTTTGTATCAGATACCCCCTCCCCACAAAACAACCACTCACTCTCATTGTCATGGAAACAAGGCAGATGCTTTCTACTAAAGTTGTTGCGGCTGCTGCTCGCTCCCTATCTAACTACTAAGGCCTGATGCAACTCTGGGTAATCAAAGCCCAAACAGATTACACCAGCAAAATTTCAGAAGTTAGAATGAATAAAATATTATTTGTATATGCACCTCAGTATTCCATCAAATACTGCTCATCACTTATTAGAAGCTTCCAACACCATTGTTGAGAATGCTATAATTTAAATTTCCAACAATGAAGCAAGGCATTGCAGTTTTTTTTTAAATGTAGAAAAGGATATCATTGCACTTTTGTTGGTATTCTGCAAGTAGGTGGCTGTAAGAAAAGGACAGGAGAAGGATTAGTTGAAAGTGCGCACATGACAAACAAACAAGACAGATTGCTGACTGGCAAAGGGGGAAAAATAACTCAAGAGACCAAATTCTAAACTGCATTTCTTGAATATCGTTGTCTGGTAATTACAGAAAATGGTCTCTTATGCTTAGAAGAAGAAAAGGGAAAGCATTCTCTTTTCCTTTTGAGCAAATATAAAGATATGTTTGAGATCTGATTTCTCACAGCAGGCAGACATTTTTGTTTTCATAAATATATCCCCAAAAGGGGGGATGTGGATCTATTTCACCCTGGTGACTAAACTGCTTCCAAGTAAGTATATCAACGGCTATAAACAGTAGAGGGGTGAGCCACACAATTGTGGGGGAACTGCTGCCCATGTGCTTAAAGTGACCACATACTATGCTCATAGCATCTAATCTAATCTAACATATTTTATCAGTCACATGAGACAGGCCACTATATAACTATGAATAAATGGATGATATCTTTAAACAGACATCTGAATGATACCTTTAATCAGTATCAAGGGATGGATGATACATTATATTTCCATTATATTTCTGATACATTATATTTCCATAAAAGTCATGATTTTGCACACAACTCAACAAAGATTCCACACTGCCCCATTTCCAGGCCTGAGAGTTAATAGCCTTGCATAGCTTTGAGCATTCAGGAAGATGACCATAGCCAAAGATATCCCATGCTTAATACACTGGATCTTCAGCCATCCCTCGATACTGATTATTTATTATTGTCATTTTCTATACATTAATTGGCAGGAATTACTGACATTTTACAGTACAAAATTGAATTGCTAGATTGTGGTGTCTACAGGATGTCCCAAAAAAGATGACATGAATGTAGCAATGTCATGATGCACACACCACTCATATATATTTGTATCCCAATGCAAATATATTGCAACATCTGTGGCATGATGTAAAAGGTTTGTCATCTTATTATCTCTTGCTTTCTCCATAAAGATCCCTTGATGCTACACTACCCTAGAAAGCAAAAAGTGATCCTTTACACCACCAGACCTATTCATGGGAAATCCATAGCTCATCTGCAGTTCTCCATCATCTAAGATTCTATTGCAAACATTTGGCAGGAAAATGCCTGGTATTTGACAGTGCAGTTTCTTGGGTCCTCTCCTAAGTAAAGGTGAGGATGGGAGGAAAATTTTGCTCCCATTCCAATCTTTAAACCCATACACCTGGCCAAATGTGCTCCAAATACTTGCTTTACCCCTTCTAACAATGTTATTGTGTCAAAAAGATACAATTTTGGACATTTTGCGGTGATATAATTGATAGGAGCAAGTTGTACCCATGCCTGACAAAAGGTTGTCTTATATTCTATTCTATTCTATTCTATTCTATTCTATTCTATTCTATTCTATGCCTCAGGAAGTGAAAACCAGCACACCAGCTGTGCTTGGAAGAAACTGATTTCAGTGAAAATTAATTAGTGGTTGGTATAAAATGGTTTCCAAAGAGTATTCAAGTAAAAATATTTCCAAACACTTTTTGAGAGTTGTCATAGGAATTTAATGTGAAAAGCATTGTTATCATAACAGCAAAGTATACCAGGTTGACATCTTTGCCACACCATCTTCCACAGTAGTGTTGGACATAACAGAACTCCCCAAATGTACTTCATCAGAACCTTATAGATTATAAAATGGATTATATTCCAGATTAGACTCCTTATGCTCACCATGCCCAATTTATTTGCACTATTATATATTCCTAGCCTCCCATCTAGACTACAAAAATAAAGCTTTTGTAGCAAAAATAGATAAAAAGATACTTACTCGGCATCAATAATTTTTTGTTTTAAAGCTATTAAGGCAGCAATATATTCGTTCAAATTCTGAAAAAAAAGATGACAAATGATTAAGAATATTTATTAGAGCTGTCAGACTTTGAAAATGATTTAGAGGAAGTGCTTGGACCTTGTACAATATTTTTTCTAGATGGGCTGCCTTCATCCACAGCAAAGAAGTGCAGCACTTGTGGAAATTCTGAACTGTTTTTCCAAATCACTGTCGAGGTTTGCCCTGTCATAAAATATTTTATAAAACTATTATATTATATATCATAACATATTTAAATCAAACTAGAGATTTGATAGAAGCATCTCTTGACATGACATTTTAAATTAGCTTTAATCTGTTGCAGTAATTTTATAAAAAGAAGCTAGAACGGATTAAACACCATTATAGGTAAGATTATATTAGAAAAATAAGGTAAACCAAACCAAAAAAATGCTGCAGAAGAAATGTGAATGAATTTGTGAACAGCTGTGAGCAAGTGAGAACTCTTTTTCTAAAGCTGTCGTCTTTTATCACCACAGTTTTCCTGGTCTTTTTTCTTTCATTAATTCCTTCGTCATCTATTTATTTTGAAGTTTAATCCTCCTCGTTCATGCTCTCCATATTATCAATCCACCTCAATGTACTTCTTTTGAACTAGTTATTCACTTCTCTATTCAGCATTCTCAGTCATTCAGCCTCCATTTACTGTTCATCTTATTTCTTCTCACTTTACTACACAGGCTTAAATACTCCATTCTCACAGTAATCAAACCCAATTGGATCGAGAGGGGAGGATTAAGTGCTCAGAAAGAAATATGGATATGGGAAGGCTTATTACTGTAGTAATAGAAAAGAGGTATGAAAGGATTACAGAAGACCTATCCCATCTAGTGCTACTGCCTCCTAGAATATGGAAAGCTGAATTCCCAGCATATGGCCTCAGGCTACTCTTAGTGTATTCATGTGTAATAAGACCTTGTTGAAAACACTTTCTTAGGGATTATTACGAAAATTTTGCATCTATAATCGAGAACTGTTGGGGCAAGAATAAAGAAGTGCCATATCTGACATCTGTCTCAGTTTTGGTAGTTTAGCAGCTCTCACATAATGCTGCGATAGAGAAGGTTACAGTAATTTGGGAACAGGTTGCCCAGAAAATTGGCTGCACCTGTGCTGCTTTCTTCCCTTCTCTTTAAACCCTCTCCCCAAGGACAGCATGGCAATATAAAAACTTTGCTATGAAATAACTGAGTGTGCATGGGAGAAGGAGAGAGAGGGAGTGGGAGGGGTGTTTAAAACTGTAACGCAGCTTAAAGCAGCTAAAATAGGGTGTTTTTCTCTAGCACTATTCACAAGTAGTAGGTAGATTAGCAGAAGTTGTAACAAGAGTGGGGAAGAGTGGAGAATATCAATAGTGAGTAATAGTTATGTGAGTGCTTGTGTGTATTTTTTAGGGTTACTGTTAGCTCTTCTGGTGTCTTGAACCCACCAAACTGGATATAGTTTAAAAGAAATTGTGACAAACACTAAGGGAGATAGTTATCAGGTCCCCTGTTCTTGACATGACTGGATGTAAGTAACTCTATTTGAAACTGATTTGTGCAGACAGGCTGAGTATTTTGCTGATATCCACCCTATTCACCATTATCAATCTTCAGTTTCTAGATCTCATTGAAATTGCTGTTATTTTTGATTGGAACAGCATTCCTATGTTTTTCTCAAAATAGCACAATCACATTTTCTGTTTCCATTTTTTCCCTTGATCACATTCATTTACAATGTTGCATAATTTTCTCCAAATTCATATTTTCCACTACTACCATTCATTACAACACAACATAAAATTATTGCCACGTTATAGATTTCTCCTTTCCTATGAACCACAACCATGACACCAATTCATATCCTCCGACTTTGTCTTTTCATAATTAAACCTACAGCTTTACTTCTTTACATGTGTTCAACTCTGTAATATTAGACTACCTTTATTTAGTAACCATCATTCCTTAAATATCACAGCTTATCTATTTTCTAACCTATTTTATTTATTTTACTTTTGTTGATTTTTCTCATTAAATCCTATCCTTAACTTATGAATTTATTCTTTTGAAATTCCAAGTTAAACTTTCATGCGCATTAGGTTCATCAAAAGTACCCATAAATATCAGACTTTACTGATTATTATTGCTCTGATCAATTTTCACTTAGGAGAGCAGTGGCGCACGTGGTTAGAACGCTGGGTTGACAATCTGCACATCCGTAAAAACCATTTTTACCACAATCACATTTCTATGCAGGCTAAGATCTCTAATCTATGAATTAATTTGCATATCTTTGAATATATTTGAAACATAATTTGCATATGTTTCCTATATTCCAGCAATGAAAAGGTGCAAGCCGTATACTGAATGGCTAATAATGCTTACTGGGATAGGGAATCATAATTCAACTTGATCAAGAATCAATGGAGAGAGTTCAGAGAGATGCCTATTCCAGGTGTCTATTTCTCAGATTCTAGGAATTATGGATAAGGATTCTACCACAAGTGAAGCTCAATACTTAGGTATGGCTGGCTTCTAAGAATTACCCCCAAACAGAAAGCTTTATTGAAACTGAGTGACCAGCTCCCTTTTATGACTTGTTTGGCCCAAAGTTTTATGAGCAGAACATTCAATAGACTGTGGATTTGTTATTTTGTCAAAAGTATGTGCAAAGATACTATACAAACATAATTGTTTCAGTTTATCTGCTAAACTGACTTAAGTATTTTTAATAGTAAAACAGAATGTACTTGGGTGAATGAGGCATCATAAACAGAACACTTGTGTCATCCAATATTGAGCAAAGCTACTTTCAATGGTATTAATTTTTGTATTTTGCTTCCATTTATCAAGCATCATATTAGCCTACAATAATCATGTGAAAAAAAAATCAATGAGGTATTGTAGAGAGATTAACAGGTTCATACAATTTCTACAGACTACTTTCAAGAAATGCTAGAATGACTAGAATTTTATTACATTCTTACTGAAAGATTTTGTTCTCTTAGACAAAAACAAAGATTTTATATCTTGGAAAGTAGACTAACAAAGCTTAACCGGAATAAAAAGCTGAAAATGCACTCTTGCTTTGTAAATGTAGTATAAGTAAATAAGCACTTTAGTAAAAATCAAAGATCATACAGAATTTAAATCAGCCTCTGGACCACAAAATACTTATTAAGCTCCTTATTGTAGGGAAGAGAGAGCGAGGGGAGGGGGGAGATAATTCTGCTGAGTCAGAGTTTCACTTGAAGGTCTAAATTGATGAAGAAAATTAATAAATAGCACTTTAATACAAGTAAGCGAATAATCATTTTCAGAAAGAACATTATTTTATGATGGCATGGAAAAGTGAAAAAAAGTCAAAGCCTAAGGTAAAAAAAATGAAGAGTACAATTAAAAAAGGACAAAAAAATATTCATATAAAAAGATAAGTTTGAGCTTCTAAACAATTCATTGGTTAAAAACAGACATCAAAGTAAATAAATGAAAGCAAAATATATAATTAAGAGATGATAGTGTCAAGGTTCCAAGTAATACATTCATAATAAACAGAGCTCTGAGGCAAGTAGGATATTTTGAAAACTTTTAAGATGAAAAACTTTAGGAATATGAATCAGTTCACTTTTCTTTCAGTGGTTCTTCTATAAACTAAGGACCACTAAAGAAAAGTGAACTGATTCATGTTCCTAAAGTGTTTTTTTCAACTTAAAGTATTTAAAATACCCAGACAACAGCATTTATTGTAAAACTCATGAAACTTCTTTATGATGAAATCCAATCTGATCATTTGGACATCAATGTCACTTGAAAAAAATGAATTCTAGTATTTTAAGGATACATTGATCATTAAAATCAGTAGGGATAGGTTCATAATGAGTAAAAGTTATAGACTGTAATATTAACATTGACTACTGTACACTTACACTTACATTATATTAAATCAGATGACCTGGCAAGGGGGCTTACTCTCAGGAAACCACAGGAAAGTAAAAACATACTAATAAAAAGGGCAATTTAAATACAGTATTCCTTGGTTACATTATACATACTTTTTCTGAGGTGACTTTAGATCTTAATCTTCTACAATAATGCTGATATACACATTCTGCTTCTAAGATTGGACAACATATTTACAATTGGCATTTTTTAAATTTCTCTGTTCAGAAATTGGCAGAACCTACAAAATACTAGGACATATGTGTAACATAATAAATATGTGGAAATTTGTGTTGCTTTAAAGGAAAATGATATTTCCAAGGAACTTAAATGAAAAATTTCAGCACAATTCAACAAGGGCACCTATCACCCCAACATTACATTGACTATCCAACGAGGGCAACAATCAGTGTATTCTTGAGATCAGAAAACAATAAAAAAATTGATAGGTTCAAGATACAGAGATTGGCTTAAGATCCAGAAGGAACTTAATGAAACTAAAAATTAAATAATAGAATAATAATGAGACAATATGATATGGAATGTTGATTAGAATATGATTGTAAAGTTAGGAGGAAAGGATTATAAATATTGTGCACATGATCTATATACCAAACTGACACACTGTATAAACTGAAAGATGGTTTTATTTATGTTGTATGTTATAAAAATAAAAAACTTTTAAAAAAACGATACAGAAGGAACTTGATAGACTTCAACACTGGGCCCTATTTAACAAAAAGAAATTCAATGTAGAGAAAATGAAGGTTTTATATTTAGGCACGAAAAACAAAATGTACAGGCATAGAATAGGTGGTACCTGGCTCCATAGTAATAAGTCCTAGTAGACAATCATTGAAATATGAGCCAGCAGTGTGCTGCAGCTGCCAAAAAAGCCAACACAATCCTTGGCTGCATTAATACAGGGATAGAATCAAGTTCATGTGAAGTGTTAATCCCACTTTATATGCCCTTGGCAAGACCAAACTTGGAATACTGCATTCAGTTTCAGTTGCCGTGATATAAAAAAGATATTGAGACTCTCGAAAGAGTGCAGAGAAAAGCAACAAAGATGATTAGGGGACTGGAGGCTAAAACATATGAAGAACGGGTTGCAGGAGCTGGGTATGTCTAGTTTAATGAAAAGAGGTGACACAATAGCAGTGTTCCAATATTTGAAGAGCTGCCACAAAAAAAGGAGTCTAGCGATTCTCCAAAGCACCTGAGGGTCGGACAAAAAGCAAGTGCTCAAGGAGAGAAGCAACCTAGAACTCGGGAGAAATTTCCTGACAGTGAGAACAATGGATCAGTGGGTTTCCTGCAAGAGCAAGGGGTTGGACTAGAAGACCTCCAAGATCCCTTCTGTTAAAACTGTCTCCTGATGAGCACAGAAGTGGACAGCTCACCCCATGCTGGAGGAAGCAAAGGTGTTTGGGAACTTCAAGAGAGCCCAAGGAAACCGAACCATTCCCCACACCAATTTGATCCACGCGCACTTCGCCCCGTCCCTAAAACACCGCCGGTCATGAATTCAATCAGGCCGTCTTAAAACAGGACTGCCCACTCCAGTAACCACCCCTCCCCACCCAGCACAACGGGGTGCCGCGGGCAAAGGGGCGAAAGATTAAGAGCTCCACCTGCTGAAGGGCTCCGCAGTTGGCGCAGGCCGCGGCCGCCTCCCCCGCGATCGCTGCCGTATTGGCCGCCGGCGGGGTCTCCCCGGGCATCATGATTCCCAACGCAGCGCAAGCGGCCCATCCGTCGCCCGTTCCAAAGCCTCGGGCGGTGGCGTCGGCGGCGGTAGCGGTAGCACGAATAAGAAGCGAAATCTTCCCGAGAAGCTAGCGCGACGCAAGAGGGAAGAAAGACCCTTCGCCGGCTCTGCGATTAGCTGTCTCGCGCAGTGCCTGATAAAAATAAAAATAAAAATAATGCCCGCAGCCCAATCGGCGGACTGTAACTCCATTTCCCCCCCCCCCCCCCCCACCCCCCCTCCCTTTCCTTTTTCTCAAATTGGGGGCTTGAAAGAAAGACGGGGGTTTTCGTCATTAATGTTTTTACCCCCGCCGGGGGGTTTTTTTAAAAAATTTTAAACCTCCCCAGCTTTTTTTTTTTTTTTTGCAAACGGATAGCAGGATGGAAATACGACCAGTAAATAAAATTTAACTTTTGTATTTCATTATAATCACACGTAAAGGTAAAATTTAATTTTAAATTAAAATTCCCTATGTTTTTTGGGAATGTGTTACTATGTTTCTCGAGGGTCAGATGTGATTTCCAGCCAAGAATAAATGAAATCTGGAACTGCATCAAACAAAAGCGAACTTTTTAAAATCCTATCGGAACCGGGATCCTAAGTGTATAAAAGACAGTAGCGACAGACATCATGTTCTGATACAAGGAGCGCGAAGGGGAGAAGCAATATTCCAAGGCAATCTCGAGGAGGAGAAATAATTCCAAAGAACAGAAGAAACTCGAGCAGGCTTGGAAGACTGCGCGTTAGGTATGGATATCAACAATGCAGTTTTCCCCTTTCTTTGCGCTTAGCATTTTGAAAAACATCCCTTGACTTGATGAAGAGTCTGGGGATCTCAACAGCTTGCAAAAGTTGTGACCTTTGAGTTGGTCGAAAAAAAGTATTGTCCTAATACACATTTTGAACTGATTTACAGATTTTGCTTTGGGATCATTGAAGCCCCTGTCACACAGCACCAACGGATGGAAAGAGGATGCAAAACGGAGAGAAACACTTGCCATCCGTTGGTTAACGCGATGCTTCCGTTCTGTATTCACTGCGTCCGTTTTTCATGCTCTCTATCCGTCCAGCATCCGTCTACTGACATTTCATCAGTTTTGAGCTGCACAAAACTTTTTGAGCGGAAAATGTATCCAACGCGTCCGTTCTACATCTGCTACGCATACGGGGAACTTCCGTTATACATCCGTAGTCATCCGTTATGCGTCCGCTATATCCGCTAGGCATCCGCTGCGCATCCACGCAACTCGCATCTGCTCCAGCGGAAAACGGACACAGGGATGAAGCGAAACGGACGCGGAACGGACATGCAGCGTTAGTAGCACGGACGTAGAAAGGATGAAAGCGGATGCAGCTCGCATACAAAGCATTAAAATGGAAAAAACGTTCGTATAGGGGACATATCTCGGATATTTAGGATGTCTGCAGGATGCCTAGAGGATGCAGAAGGACACCTAGCGGAAAACCTATATTTCCTATAAAAAGGGGGAGGAAATCATCTGGATCTCACTTTCAGTCCAGCAGCCCTGCGGTGCAGATCTCTTCAGCCTTCATCTTGCTCTTGCTCTTCCACAGCATTCAGTCATCTCCACCATGGATCGACACACACTCCTTTTGGTAGCCGCCATCGTTCTACAACAGTGTGAAGCCCTCTACAGGCTCTTTCACCTGTTTTACGCGAAGAAAAGGAGGCGTCCAAGAAGTGTCTGGGTCCAAAGATGGATTGCGATAAGAGCCGAGTACGGACTGTATAACAAGCTGATGGTGGAGCTGAGGAACGAAGACCCTTGTGCATTCCAGAACTTCATGAGGATGCCGCCAGCCACGTTTGACCACAGTTGTGCAGCGGCTGAGACCCAGGTTGACCAAGGCAAACACCAACTTCCATCCCAGCCTGGACTCTGGGCTGAAGGTGGCACTGACTCTGCGCTACCTGGCCTCAGGGACCACGTACAGGAGCATGCAGTACGCATGGAGGGTGTCACACACCATCAGCATTGTGGTCAGAGAAGTGGTGCAGGCCATCATCGAAGAATACATGGAGGAGCTCCTCCAGTGCCCCTCCACTGAAGAAGGCTGGAAGAAAGTTGCAGAACAGTGGTATCAGAAGTGGAACTTCCCCCACACCGTTGGAGCCATAAATGACAAGCACGTGGCCTGCAAAGCTCCAGCCAAGTCAGGGTCCACTTATCACAACTACAAGGGCTTCTTCAGCATCATCCTCTTTGCCATGGTCGATGCTGACTACAAGTTCATATACATCGATGCTTCAGGCAACGGGTCATCTTCAGATGCCCAGGTATACAACGCCAGAGACCTCAAGGAGGGGCTGGAACACAACCTTATCATGGGCTTCCCAGATCCAGAACCCCTGCCCAACGACACACAAGATGTGTCCTACTTCATCGTGGGGGATGACGCCTTCTCCCTCAGAACCTACCTCATGAAGCCCTACACTTCCAGATGTCTCACCCGTAGAGAGAGGATCTTCAACTACAGGCTGCACAGGGAAAGGCGGGTGGTGGAGAACGCCTTCGGCAACAGGTTCCAGGTACTTCTCACCACCATGCAGCATCGCCCAGAGACCAGGAGGAACATCATGGAAGCTTGCTGCATCCTGCACAATCTCATGCGCACCCGCTAGCCAGTCTTGCAGAACAGGCTTGCGGACCTCCAACAAGGCAATGGGGACATGGAGCCTGGGGAATGGAGGCAAGGG
Organism: Laticauda colubrina; assembly: GCA_015471245.1. Lineage (NCBI taxonomy): Eukaryota > Metazoa > Chordata > Lepidosauria > Squamata > Elapidae > Laticauda > Laticauda colubrina. The sequence goes on from BLBF01000031.1 coordinate 9,303,873, forward strand.
CGAAACCTGATAGATACTGTGGATGTGCAAGGCCCCAACAGAGCTTCACGTGAAGGGACGAAGCAGCGCAACCTCCTGAAACACTGGTGCAACTCCCCAGCTGGAGCGGTGGAGTGGCAAGACAGGATGATAGATGCTTAATGGATGCTTCCTTCAGCCTGTCTCATCACACTGATGAGATTTTGCCATGTATGTTGAGTGGCCCTACAATGAACAGGAATTTAATAAAGAGTTGTGTTTATGTTGAAATGTGTGGATCAATGATTAAATTGTTATTGATAATAAAGGGCCATAGGTGTGGCACCTGGGAGGGTGGACCATACAGTCCCACTATGCTTGCACTGGAGGCTTATCTATCCCACTGCTATTACTCATCCCACAGGTATCCCTGCCCATCCCACTGCTATCTTAACCCATCCCACAGCTATTACCCGTCCCACAGGTATCCCTGCCCATCCCACTGCTATCCTTACCCATCCCACAAGCATGCAAAGGCTTAAAACATTTCTAAAAGTTTCCACCAAGACTTTTTTGACTAAAAGAACTGAACCAAGTCTGTGAAGCAAAGATAATCTTTATTAATAACAATCTGTAAAAACAAAATGACCCAAGTAAAGTGTCCCAAGCAAAGATAAAGTCAACAGGTAGCAACCCAGTCTCTGGCACTCTTCTCAGTCACTCTGAAACGTGCCCATAGTCTCAGGGGTGAAGGATCCAGGTGCTGTGGAGGTAGCTGCTGCTGGAGTGCTTGTCTGAGGCACCATTGGGGTGCCTGGCCCCAAGAGGACAACAGGGGATGGTGTGTGGAGGAAGCTCTCAGAGAGCTGGCTCAGTCCTGTGATGTTGAGAGCCCCTTCCTCCATGACATGGGGTGTCAGCCCCAATACCGATGACAGATGTTCTGAGGCCGGGCTTGGCTGTGGGGTGGAGGAAGGAGGAGTGTAGTGGGGCTGTCTGGTCTGCAGGTGAGCGAGGTGAGGCGTCGGTGGCATCGGTGGCATCGGTGGCATTCGATGAATCTGTGCCTGGACTGGGAAGGGCTGCCTGTGCTGCTGGAACTCCTGATAGCCGTAGCCTTGGTAGGTGAGGGCCTATGGAAAGCCTTGGAAAGGCTGTGACATCATCTGGGGTGGAGGAGCAGACCTGGACTGGGTCAGAGCAGGTTCAGCTGGGCCTGGAGGGTTGTGCAGAAGACCGGTGATCCTCTCCTTTGTCATCTGGTACTGTGATTCAGACATGTCCAGGAGGGTCTGGTTGACGTAGGTGAGGAAGGGCTTGCGGTTTGAGGCTGGTATGTCGGTGTGTACCAGCTGAGAGAGGAGATCTATGCTGCTTTTGATGGTGTCCCTGATCTCCAGCAGGACAGTGTGGCTCTGTTCCTCCGGTCTGGCTCTCTGCCTGCTTTCTGTGGAGGTGGAGCTGGGGGTGGGTGTGGGTTGTTCTCTGGTGGAAGTGCCCTCTCCTTGGTCCCACTGCATCAGGGGGTCTTCCACGCGCTCCGCCACGGGGAGTGCAGCTGTCGGGGGGGTCTCCATTGTGGCACGCTCCACAGATACCTGCCTGGAGTCAGGAGCTGACTCACTGCCGGAAGAGGACTGGCTCTCAGCAGGCTGCCTGAGAGAGAGGGTTGTGAGAGGGGCTGCTCCTTGGTGGCGGATCTCACCTTCCAAGAAGCTGTACTTGGCCATCACATAGGTCTTCTGGTCGGTGAGCTTGACCGCGGCCTGGCCAGACTTCTTGAGGTGCAGCTTCCCATACCAGGTGTGCATGTGCTTCCACCACCTGAGGAGGACCTCTGAAGTGTAGCCCAGGCTCTCCGCCTTCTCTCTCCAAGCAGCCTGCTTCCTCTTGGTATCTCAATAGAGCCTGTGTCCCTTCCGCCAGAGGTACTCGTTCTCCCTCAGCCATTCGAGCACCTCATCCTCATGTTCCTCTTCGATGGAGTATTGCCTCCTCTCCCGTTCTTGCGTATGCCTCTTCCTCCCTCTGGCAGGGCCATGTGGGCCCTCATCAGAGGGGCTTCGAGGTTGTAGGAGCTGCTCCACCACACCACTACCACCACCAGCAGCAACAGCAACAGTAGCAGCAAAAGCAGCACCAGCAGCACCAGGATAAGCAGCAGCAGAGTAAGCACTAGCAGCACCAGCAGGACCAGGAGCACCAGCAGGACCAGGAGCACCAGGAGCAGCACCAGCAGAGTAAGCACCAGCAGAAGCACCAGCACCGGGAGCAGCGCCAACAGAGTAAGCACCAGCAGATGCACCAGCACCAGGAGCAGCACCAGCAGAGTAAGCACCAACAGAAGCATCAGCACCAGCACCAGGAGCAGCACCAGCAGAAGCCCCAGCACCAGGAGAGTCAGCCCGAGCAGCAGAAGCCCCAGCAGAAGCAGAGTCAGGGCCAGGGGGTGGGATGGTGGCCCTTTCCTTCTTGCCAGGGCTGGCAGAAGATTGCACAGGCTTCCTCTTCTTCCCCATGGTTGTTGGCTGGAGCTGTGTCTGGCAGCAGGTCTTTCCTCTGAATGGTGACCTGCTTGTGAGCTGCATCCTTTTATATCCGCGGGGCTGACACAATGCATCCTCCCCGCATGTGCAGTGAACACTTTGCATCTGCTAGGCATCCGCTAGGCACCCGCTAGGCATCCATCGGCCTATGTGACAGGCCCTTAAGCAAGACGGTACATTTTAATGGGAACTATAGGGCCGCCCTTAGCAAAACACAAAACCACAGGCAGAATTTATACCGAATCCAATCTGAGTCGGTCACTGGGAGCCTGGGACCAGAGGTTTATTCTTCCAAGCTTTTGGATTGGTGCTGGAGCCCATCCTCAAGGAACTTCCCTCTCTCTCTCTCTCTCTCCAGTGATCCCCTGACAGACTCAGATTGGATCCTGCAACATTATTCTGGGGCATATGTTTGCCTTAATTTGTGAGGATTCATACACTACAATGCATATATTTTGGGTAAGCAGAATAATTATATATTTGAAGATATGTTGAAGAAAGACTTTAAATGACCCTGTGGAAAAATTGAAGTGGTGCTCATAAGTCATGCTTCCAGAATGCTCACACCCAAGGTCTCCAAATCCAATCTTCTTGTATTTTCCCAGAAATCTGAAAGGAATTCTATGAATAATAAAAGTCCCCTGCTTTTATTTTAGTCCACAACATCTGGTTTTTTTCAGCTTCATTACCTATAATTCCTTCCTGAATTATATGTGAAAGATACAATAAAACCAATATAATATTTCTATAATGAAGAAGAGGAGTCAGATGAATCAAAAGACTTCTCTCTTCTTCATTGTAAAAAATACTCCATTGGTTTTTGCGAGGTTAGTTCATAGCAAATATTCCATTGGTTTTTGAGACTATAGTAGTTCATAGCAAACTGCTTTGATGAATAATGACTAACAGCTGGAATCAAAAGAAGTGTGTACTTATCTTGATTGGAACCTGAGTTTTTCCCCCAGACCAATTAGGCCTTATCTTTCTGAGCATTTGTACTTTCCTCTTGCACCTGAGTTAGTAATTAGCAATCATGAGAAGTGAATTGTGATTGTGTCCTGACCACCTGTGCCTTGTTTTTTTCCCCTATGGTGCACCCTTTTAGAAATCAGGCATAGCATGGTCCTTGCCTGTTCTTAGATCCAAATAATACAAGATACGCTTTGGGAAGTGTCGTATCATTGAACTTTGCAATGATCAGAGATCCATAATAGGCCCCATAGGTTACAGAACAGTTACAGAAATTTGTTGCTGTTTGGGCTGCCTGGTAAATTAGAGGATAAAAACTAAATTTAAAAAAATGTCAGGTTATTGCCCAGTCCATTTCTTTAAACTTTGTCTATAGCAGAGTGAAAGGTCTGAGTGGAAAAAATGCACATTCCTCAGAATTTTTTTTACAATATCTTTATAATTGGATTTCTTGATAAGTATAAGATGCTAAATCAAAAAGTGAATCTACCCATCCAAAGATTCAAGCTGTGTTTAGGTATATTGGGAGAAATTAGTGTATTTTGGAAACTGAAGTTTTGTTTAAAAAAAAATATTAAATTGTTTGTTACTCAGTTGTCCAGTTTACTTCCAACTCTTCATGATCTGATGTATATAATTTTGCCAGGATTGTCAAATCATTTTTTTTTTACTATTGAATAGTATACCAATTTTTTCACTCTCCTTTTACCCTTTACTTATAGATACCTTAAGGTATCTATAATAAGCATTTATTTTCAAGATCTGACATATAATAAACCATAGGATGGTTTAATTTTTAAAAACTAAATCTGACATTCCCAAAGTGTTACCAAGTTGGTGTTGACTTTTAGCAACCACATATGATTTTCTCCATGATGATCTGTTCTCAGTCTGATCTTTCAGGCTTTCCAATAGTGTACTGATTGCTACTCTAATTCAGTCCCTTCACGTTGCTGCTGGCTGTCCTCTTTGCTGTTATTTCACCTTTCTCAGCAGCAAATTTTTTCACAAGATGCCCCAAATATAATACTTTAAGCATGGTAATGTGTGTCTCAATTGAGAGCTCTGATTTGATTTATTCAGTGATCCATTTGTTTGTTTTCTTGCTTACCCAGAGTTTTTTCAAGTTTCAAAAATAATCTTTCTATCCTGTTTCTTCGGAGTCCAAGAGTTCTGATCTTGGTAGATATTACATCTTGGCATTTGAATATGTTATCCAAGGCCTTCATGGCTACTGTCTGTGATGTATTTCTCGATTATTGATTCCAGAAACTATCTGCCACTCCAATATCTTCATTGTCAATTCTAAGGCTGGTTCCTGTATCTGTCATTAATTTGGTCATCTTTATATTTATCTTAATCCCACTTTTGTTTCAGAGTGCTCCTTGACTTTCATTAATAGAGTCTGCACATCACATTCCTTGTAGGAAACTGCAACACAGTGTCAAAAATCCTTCCTTCCTTCCTTCCTTCCTTCCTTCCTTCCTTCCTTCCTTCC
>BLBF01000031.1:9308853-9345710 GCA_015471245.1 Laticauda colubrina
TCCTTCCTTCCTTCCTTCCTTCCTTCCTTCCTTCCTTCCTTCCTTCCTTCCTTCCTTCCTTCCCTTCCTTTCCCTTCCCTTCCCTTCCCTTCCCTTTCCTTTTCTCTCCTTTCCTTTTCTTCCCCTTTCTTCCTCCTTCCCTCCCTCTCTCCCACTTTCCCATTGACTTAATAAAAAAGGGTGCTACACAGGTTAGGGTGGACATGTGAGGTTAAGAGGAATGGAAAGAGTGTATGAGGGTACATGAAATATGTCATGGGGATCAAAAAGGGCACAGGATGCAACTGTGATTTGGGAAGTGTACACAAGAGGTGATGCATGGGTCAGGGAGGGAATGGTTGGGAAGCGTTGTAGCTTAGAAAAGCTTTGTGTAGTGCATGAGAAGCCATGCAGGTTGGGGAGAACATGCAGGAGTGTGGTGTGAGTTGAAGGGCACATAGAAGTGCAGTGCAAATCAGAAACATACAGGGTTGCATGATGGGATGCAGTGCAGGTTGGGAAGAGTGTGGTGTGATGGAGTGTGAAAATTGAAGTTGGGGGAGAATCACCTGAGCAACTTGCAACCTTCAATGAAGAAGCCAGCAATTGCCTTGGGAGAAACTATGGAGGATTGTTGGAAATGAGGATGATGTGACTATGGTTGACCATAGTAGCATGGCAATACTGAAGCAACAGCAGTGCAGTGGTGCTGAACTGGCCACAACTTCCCAAATTTCTTTTCCACAGAAGTCCTGGATTTGGTGGTATTCTGTAATTTAGTTCATTTGAGATATGTGATACAAAATTTGTTACCCTATGATGCACTATTTCACCCAATTGAAGGCTACAAATAGATATATGAGTATTTCAGTAGTACATAAATGTGCTCAACACTGTAACATGGAAACAGGTTGGTTTTCTTGTTCTATTGTAGCTGTATCTAGGACTTGCATACGAACAGTCCACAATCTGTTGTACAGTTAGCCCCTGCCTCCATCTTTGCTGTTATAATTGAATACTTCCTCATACCATTAATATAGTCAGTTTGATTTCTGTATTTATCTATGTATATATAGGCATCTTTTTGATTGTTGAGAAACATATTAAAAACATGTATTAGCAATATAGAAATATGATAGAAATGTGTAAGTTATTCTCCTGCTTCATGTCAATTTCATGGGCTATGCAATACAACTTTTTTTTTCTTCTCAAGATTATTTCTTTGACATTCCAGTTTCCAATCAGAAGCAACAATTATCCATAGTGAAAAAAATGCAGAACAATGTACCTTACTAGTTTTCCAGGACCATTTAGCATGCTTTGACACCATCATGGTTTGTTTTTGGAATGTCTGGCAGATAGGACTCAGGAACACTGTTTAAAAGTATGTCTGTTCCTTTCTATTGGCCACATTCAGAAAGTGATGTGAGGGGCTAATTTTATAACTAGGCTATTGCTCTATAGTTTCCCACAGGCAGTGGCATCTATAAAAAATCATAATGGCAAGAAAACAGTGATGTAGAAAACACTCATGGGATATTTCATTAAACCATTTGCAAGTTCTACATGTCTGTTTCAAGATGGAAAAATTATTAGTAAATAGAAATCTGGATTCAGAAATTGAAATTGTGAATTCTTGTTTGTTTTAATGCTTTTGGTGGGAGATAAACAAAACAGATAAAGTAAGAAAACACAAAGAACATTTTATCAGTGGATTTTTATTTGTAGCAGTTTCAAGGAAAGTTTGACATTCCAGACAACATACTGCAGATGGCACCAAAGATTGCACCAGAGCTTCTATTCGGTATTATAATAGCACTGTTGAAGTAGCAACCTGCAGAAAAAGTTGGGGGCAGCCTGATAACTCTAATAAAGGAAATTCCAGTCCAATAATGATTCTCCTATCAGTCCACTTCATCTCATAAATCTGTATTTAGAGAGAATTGTACATTATTATCTCTGTCAGTGTTATCATAATAACTGATGGTAATTAACTAGCATGGAGGAAAAATGATGCTGATAGTAAACCTGTTACATAAAGACCTTTTAAACAGAAAGGAAAAAGGGGGAAAAGAAAGCAAGGAAAGAACCATTAACAAGACTGAGTAAATATATCTGATGGTAGTCTGGCAAATATCTCCTTCCAAGTGTAGGCATTTATGTTATTGATAATAAATGGTAATTTACTGCCATGTTGTTCTGTGTCTGAAAGAAACTACTGAGTTTAATAAACTAAAATGACAGGAAGAACACATTCACTGACAGAATTACACTAACTGAATGTTATGGAAATATCGTCCTGGAGTCATACTATTGTTCTCTGAATCAAAGACCACAGTAAAATGGATTTATAGTCCCAAATTTGAAAGTAGCCAAAAGAGAAAAAAAGTTGAAGTGTTGTTGAACTGACAAGATGACAAAGAAGAACTTTTAATACAGTGTTGTGGCCAGGATTATTTTATGGCAGAGTTCCTCAACATTTGCAGACCTCCCTGGGGGTGAGCGGGAGGAAGGAAGATGGTTCTCTGTTAGCAGAGGGCATATGCACCCTCTGATCACCCAAATGGAGTTGCCTAAGTTGATTCACTGTTTTGCAGCTGCTTTAGGTGCTACTAGATTTGGGGGTCTTCCTATATCTTCACATAGTAGCCTAGCCCTAGCATATATTCTGCTTATTAGAAAGACATCATTTCTTCAGTGGGAACTTGTAGCATCTTCTAGAATAGGGGTGTCAAACTGGTGGTCCACGGGCTGGATGCACCACATGCAGGCCATGCTCGGCCAGATATATCACATGATTGCAACATGACCAGTGGTGGAATTCAATTTTTTTTACTACCGGTTCTGTGGGCGTGGCTTATTTGGTGGGCATGGCTTGATAGTCATGTGACTGGGTGGGTGTGCTGGGTGATCATGTGACTGGGTGGGCATATGCTTGGTGGTCATGTGATGGGGTGGGTGTGGCCAACTCAATGTCACTCACATCAAGGGGTGCCTCACCTGGCCCCTCCTCTCTCAGCCATTCCTTGTCACTCAGCCTCAACTTATATATAGTTCTGTAAAAATGTTCACCTTTCTTTGACTTTATTATCTGCATACTATAGATGTACTTTCATGGACCACTGAAAGGAGGAAATGGCTCACATGCTTTACTCAAGAGTGTGATAGGCAACAGGCTTTTAAGGGGCTACCACAAAGAAAGGGGAGGGATGTATTTTCCAAAGAAGCAGAATGCAAACAAGAAGCAATGGATGGAAACTGAACAGATGAGCAATCTAAAACTAAGGAGAAACTTCCTGACATTGAGAACAATTAACCAGTGGAACTGCCTGTCTCCAGAAGTTCTGGGTGCTCCAACACTGGAAGTTTTTCAGAAAAGACTGACAGCCATTTCTCTGAGATGGTATAGGATTCACCCCAAGGTCCCTTCTCAGTATTATTCTGACCTCTTTCCCAGGATTTCTACTCAGAATTTGGGATCCTCAGTTTTCTTGCCTGAGCTGGGGGTTGGACTAGAAGACCTCCAAGGTCCCTTCCAACTCTTGTTAAATACATGTGTATTTTATGCTCTGGACTATTGACATTGAATGCATGTAAACCCTGAAAAATATGTGGTAGCCCTGCGCAAAAGAAAGTCAGAAAAATCACTCAAAGTGTAGGGACAATGTAAAATATTAACACATGATAAATAATGGAACAATTAAAAATAATAACACACAGTTTTATCTCTCTCTGTTCCTATTTTCTCTCTCTCTCTCTCTCTCTCTCTCTCTCTCTCTCTCTCTCTCTCTCTCTCTCTCTCACACACACACACACACACACACACACACACACACACACACAGAGCCCTTAACAGACAAGCATTTTGGAAGCAGCTCCTTAAAATTTCTCCAAGGCTAGAGTGGATTCCCCCACCCCCTCTCTCAGACCACATTCCTTCTCACTCCAGGCACTTTACTCATGCGACGAAAGCGATACTTGCAGCACCCATGCCTTTCTTCCTTTCCCCCGGGGAGAAAGAGGACGTGGGGAACAGAAAGCTAGGAGAGTGACATAGTAAGTGACCGGGCAACTGGGTTGGGGGTGTGGCCAGCCAGGGGTTGCCACCAGTTTGGCAACCCATGCCAAATAACCACAACTGGTTTGCCTGAGTAGGTGCGAACTGGTTGAATACGACCTCCGAACGTGATGCTGTGAGTTTGACACCCATGTTCTAGAATCATCCAACCGTATTTGTGCTAAAGTAATGATAATGTTTATAGCATTGTAATGGCTGGGTAATGCTTGATAGATGCTGTGTGTTACTATTGAGTTAATAGTCCTAGCAGACAATCACTTAAGGTCCTGTCACACTGCCCAATGGATGCAAAACGGACACAACGGACGAGCAAAAAGTTCCATCTGTTGTTATCCGCTCTCAAAAGGGGCAAAAATTTGCATAACCAGAGCGGATAACACGGACGCGGGGAGGATGCAGAGCGGATGGAAAACGGATGCGGAACAGAAGCCTAGCGTATGGAAGTGGATGAGAGCGGATGGCACATCCGCAGGGCTTCCGGGGGGCCTTAGCAAAGCGGACGCGGAACGGAAAGAGCGGATGCACAGAGGATGCACAGTGGATGAAGTGGATGAAGAGCGGAAGCCTAGCGGATGCACAGCGGAAGCCTAACGGATGCCTGCCGTTAATTGCGCATGCGGGGGGGATGCATTGTGCAAGCCCCCCGGATATAAAGGGAAGCAGCTCGCACGTGGCCAGCATTCGGAGGAAAGACCTGCTGCAGGATACATCGAGTCCTTGCCTGCCCTGCCTGCCTGCATGCCTTCCTGCAAGCCTTGCTGCCAGCCTTCCTGCCAGCCTGCCTCCAAGCCTCCTGGCCAGCCTCCCTGCCAGCCTTGCTGTCTGCCTGCCTGCCAGCCTTGCTGCCAGCCTGTCTTCCAGCCTCCCTGCCAGCCAGTCCGCCTGCCAGCCTTGGTGCCTGCCTGCTTGCCAGCCTTGCTGCCTGCCTGCCTTCCTGCCAGGCTTCGTGTCAGCCTTCCTGCCAGCCTTCCTGCCAGGCTTCCTGCCAGCCTTGGTGCCAGGCTTCCTGCCAGCCTTGGTGCCAGCACAACCATGGGGAAGAAGTCTCAGCAACCTGCCGCCATCCCTGGCAAGAGGGACAGGGCCACCCTCCCGCCCCCTGTCCCTGACTCTGCTTCTGCTGGGGCTTCTGCTGAAGCTGCTTCTGGCAGTGGTGCTTCTGCTGCGTACTCTAGTGAAGCTGCTGCTGGTCCTGCTCGTGCTCCTGGACTTGCTCGTCCTGCTCATTGCTCCTGGACTTGCTCGTACAGCTCGTACTGCTTGTGCTCCTGGTCTTGCTCGTACTGCTCATGCTCCTGGTCCTGCTTGTGCTCCTGGTCCTGCTGGGGCTCCTGGTGATTACTCTGCTGCTGCTGATCCTGGTCCTGCTGATCCTGCTGCTGCTGCTGCTGGTGATGATGATGATGATCCTGTTGCTGCTGCTGCTGCTGCTGATGATGATCCTGCTGGTGGTGATGATGATGATGATGATGATGATGATGATCCTGCTGGTGCTGCTGCTGGTGGTGGTGTGGAGGAGCAGCCCCAACCACTTGGGAGCCCCTCTGATGAGGGCCGATCTGGTCCTGGCAAAGGGAGGAAGAGGCATATGCGGGGACGGGAGAGGAGGCAATACTTCATTGAGGAGGAACACGAGGATGAGGTGCTGGAGTGGCTGAGAGAGAATGACTATCTGTGGCGGAAGGGACACCGGGTGTACAGGGACACCAAGCGGAAGCAGGCTGCTTGAAGATAGAGGGTGGAGAGTATGGGTTACACGTCAGAAGTGCTCCTCGGCTGGTGGAAACATATGCACACCTGGTACAGGAAGCTGCACCTGAAGAAATCTGGCCAGACCACAGTAAAGCTGATGGACAGAGAGACCTACGTCATGGCCAGGTGCAGCTTCCTGGAGGGTGAGATCCACCACCAAGGAGCCCCAGGAGCCCCTCTGTCTACCTTCTCTCTCCGGCAGCCTGCTGTGACCCAGTCCTCTTCCGGCCGAGAGTCAGTCCCTGTCTCCAGGCAGGTTTCTGTGGAGCATGCCACGGCGGAGAACCCGCGGACAGCTGTTGTCACCGTGGTGGAGCGCGTGGAGGACTCCCAGGTGCGGTGGGAGAGAGGAGACATCGAGTCAACCACAGTCGTAGCCGCATCCACACACCCCAGCTCCGCCTCCACAGAAAGGCAGAGAGCCAGACACCAGGAGGGGCAGATCCACACTGTCCTGCTGGAGATCAGGGACACCATCCGCACCAGTATAGATCTCCTCTCTCAGCTGGTCAGCACCGACTCCTCATCCTCCAACCGCAAGCCCTTCCTCACCTATGTCAACCAGACCCTCAAGAACATGGACGAACCCCAGTGCCAGGTGGTGAAGGACCGGATCACGGAGCTGCTTCACAACCCTCCAGACCCAGAGGAACCTGCTCCCACCCAGTCCAGGTCTGCTCCTCCACCCCAGGTGATGTCCCTCCCATACCAAGGCTTCCCACAGGCCCTCACCTACCAGGGCTACGGCTACCAGGAGGTCCAGAAGCACAGGCAGCAGCCCTTCCCAGTCCAGGCACAGAGTCATCGGGCGACACCATTGCCACCAGTTCCACGGATGCCACCGATGCCACCCACGACAATGATGCCACCGACGACGGCAATGCTACCCACGCCAGTCCTCACTCAGCTGCAGACCAGACAGCCCCACTACACTACTCCTTCCTCCACCCCACAGCCAAGCCCAGCCTCAGTACATCTGTCATCAGTACTGGGGCTGACACCCCATGGCATGGAGGAAGGGGCTCTCAACATCACAGGACTGAGCCAGCTGTCTGAGAGCTTCCTCAACACACCTGGCCTCTCGGGGCCAGGCACCCCAATGACGATACAGACCAGCACTCCAGCACCACCCACCTCCACAGCACCTGGACCCTTCACTCCTGAGACTGGGCACACCTCCGAGTGACCAATAAGAGTGCCAGAGACTGGGTAGCTGGCTACCTGTAGAGTTTATTTGGACACTTGACTTGGGTCATTTTTGTTTTACAGCTTGTTGTTCAATAAAGTTTATCTTTGATTCACACACTTGCTTCATTTCTTTTTTTTAATAAAGTCTTGGTGGAAACTTTTAGAATTGGCTTAAGCCTTTGCATGCTTGTGGGATGGGTTAAGATAGCAGTGGGATGGGCAGGGATACCTGTGGTATGGGTAATAGCTGTGGGATGGGCAGGGATACCTTTGGGATGGGTAATAGCTGTGGGATGGGTAAGGATACCTTTGGGATAGATAAGCCTCCAGTGCAAGCATAGCGGGACTGTATGGTCCACCCTCCCTGGTGCCACACCTATGGTGCTTTATTATCAATAATAATGTAATAATCATCCACACATGTCAACACAAACACAACTCTTTATTAAACACCCTGTTCATTGTAGGCCCACCCAACATACATGGCCCAATCTCATCCGTGTGATGAGACAGGCTGAAGGAAGCACTCATTAATCATCTATCATCCTGTCTTGCTACTCCACTGCTCCAGCTGGGGAGTTGCACCAGTGTCTCAGGAGGTTGCGCTGCTTCTTCCCTTCACGTGAGGCTCTGTTGGGGCCTTGCACATCCTCAGTGTCTATCAGGTTTCGCCCTTGCCTCCATTCCCCAGGCTCCATGTCCCCATTGCCTTCTTGGAGGTCCACGAGCCTGTTCTGCAAGACTGGGTAGCGGGTGCGCATGAGAATGTGCAGGATGCAGCAAGCTTCCACGATCCTCCTCACGGTCTCTGGGCGATGCTGCATGGTGGTGAGAAGTACCTGGAACCTGTTGGCCAGAATGCCAAAGGCGTTCTCCACCACCTGCCTTGCCCTGGACAGCCTGTAGTTGAAGATCCTCTCTTCATGGGTGAGGTGTTTTGAAGTGTATGGCTTCATGAGGTAGGTTGTGAGGGAGAAGGTGTCATCCCCCATGATGAAGTAGGGCACATCTTGCGTGTCGTTGGGCAGGGGGTCTGGATCTGGGAAGCCCATGATGATGTTGCCTTCCAGCCCCTCCTTGAGGTCACTGGCATTGTATACCTGGGCATCTGAAGATGACCCGCTGCCTGAAGCATCGATATACATTAACTTGTAGTCAGCATCGACCATGGCAAAGAGGACGATGCTGAAGAAGCCCTTGTCGTTGAAATAATTGGAGCCCGACTTGGGTGGTGCTTTGCAGGCCACGTGCTTTCCATCTATGACTCCAACGGTGTGTGGGAAGATCCACCTCTGGTACCACTGCTCTGCAATTTTCTTCCATCCTTCATCAGTGGAGGGGCACTGGAGGAGCTCCTGCAGGTATTCTTTGATGATGGCCTGCACCACTTCTCTGACCACAATGCTGATGGTGTTGTGTGGCACCCTTCAGCCATACTGCATGCTCCTGTAGGTGGTCCCTGAGGCCAGGTGGCGCAGAGTGAGTGCCACCTTGAGCCCAGGTTCCAGGCTGGGCTGGAAGTTGGTGTTTGCCTTGGTCAACCTGGGTGTCAGCCGCTGCACAACTTCGTCAAACATGGCTGGAGGCATCCTCATGAAGTTCTGGAATGCCTGAGTGTCTTCGTTCCTGAGCTCCACCATCAGCTTGTTGTACAGCCCGTACTCTGCTCTTCTCCTGATCCATCTTCGGACCCAGACGCTTCTTCGCCGCCTCCTTTTCTTCCCATAGTAGAGTTCACAGAGCCTGTAGATGGCTTCGCACTGTTGCAGAAGGATGGTGGCTTCCAAAAGGACTGTGTTTCGATCCACGGTGGACATGACTGGATGCTGTGGAAGAGCAAGAGTCAGATGAAGGCTGCAGAGGTCTGCACAGCTAGGCTGCTGGTCTGAAAGTGAGATTCAGGTGAGTTGCTCCCCCTTTTTATAGGCAGTATAGGTGTCCCTTTGCATCCTCTAGGCATCCTGTAGACATCCTTAATATCCGAGATAGGTCCCCCCTGCGAACGTTTTTTCCGTTTTAAGCCCATGTCACACTGGCCAACGGATACAAAAAGGACACAGCGGACGAACAAAATGTTCCATCCGTTGTTATCCACTCTTAAAAGGAGCAAAAATTTGCATAACCGGAGCGGATAACATGGACGCGGGGAGGACGCAGGGCGGATGCAAAGTGGATGCGGAACGGAAACCCAGCGGATGGAAGCGGATGCGAGCGGATGGCGCAATCGCAGGGCTTCCGTGGGGCCTCAGCGAAGCGGACGCGGAACGGATACAACGGATGCAGAACGGACGCCGAATGGATGAAGCGGATGCACAGCGGATGCACAGCGGATAAAGCGGATGCACAGCGGAAGCCTTGCGGATGCACAGCGGAAGCCGAACGGATGCCGAGCGTTAATTGCGCATGCAAGGGGGAAGCACTGCATAAGCCCCCCGGATATATAGGGTAGCAGCTCGCACGTAGCCAGCTTTCCGAGGAAAGACCTGCTGCTGGACACTTCGAGTTCCTTGCCTGCCCTGCCTGCATGCCTGCCTGCCAGCCTTGCTGCCTGCATGCCTTCCAGCCAGCCTTGGTGCCTGCCTTCCTGCCAGGCTTTCTGCCAGGCTTCCTGCCAGGCTTCCTGCCAGCCTACCTGCCAGGCTTCCTGCCAGGCTTCCTGCCAGCCTACCTGCCAGCCTACCTGCCAGGCTTCCTGCCAGCCTTCGTGCCTGCCTGCCAGCCTTCGTGCCTGGCTTCCTGCCAGCCTTCCTGCCAGCCTTGGTGCCTGCCAGCCTCCCTGCCAGCCAGCAACCCCACAACCATGGGGAGGAAGCGAAAGCCTCAGCAACCTGCCGCCATCCCTGGCAAGAGGGACAGGGCCACCCTCCCGCCCCCTGCCCCTGACTCTGCTTCTGCTGGGGCTTCTGCTGAAGCTGCTCCTGGCGGTGGTGCTTCTGCTGGTGCTGGGGCTTCTGCTGGTGCTTACTCTGTTGAAGCTGCTCCTGGTCCTGCTGGTCCTGCTGGTCCTGCTCGTGCTCCTGGACTTGCTCGTCCCGCTCGTGCTCCTGGTCTTGCTCGTCCTGCTCGTCCTGCTCATGCTCCTGGTCTTGCTCGTCCTGCTCGTCCTGCTCGTGATCCTGATCCTGCTCGTACTCCTGGACTTGCTGGCCCTGCTGGTGCTTACTCTACTGCTGCTGATCCTGGTCCTGCTGCCCCTGCTGCTGCTGATCCTACTGCCGCTGC
The DNA here is from genome assembly GCA_015471245.1 of Laticauda colubrina. NCBI lineage: Eukaryota > Metazoa > Chordata > Lepidosauria > Squamata > Elapidae > Laticauda > Laticauda colubrina. The sequence continues at coordinate 9,319,073 of BLBF01000031.1, forward strand.
TGATCATACTGCCGCTGCTGCTGCTGCTGCTGCTGCTGATGATGATGATTATGATCCTGCTGGTGAGGATGATGATGATGATGATGATGATTCTGCTGGTGCTGCTGCTGGTGGTGGTGGTGTGGAGGAGCAGCCCCTACTACCTGGGAGATCCTCTGATGAGGGCCCATCTGGTCCAGCCAAAGGGAGGAAGAGGCGTATGGGACAACTGGAGAGGAGGCAATACTATATTGAGGAGGTGCACGAGGATGAGGTGCTGGAGTGGCTGAGAGAGAACGACTATCTGTGGCGGAAGGGACACCGGCTGTACAGGGACACCAAGCGGAATCAGGCTGCTTGGAGAGAGAGGGCAGAGAGTATGGGTTACACTTCGGAGGTGCTCCTCGGCTGGTGAAAACATATGCACACCTGGTACGGGAAGCTGCACCTCAAGAAATCTGGCCAGGCCACTGTGAAGCTGACAGACAGCGAGACCTACGTCATGGCCAGGTGAGGTGGAGGGTGAGGTCCGCCACCGAGAAGCACCAGCAGCCCCTCTCACGACCCTCTCTCTCCAGCAGTCTGCTGAGAACCAGTCCTCTTCCGGCCGAGAGTCAGTCCCTGTCTCCAGGCAGGTTTCTGTGGAGCGTGCCATGGCGGAGAACCCGTAGACAGGTCTGGTAAGCATGGTGGAGTGCATAGAGGACTCCCTGGTGCGGTGGGAGAAAGGAGACATCGAGTCCACCACAGTCCTAGCCGCATCCACCCCCCCTCAGCTCCGCCTCCACAGAAAGGCAGAGAGCCGGACAGCAGGAGGGGCAGAGCCACACTGTCCTGCTGGAGATCAGGGACATGATCCGCACCAGCATAGATCTCCTCTCTCAGCTGGTCCAAACCAACTCCTCATCCTCCAACCGCAAGCCCTTCCTCACCTATGTCAACCAGACCCTCAAGGAAATGGAGAATCCACGGTACCAGCTGGTGAAGGACCGGATCACGGAGCTGGTTCACAACCCTCCAGACCCAGAGGAACCTGCTCCCACACAGTCCAGGTCTGCTCCTCCACCCCAGGTGATGTCCCTCCCATTTCAAGGCTTCCCACAGGCCCTCACCTACCAGGGCTACGGCTACCAGGAGGTTCAGCAGCACAGGGAGCAGCCCTTCCCATTCCAGGCACAGAGTCATCGGGCGACACCATTGCCACCTGTTCCACTGATGCCACCGATGCCACCCACGACAATGATGCCACCGACAACAGCGATGCCACCCACGCCAATGATGCCACCCACGACAGTCCTCACCCAGCTGCAGAGAAGACAGCCCCACTATACTACTCCTTCCTCCACCCCACAGCCAAGCCCGGCCTCAGTACATCTGTCATCAGTACTGCGGCTTACACCCCATGGCATGGAGGAAGGACCTCTCAGCATCACGGGGCTGAGCCAGCTGTCCGAGAGCTTTCTCAACACACCGTCACCTGTTGTCCTCTCGGGGCCAGGCACTCCAGCACCACCCACCACCACAGCACCTGGACCCTTCACCCCTGAGACTGGGCACACCTCCGAGTGACCAAGAAGAGTGCCAGAGACCGGGTAGCTGGCTACCTGTGGACTTTATTTGGACGCTTGACTTGGGTCATTTTTTTTTTACAGCTTGTTGTTCAATAAAGTTTATCTTTGATTCACACACTTGCTTCATTTCTTTTTTAAAAAAAAAGTCTTGGTGGAAACTTTTAGAATTGGCTTAAGCCTTTGCATGCTTGTGGGATGGGTTAAGATAGCAGTGGGGTTGGCAGGGATACCTGTGGAATGAGCAGGGATACCTTTGGGATGGCTAATAGCTGTGGGATAGATAAACCTCCAGTACAAGCATAGTGGGACTGTATGGTCTACTCTCCCAGGTGCCACACCTATGGCCCTTTTTTATCAATAACAATGTAAGCATTGATCCACACATTTGAACACAAACACAACTCTTTATTAAACGCCCTGTTCATTGTAGGCCCACCCAACATACATGGCCCAATCTCATCCGTGTGATGAGACAGGCTGAAGGAAGCATCCATTAAGCATCTACCATCCTGTCTTGCCACTCCACCGCTCCAGCTGGGGAGTTGCACCAGTGTTTCAGGAGGTTACGCTGTTTCTTCTCTTCATGTGAGGCTCTGTTGGGGCCTTGCACATCCTGAGTGTCTATCAGGGTTCGCCCTTGCCTCCATTCCCCAGGCTCCATGTCCCCATTGCCTTGTTGACGGTCCACAAGCCTATTCTGCAAGACTGGGTAGCGGGTGCGCATGAGATTGTGCAGGATGCAGCAAGCTTCCATGATCCTCCTCACGGTCTGTGGGCGATGCTGCATGGTGGTGAGAAGTACCTGGAACTTGTTGGCCAGGATGCTAAAGGCGTTCTCCACCACCCGCCTTGCCCTGGACAGCCTGTAGTTGAAGATCCTCTCTTCACGGGTGAGGAGTCTGGAGGTGTAGGGCTTCATGAGGTAGGTTCTGAGGGAGAAGGCGTCATCCCCCACGATGAAGTAGGGCACATCTTGCGTGTCGTTGGGCAGGGGGTCTGGATCCGGGAAGCCTACAGTGAGGTTGCCTTCCAACCCCTCCTTGAGGTGACTTGCGTTGTATACCTGGGTATCTGAAGATGAGCCATCGCCTGAAGCATCGATGTACATGAACTCGTAGTCAGCATCGACCATGGCGAAGAGGACGATGCTGAAGAAGCCCTTGTAGTTGAAATAAGTGGACCCCGACTTGGCTGGAGCTTTGCAGGCCACGTGCTTCCCATCTATGGCTCCAACGGTGTGGGGGAAGTTCCACCTCTGATACCACTGCTCTGCAACTTTCTTCCATCCTTCTTCAGTGGAGGGGCACTGGAGGAGCTCCTCCTTGTATTCTTCGATGATGGCCTGCACCACTTCTCTGACCACAATGCTGATGGTGTTGTGTGGCACCCTCCAGCCATAGTGCATGCTTTTGTAGGTTGTCTCTGAGGCCAGGTGGCGCAGAGTGAGTGCCACCTTGAGCCCAGGTTCCAGGCTGGGCCGGAGGTTGGTGTTTGCCTTGGTCAACCTGGGTGTCAGCCGCTGCACAACTTCGTCAAACATGGCTGGAGGCATCCTCATGAAGTTCTGGAATGCCCGAGTGTCTTCGTTCCTGAGCTCCACCATCAGCTTGTTGTACAGTCCGTACTCTGCTCTTCTCCCGATCCATTTTCGGACCCAGATGCGTCTTGGCCGCCTCTTTTCTTCCTGTAGTAGAGTTCACAGAGCCTGTAGATGGCTTCGTACTGTTGCAGAAGGATGGTGGCTGCCAAAAGGACTGTGGTACGATCCACGGTGGACATGACTGGATGCTGTGGAAGAGGAAGAGTCAGATGAAGGCTGCAGAGGTCTGCACAGGTGGGCTGCTGGTCTGAAAGTGAGATGCAGACAAGTTGCTCCCCCTTTTTATAGGCAGTATAGGTGTCCCTTTGCATCCTCTAGGCATTCTCTAGGCATCCTCTACACATCCTTAATATCCAAGATAGGTCCCCTCTGCGAACGTTTTTTCTGCTTTAAACGCTTTGTTTCTGTGCTGCATCTGTTTTGCATCCGTTCTGCATCTGTTCCACGTCCGTTCCGCTTCCTCCCTGCATCCGGGTGGATGCGAGTTGCACGGATGCGCAGCGGACGCCAAGCGGGTATAGTGGATGCATAATGGATGCATAGCGGATGCGTAGCGGAAGCAGAACGGACAAACTGGATACATTTTCCACGGAAAAGTTTTGGGCAGCCCAAAACTTTCAGAGCGGATGAAATGTCAATAAACGGATGCTGGACCGATAGAGAGGAAGCAAAACGGAGGCAATGAGTACATCGCGTTTTCGAACGGATGGCAAGGTTTTTTGTCCATTTTACATCCTCTTTGCATCCGTTGGTTCAGTGTGACATGGGCTTTAAACGCTTTGTTTCTGTGCTGCATCCGTTTTGCATCCATTCTGCATCCGTTCCGCGTCCGTTCCGCTTCCTCCCTGCATCCGAGCGGATTCGAGTTGCGCGGATGCCTAGCGGATATAGCGGATGCGTAACGAATGTAGAACGGATGCGTAGCAGATGCGTAGCGGATGCAGAACGGACTAATTGGATACATTTTCCGCGCAAAAGTTTTGGGCGGCTCAAAACTTTTTGAGCGGATGAAATGTCAATAGACGGATGCTGGATGGATAGAGAGGAAGCAAAACGGAGGCAGTGAGTACATCGCATTAACCAACAGATGGCAAGCTTTTTTGTCTGTTTTACATCCTCTTTGCATCCGTTGGTGCAATGTGACATGGGCTTTAAACATGAGTCAGCAGTGTGTAACAGCTAATACAATTGGTTGTATAAACAGCGGCACAGAATCAAAAATCATGTGAAGCACAGTTTCATAAAGGCTTAGTAAGACCACACTGGAATACTGCATCCAGTTTTTGTCACCGCACTAGAAAAAAGATGTTGAGATTCTGGAAAAAGTGTAAAGAAGTGCAATTAAGATGATTAAAGGCCTGGAGACTAAAACATGAGGAATGGTTGCAGGATTTGGGTTTGGCTGGACTAAAGAAAAGAAGGACTTGGGGGAACATGACAGCAGTATTCCAGTATTTGAAAGACTGCCACAAAGAGGAGGGGGTCAATTTATTTTTCAAAGCACCAGAGGGCAGGACAAGAAACATGAAAACTTATCAAGGAGAGAAGCAGCCTGGAGAAACTTTCTAACAGTGAGGGGAATTTACCAGTGGAGCTAGCTTGCCTTCGGTCATTGTGGGTGCTTTGTCACTTGAGGTTTTTAAGAAGAAAGTGGGCAGTCGCTTGTCTGAAATGATATAGGATCTCCTCCTTGAGCATAGGGCTGGAGGTCCCTTCCATTTCTATTCTGATTCAAATAATCAAACGATAAACGAACTGAATAAATGCTAGTTTAGCTAAATAGCTGCCAAGAAAAAAGAAGTTAGTTTTTTAGAAAAGCTTTGTCCAATGAGGAAAATAAAAAAAAACCCCACAAAGTGAATGTGAATTTGTAATAAAATCAATAAAGAATTTGGTGGTCCATTTGTTCAAGACTTAAAGATAACCCAGTATTTATTTCTATTTATCAGGAGAAGGAAGGAAATATGTCTGAAAGTATTTCCAGATACAGGACTTTTTAGTGCTATTAAAGTATTTAGTGCTAAAAAAATATTATGAAAAGCTATTCTTTTTCTCCTTTTCCAGTGGAAATAGATGGTAAAATATGGGAAAGTTATAAGAGAAAATGATGCAATTTCGGCTGCCCTATTTGAATTCTTTCATTGGGGCACAATAATTGTATAACAAAGCCTCATTTTGACTTTATTGGCTAAGGTCTGCTGTGTTCTTTGAAAAATGCATAAGATCTGTTATCTATTCATATTTGTTGAGAGATCAACTAGCTATAATAACTAAATGGATCATCTATGTTCAGACGGTAATGTATCTGTGAATGAGGGCACATGGTGGGAGAAAATGCCTTTATTCTCGACTTCGAAGTTCTTCAAGAAGTCTGATTGCGCTGAGCAATGTACTGGAAGATGGCTCTTCAGCCTGGTCTAAGCAAACACTTCAAAGATTGTGTTACAATGCACACTGGAACAATATCCCTTTTGTGAGATGAACTGTCTCACATTGTTACACAACAATAATCCGTTTTGAATCTATCAGTTTGGTAATTTAGTAATCCCACATGAATGATACATAAGAGCTTTCTCTGGCCTCCAAACTGTGACTCATAATCAGTGCAAATTGCTCTTATTCCTCCAGGACATTCCATAAACAAAATTACTTTAGCAGGAGATACTAAAACTATTTTAACAATTATACTACTCTGTGTGACATAATATTCAATTATTAGAATTAAAATGTGGATAGGCTTATTATGACATTAAGGGAAAAATGAGAGTCAATTCCTTGAGTGTCCAATGTGCTTTTTTTTTTTTGTCCCTAGCTGCCACCATCTCTTGCCATCATCTTTATTTCTGATGACTGCTATGAACTTCCCATATGGGAATTCCTAAAAGGTATTTTACAGGTCCAATTGCTCCTTACCATAAATACCATGAAGGATACCATTTTCAATGGCGGCTGTTGTAACTATGTATCATTCATGTGTTTGCAACTGTGTATCATTGCAACTATGTATTGTTCAAGCATTTGCAACATTGTATCATTCACGTGTAGTCATTGAGCTTCTGTCTCTTCAGTGACCTTTGCAGGGCACGTACAAGGGACAAGGAGCTAAACATCTGTAGATAAAGCTTATTTACATTGTGAGTAGTTTGTCTGGCATGCAGCTTTGTAAAGCAGGAATATCCTGATCGAATTATAAATCTTGCAATCCTGTCTGACCTGGTATTTGCCTGATCTGAGCTATTGTAAATCTTGCATATCCTTTCTGACCTGGGCTTAACCTAGGCTCTGAAAAAACAATCACCCCCTTGTGAAGGAGCATAATAAAAGAGCGTGTACCCAGACATTCTGGGCGCACTCATCCCGAGGAACTTCGTCTCCTGTCGTTTCTTTCTCCTTTCGCTCCCTATCATGAGACGCCCATCTGATGCGGGATAGCAGATACCGCATTCTGGTGACCCCGACATGATTCCCTAAGGGGGCTACGTTGCGACATGCTCATATCTTACCCGCTCGATGGGAGCTGTGCATCGCCAGGCCTGAAGCGAATTGCACATCATCGGATATGAAACACGGTCTCGACTTTCGTAAGTATGGGCGGAAACTTTTCTCAACAACAGACAGAGCATCTGAAGGAATTGAGGGAGTTAGTCGCTTCTTCTTCTAAATATTCTGCTAATTTAAAGGGCTCGCCTGTAAAAATGAAACCTATTGCTACATTATTGACTTATGTGTGGCAACATTGTCCCAATTATCCAGAGAAAGGGTCCTTAAAAATCTCCACTTGGCAAAAAATTGGTGAATATCTCCATAGTCCTCCTCGTGCACCTATTGGCATTTTGGTCACTTGGAGGAAAATTATGGAGGCTTTAAAAGTCCATTATAAAATAGAAGCAGGGAGTATATTTGAATCTCCCCCACCAAGTTATGATAACTTTTCTGTCCTTCAACCCTCCGCTCCCGATGATCGTAAGTCATTACGGGAGCCTCCTTCCATTCAATCCACTTCCTTAAATGTAGAGCCCCCGTGTCCTCCACCACCCTCCCGAGGTGGGGGGGGTGTTGTAAAAGCCATTCAACAAGCCTTTTATGAAGGAGAAATGGATGAGGACACCCTTGCAGCTGCCTCCCTTTATCCTATCATACAAACCGGCAATCCTCCAGCTCCTCAGTATACCCCAATGCCGTACAAAATAATTAAGGATTTAAAAGCAGCTTGCAAGGAAAATGGTATTCAGTCTCGCTATGTACAGGGTCTTTTAGGATCAATAACCCAACCAGGAGCTGACTTGATAAATGCTGATTGGCGTACATTATTTAACATGATCCTCACGCCTTCACAATTTTTGGTCTGGGAGTCAGAATTTCATAAGCGTACTGCAGCCGCAGCCGCTAGAGGCTTGCCGGCAAATGTCACTTTAGATATGCTTAACGGTACTGGCACCATGTTTACCATTGCCCAGCAGATTGCCACAGACGCAGCTGCTTTCCCTATATTACAGGATTGTGCTTTGGCCGCTGCTCGAAAGGTTGATAATGCGGGATGCGTGCCCAAATCTTTCTCTAAAGTTATTCAAGGACCTTCTGAGTCTTTTTCCTCCTTTATAAACCATCTCACAGAAGCCTTAGAGAGACAAATTGATAATGAGGAGGCTTGTAATGAATTAAAATTGAAACTTGCTTATGAAAACGCAAACGCTGATTGTCAGAAAGTTTTGCAACCATTAATTAATAAGAAAAATGTTACCTTGGCAGATTATCTTACAGCCTGCCGAATCATAGGAACTACATCCCATTCCATGTCTACTCTGGCTACAGCCATTACTGAAGGCATGCAGCAGAACGTGGGCTCTCTTCTTCCCATTTCCCAACAAAATACTCGCAAAATGGGCAATTGTTTTAATTGCGGCAAGCCAGGCCACTTTAAGAGCCAATGCAGAGCCCCGGGCAGGGGAGCAAATATGTCAAGAAACCAGGTAGCTCGCCCAAAGATGCCATGCCCTCGATGCCAAAAGGGCTATCACTGGGCTAATCAGTGCAGAGTCCAAAAGAATGAACAGCAGAATAACCCTGCAATCATTCAAAAACCTTTTTTGAATCAGGGAAACTAGAAACGGGGCAGGCAGCCAGCCCCACAGGCAGCTACTTACTATCAGTGGTTGCCAGTTGTGATGCTTAGGTGCTTCCTTACACTTGAATTAAAATTCTATCTACCAGTCCTTTCAGAGAACTATAAAAATTAAGTTTATTGCATTCATTACTGGTCTTTAGCTGTCATAGGTGCCAGGATACTTCAAGCTCAGTTCCTAGGGATTTATTTTCCCTCTCTCCAACACAGTCAGCCAGCAAGATTCAATACTCTCTTTGAGGTAGGCTTAGACAAGATTTGCCTGTCAAAACTTGCTTTGGTTTTATGCAAGTGTTTGGCATAGGTGCCTTCAAGGAGAGCACAGTTTGAGCTGTGCCAAGTACAGGAGAAAAGCCCAGATGGGAAGAATGGATTTTCCCATTACCTGAAATAGAATAGTCGTGGAAGATAGTGCAGAGAGGAACCAAGGGACAGAGGGCAGATGCTCATTAGTCTAAATGAGTATATACTAGGCCAGTGGTGGCTAACATTTTTGGGCTCCTGTGCCAAAAATTGTGTGCATGCTTGTGCATGTCCGCTCATGTGCCAGCACTCAGAAGGCAATGCATGTGTCCTCCCACATGCCATCCCCTTACCTGCACTGCACCTCCCAGCTGATTTTCAGCTTCTTTGAAGCCTTTTTCGGTCTCCCAGAGGCTTGAAGAAAACTTCTGCATCCTTTGTAGGCTGAAAAATTGGCCCATTTCACACTTCTGGTATTTCTGGAAATACAGGAAGTGATGAAATGGGCCAATTTTTCAGCCTGCAAAGGCTTTCCTCAAGTCTTTGGAAGGCCGAAAAAGGCCTCAAACAGGCCAAAAATCATCTGAGAGGCACCCGCATGTGCAGTGAGGTAAGTTTGCCTGTGGTTTGCGTGCCGGCACAAATGGCTCTGCTACCTACCTGTGGCAGGTGTGCCATAAGTTTGTATCACAGTGCTAGGCTGATTGCTCCTTCCAGGGATCCCATGACTGTGATACTGACTAAATAGCATACATAGCAAAGTGGCTATGGTTTGTTGTACTCCTAAAATGGACAAGAGGACTTGAACTCTCCAATTGCAAAGGATGATTTCAGAGCATGGGTGTCAAACTCTCAGCATATGAACCATGATGGTGCAGTGGTTAGAGTGCAGTACTGCAGGGTACTACTGCCAGCTGCCTACAGTTTGGCAGTTTGAATCTTACCAGGTTCACTCAAGGTTGACTCCCCCTTCCATCCTTCTGAGGTCAGTAAAATGAGGACCCAGATTGTTGGGGGCAATATGCTGATTCTGTAAACTGCTTAGAGAGAGCTGTAAAGCACTGTGAAGTGGTATATAAATCTAAGTGCTATTGCTTTCATGTTGCTGTAAAATGACCTTTCACAATGTTTTTTCCCTTCACAGAGCTGGGGGGGGGGCATGGCCTGTACGTGATGCATCCGGCCCACAGGCTGCCAGTTTGAAAACCCTGCTTTAGAGCCGGTTTGATCTAGCGGTTAGTCATCAAACTAGAAAGCAGGGAAACATGAGTTCTAGTCCCACCTTAGCCATGAAAATCAGCTGAGTAGTAGTTAATAACAATATAATATGCATATTAATGTAAAATAAATGTTAATAATGAAGTTAGAAGGGAAGGACTGTTGATATTGTGCACAAGAAGATTTATACCGACCGACGCACTATATGATGGAAAGAAGGTTTTATGTTTTGTATTTATGTTTATGTTTGTTTATGTGTTGTTAAAAAATAAAAAAATATTTTAAAAAAAGAAAATCAGCTGGGTGACTTTGGGCCAGTCCTTCTCTCTCTGCCCAACCTGCCTCACAGGATTGTTGTGAGGAAAATAGAAAGAGGAAGGTGTTTTGGATATGTTTAACGCCTTGAGTTATTTGTGAAAATAATAAAGGCGGGTTATAAACAGGTAAAATAAAATGACTTTATGTTACTTCCGGTATAGATTGGGGATGAAATAAGATGATTCTTTAGGTTTTTTTCTTTATAGCATACAATTATTTTACTCAGGAGGGTGCCAGATTTGTAATATATCCCCCATTGCACAAATATTTAAATGTCCCAGTAAGTTACCTTAAAATCAATTGGGAAGATGCCACAAACCACGAAATGGTTTGAAACCAAATAATGGAATTTGATTTTGGCTTAGTGCAGGAGTTTTACAATACTTTAACTTCCTATGTAGCAGCAAATCTTGCTTCCAAATCAGGACACATGACCATGAAAGGTTGGAGAATACAGGTTTTATTTGCGCAAAATGTTCAGAGCATTAACATGGCAAATTCTGAACCCCCAGTTCCTCTTGAGACAGTATTTTTATACCTGTTATGACCTCAGCTCAGACCTGGGCATATCTTATACTACATTTTACCAAATAAGGGTAATATTGTATACATTTCTACTAAGGAAGTATAAAAAGGAAATAACAATTATATTTTTGATTACTCAGTTATCTTACACCACCAGTTATTTTCCTTGTCCACCCTTCTTTACAATACCGTGGTTACTTCCAGTTCCTGAGTTCAGCAACTTTGTGGGTTGTCATAATGTTATGTTAAGCAAGACTTCGGAGAAATGGGGACTTAAAGCAAGACTTTGGGGAACTGGGGACTTTTGCTAAATATGACTTGCTGACTTATGCTAAATATGAAAAGTACTTTATATGTTTTATCTCAACCGCTTCATTCCCCCTTTGAAACTACACCCAAATCTATTGATTACTGTGCAGTTTCACACAAAGGGACAAGCTCTTCATAGGTATTCACCTGATCATTAACCCATAAGGCCATGGCCTTTTCAGTGGATCTCTTCTCTACTAACATAGAAAGACTATTTGAGATTGTTTTAACAAAGATAGGGAGAATACATGGCAGAATTACACATCCTGCAGCAATCATACCAACAAGCGCAACTATAGCTTGAAAGCTATAGTTTTGGGAACCAAGTTCCAAAAATGTTGCCAAAGTCAAACCCATTCCATTTGTGGACAGGAACATGAGTGAGATTTTCTATTCATTTGGCATGCTGCTCAATGACTTCTCCAACATCATCAAATTCTAGACAACAATTGGTGAAATTGAATTTTCCACATACACCTCCTTCAGCTGCCAACAAATAATCTAGAGCTAAACAATTTTGTTAAATTGCATCCCTAAATTTCCTTTGTTGTGCAGTTAGGGTGCACAAGGACTGAGCTATCAATTCTACAACAGCTTGAAGCCTAATGATTCTATTTAGCATATATATCGGGGTCCGCCCAAGTAGCCAGCCCGTAGTATTGAATGATCCGTTCTGGAGACCATTCATCTTTCCAATCCCCAATTTTATAATCTGCATGTAATTTTCTATTCTGCCATTGATTACCATTGACTACCTGAGGTACGTCTAGAGGTAACATAAAAAAAGAAGGATTTATAAATCCCAAGGTACATGATCCCCTCCAATTTGAAGGGAGGGCACTATAAGCCATATTACTACATGTATGTACCCCAGGAGGGGCTTCAGTAGCATTTTGCCATTGTTGGTACCAGGTAATCCAGAAGACATTAGTTCTATCAGGCCAATAATTGCAAAATCTGGAAGTGCGGTTCCACTCATGTACTTCCACACATTCTGTATCTCCTACGGATGACCCAGAACCTTGGTATTGGCAATACACCAGTGAGCCACTATTGGATTGGTTAATTCCCACCTGGAAAGTGACTGGTGACCTGGCATTGTTGACTTGTTATATGCTACTGAATAATTCCATTCCTCTGTGGCCCACGGCCACTGATCTCCTGTCTTTGTACCTCCGCAAATGTAGCAGCTGCTGACATTAAGCATATGAGCTATGGTAGAAGCTAGCTCAAGGAAGAGATTCCATGCTTCCTGCGAAGGCCTGAATTTGATCTCAACCTCTTCCCAAAAATCAGAGTAATATCTATCATGAGTTTTTTTAGGGTGTTTCTTGGTTACTATGGACAAATGGATGATACCACCCAGGTCGATACCCTGTGCATATAATTGGATTCCCACAGTTGGACCATAAGTTCTTATCCAGGTTTGAGGATTTGGTATAGTAATGTTGACCTGATTACATATGTAGGGTTTTATACATTGGCTCGTTCCAGGGACCCGTAATATCTGCAGATCCTTCCCTTTATCTTTATCTGCATTAAATGTGGACCATTTCACACAATCTCAATAATAACAGAACAGGCTACCTTGAGGGCTTCAGCATGAGTTTGTTTCAAAGACCTTTCCAGGAAGGATATAAGGACAAATATAAATATCACTTTGTGCATATGTTCTATGCCAAGATAAAGAAGTTCCACAAGGAGTGGACTGCTGGGCCAGTTTGCATATATCAAATGAGATGGTCCCTGGACTTGAGGGTGTTGAGATTTGGGTCTGTGAAATGACCGGGCCATCAGGTGTTCCTTGGCTCCTGGCCACTAACCAAGTTTGGGCTGGACTGACCCTGGGATCATAACACTCATTCTTCTGGGGACAAATAGAATACCAAAATCCCTTATAACAACAAGGAGTTGCCCTTTTCTGGCAGCTATACTGGGTTTGATATAACAAAGTAGTACTTATTATCCTCCCTTTTAACACAGTTTTAAGACATGTTGTACAGTTGTTTGGGCATAAAGGATCCTGAGTGACTGGGACCTTTGAATTCCCAGGTCGTACTCTTTTAGTATTGCTATGGACTCTTGTCGGGATAAGATTCTGTGATGTTGGGGGATCCTTTTTATGGAGAGGGGGATCAGTGGCTCTCCATCTGGGATTTTTCCCATAACTGGTTGGCAGGGCTATGTCGTCCACACAACATAATATACCTTCCATTCCCTTGCAACGTTTGACCATCGTTGTCACTTTGGATATGCCTGTACATGATGTGTGGCACATCGATGACCTGGTCTTATCCCGACATGTTGTATTGCATGAGGTCGGCTGGCCCCATGTCATATGTTGACATGATAATAAGTTAAATTGTGTGCATGAGAGTGGTTTTCCAATTTTGGCTTTAAGGGTTCCTTCATTGTCTTTGCATACGTCACACCTACTACCTTCTACCTTTCGAGGAATGCGTACATGCCTAATTGGTACCCAGGGAGTGCAGAGAAGATGACACCTTATGGTATTATTGTACACACACCACCAATATCTAGTCCCTTCATGTTCACACTGAGGAAGATTGGTTATGGAGCAATTACGGAACCTGGTTACACTATAATAAAATGCTTTCCTGTGGGTAGTGCCATAAAACATTTATCACATGGTCTAATCACAGTGCCCTCTTCTAGAGGTAGGGGTTCATCATCCTCAGAGGGGTCTGGCGAGTACCATTCATCTACTGCATCCTCATCAAGTGGCACTTCCTTATTTATATTAGTGTTCTTTCCCACTAGTAACTCATATATGTATGCAGAGTTAAGGGCAACACTAATCACTAGCAAGATGGTCACAATCCAAATAGAGGGCATCAGGCCTCTACGGATGCATGCTGTTTCTCTCATCCTTTGATTTGCCTCTATACTGTGATAGTAATTTGCCCCCCACCCCACCTCTCAAAGATAGCTAGGCCTCAAGTACGTTTAGCTCGTGATCTAAGTTTCCAGGGAAGACCCGTATGTTAGGCATTAGCTTCCAGAGTAATGTCTGTAGGGGTTTGTTGTTCTTCGTCTCCCGTTGGTAAAGGGACAGCTTCTGGTGTGTCACCACAAGGGGAGATATTTCTCTTCATCTCCTTTCGCAGGGTCACCTTTAATGGGTTGTCTAGGTGTGATTTGACCCTCCAGTGGGGAGGTGCAGCAAATTTAACTCGGGACCAATGGATCCACGGTTTTATTTCAGCTACCTTAATAGCAAGGGGAGAACACATAACGACAGTGTAGGGTCCTTTCCACTTTGGGCTCAATGTTTCCCTTTTCCAATCCTTAACCCAGACCTCCTGTCCCTGGTATATGTTATGTGGAGAGGTCACCAAGACATGGGGTTTACAAGTTAATACATATTGCAGTAATTTATGGATTGTCTCATTAAGGGTTTGGAGTTGTTGCAATCGGATAGTTTCAGAGATTTGTACAGTGTTTTGAATGTTCAGGCGAGCTAGATTGGGGACTCGACCATATAACAATTCGAATGGAGAGAGCGAGATGCCTTTCTGAGGGGCACACCTAACAGCAACCAGGGCCAAACTCAGGGCTTCGGTCCACTTAAGATGAGTTTCCTGGCATATTTTGGTAAGCTTTTCCTGATCGGTCCTATTAACCCTTTCTACCCTCCCTCCAGAAGGGGCATGGAAACTACAATGAAGTTCCCAAGTTATACCCAATATTTTGCTAACTGTCGGGTAGCCTTGTGAATAAACTCGGGGCCATTATCTGATGAGATTCTAGAGGGTAACCTGTACCTAGGGATTATAATATGGAGTAATGCCCTAGCGATTTTGGTGGTCTTCTTAGTGCGGGTTGGAATGCATTCAGGCCATCCCGTACATGTGCACACAATTACCAATAGTGCATTGTAGGGGCCACAGTGGGGCATGTCAGTGAAGTCGATCATCAAGGAGTCAAATGTGTAACAACCTCTGGGTTGATGGCCTTGGGGTGGTTGTGGCCCCTGTCTGGGATTGTTAACTGCACAGAGTTCACACTTTGCACAAATATTAGCTGCTATACTGCATATTTTGTTGATATACAATTCCCTTTTCAGAGCCTTGGTTAGAGCCATTTTCCCTAAATGCAACTGTTGGTGCAATTGCCGTACAATATCCCAAGCCATGTGTGCTGGTATAAAAACTTGGTCGTCTGGTAGGATCCACCAATCTCCCTTAGGTGCACCTCAAGAGCCTCAATTTGGATCATGTCCTCCTTGGAGTATTGAGGTCAATGAGAAGCATGAACTTTCTTACTTTTGCATATGTTTTGTAATTGTTTGTTCCATATTTATTTTTTTTATCAATGTTTGCTTTTTAGAACAGCAATTCTGAGAAAATTCTTTTTTGATTGATTGATTGATTGATTAATTCATTCATTATGTGCCATCAAGTCACTGTCAACTTTTAGTAATCACATAGATAGATTTTCTCCATTTTGATGTATCTGTCTTTAACCTGGTCTTTCAGGTTTTCAAAAGTATTAGCACAAATAAAATGTTGGCAATGAAATTTGCAATCATCTAAAATTCATAATGAGATCATGATAGGAATTTTCAGAGGTCTCAGAAGTTTGATCAATTAATTTTTTTACTTTTACTAATGAGTGCACCAGCTATGAATTTAGTATCAACTAAAATAATAGATAAGAATACTGAACTTCATTAACACATAAACCTCTACAGTCTACAACTAAGCACCAGAAACACATGGATATTTTTCAGAGAAACTGAACCTCGTATTGATACTATTAATGGGTTTCCAATATCTGATAACAGCTGGTCACGTGAGTTGTTAGTTGTTCCCAACTACAGAAATGAAAGTTTTGTCCATTATACTTGCATTAAAAATCCCATTCCATGAAATATTTACAAGTAGCCCTTGTTTAATGTCCACTGATTCAGTGATCATGAAAAGGTTATGATGGTTTTGAATGAGAAGTAGTTATGATAGGTCTTCTTAATTACAGCCATTGCAGTGTTCCCATAGTCATGTGATCACAATTTGGGCACTTAGCAGCCAACTCATAATTACAATATTCCCAGTGTCCTGCAGTCACACCTGTAATCTTCTGTACTGGCTTCTAGCAAACAAAGACAATGGGGAAACTGGGAGGAGGTTGCAAATGGCAATCATGTGACCACAGGATGCTGCAACGGTGGGTTGCACCAAATGGTGACAACAGGGACTGCTGCAGCTGCCATTGTTAGTCAACATAGTGATGTTGTGCTATCTGACTGATTTGTGACAGAGTGCTCCATTCTAATTATCCTTAGTAAGTGAGGACTACCTCTATATGTTAATCACAGCAAATTATTAGTTTCTGATGTAAAGACATGTTTTAAATAAATTAAAACTGAACAAGTCAACAGATCATTGAACAAATCAACACAAAGTTGTCCCCTGAGGTGCAAATGAGCAGGCTCAAATTATGATACTTTGGCACCTTATGCAAAGACTTAAGGCCCTGTCACACTGCCCAACGGATGCAAAACGTTAGTAAAAAGGACACAACGGACGAGCAAAATGTTCTATCTGTTGTTATCCGCTCTCAAAAGGGGCAAAAATTTGCATAACCAGAGCGGATAACACGGAAAGGAACGGACGTGGGTAGGACGCAGAGCGGATGGAAAGCGGATGCGGAACGGAAGCCCAGCAGATGGAAGTGGATGAGAGCAGATGGCACATCCGCTAGGCTTCCGGGGGACCTCAGCAAAGTGGACGCGGAATGGATACAGCGGATGCAGAGCGGACGCCGAGCGGATGAAGCGGATGCACAGCGGATGCACAGCGGATGCACAGCGGAAGCCTAACAGATGCCTAGCGTTAATTGCGCATGTGGGGAGGATGCATTGCGTAAGCCCCGCAGATATAAGGGAAACAGCTCGCAAGCAGGTCACCATTCAGAGGAAAGACCTGCTGCCGGACGGATTGACAGCCTTGCCTGCCCTGCCTGCATGACTGCCTGCAAGCCTTGCTGCAAGCCTTGCTGCCAGCCTTGCTGCAAGCCTTGCTGCCAGCCTCCCTGCCAGCCCTGCTGTCTGCCTGCCTGCCAGCCTTCCTGCCAGCCTTGGTGCCTGCCTCCCTGCCAGCCTTCCTGCCAGCCTTCCTGCCTGCCTCCCTGCCAGCCTTCCTGCCAGCCTTGGTTCCTGCCAGCCTCCCTGCCAGCCAGCAACCCCACAACCATGCGGAAGCACAGCAACCCTCAGCCATCTGCTGCCAGCCCTTGCAAGAGGGAGAGGGCTACCATCCCGCCCCCTGGCCCTCACTCTGGTTCTGCTGGGGCTTCTGCAGCACGGGCTCGCTCTTCTGGGGCTGGGGCTTCTGCTGCTTCTGCTTCTGGAGGAGCTGATGACAAGCACTCCAGCACCAGCCACCTCCACAGCAACTGGACCCTTCACCCCTGAGACTGAGCGACCAAGAGGAGTGCCAGAGACTCATTTTTGTTTTATAGCTTGTTGTTAATAAAGTCTATTTTTGATTCACACACTTGCTTCATTTCTTTTTTTTAATAAAGTCTTGGTGGAAACTTTTAGAAATGGTTTAAGCCCTTGCTTGCTTGTGGGATGGGTTAAGATAGCAGTGGGATGGGCAGGGATACCTTTGGGATGGGTAATAGCTGTGGGATAGATAAACCTCCAGTGCAAGCATAGTGGGACTGGATGGTCCACCCTCCCAGGTGCCACACCGATGGCCCTTTATTATCAATAACAATGTTATCAATCATCCACACATGTCAACATAAACACAACTCTTTATTAAATGCCCTGTTCATTGTAGGCCCACCCAACATACATGGCCCAATCTCATCCGTGTGATGAGACAGCCTCAAGGAAACATCCATTAATCATCTATCATCCTGTCTTGCCACTCCACTGCTCCAGCTGGGGAGTTGCACCAGTGTTTCAGGAGGTTACGCTGCTTCTTCCCTTCACGTGAGGCTCTGTTGGGGCCTTGCACATCCTTAGTGTCTTTCAGGTTTCGCCCTTGCCTCCATTCCCCAGGCTCCATGTCCCCATTGCCTTGCTGGAGGTCCACGAGCCTGTTCTGCAAGACTGGGTAGCGGGTGCACATGAGATTGTGCAGGATGCAGCAAGCTTCCATGATTCTCCTCACGGTCTCTGGGCGATGCTGCATGGTGGTGAGAAGTACCTGGAACCTGTTGGCCAGGATGCCAAAGGCGTTCTCCACTACCCGCCTTGCCCTGGACAGCCTGTAGTTGAAGATCCTCTCTTCACGGGTGAGGTATTTGGAGGTGTAGGCCTTGATGAGGTAGGTTGTGAGGGAGGAGGCGTCATCCCCCATGATGAAGTAGGGCACATCTTGCGTGTCGTTGGGCAGGGGATCTGGATCTGGGAAGCCCACGATGAGGTTGTGTACCAGCCCACCCTTGAGGTCACTTGCGTTGTATACCTGGGCATCTGAAGATGACCCATTGCCTGAAGCATCGATGTACATGAACTTGTAGTCAGCATCGACCATGGCGAAGAGGATGATGCTGAAGAAGGCCTTGTAGTTGTGATAATGGGACCCTGAGTTGGCTGGCACTTTGCAGGCCACATGCTTGCCATCGATGGCTCCAACGGTGTGGGGGAAGTTCCACCTCTGATACGACTGCTCTGCAACTTTCTTCCATCCTTCTTCAGTGGAGGGGCACTGGAGGAGCTCCTCCTTGCATTCTTCGATGATGGCCTGCACCACTTCTCTGACCACAATGCTGATGGTGTTGTGTGGCACACTCCAGCCGTACTGCATGCTCCTGTAGGTGGTCCCTGAGGCCAGGTGGCGCAGAGTCAGTGCCACCTTGAGCCCAGGTTCCAGGCTGGGCTGGAAGTTGGTGCTCTGCTTGGTCAACCTGGGTGTCAGGCGCTGCACAACTTCATCAAACATGGCTGGAGGCATTCTCGTGAAGTTCTGGAATGTCCGAGTGTCTTCGTTCCTGAGCTCCACCATCAGCTTGTTGTACAGTCCATCCTCTGTTCTTCTGGCAAACCATCTTTGTACCCAGACGCTTCTTGGCCGCCTCTTTTTCTTCCCATAGTAGAGTTCACAGAGCCTGTAGATGGCTTTGCACTGTTGCAGAAGGATGGTGGCTGCCAAAAGGACTTTGTTACAATTCACGGTGGACATGACTGGATGCTGTGGAAGAGGAAGAGTCAGATGAAGGCTGCAGAGGTCTGCACCGCAGGGCTGCTGTTATGAAAGTGAGATCCAGATGAGTTGCTCGCCCTTTTTATAGGCAGTATAGATATCCCTTTGCATCCTCTAGGCATCCTCTAGACATCCTTAATATCCAAGATAGGTCCCCTCTGCGAACGTTTTTTCCATTTTAAATGCTTTGTTTCCATGCTGCATCCACTAGGCATCCGTTCTGCATCCGTTCTGCGTCCGTTCCGCTTCCTCCTTGCGTCCGAGTGGATGCGAGTTGCGCGGATGCAGAACGGATGCCTAGCGGATATAGTGGATGCGTAACGGATGCAGAACGGATGCCTAGCAGATGCCTAGCGGATGCAGAACGGACGAATTGGATACATTTTCCATGCAAAAGTTTTGAGCAGCTCAAAACTTTCTGAGTGGATGAAACGTCCATAAATGGATGCTGGACGGATAGAGAGGAAGCAAAACGGAGGCAGTGAGTACAGAACGGATACATCGCGTTAACCAATGGATGGAAAGCTTTTTTGTCTGTTTTACATCCTCTTCGCATCCGTTGGTGCAGTGTGACAGGGGCTTTAGCTCTTGGGAAAAGGGTCTAATGCTGAGAAAGATGAAGAAAATACTGGTAGAAAAGGATGAATAGCAGCTAAATGGATGGGCTCAATTACATGGCCATAAATATATCTAACCTGAAAGGTTAGGGGCAGATTATCTTGGAGAAAATCTATGTGATTATCTTTTCTTGTCTCCTCATTCTCTATCTTTCCTTGTGATTCTGGAGATGTGAAGCCATTTCATTCTCTGTTTCTTCATCCTTCTTCCTCTTTGCCACATCCTGACAACATTTGGTGTTATCTCTTAACCATGATTTTGCCCTCTTTCTTAACACAGCAGAATAATGCTAATATTTTAAGTTGATTAATTGTTTCACTGTAACTATCAGTATTGTTAATTTTATTTGCCATCCATCCCATGGTTCTAGGCAACTCTGAGTTCCAGATATAGCATACCATGATGTTGTATGTTATATGTTGCTATTGTCACCTCAGAACAGTTTAGAATTCCTTCCAGCTATTGAGTTGTAGGAAATAGTCAGAGACTATTTTAAAATAGGATCATATGACCTCTTAAGGACTAGAGTAGGACTGGTCCTACCTCATTTCCAATGGCTGAAGGAGGGGACAGTCTATACTCAGTTTCAGAGTAGGAAGCAACTGAAAAATAAAACAGGATGGGCAAGGACTAAAATATAGTGCCAATGTATGTTTGACTGACACCAGAGAGATCCAGTTTCTACTCCATCTTCAGTCAGATTTGGACTTCTTTTCATGGACACACGCATATAGTTTTCTCACAGAAAATATGAAAGTGATTAGCCATTGCCTTCTTTTGGATTTTTGTTAAAACAACCTACAACATTAGAATTTCTTGTGGTATTAACAGGGTCAGGCTTTGCTTTTTTTTCTTCAGGTAGACCAGCTTTTCATTGGTAAAAGGAATCAACTATTTAGCAAATATGTGGAAAAAAATTTAGTTTTATGAGTGAGTGAGTGAGTTTTACAAACTTAGCCTATTGAAGAAGTTTGGTTTTGATGATGACACTGTCTCTTTTCAAGAATTTTATTTGGATATTTTTTTTAAAAGGGCGTGGTTTTTTTTCCTAAGAAAGGAGAAAGTAATGTTTAGATTGGCTCCCTGCCAGCATCTCAGAGAGCTTCTAGTACAATTGAAACCACACGCATAGAGCAGGTATAATATAGAAGAAGGCCTGGGCTTCAAGCAACTGAGCCATAATGCACCCACACACAGCAAGAAATGGTATATTTATAGCACACTAATGAGAATTCTGTGGGGCTAAATATTACTGCTTGATTGGCCTTCATTTCATTTCATTTCATTTCATTTCATTTCATTTCATTTCATTTCATTTGCACTCCCTTGTATGCTGAAGGTCAGTCATCTACTAGGTCTTTTAAAGAGTTTCCAAGCCCAGAGGTCAGGTGAGAAGGCACAGTTGCTAAAGGAAAGAAAGAATGATATTATATTGACACTTATCAAGGGTTCTGGACAGGGGTGGGCTTCAAAAATTTTAGCAAAGGTAGCTCAGCCCCATAGCTGGATGGGCGTGGCCAGGGTGCATATGGCTTATCGGCCTCCTGCACCATGGCGGGGGGGGCATTTTTGCCCTCCCCGGGCTCTGGAGGCTTTCCTCAAGCCTCTGGGAGGGCAAAAACGGCCTCCCCGGGCTCTGGAGGCTCTCTGAAAGCCAGAAATGGGCCCATTTCCAGCCTTCCCAAACTTTTGGGAGACCTGTTTTTCACCCTCCCCAAGCCTCCGTGTGCCCTCTGCACTTATCTATATCCAAAACAGCCCACATGGGAGTCCTGGGAGGGGCATGGTGGAGTGGGTGAGGCCAGCCAGGAGTGGAATTTGGGGTTCTCCAAACTACATAGAATCTTAGCTAGGGGCTAAGATTGAACCCCTGAACCCCTGCAAACCACCAGCAGCCCACCCCTGGTTCTGGAAGAGAAGTAGAACAACTTTCTCTTCCAGAACAGAATGTGATCCAGCATGGAGGATATCACTGAATCAATTACTCATGTTCTGCTGAGCTGCCCATTGATTCATTCATGATACCTTGAATTAATATTAGCCTTCCTTGTAGATCACTATAGCTGTTCCTTGTAGATCACTATAGCTGAAAGTAAGATATTCAACTGCCATAGAAAGGAAGGTATGAAGCATATGAAATCGTGGTTCCTATTCTGTTCTGAAACAAGTCTGGAAACTGTACTCCCTTCTCCATTATACAGCTGTCCACACATTACCAAACGGAATAATGTTAAGGCCCTGTCACACTGGCTGACGGATGCAAAACGTTTGTAAAAAGGACACAGCGGACAAGCAAAATGTTCCATCCGTTGTTATCCGCTCTCAAAAGTGCCCCGAATTTGCATAACCAGAGCGGACAACACGGAAAGGAACGGACGGGGGGAGGATGTAGGGTGAATGGAAAGTGGATGCTCCACGGAAGCCAAGCGGATGGAAGCGGATGGCACATCCGCAAGGCTTCCGGGGGAGCACAGCAAAGCGGACGCAGAATGGAAAGAGTGGATGCCGAGCGGATGCCGAGTGGATGAAGCGGATGCAGAGCGGAAGCCTAGCGGAAGCCTAGTGGATGCCTAGAGGATGCCTAGCGCTCACTGTGCATGTGGGGAGGATGCACTGCGTCAGCCCTGCAGATATAAAGGGAAGCAGCTCGCAAGGAGGTCACCATTCAGAGGAAAGACCTGCTTCCAGACACAGCTTGCCAGCCAGCCAGCCTGCTAGCCAGCCAGCCAGCCAGCCAGCAACCCAACAACCATGGGGAAGAAATGGAAGCCTCTGCCATCTGCTGCCAGCCCTGGCAAGAGGGACAGGGCCACCCTCCCACCCCCTGGCCCTGACTCTGCTTCTGCTGGGGCTTCTGCTGCCTGGGCTCGCTCTTCTGGTGCTGGGGCTTCTGCTGATGCTTCTTCTGGAGGTGGTGCTTCTGCTGATGCTGCTTCTGGTGCTGGTGCTTCTGCTGGTGCTCACTCTGCTGATGCTGCTTCTGGTGGTGGTGCTTCTGCTGGTGCTTACTCTGCTGGCATTGCTCCTGGTGGTGGTGCTTCTGCTGGTGCTTACTCTGCTGGCACTGATCCTGGTGCTGGGGCTTCTGCTGGGGCTTACTCTGCTGGCACTGCTCCTGGTGCTGGAGCTTCTGCTGGTTCTTACTCTGCTGGCACTGCTCCTGGTCCTGCTGGTCCTGCTGGTGCTCCTGGTCGTGCTGGTGCTCCTGGTCCTGCTGGTGCTCCTGGTCTTGCTGGTCCTGCTGGTGCTCCTGGTCCTGCTCCTGCTGGTGCTGCTGGTGCTGCTGGTGGTGGTGTGGAGGAGCAGCCCCTACAACCTCGAAGCCCTTCTGATGAGAGCCCATGTGGCCCTGCCAAAGGGAGGAAGAGGCAGACACGTGAACGGGAGAGGAGGCAATACACCATAGAAGAGGAACAGAGGAGGAGGTGCTGGAGTGGCTGAGGGAGAATGAATATCTTTGACGGAAGGGACACAGGCTCTATCGAGACACCAAGAGGAAGCAGGCTGCTTGGAGAGAGAAGGCAGAGAGCCTGGGCTACACTTCGGAGGTGCTCCTTGGCTGGGGGAAGCACATGCACACCTGGTACGGGAAGCTGCACTTCAAGAAATCTAGCCAGGCCGCAGTCAAGCTGACGGACTGGGAGACCTATGTCATGGCCAAGTGCAGCTTCTTGGAGGGTGAGATCCGCCACCGAGGAGCAGCCCCTCTCACAACTCTCTCTCTCAGGCAGCCTGCTGAGAGCCAGTCCTCTTCTGGCAAAGAGTCAGCTCCTGTGTCCAGGCAGGTATCTGTGGAGCGTGCCACGACAGAGAACACCCCGACAGCTGTACTACCCCTGGTGGAGCACGTGGAGGACCCCCTGACGCAGTGGGAGAAAGGAGATGGCACTTCCACCACAGCAAAACCCGCATCTACCCCCAGCTCCACCTCCACAGAAAGGCAGAGAGGCAGACTGGAGGGGCAGAACCAGACTGTCCTGCTGGAGATAAGAGACACCAACAGGAGCAGCATAGATCTCCTCTCTCAGCTGGTACACACCGACACCCCATCCTCCAACTGCAAGCCCTTCCTCACCTACATCAACCAGACCCTCATGAACATGTCGGAAACAAAGTACCATATGGTAAAGGACAGGATCACCGATCTTCTTCACAACCCTCCAGACCAAGATGAACCTGCTCCCACCCAGTCCAGGCCTGCTCCTCCACCCCAGGTGATGTCACTGCCCTTCCAAGGCTTTCCACAGGCCCTACCCTACCAAGACTACGGCTACCAGGAGGTCCAGCAGCACAGGCAGCCCTTCCCAGTCCAGGCACAGGTACATCGGACACCACCGGTGCCACTGATGCCACCGATGCCACCCACGCCACCGATGCCAGCCACGCCACAGATGCCACCCACGCCACCGATGCCACCGACGCTAGTCCTCACCCAGCTGCAGACCAGACAGCCCCACTACACCGCTCCTTCCTCCACCCCACAGCCAAGCCCAGCCTCAGTACATCTGTCATCGGTATTGGGGCTGACACCCCATGTCATGGAGGAAGGGGCTCTCAACATCACGGGGCTGAGACAGCTGTCTGAGAGCTTCCTCAACACACCGTCCCCTGTTGTCCTCTTGGGGCCAGGCACCCCAGTGGCGCCTCAGACTAGCACTCCATCAGCAGCCACCTCCACAGCACCTGGACCCTTCACCCCTGAGACTATGGGCATGCCTCAGAGTGACTGAGAAGAGTGCCAGAGACTGGGTTGCTACCTGTTGACTTTATTTTTGCTTTGGACACTTGACTTGGGTCATTTTTCTTTTACAGCTTGTTATTAATAAAGATTATCTTTGCTTCACACACTTGCTTCATTTATTTTTGTCAATAAAGTCTTGGTGGAAACTTTTAGAAATAGTTTAAGCCATTGCATGCTTGTGGGATGGGTAAGGATAGCAGTGGGATGGGCAGGGATACCTGTGGGATGGGCAGGGATACCTTTGGAATGGGTAATAGCTGTGGGATAGATAAACCTCCAGTGCAAGCATAGTGGGACTGTATGGTGCCCCAACTATGGCCCTTTATTATCAATAATAATGTAATCATTCATCCACACATGTCAACATAAACACAACTCTTTATTAAATGCCCTGTTTATTGTAGGCCCACCCAACATACATGGCCCAATCTCATCCATGTGATGAGACAGGCTGAAGGAAGCATCCATTAATCATCTATCATCCTGTCTTGCCACTCCACCGCTCCAGCTGGGGAGTTGCACCAGTGTTTCAGGAGGTTGCGCTACTTCTTCCCTTCACGTGAAGCTCTGTTGGGGCCTTGCACATCCTTAGTGTCTATCAGGTTTCGCCCTTGCCTCCATTCCCCAGGCTCCATGTCCCCATTGCCTTGTTGGAGATCCACGAGCCTGTTCTGCAACACTGGGTAGCGGGTGCGCATGAGATTGTGCAGGATGCAGCAAGCTTCCACGATGTTCCTCACGGTCTCTGGGCGATGCTGTATGGTGGTGAGAAGTACCTGGAATCTGTTGGCCAGGATGCCAAAGGTGTTCTCCACCACCCACCTTGCCCTGGACAGCCTGTAGTTGAAGATCCTCTCTTCACGGGTGAGGCATCTTGAAGTGTAGGGCTTCATGAGGTAGGTTCTGAGGGAGAAGGCGTCATCCCTCACGATGAAGTAGGGCACATCTTGCGTGTTGTTGGGCAGGGGGTCTGGATCTGGAAAGCCCATGATGAGGTAGCGTTCCAGCCCCTCCTTGAGGTCACTTGCGTTGTATACCTGGGCATCTGAAGCTGACCCGTTGCCTGAAGCATCGATGTACATGAACTTGTAAGTTAGCATCGACCATGGTGAAGAGGATGATGCTGAAGAAGCCCTTGTCGTTGAAATAAGTGGACCCTGACTTGGCTGGAGCTTTGCAGGCCACGTGCTTCCCATCTATGGCTCCAACGGTGTGTGGGAAGTTCCACTTCTTATACCACTGCTCTGCAACTTTCTTCCAGCCTTCTTCAGTGGAGGGGCGCTGGAGGAGCTCCTCCAGGTATTCTTCGATGATGGCCTGCACCACTTCTCTGACCACAATGCTGATGGTATTGTGTGGCACCCTCCAGCCATACTGCATGCTCCTGTAGGTGGTCCCTGAGGCCAGGTGGGCAGTCAGTGCCACCTTGAGCCCAGGGTCCAGGCTGGGCCGGAGGTTGGTGCTCTGCTTGGTCAACCTGGGTGTCAGCCGCTGCACAACTTCGTCAAGCATGGCTGGAGGCATCCTCATGAAGTTCTGTAATGCACGAGGGTCTTCGTTCCTGAGCTCCACCATCAGCTTGTTGCACAGTCCGTACTCTGCTCTTCTGGCGATCCATCTTCGGACACAGACACTTCTTGGCCGCCTCCTTTTCTTCACGTAGAACAGGTGAAAGAGCCTGTAGATGGCTTCGCACTGTTGCAGAACGATGGTGGCTACCAAAAGGAGTGTGTTACGATCCATGGTGGACATCAATGGATGTTGTGGAAGAGCAAGAGGCAGATGAAGGCTGCAGAGGTCTGCACAGCAGGGCTGCTGGACCGAAAGTGAGATCCAGGTGACTTCCTCCCCCTTTTTATAGGCAATATAGGTTTTCCACTAGGTGTCCTTTTGCATCCTCTAGGCATCCTGCAGACATCATAAATATCCGAGATAGGTCCCCTCTGTGAACGTTTTTTCCGTTTTAAATGCATTGTATGTGAGCTGTATCTGCTTTCATCCTTTCTCCGTCCGTGCTACTAATGCTGTGCCTCCATTCCGCGTCCATTTTGCTTCCTCCCTGTGTCCATTTTCCTCTGGAGTGGATTTGAGTTGTGCAGATATGCAGCGGGTCCTAGCGGATATAGCGGACATGTAACGGATGATGACGGATGTAGAACGGATGTTCCCCGTATGCGTTGCAGATGCAGAACGGATGCATTGGATACATTTTCC
>BLBF01000031.1:9355710-9373619 GCA_015471245.1 Laticauda colubrina
TGGTCAGAACCTGCTGAATGCCACTCCTGCTGCATAGATATGTTTATGTGTGGTATGTATGTAAGTATATATGCATAGACAAACATACCCAGATACCTACAGAATATCTTATATTTTAAAGAGAAGATGGATTTTAAGACACACACACACACACACGCACAGACGCTACCAATTTGCCCAGAGGTTCTTAGATGGCAAAAAGGAGGTTCAGACTACATGTAGTCCATGAGCAACATGAGAGTAAAACAGGCAAGAATACTTTAATTTCAATCTAGAAAAGCAATATTAAGACAGTGTCTTAGCTCTTTTTCCAGATGCATGTAACCTTCTTCTAATATCCTACTGAATCCATTGTATGGAAAAATTAAGAAATCTGGATTCTGTCTCTAATGTTTATGCCAATGTGACTTCACAGTAATTTCAGGGTACATGTGCATGCCTATGTAGTATAGTTTTGGAAAAACATTATTGCTGGAAAAGTATTAAGTGTTCTTTCCCACACTGCATTGTTTATTCAGTAAAAAAACTGAAACCCCCTTCTCATGCAAGATAGCTTAGCAGGAATAAGGGATGTTACATAATAGAGTTTCAGAAGTGTGAAATGTTGAGCAGTAGAAAACTTCTAGCAAATCACGGTAGGAGGCAGTTGCTAGGCAGAACAGAGGGATTAGAGGTCAGAGGAAGGAAAAGGAAAAACTAGAGGGGGGAAGGAGAAATAAAATATGGGACTTCTGACAGGCTCTTTGTAATCTTCTGTTGAGATTGTAAATTTGATTATCAATATGTCATGGCACAAAATGAGAAGATTGGCAAGCCTCCTACATGGAAAACCATAAGAGCAAATAGCTGCATGCAAGGATCAGTTTTTACCACTCGGAAAAACTGAACATGCACAGCAGTAAAAATTAAGAACAATAAAGAGATGATACATTTGTTAAACAATAGAAAATTGGATCTTTGTTCTTACTATCTGAAAAATATAAAGCTGTCTTTCCTGGGACACATAGATTCACCTTTCCAATTATAATGCTGTTGTATAAAAATGTAGCTCTTGTCACAAATGCCCAGTTATATGAATGTTCCCATCTGCTATGGATCTTTTACAATGAGGAGGGGGAAGTTTTTAAAAAACATCATTTTTATACTGTTTCTATTCTAGCCTTCCAATCAAGCAAGAATTGCCTCTGAACCAATGTTGAAAAACTTGGCTGAATTTTGGTGGTAGGTTTTTTTTTGTTTTTTGTTTACTAAGAAGCAACATAGGTAATGCTTAAGTTACAACTGTTTGTTTAATGACTGTTCAAAGTCACACTGAAAAAATGTGACTTATGACAGGTGTTCATACTTAACGTCTTGTTGGAAGAAATATCCATCTGGGTTCAGTTCCAAGTGGGGAGAAAGGCACTGGAAACATGGAGCCTGATTGGAAAGATGGTTTTATGGTGAAGCAGAATCACCAAGCATGTGTGATTCTGGGTAGCCGACCACATGGAATGGAGAGTGAGGGTCAGATCAAATAACTATCTGCAGAGGTAACCTTCCTTGCATATAAAAATTACTGAATGTTTTGTTATGTATTAGATTTTTATGAATTATACTGTATTGCTGATCAACTGCTGAAATAAAGTTTGATGGATGGATGGTTCCTTCCTATATCTTCCATTGTTTAATAGATTTTCTGACACATTTTGTAGTGTATGTGCTATGGAAAGCCAATTTGTTGTTATATTTAGCTGAATGTGGCTTTAATATTTATAATTTCTACTTATGACTAACATATGAATTATGCATTCTCTATTTGTTAGGTTCATCAGTTTTGTCTCCACTTTCTGCCACTTTTTTATATGATATTTTGTGTGGAGCCTCGGGGGCTCAGTGGTTAGAGTGCAGTACTGCAAGTACTCCTGTTGCAATTTGGCAGTTCAAATCCCACCAGTCTCAGGGTTGACTCATCCTTCCAAGGTGGGTAAAATGAGGACCCAAATTGTTGGGAAATATGCTGACTCTGTAAACTGTTTAGAGAGGGCTGTAAAGCACTATGAAGAAGTATATAATCCAAATGCTGTTGCTATATATTCTAAGCAAGGTATTGAAATGTAACCTAAAGAATAAGTAACAACTTTTCTTTTTGCAGCCTTCTAAATCTCAACGGTCATGATTACTGAAAGTTTATTTTATTTTGAGGCTGGGTATTGATGAAAGCTGAAATACCTTAAAATAAAGATATCATCGTTAAAAAGCAACAATAACAAATGTCTTTACATTTATTTCCTCCTTTCTTACATGTCTGATATTGCTTCATTTATTTTGCAGTCCTTAGCCTGCTCAGAAGTTTTAAATTTGACTGTGAAAATCTTCAGCAATCCTGTGGCCTCTGAATATCTTTGCAACAATGAGGGGTAGAATTTTCTCAGTTCAAAAGGAGATTCGAGATGCTTGGCTACATTTTGTTGCTTTATTAATTTAATCTTTTCACTTTAAGAAGCTGCAAATCCTGCCTTTTTTTTTTAAACCCTCAACTGAACCTTCAGTAGAAAAGCTTCTATAATATGGAGAAAGCAAAGAAACAAACTGCAGCATAAATATATACATTCTGTTTCTAAAACCCTTGCCACATATTTAATGTAATATGTAATAAGGCTCAGGAGATAGATAGGTTTTAGTATAGATTTTCACATACCTTTTAAAAATGTTTCTCATATAATTGTGCTGTTCCAGACCTTGGTAATCCCACAACATTGACAGTGCATTTGAGAGCTGGGCTGATTTATTTTTGGCTCAGTTGCAGTATATTTGAAACCATAATAAAGCTAGAGTTAGTTTTCCTAAGGCCGAGAAGGTCTGTGTCTCCATTTGCTATAATTTCCAGCATGTCCTTTCAGTCCTGGACGGGTAGTAGAAGGGTGGCCTGTAGTCTTTTCAGCTTTCCCTCACAGGAACTTCTAGGATTTTATTAATGGCTTAGCAAGACAAATTAACACAATTTGAAGTAATTATCTGGATGGGATGGGAAGCGACAATTTATTTCATCTCCCTTTTGTGTGGGGTTCAGGGTAAGAGATATTTGTTAACATGCACCAGTTTGGGTAGAGTGATGTTTCTTTGATTGTGGTGCAAGCATATAAAGCAAGATTACAGCAGATAATCTTCAAAACTCAAACTTTCAGGAATTATGAGTAGGAATTGAATATACCAGGAAGAAATATATAAGAAATATATATGTACTTATTACAGAAAACGAGTCTACGTGAATTTACATCTACATACATACACAGTTGCCATTAGGTAAAAGATAAACCCCTTCCTGATGACTTCAGTTTATTTTGCCCCATAATAATTACTCAGCAACATGTTTCAGTTTGTCTCTACGTCTGTATTATTCTGCCGTGGATTCTGGAAGTGGGACTGGAAATGGGATTTGATGTTCACAAATAATAAATGAAGCAAGAAAATGAATACAATAATGCAAACTTAGTATCAGAAATAAAATGGTAAAATATATACTTCTAAATGAATATTTCAATATGATCAATGAAATAAATAGAGATAATACTGAAACATTTTTATTAAATATTAGGTAATATAAATTTTCAAATTCCCATTTTCATTGGCAGCACCAAAAAGAAAAAAAGTTTTTTAAAATTTTTTTTAAATTTTTAAATTTAAACCAATACATCTGGACAAAGAAAAGCACCAATAATTCTGGATAGAGAAAAGCACCAATAATTTTGGACAAAGAAAAGATGATTTTATTTATGTTAATCTAAGTAGTCCATTTTTGTATTTTTAAAAAAGTCTTTCAATTGTATTGAGCTTTCATTAATTTCTGTAATGGGATTGGAAATTGAACACACATTTTATTCAATTCCGCCAGCCATTGAGTACCAAAGACTGTGTGCATGTGCATTTTAATATTCCTTTACAGTCATGAGGACTCGAAACTTGCTTTGTTTAGTGAAAACTAAAATTCTCAGTGCTATAATTAGTATTCTATGTGTTCACATTTTCTTTCAAATCGCAAGACATCTGTTTTCTAACAGTGATGTTTTGTGTAGTTCTAAATTTGCAAATAATTTATGGTTATGCTGAATAGCCATTATAACCAGAAAAGAAGAGGAAAAAAAAATCCATGGGTGTATTATGCTATTCTGATGCTGAAATCTAACATGACAGTACCTTGTGTTGAAATA
This sequence comes from Laticauda colubrina, assembly GCA_015471245.1. Lineage (NCBI taxonomy): Eukaryota > Metazoa > Chordata > Lepidosauria > Squamata > Elapidae > Laticauda > Laticauda colubrina. Next base: position 9,359,901 of record BLBF01000031.1, read on the forward strand.
CAAACAACATACTTTTGGTATAATCAGCCATTTCTGTAACACTGATAGAAGAACACTCTTTTTATACTTAACAGTAAAGCATAAAATAAGGACATTTGAATATGATTGCTCATTTGATAGTGATGAATATAAAAGATCTTATTATCCAACACACACTGAAAAGTCGAAAGGAATCTTTAGGCTTTGTCCTGTTTTTCTCTGCATTCAACAAAAGCTTCACTTAGTTTTTATTTATTGGCAGTAGTGCCTCAAGCACGTTTCAATTGCTGCAATCTGTTACAGTATTTATTCTTATTGTATCTTTGTAAGCAGGAACCTGCAGATGAACCATACAATCTAGCTCTAGTATCTTCTTTACAAGGTTCCAACAAAGTGGCTGATACAAGGCCAATAATGTTGGGGACTTTTGTGAGAGCCCCACTAACATGCTCCTCTATAACAGTGTATTTGGAATAGCTCTTGCAAATTTCCACAGGACTCATGTCACAAAAAACTGCTGGTGGATGGTTCCCAAAGTATTTATTGAGCAGGAGAAACTGAGATATAAAGAAAACTCAACCCTCACTCTCCACCAATAGCTCTGTTATTGTTCAGAGACATTCTTCTCTCATCAGCTCCTCGAAAAAATTGATTATATTTTCAAGGATCAGCTGCCTTCCTATAATATTTAACTTGGGGGAAATAAACCATGCCCTGTTTACGTTAAGCACCCCTTCTTTTGATTTATTTTCAGAACAAGGTATCCACTCAGGTCACATTGGAATACTGAAAAGGATGTGGGATATGACCTCCTCAATACATGTAGTTCTTGGCTATGTGGGATTTTTTTTTTAATCTGGGGTCATATTGCTTGCTGAGAAGGATTCTTCAGAGCATCCCAGTCGCTCTTGAGATTCTCTTGTTTATTCAGCTCAGATGCCAGTTAAGAAGTGAAGCTCATTTTGCATTCAGAGATATGCCTTATATTTTAGACGTGATGCTCACAAATTAGAATTGATACAAGACCTGCAGCACTGCTTCCCATAGAAACTATGACTACAAACACCGTGTTGGGGAACCAAGTGGCACCAGTTAAAATAATCCTTACAGAAGATATCTAGAAATATGAAAAGAAAAGACACAGTGAAAAAAGAAAAAAGAAAAGACACATTCAATTACACTGAATGAAGAGTTGGCTTTCCGAGTATACTGAATAAATAGAAATGCAGCTTTTAAAATAATTTTTTTATTTACTTGAAGCTTGGAAGATAGGATATTTTAATTCACTGACCAATGTTTTATTTAAATGGGTTATGAAAGTAAGAGAACAAACTGTATAAATGCCTATATGTGATATAATATTACATAAGTATTATAAAAAAGTTGCTAAAGAATTGTTGAAAAACATAAAACTATACTTTAGACCAGGGGTCGCCAACCTTTTGGACCTCAGGGACCACCAAACTCATAATTTTAGATCCCAGGGACCACTAACTGGTTTTGTGGGCATGGCCTAATTTGTGGGTGTGGCTTGGTGGTCATGTGACTGGGCATGGCTTGTATGTAAATATTATAAATATTTATATAAATATTGATTTTTTTATAAAAAGAGCAATTTTTACCCAAAAACAGGCAAAGCAGGCAGATTGAGTTGCTCACAGAATTATTCAGTTATCTATCTATCTGCCATCAGCTAGCTCAGTCTCTCAAATTTGCTTGCCATGAGTCTGCACTGAATTTGCTTGCAAGCGAACCTTCAGTCCTAAGGGAGGACTGTGCTTAGCTAGAAAGCAAGAAATCCAATCATTTCCTGCTTCTTAGATAATCTAAATCTCCTGGCAGAGCAGAACAGATGATAGTTGGAAAAAGGAAAAATACCAACTTAGCAGACAAGTTTGCTGGGTAAGGAGTGAGTGAGCGGGAAGGGTTCCTGCAGTCCATGTGGGCTGAGCAGCCTTGTGTTTCTGCGCAGCCTGGATTAATCGCTTTGGGGGGATGCTCTGGGGGTGAGATTTCTCTGTGGCCCACCAAAATTTCCTCATGGCTCACCAGTTGGTGACCACTGCTTTAGACAACCATATAAGATCACTCAGCTTCCAGACCTGTGATGTGATTGAAAATGAATCATATGTATCTCATGACACACAGTGTCAGTTATTTTGTGTGTGTGTGTGTATGTGTGTACTCTCTGTGTGTGTGTGTGTGTGTACTGTATAAGTATCTGTGTGTACATGTGTGCATGTATGCCCCAGTTCTCATGATATATGTACATCTCTTGATGGAAAAGATTAAAGTGCTCACATGCATAAATTTATCTCTCTTTCTCCCTGAATATGCTTGAGATGCTGTTTACTTTGCTCTGTGCAGAAGTTCATCCACCTGACAAGTAAAGTAATTTTAGACTCATCTTCACAGTCTGAAATAGCTTCTTGAAGAAAGGAGAATCTCAGGATTTTTTTTTCCTGTTGGGGAGCTCATCTCAAAATCATCTCCATCTTTCTTCAAATAACAGAAAGATGTTCGCTAATTCCCTTTGTTTTAAACTAAATTGTTCTGCAGCTAATTACGTACATAACCTACTTTTTCCATTTTTCCCCCTATCTGAGATTCTGGTTTTGGATTTGCCCTTGAAGGTTATGATTGTACTTGAAGTCTCTAAATGCTCTTTGCCAAGCAGTCCTAGTGGAATACTCACAATATCTATAATATTGGTTCAGCAAGATCTCTAGAACCAAATTTTAAGCAGCCTTCTTCAATCTGACCTTTTTCATATGTGTTGGGATTGCACATCTCATGATTCCCAAGTAGCATTCAAAAGATATCCTATTGAGGAAGGGCTCTTTTAAAGACAAAAATGCAATTATAGAAAACTATTTGACTCTACCTTTTGCTTCTGGAAGAGGACAGAAGTTTATATTACAGGCTTGTGATGCAATGGGCTTCTGATGCAAGAGGCATCCGGTAGATAATCTCCCATTTGCTAGGCACTGAACAGACCTCGCTTGCATGCCACCTCCACAGGTCACTGTGCACTGCAGGGTAAAACAAAGTTAATCAATATGGCTAATTACAACTGGACAAAAAGTCTTATGAAGATCTCCATATGGAAGTGGAACAACCAGTACAGGATCACAAATCTCTGTTGAGTTCACCAATGCATTTCTGGACAGTATTCAACTATTTGTTCACAATAAAACCTTTTCATAAGAAGCTCAATCTTATGTATGTTATCACATAGATAGGCAGATAGGTCCTGAGTGCACAATTACTGGTTGGAGTGCTAGCTGTCTTCAAAAATACCTGCATGATTCAATTTCAGATATTAATATTTGCAAACCTATTAAGCTGTCACTTAATAAAACAAATATTGAACAACTAATCACATTGGTTTAAAAGAAATATCTACAAATTAGCACACATCTAAAAGAATCCTTTTGAGGAAAAAGAAATATTCACTGAAGCATCCATCTGTCTTAGAAAAAAAGATTCTTGTTGTGTTAAAAGAAAAAAAAGATGCCTTTTCCAGAATTTCTAATTTGTCAATCATTGGCAACTGTTTCCTTAGTATATTTGAATGGGAATATATGACTAAACCTAGAACCTCCTTAAACTGATTTTTCTTGATATTACTTAGTTAAAATAATGCTACTTTTCTTTCATATGCTAATTTATTATGTCCTTCCAAGCAAATATATCATGAAACCTCAAAATGTACACTGCAGGGATCCTAAAAAAAAAGAATCCCCTTTCTCTTGTGAAATCTGTATGGTTGGAATTGAGAGAAACATTTCTCCAGTTTTCCTGTATCCATTCTCCACCTAGACACGATAACCACAATCACAGTGCTGTGCTGCACACAGGTGCTTCCTCTTCTTCTAGTACAGTACTACCAAGCCAGCTATTCCATATCCCCCTTCTGCTGTATCACAGTATTATTTTACAACACACACACAAAAACACAAAATGTAGGTCACAATTGGAAAACGGGAAGGATACATCATGCCTAAGCATTTTGTGAAATTCTGTAAATGAAACAGGATAATCACACAATATATCTCGAGTCTAAAATTATAATCTTTAAGGTAATAAAGGTGATGAGGATAATGCATTGGCAGAAAGTGAAAGAGGGAAGTCAAAAGTGTTATTAAATTATATTAGTCAAGGCACAGATGTTGCCCTTCCCAAACAGATATAAGCTGCCTTAAGTATTTCCACACCAGGACTTTCAGTCCTGCTTAATTGTATTGTTTTTCTTTAATTAATGGGAATGAAATGAAAATGGAGAATAAGTTAACCTGCATGCTCTTCTCCATGGCAGGATTATTTTGTAATGCTTATTTGTGTAAATTTATTCCTGGGTAATAAAAGGGTAATGTTTGCAGCCTCAGACAGATTTAAAGTTTCTCATTGATCCAGTCTAAAGGAGTACTGTTTTCTGTGCGATTTGTGTTAAGGAGAATTCTTTAGATCAAATAATCTATTATTTCACACAGAAGGGGAATTATTTAATTTTAACTTTGCTCATTCTACTGCAACAACTTTCAAGAAAACATGGGGTGCAACAATTCCTATGAGCCAAACCTGTCATTGTATGAGGTGAAGCTAAATCTCATATCAGCCCAAAGTCAAGAGGTTGGGAGATGATTCAGTTCTTTAGAAAGCCATCTGTTGAGTTGATAAACAGCCAACTACATTTTTAAAAAACAATAAATCCAAGATTGGGAAGTAAAGGAAGGGAGAAAGATGGAATCAAATTACTGACAGTTCTTATTTTTTAATAATGAAAAATTGTTCAATGGGTCTTCTAATCAGAATTCTTCAAACAAATAAATTGCTAAAAAGAATGCTAAATGTATCTCATCTCACATCTCATAATGAAGCAGATTTAGGGACAATGTCTAAATCTAAAGGCTCATCATAGATAAACCAACCTCCTAGCAATTCAGTTCCATCCTTTCAATGATCCTGAGCAAAATGACTTGAGGAAAAGCAACATTTTCCCTCTACATCCAGTGATCTTCCAATACCGGAGATATACCAGAGAGTGTTGGTATGGTCTCTGTCCTGGGCTGAGAAATGCGTCTCCTCTCTGTAATCCATCAGTATTGCCCACTTACAGTAAGTAAGGAAATGGGAAGATTCTTTTATATGGGAGTCTATCTTCCTTCGCATAATGCCTCCCCAATTTGTTTGCTCAAAATGTTAGAAAGGTTAATAGTACTGGAGCAACTATAGCTGCAAATAATATATAATTCTGGTCAGAGTTAACAATGCTGCAAGCATAAATAAAGTGAAATAATAAAACAAAATTTACAGATAATCCTCAATTTATGACTGTTTACTTGATGATTCAAAATTACAGTGACCACAAAAAAAGTGTTTTATGGTTTGTACTTGCACTTACAACCATCGTACCAATCTTGTGGTAATATCAGTGGTGGTATTTTACCGGTTCTGCCTGGTTCTGCCGAGCCGGTAGCAGCGCTGAGTGGAGACCAAACCGGTTCTCTCTGCTGTTCTGCTGTTGGGTCCACCCACCTGGGCTCTCATACTCACCTTTATCCTCTGCTTTTGAGGTACAGCTGCTTTGTATAGCACAGAAGAGTGCCGCGCGGCAGCTGCTGAAGTGACTGCAATCATGCAGGCTTGCAGAAGGTGAATTAGAATGCCTCTACATCTGCGCAAAGTACCCGTTTGGTATGCGCATGCACGCAAAGTGTGCGCATGCACGCAAAGCATACTCACCAAGCCAGGCCCACCGAACCGATGGTAAAAATATTTGAATCCCACCACTGGGTAATAGGATTGTAATCTGAGTGCTTGGTGATTAGATTGCATTTACAAATGGTTGCAGAATCCTGTGACCATGCAATGGCAATTTGCAACCTTTAAAAAAAAAGTCCATTGGGAAGCTGGATTTGCTTTATGACCACACCAGTACTTAACGACTGAGGTGATTTGCTTTGTGACTGCCAAAATAATAATAACAATCATAAAATTGAATTTGGTCATGTGATGACCACACTTACAACTGCACCAAATTCTGGTTCTAATTGTGGTTGTAAACCAAGAATTATTTATATAATATAACCAATACAGAATCTAAAACAATCTGGTTTTAATATTGCAACACCTGTTGCCTTGAAACTGGACACTCTTTATCTTCCAGAATTGCATATTGCTCCTATAAAGGAAATCTTATACTTTGATACTCCCCCTCAACAAAAAGAGAAAATATTAGAATAATTTCTGGTGGCCTCAGACTGATTTAATTCATGTGTTTACCTTGATTCAATCCTAATTAAATTGGTTTCCCCCCCCCCAAAGTGCAAATGAATCCCATACTGAATCTTGGAATCAGAACTTACTCCTAAAAGCCAAGCTAAGAATAACAAAATAAATATAACTTATCTTTGTATTGTTCTTAATTTTTCTTTTAAAGAATACTGGAATAAGGCTCAATATTGTCTAATACTTGGCAGATATCTTACAAATATGACTCGGTCTCCTTTGTTGCAAATAAGAATGAAACCCAATGAAACATTTGGCCTACTGAGGGAAAGCCAAGATTGCAGTCGCCCTCTTATATCTGACAATATTTTAAATGTAATTTGAATGGTTTAAATGTAATTTGTAATTTGAATAGTTTAAATGTAATCTAATCCATAGTAAATTGAACATTTGAATAGCCTTCCTGTGAATGAAAATTTTCATCTTTGCTTGATGCTTGGCAACTTTGAAGCCCAAGAATTTAAATAGCTGCCAATTCTAGCTTGAAAGTAAATAAATCTTACCTTAACTTACAAAGGCAAATGCTATATATCATAATGTTGAAAAAATGATTTGGTCATTAGCTATTAAAACTATTCAAAGAAAAAATATTCACTAATACCATGTAAAATAACTAAATTAGTTGAATTGCCAAGAGGAAATGTTTCACTTAAAGGCACATGATTCTCCAGAGCCCTTAACAGCATTTTGCCTACACCACCATAGGAAAGGATGTTGCATCTTATTTTATTTCATATATAAAAAAATTGAAAAATGGTGAATGAAAGTGATGACAGTTCTTGGGAAAAGAGACATTTATTAGATTTTGATCTGCACTCCAGCATTGAATATCTAACTGAACAGATTCGAATGAGCTCCCTCCAGTGGATAATAGCCATCACCAGGCCATGCTTCCCTCTCAGTTCTAGCTTGCCCCTCAGGTAGCCTTAAGCTAAATCAGAGGGATCCAACAGGGAAGTTAGAACACAATGCAGTCTTCTATGCAAATATTGGGATTCACAGACTGGTGACACACACAACTCCAACTGGTTTGTGGGAGCACTGCTCCTTCCATCTACCCACAGGGCAATTTCTATTTCTACTTCTGGAAATATCAAAATCTCCCCAGGAAACTACCCCACTGCTATTTTTAGGTCGAACTCGCAACATTGTCCTCCTGGAATACTTGTGGCTATTTCTACCAATCACATTTTTGCTTAAGCCCATGTCATACTGCACCAACGGATGAAAAGAGGATGTAAAATGGAGAGAAACACTTGTCATCCATTGGTTAACATGATCCATCCGTTCTGTACTCACTGCATCCATTTTTCATCCTCTCTATCCGTCCAGCATCCGTCGATTGAGGTTCCATCCGCTCAAAAAGTTTTGAGCTGCTCAAAACTTTTTGAGTGGAAAATGTATCAAACACGTCCATTCTGCATCCACAACGCATACAGGGAACATCCGTTCTACATCCATTGTCATCCGTTACACATCTGCTACATCCGCTAGGCATCCTCTGCACATCCGCGCAACTCAAATCCGCTCCAGCGAAAAACGGACACAGGGAGGAAGTGAAACGGACGCGGAATGGACACAAAGCGTTAGTAGCACGGATGGAGAAAGGATGAAAGCGGATGCAGCTCGCATACAAAACATTTAAAATGGAAAAAACGTTCACAGAGGGGACCTATCTCAGATATTAAGGATGTCTAGAGGATGTCTAGAGGATGCAAAAGGACACCTAGTGGAAAACCTATATTGCCTATAAAAAGGGGGAGGAACTCACCTGGATCTCACTTTCAGTCCAGCACCCCTGCTGTGCAGACCTCTGCAGCCTTCATCTGGCTCTTGCTCTTCCACAGCATCCATTGATGTCCACCATGGATTGTAACACACTCCTTTTGGTAGCCACCATCGTTCTGCAACAGTGCGAAGCCATCTACAGGCTCTTTCACCTGTTCTACGGGAAGAAAAGGAGGCGGCCAAGAAGCATCTGGGTCGGAAGATAGATCCGGAGAAGAGCAGAGTACGGACTGTACAACAAGCTGATGGTGGAGCTGAGGAATGAAGACCCTCGTGCATTCCAGAACTTCATGATGATGCCTCCAGCCATGTTTGATGAAGTTGTAGAGCAGCTGACACCCAGGTTGACCAAGCAGAGCACCAACTTCCGGCCCAGCCTGGACCCTGGGCTCAAGGTGGCACTGACTCTGTGACACCTGGACTCAGGGACCACCTACAGGAGCATGCAGTACGGCTGGAGGGTGCCACACAACACCATCAGCATTGTGGTCAGAGAAGTGGTGCAGGCCATCATCGAAGAATACCTGGAGGAGCTCCTCTAGTGCCCCTCCACTGAAGAAGGTTGGAAGAAAGTTGCAGAGCAGTGGTATCAGAGGTGGAACTTCACTCACACCATTGGAGCCATAGATGGGAAGCACATGGCCTGCAAAGCTCCAGCTAAGTCGGGGTCCACTTATTTCAACTACAAGGGCTTCTTCAGCATCATCCTCTTTGCCATGGTCGATGCTGACTACAAGTTCATCTACATCGATGCTTCAGGCAACGGGTCAGCTTCAGATGCCCAGGTATATAACGCCAGTCACCTCTAGGAGGGGCTGGAAGGCAACCTCATCATGGGCTTCCCAGATCCAGACCCCCTGCCCAACGACACGCAAGATATGCCCTACTTCATCGTAGGGGATGATGCCTTCTCCCTCACAACCTACCTCATGAAGCCCTACACTTCCAGACTTCTCACCCGTGAAGAGAGGATGTTCAACTACAGGCTGTCCAGGGCAAGGCGGGTAGTGGAGAATGCCTTTGGCATCCTGGCCAACAGGTTCCAGGTACTTCTCACCACCATGCAGCATTGCCCAGAGACCGTGAGGAAGATCGTGGAAGCTTGCTGCATCCTGCACAATCTCATGCGCACCCGCTACCCAGTGTTGCAGAACAGGCTCGTGGATCTCCAACAAGGCAATGGGGACATGGAGCCTGGGGAATGGAGGTAAAGGCGAAACCTGATAGACACTAAGGATGTGCAAGGCCCCAACAGAGCTTCACGTGAAGGGAAGAAGCAGCGCAACCTCCTGAGACACTGATGCAACTCCCTTGCTGGAGCAGTGGAGTGGCAAGACAGGATGATAGATGATTAATGGATGCTTCCTTCAGCCTGTCTCATCACACTGATGAGATTGGGCCATGTATGTTGGGTGGGCCTACAATGAACAGGGCATTTAATAAAGAGTTGTGTTTATGTTGACGTGTGGATGAATGATTACATTATTATTGATAATAAAGGGCCATAGGTGTGGCACCTGGGAGGGTGGACCATACAGTCCCACTATGCTTGCACTGGAGGTTTATCTATCCCACAGCTATTACCCATCCCAAAGGTATCCCTGCCCATCCCACAGCTATTACCCATCCCACAGGTATCCCTGCCCATCCCACTGCTATCCTTACCCATCCCACAAGCATGCAAAGGTTTAAATCATTTCTAAAAGTTTCGACCAAGACTTTATTGAATAAAATAAATGAAGCAAGTGTGTGCAGCAAAGATAATCTTTATTAATAACAAGCTGTAAAAGAAAAATCACCCAAGTCAAGGGTCCAAAGCAAAAATAAAGTCAACAGGTAGCCACCCAGTCTCTGGCACTCTTCTTGGTCACATGACATGGGGTGTCAGCCCCAATACCGATGACAGATGTACTGAGGCGGGATTGGCTGTGGGGTGGAGGAAGGAGCAGTGTAGTGGGGCTGTCTGGTCTGCAGCTGGGTGAGGACTGGCATTGGCATCGGTGGCATGGGTGGCATCGGTGGCATCAATGGCACCGGTGGCATTCGATGTACCTGTGCCTGGAATGGGAAGGGCTGCCTGTGCTGCTGGACCTCCTGGTAGCCGTAGCCTTGGTAGGGTAGGGCCTGTGGAAAGCCTTGGAAGTGCAGTGACATCACCTGGGGTGGAGGAGCAGGCCTGGACTGGGTGGGAGCAGGTTCATCTTGGTCTGGAGGGTTGTGAAGAAGATCGGTGATCCTGTCCTTCACCACCTGGTACTGGGGTTCCGACATGTTCATGAGGGTCTGGTTGACATAGGTGAGGAAGGGCTTGCGGTTGGAGGATGGGGCATCGGTGTGTACCAGCTGAGAGAGGAGATCTATGCTGCTCCTGATGGTGTCTCTTATCTCCATCAGGACAGTGTGGCTCTGCCCCTCCGGTCTGCCTCTCTGCCTTTCTGTGGAGGTGGAGCTGGGGGTGGATGCGGGTTGGGCTGTGGTGGAAGTGCCGTCTCCTTTCTCCCACTGCATCAGGGGGTCCTCCACGCGCTCTGCCACGGGTAGTACAGCTGTCGGGGGGTTCTCCGTCGTGGCACGCTCCACAGATACCTGCCTGGACACAGGAGCTGACTCTTTGCCAGAAGAGGACTGGCTCTCAGCAGGCTACCTGAGAGAGAGGGTTGTGAGAGGGGCTGCTCCTCGGTGGTGGATCTCACCCTCCAAGAAGCTACACTTGGCCATCACTTTGGTCTCTCGGTCTGTCAGCTTGACTGCGGCCTGGCCAGATTTCTTGAGGTGCAGCTTCCCGTACCAGGTGTGCATATGCTTTCACCAGCCGAGGAGCACCTCCGAAGTGTAGCCCAGGCTCTCCGCCTTCTCTCTCCAAGCAGCCTGCTTCCTTTTGGTGTCTCGATAGAGCCTGTGTCTCTTCCGCCATAGATACTCGTTCTCCCTCAGCCACTCCAGCACCTCCTCCTCATGTTCCTCTACTATGTTGTATTGCCTCCTATCCCGTTCACGCGTCTGCCTCTTCCTCCCTTTGGCAGGGCCATCTGGGCCCTCATCAGAGGGGCTTCGAGGTTGTAGGGGCTGCTCCTCCACACCACCACCAGCAGCATCAGCAACAACAGTAGCAGCAAAAGCAGGACCAGCAGGTCCAGTAGCAGCAGCACCAGCACCAGCAGGATCAGGAGCACCAGCACGACCAGCAGGACCAGGAGCACCAGCAGGACCAGCAGGACCAGGAGCAGCGCCAGCAGAGTAAGCCCCAGCAGAAGCCCCAGCACCAGGAGCAGTGCCAGCAGAGTAAGCACCAGCAGAAGCACCAGCACCAGAAGCAGTGCCAGCAGAGTAAGCACCAGCAGAAGCACCACTGCCAGAAGCAGCATCAGCAGAGTAAGCACAAGCAGAAGCACCACCTCCAGAAGCAGCATCAGCAGAAGCACCACCTCCAGAAGCAGCATCAGCAGAAGCCCCAGCACCAGAAGAGTGAGCTCAGGCAGCAGAAGCCCCAGCAGAAGCAGAGTCAGGGCCAGGGGGTGGGAGGGTGGCCCTGTCACTCTCACCAGGGCTGGCAGCAGATGGCAGAGGCTTCCTTTTCTTCCCCATGGTTGTTGGGTTGCTGGCTGGCTGGCTAGCCGGCTGGCTGGCCGGCTGGCTGGCAAGCTGTGTCTGGAAGCAGGTCTTTCCTCTGAATGGTGACCTGCTTGGGAGCTGCTTCCCTTTATATCCACGGGGCTGACGTAATTCATCCTCCCCGCATGCGCAGTGAACGCTAGGCATCCGCTAGGCATCCGCTAGGCATCCGCTAGGCATCTGCTAGGCATCCGCTCGGCTTCTGCTCGGCATCCACTAGGCTTCTGCTCTGCATCCGCTTCATCCGCTCGGCATCCGCTCTGCATCCGCTCTGCATCTGCTCTTTCAGTTCCGCGTCCGCTTTGCTGCGCTCCCCCGGAAGCCTTGCAGATGTGCCATCCACTCCCATCCGCTTCCATCAGCTAGGCTTCCGTGGAGCATCCGTTTTCCATCCGCTCTACGTCCTCCCCCCGTCCGTTCCTTTCCGTGTTGTCCGCTCTGCTTATGCAAATTCGGGGCACTTTTGAGAGTGGATAACAATGGATGGAACATTTTTCTCATCCGCTGTGTCCTTTTTACAAACGTTTTGCATCCGTCGGCCAGTGTGACAGGGCCTTTAGTTTATGCAAGGAATAAAATCTAGGGAAATGAGATCCTTCACCCTCCTTTCTGTACCCTTTATCTCTGCATGCCAACAACCTCTAATACCTGGAGTTTGAATTGAATCCAGAGTAAATTCAGTTTGAGCAAGTTTTAGGATTTTTCTTTAAGATTCCTGCTTCTCTGCACATATTCTGTATAGCTCAGTGGGAAAGATGATGCTACATGTTACATAGTTGATGGTATCTTTACAACATTATTGTTATATGTGAGACTCTTAATGCTTTATATTTTAAATGGCTGTGGCGAAAGAAAGCAAAGAGAATACCATCAGTGATAGGTTCCTTGATTGCAATCCTAAAACATCTGGAGCACTGCTTGAACACCATCTACACTGACAAAATCACCAGTCAATTACAAAAGTCAGCTTTACTCGCTTACTTGCAATGATATCTTTAACAGACTCAAACAATATCTGCCTGTCCCAGGTCCATGGTAAAGAATTTCTAGGTCGATAAAAATGCCAAATCTAGTCTAAACATCTGGGTGATGTTATAATAATTAACTTAATCTGAAGAAGCAATAGTCTTCCTCAAATATTGCAGCAGCACACAATTGCCCAACAGCATCCAAAATATAGCCTCTTCAACTATTTACCCTCTTCAACCCTCTTCAACTTGAGGGTTCAATAACCCTCTTCAACTATTTGTCTGCAGTGAGTTTAGGACAAATGCTAAAATCCAAGTTCCCTTGCAAGCAAATAGCAAGTAATTAATTCAGTTAAGCTGCCTGTGTTGATTTTATTTAGAATTCTGTTTATATGACTGATACTTTACTGTACTTTATTTTATGCCCCCTTTCTCAGTAACCCCTTTCATACAAGTTGATTTGGCTAAAAAGTAAAATTCTAATGGAAAATTTCCACATATGTTTTCCCACATGCAAAACTATAGTACAAAATTTGTTCAGTTACTTTTTCTTGAAGTGGGCTGAAGGGAGAAATCTTTGGTAGAAGGGATAAGAAGTCTGCAGACAGGCAGTAAAGAATGTGTCCAAAGGTTTTGCCTGATGGGACAGCATCCTATAAATACCTTCGAAGAATTGTTGCCAGTGAAATTTCAAGTCAACCTTTCCTGGTCTTTTCATTATTCACTTTGGTAACATATTGAGTCATCAACATGCCACCTGGAGCACTGAAGTAGGGCTTGCAACCAGTAGTCTCCAAGCTGAAAAAGGTCAATAATTACCATATCATCCTGACCAGGATGGCAGAATTGTAATCCAATTCAGTTAGAATAGTTAAAGAAAATGTCTCCTCCTGCTCCTCCTCCTCCTCCTCCCCTTCTTCTTCCCCTTCTTCTTCCCCTTCTTCTTCCCCTTCTTCTTCCCTTTCTTCTTCCCCTTCCCCTTCCCCTTCCCCTTCCCCCTCCCCCCCCTTCCCTTCCTCCCCCCCCTCTCCCTCTACCCCCCCCTCTCCCTCCTCTCCCCCCCCCTTACCCTCCCATTGTT
>BLBF01000031.1:9374019-9407285 GCA_015471245.1 Laticauda colubrina
TGCATTGTTGTAATTTTTGTTATTGTTATTTATATACCCTGACTCTGAATTTGGAAATTATACATCATTGCCAATGGTTTTTAATAAACTTCTACTTCATGAATTGTGGATGTTGTGGACTTCTGCCTATTTCTGCACACACTCCATTTCATTTGAACTATATGATTATGAAGGAACTATAGGTTTATGAAGAATATATTTGCGCTACAGGTATGAATCTGGGACATTGGAACCATTGAAAGAAAAAATGATAAATGAGACTTAGTATGAAACTTAAAATATTTCAGAGTTACCTATATCCTTTACCTGAGACCAAGAGGAGGAAAACCAGTTGCCTTGATTTATTGATAAATATGCAGAGTACATGTTACAAGGATGTAGGATGCAAACTTTTTCCATCTCTATGTTTGGTTTCTGAAGATAAGAACATTTTTTAGCAGCAAGTTCTCGATACTTTCCAGAAATATATTTTTCAGCACAGTTCAGTGTTCTTCTCTGTGTTCCCTTTCCACATGTCACAGAGCACTGAAAAGAGAAGTTAATAACAACAATTAAGGAAAAGCAAGATAGTCCCTTGTTTCATTCCATGTCAAGCATTGTGCCTTTTCAAGTCAAGATAAATTTTATTTTATTTTGACTTTGATCAGACATATGGGCAACCTGAGAGCAATTCCAAATTCAATAGGTTACTTTTCAATTCACTTAACTGGAGTTATCTATTCCAAACAACACGTCCTCTTCTAATATATTTCTTTCCAGATGTTCATCCTTTTTTCTTTTTCAATTCTACAGCCATTATATTAGGGTCATAGTAACTGGCACTTTTTCTTTCTCATGTGAGACTCAGTAGATATAAAACCAAGTTCCAAACACAGGAGGATAATAGGCGTACAACAAAGTTGATAGAGCAAGTTTCTTAAAACTTTAGATTGTATCGTTTCCAGAGTTCAACTCCTTTTAGAGGCAGAGTTGTGGTTCATATAATAGGAAGCTAAGCAGCGGTGGGATTCATTTCTTTTTACTACTGATTCTGTGAGTGTGGTTTGGTGAGTGTGGCAGGGGAAGGATACTGTAAAATCTTCAGTCAGAGGTGGTATTTACTGGTTTTTGGAACTACTCAAAATTTTCGCTACTGGTTCTCCATAACTGGTCAGAATCTGCAGAATACCACCTCTGAAGCTAAGCACTTTGCTCTAAATAGTTTGGCAGCAGCTGGAAGCAAACTGTTACGATTACATCTGGTGAAGTTTATCTTATTTGAAGACTTCTGAGCATGTATTGAATTGGCATTTGCTTAATATTGTTATACAGTGGGCAAAGTAGATTCCTAAGTACAGCTAGTCGCCAGTTTAAGAATGAGATCCATTCCCAAGGTCTGTCCTTATGTCAAATTTGTATATAAGCAGGAACAGTATTATACCACAAGGTTGTGTAATCAGCTTGAACCATTGTGTATTTAACAAATTTTGCTACAATAGGCTCTGTTTTAACTGGGTCATTCTGAACCAGGGCATTCTTAACCCGGGGATAGGCTATGTTTAAAAAGCTTAGATCAGTTGTCCCCAAGCTTTATGTCTTGGCAGCCAGACTGGTATGGGGGGGAGAGGGGAATCAGCCCACTGCTCATGCAAGTTGAGTTGCACATGTATATCCTGGCCCACTATTTGCTCAAGTCAAACTGCATATGTGCACGTATGTGCCAACCAGCTACTCGCACAATCTGGTAGTGGGTTGCAGCCTAGCGGTTGAGGAGCCCTGCCTTAGACTGTTGCTTTTACATGCTATTGATGTTCCAATTATAATGGCTGTTTGCTCGGTATACAGGACAAGTTTGGTTTCGAATATTTTTTTTCTTTTTTTCATTGCAACAAAATGTTGTAATAACAAGCAAGCTTCACTGGAAGTTAGTGAAAAGATTCAAGGAACGTTGATACATAATGAGATGGAAATAAGAATGTTGTTTAGCATTAATGGGTAACTTGGACAGGGTTTTCAGGATGTTAAAATTAAACAAATATGAGACAAAAAAACATTCTTGTTCTGATAGAAGAGAATATGCATACCTCAGGACTGAACTGTTACCTACTTGAGTAATGAAATTTCTGCAAGAAACAACCAAGTTCAAGAGCACCAAGGACTCCATAGTTATCTTCTCATGAATGGAAGAGATTGTACATGTGTATTTTTTTTATGGTAAAAAAAGTTTTCTCACCTCAGTCCATGCAGACACAAACCACTGAAGTTTCTTATTTTTATAGCATCGTTTCATGAGGCAGGTTTCTTGCATCTTTGGTTTCAGTTCTCCGACACAAGCAACATCAGGTAGAATTTGATCCCAGCGAGAGGAAGAGAAGCTTTTGCACAAAATAGTTCTTTTCCTCCAGCCTTTCCCACAAGTTCGAGAGCACTAGTAGTGTAGAATAGACAATGAACATGATAGCAAAATGTTTCTCAAAAATAAAATAAAAGAATTTGAAGTAAATTCCAGCAGAATATTCTTATGTTCTCATAATATGTAGAATAGAATTGAAGAAGAATAAAATGTCCATTTAGTCCAGCATCATATGGAAGGAAAGTTTGCAAGCATGGCATCAGGACAACAAACCTTCTGCATTATTTCTAAATTTATATTACAGCATATAAATATAAATGATACGAATTCTTATTTCTTATTCTGATTTCTTTTAAACTGAAAAATGCTTACTTTAAATAATTAAAAAAACATACTGGAATTAAATTCACCATATTAAATTGATCATAGCAGAGTATAGGTGTATTTCTGTCTAAAGTGTATTATATTTTAATTGCTGTTAAAAGTTGCAGGTGATTTAGATCCATGTAATATCTGATGACAAGCTACATTTCCAGTAATGAATTCTGATATAATTTTCCCTGAGCTGTCTTTCTCGTAGCAGGTGGGAGGGAAAGACCCCTCTTTGCCCACTTCCAGCAGACTGGTATTCAACTCTACCAAAATGTGACTGGTTATCAATTACAATATAATGAGTTTCAGAAGGTCTATTACAAATTCTATCCAAGAAATCAAAGTTACCCTGAAATATATGTAATTATTTATTCATGTGTTGGATGTAATTCTGAAGTTTACAAGTGTGAATTTAATGTACCTCAGACCATGGCCCGGTGCTCCATGTAGGTGGACATCTTTGCGTGTTACATAGTTCCCTGGTGACTGGGGCAGGGATTTGACAAAGGGAGTCTGATACCCTTTCTGGCTCGTATTGAATTCTCTGCATGCAGTGAACATCCCGAAACCTCTCTCCTCCTCCACAAGTCAAGCTGCACCCACTCCAGTTCCCAACCGACCAGCTAGAAGAGGGTTAAAAAAAACACACACACACAGAGTTTGCAACTTGCAGGTCTGAGCTCGTCTAACCCAGTATAAGGAGAATTTGATTAATTTGTAGGGATCACACTTGTACCACAGCTTTTCTCCAAGCATTTAAGAGCTCTATTTATGACCACAATTGAGCCCAAAATTTCTCTTGCTGAGCAAGGCACTTGTTAAGTGAGTTTTGAACCTTTTTTGCCACAGTGACTCACTGCAGTAGTTGAGTTAGTAATATAGCTATTAAGTGTATCTGGCTTTCCCATTGATTTTTCTGGTCAGAAGGTTGCAAAAGATGATCCCATGATGCTGGGGTACTGCAGCTGACATAAATACATGCCATCATCCAAATTTTGATCACATAACCATGGGGATGCTGCAGTGGTTGAGGTGGTAAGTCACTGTTTTCAGTGCTGTAACAACTTTGAACACTCACGAAAGAAACTATTGTTAAGTCAAGGACTACCTGTATTTTATTTTCCCCTTATGATAAGAGAGTAAGCAAAAGATACCCATGTTCAGTATATTCCATAAGTTCATGAAACCTCAGGTGTTATTTCAGATTGTTTTTAAATTTCCATTGTTTTAACTCACATCATATGATTTGGAGAGTGGGGAAAAAGAAGAATGAAAAAGACGAAAAGAAACAAAAGAATACAGCAGATGCAGATTATTACTCTTTAATGATGGAAATATGTCACATTTCTAAACATAAACCTGACATTCTGAAATGTATTATGTAAATTAATATATGGCAATAGTGAAATCAATATAATTTGAGTTAAATCATTTGTTTTGTCCCTACCAATTTTTGATTTTTGGGGGGCAAGCAGGAAACTTTTGACAATAATTATAGTATAATAGCAATCACAATATGTGCACAACGGACAGCAATGTGTACATAATTAAGAGCATGATATAAGAGCCAGACATCCTTGAGATGGTTCCTTCTTATATATGAACTCAGTGGATGATTACATGCAGTCAAGTCACTGAAAGGATGCCTCAGCAGATGGCAGCAAGTGGCTAACCTGGACTAATCTGAAAGCTAAGCAGGGTTGCACCTGGTAAGTATGTGAGTGGAAGATTACCAGAAAATGCAAAGTTTGTAGGTTACACTGGGAGTTTGAAAATACAATTCCAGAAAAGACAATAGCAATACCCTTCTGTATTGCTTTCAAGAAAATCAGAAGAACATCTCCATGCAACCATCCAGAGCTAGGCTTGACTTGAAGGAGATTGTATCTCCTAACTGGAAAAAAAAAACCCAAGGCATTTCTCTTCCTCACACCTATAATATTTCTTAAAATATGAAATATTGTTGCTTTTCTATTAGTGATTTCAAATACAACATCATATACATTATATTGTTTATGCCTCATCCTAATCTTGCTATAGGAGAAACACAGATAGTCATTATGACCACAATTGAACCCATTATTTCTTTTGCTAAGGAAGGCATTTGTTAAGTGAGTTTTGTCCCATTTTATGACCGTTCTTGACACAATTATTAAGTGAATCACTGCGGTTGTTAAATTAGTAGCACGGTTAAGTGAATCTGGCTCCCCCATTTACTTTGCTTATCAAAATGTCACAAAAAGTGATCACATGACCTTGGAAGATGGCAACCATAATAAATATGACCTGCTGCCAAGCACCTGAATTTTGATCATGTGACCATGGGGATGCTGCAACAGTCGTAAGTGTGAAACATGGTCATAAGTCACTTTTTTCAGTGCTGTAACTTTGAATGGGTTACAAAATGAACTGTTGTAAGTTGAGGACTACCTGTAATTCAGTGCTGACAGAGCTTTCACCATATATTGGTAAGTAAATTTACCAGGGTTCAGACTTGTTTTGCGACCTATAATAGTCTCATCCATGTTTTGCTTTTGCTGCTGGATAAAATGAACATGCAATTGCAGGGGAAAAAAATAGAAGATACGCTTTTGTCACATTTTCCCCAGTTCTTCTGTTTGAACAGATGTTTAACTTACTGACCTTAGGGGTAGGTTTCAAACTCCTCCAGGAATCTGCTTATGCTCTTTTCTCTTTTCCCAAGTTACTGCCCAATATCAAACCTTGGCATGGAAAAGACAGGGGTTGATGACAGGTGATTGGCAAAGAGCATGGAAAGACAGACTCCTGGAACAGTAACCCAAGCCCTCAGTTAGTGATCTAAAACATTCCCGTCAACATTTTTAGATTCTTCACAATTCCTTTTTAATTTTAACAATTCAGTTCATTTATACCCTATAATGGTGCACTTGATAAAGCATGTGAAGGCTCTATTAATTCCTATCAACACATTGTATTTTGTGAACTACAATAATAAACTCAACCCCAGGATTGGAACTGTTAGTATTTATAGATATCACACAGAAGAAACAAATTGGCCTTCCTTACTCCCTCCCTTTGTTCCACCCATCCATTTTTGACACTTAAAATATGTTTTTAAAATCATTGTTGAAGGAACATTCGGATGAGAACAAAGATTGATAGGTATAGCTTTATGTGACCACTGTTCATTCTGGAAACGTGCACCTTTTTTCCTTCTAATGGTGGTTAGAAAATGTTGGGAAATGTTGAGATGCAAGAGAAAGCCATCCTGCAATTTATGAGGACAACATAAGGAATTCTTATAATGCAAACTTTGTCACCAATTAAATTATGTACGTTCTAAGAGAAGAAGCCATGATATGAGAAGGAGGTGTGCCTCTCTTTCAAGGATAAGGCCCATACTTAGCCTTTGGAAAATGCTGACCAAAAAAATAACAGGATAAAAATTAAATGTGGTGCTATGATCATTTACCAATTATACATTGACTGTTTTCTTTTTTCTAGACTAACGAAAGCTATAGTTTGCTAAAAAAAAAATGCTGGGGGGGGGGTATCTGAAGGAAGTATTCACAGCTCTGAGGGCTCACATGTAGTCTTGTGACCTCAGATTGTACAGTTTTCCACTGAAGCTCTAAACCAAAGAGTCATTAGAAGGGGACTCCTGTTGCTACAGAAAACCTCACAGAATACAGGTAGTACTTGACTTACAACAGTTTGTTTAGTGACCTTTCAAAACTACAACGGCACTGGAAAAATGACTTATGACTGTTTTTCACATTTATGACCAAGGTCATGTGATCAAAATTCAGACACTTGACAATTGATGCATATTTATGACGGTTAGTCTTCCAGAGTCACATGTTTACATTTTGTGACCTTCTGACAAGCAAAGCCAATGGGAAAGCCAGACTCACTTAACAGCTGGGTTATTAACTCAACCACTGCAATGATTCACTTAGCAACCATGGCAAGAAAGGTCATAGATGGGGTGTAATAAATGTCTTACCTAGCAACAGAAATTTTGGGCCCAGTGTTAGTTGTACGCCATTTGGGAATGCGAGTAAAATTCTGCAATAGAGGAAGGTTCAAACACAATCTATGTTTTAAATATACTGTATATGAATGTACTAAAATGCAATCATGGCATCAATCGCCAGAAGCATAACAATAATGCTCAGTTACTTACAAATTGTTATTCAAGCTATGAGATACCTGTATGCTGAACATAAGAGGAAAAACGTTACTGTATTTAAGTGACTTTTAGCATCTATATTACTTCCGTTTCTGATGACTGTATTAGACTTTATGGTAAGTCTAAACTCATATGCATATTTATAAGAAAAAAGAAAATGAATTGAAATTAATAGGACCTACATGATTTTATTTGGTTTTTAATGAAATACTAAGATTAGCGTGGGAATAGACTGACATGGAAGAAATATGGAGCAGTCAGAAAAAAAGCACCATGTTCTGTCTGGACCTGTAGAATGCAATGGAATACTTGAATATTCCTCCCTTCTATGGGGTATCAGTAATTTAAAACATTGTTTATTTTGGCTGAGAACCAAACACCCTGATAAATTATATGTTTTTAGAAAATCTCTCTCTCACTCTCTCTCTCTCTCCCTTCCTCCCCCCCTCCTGTATACTGAAAAATACCATAATACATATTCAGCTAGCGTACAATAAGAAAAGTATCCAAGAGAGTCATCAGCTTCAAGGAACTTATTACACAAAAGCTTCTCCAGAGTTGTACAAAAGAAATGCAAGGTTACAATAAAGGATGTAGAAAAAGAGCTCTGAAATAGGTTAATACCATTTTAAGTTTAGAATTTTTTTTTTAAAAATTCCCAATTAACAAAATTGCAAAATGAAGAAAATGGCTGAATTGCTAAATGATAAAAGAATTAAAGGATTAGGACACTGAAAAGAAGCTGAGAAAATTATTTTCATATTTTTTTAAAATCAGATATGTTGATCATTGGTGCACCACCAGTGACTAGATTCAATGGTCTAAATTCAGACAATAAACTAATGCTGAATCCTGACAAGAGTTGTCTGAATGAGAGATTCTTATATCTAGATTTGGACTTCAACCTATTCCAGAAGGAAATGAACTTCCCCAGAAATACCTTGACTTAGTTTTGTCATTTGAGACTTTAATAGCCTTGATAGCTAGGAATGACTTCCATCAGCCTAGCTTAGTTTGCTAAAGAAATGATATAGTTTGACCCCAATTATTTATGTTCTCACAATATTCTAATTAGAGAAGCTGATGCATACCACATACTATCATTGCCTTAAATAACTTGAGTTCCACATTTCTGAAGGAGCTCTTCCAGAGGTGGGTTGCACATACTTTAACAACTGGTTCGCCTAGTGCAGAACCGAAACTGTGAGCGTGTGTGGGCACGCCCCTTCGTGCATTAGAAAAGTTTTAATTATTATAGTATTTATATTTGCCTTTTATTGCTGCTTGCTAATATGGATGTATTAGGTTCAATTTTAAACATTTTAAATTTAATTTAATTTTCTTCTGCTGTGAGATGAAGAGCATTATTAAAATACATTCTAAAAATTAGCAATGGATTATAATGTACACATTCAGAATAAGGTTTCCCCATCCTTTTCTACTACAATCCCCCATGTAATAGAAATGGAGGAGTTCCTCACTGAAGCCAGGTCCAGCTAGAATAGGGTGATGCTTTAGTTCCTCTTCCTGTGATGGTCTCTATGGTGAACATTGCCGGTAAGAAAGAAAGGAGTTCTCAGGAAGAAGTAGACATGATTAAATCTTGCCTCAGCCTGTGGAGTAGGGGGCAGGAGAAAGTGGAACTTTTTAAATGAACATAGTTAAAATTAGGCTGCAAAATATACACTGGGCAACACAAAAGTAACCCAAGAAAGCGCTGCATGTTTTTAGAGCTGTCAATCATGCATCACCAGCAGCACTAATGGATTTAATTGGAATTCTATCTTCAGCTTGTAATATTATATGAGGAGAACATAACATAAATGTTTATGGTAGGCATTTTGGGGGCATGCTCAACAACTAAATAACTGGCTTAAGCCAAGCTAGTGTAAATCTCACATTTATAAATTTAATGTGTTAGCTCAGTTAGTTTAAATGCTCAAAACTGGGATCACGGCCAACTTTGGAGCTTGTGGCCATGAATTCTAAAATATCTTATGCACGACATAGAAATGATGTCTGGAGGTTCCAGACGGTATAGCAATGTCTCTTTTAACTTGACAGACGGCATATAAATGAGGTAACCCACTATATCTGCATAAGGAATTATAAAATAACTGCTTGTGTATTTCTGGTATGTGCTGAAACAAAATAGCTGTTTTGCTATGATGATTCATTGGCTTGAATTCTATGGCATTTTTGATCTACACTGAGTTAATGAGGGAGACAATAGGGTATGCAGGTAAACAATCTACATTCAGACTAGTTCGTTACCAAAGAAAAGGAGAGATGGAAATCATCCCCTCTGCCAAATAAAGAATGATGTCAAATCTTTCAGACTGTATGAGTAGGAGAATTAAGCACAAGAAATTAATGCTTGATTTTACTGAAACCACTATTTTATTTGATACATGGCAATTACTGAAATTCTCCCATAAAACCTATATCTCTGAGCTACACTTTGTAAGAAATAGTATGTCCTTGAATGGTCTCCAGACCTGCCTCTGGTACCTGTATCTTAGTCTACAAAAGAAAAATCTGCCAGTTTATAATATGACTGGGGTCAGTTATACTATAAGACCTATATTTAGTCTATTCAGATCATAATGCAAGGCTTCATTGTTATTAATGGATAATTAGGGTATTAAGGAACAGCAATCTTTGTTAAGCTTTTGAGTTACAAAATCCATCACAGTCAGGGAAGAACAACCCTTCCCCCTCTAACTTCTAAAGATTAGTTTTTAACATTATATTCTTATATGGGACTGCAAAAACTGAAAACAAATGCATTAATGAGTAGAATCAATAAAATAAACATCAATTGCAATGCAAAGCCATAAGATAGCATAGCAATAGAGGAGTTAAAGAGCTAAGTAAAATTTAAGAAAGGATGGAACCTAATTTGTTATCCATAGCATATTTAAATGCTAACAGTGAGGACAAAGAACCTTCAGAGGAAGGGGTGTCCTAAGTTATCACTCACAGCTTAAGGCCCGGTCCCACTGGCTGATGGATGCAAAATGTATGCATAAAGGACACAGCGGATGAGCAAAATTTTGGGGGTGGCTCCATCCGTTGTCATTCGCTCCAAAAAGTGGTGAAAATTTGCATAAACAGAACGGAAAAGAACGGATGTCGGTAGTATATAGCGGGGATGTTAAATGGATGTTCATAGGAAGCCTAGTGGATGTATATCGGATGCAAACTGTTCACTGTGCATCCTTTCTATTTCTGTGCTACTAATGCTGTGTAGATGTTCCGTGTACCTTTTGTTTCCTCCCTCTTTCTGTTTTCAGCTGCAACGGATGTGAGTTGCGAGGATGCCCAGAGGATGCAGAGAGGATACAGCGGACGTTTAACAGATGATAAACGGACATAGAATGTTTGTTGCTCGGATGTCACGGATTTACATCGTACACAGTAGAAAGTTAATCCGTTCACAAAGTTTTGTGCAGCTCAAAACTTCTTGCATGGATGAAATCGCAGTGGACGGATACTTGACAGATAGAGTGTATGAAACATGTATGCAAGGAGTACACAACGGATGCATTGTGTTTTTCAACGGATGGCAAGCTTTTTAAAAAGTTTTACATCCTCTTTGCATCCGTTAGTGCAGTGGGACAGGGGTTTTAGGTGATCTCAGTGAAAAAGTTCTATCCTACATGTAGGCAATCAGCTGATTGAGAAAAAGACAGGGAACTCAAGGGACAAATTGTTAATACTGAAGGAACAAGCACTAGTCAGAACAAAATAATAGAAAATGAAACTACAGAATAAGCAGGAGGAAGACAGAAAGGACACACAGCACCACAGCAGAATCAAGAACAGAAAAGGTTCCAGCCTAAGCAGGAAGCCTTTCAGGCTCCAGGAAGGTGAATAGAAATGCCACCATTCAGCGCTTTACAGCACTCACTGGGCAGTTTATTTTGCATATTGCCCCCAACAATCTGGGTCTTTATTTAACTGATCTCAGAAGGATGGAAGGCTGAATCAAACTTGAGCTGGTCAGGATCGAACTCCAGGCTGTGGGCAGAGTTTACCAGCAATACTGTGCCACCAGGGCTCTTCATGGCCATCTTTGGCATGAATGTTCAGTCCAAAGATTTAGAAATTGTTTTGTTATTGGTACTATAGTCCAGCCTAGACTTCCCAAAGCTTATCACGCCAAGATATATTCCTTCACTTGTGAAAGCCTTATAAGTAATGACCAGGACTTGAATCATGCTTGGAAACAAACTGGAAGCCAGTGCATATTACAAATACATTCCAGAGTTCATTGAACAGATACGTGCAATGCCACATATTTTTGAGAAAATACACACTTTGTTGTGCATTTAATTACCTGGGAGGACAAGCTGGCATTTTGCAAGGGATGGTTCCAGTAGCTGGTCGGCTCTTTGGGTCACATAAAGAAGTATCGACTTGTACTTGAAAATCTTTGTAGCAGGTTTCTTTTGTCACTATTTGACCTGCGTACAGCATAGCACAAATGGCAAGCACAAAACCATGAATATTTGTTAACATTTGAAACTCTATCTTTTGGTTATCTAAAGCCACAGTGTCCGTCCTACACAATCCTGCATAAACAATAAAGACACTTATATGACTACTTCCCATGGTTTGATTCCCCTGGTCAAAGACATACTTTGTGCCTTAAGCATTAACTAATTTCATACTATTTGACAAACAGTTCTGGGGACTATGATATACCATTTGCTCCTAATTGCTGCTGCACAGTTGTCTTTCCTTTCTGCAGCCTTTTCTTGTTTCCATCCATGTTTCTTGACTAAAATGTAAACTCAGTTGTGTCTACACAAGCTATCTTGCTGTTAGCTCTATATTAGCAGAAGAAGGATGCAGCTTTCTTTTTCAGTCACAGGGATGTATAATTCAGACCAGTGTCTTCAGAGAAAGGAAACAAGGGGATTATTTAGAAAGTTCTCCCAATTCAAATGTTTTGATTTTATTTCTGATTGCTTCCTGTTAATCTATTACTCCATTTTTAAATTTTATTTTCAGACAATGTGTGTAGTATATTACAGCTCTCAGTTTACATTTCTCACCCTATTCTTATATATCATCAGTACATACACCTACATACAAGCACTAATTAAATCACAGCACAAAACAGATTTTGTGATCTGATAATGACTGATGTTTTATCAATGATTCTGATAACTTTAAATGAAAAAAAAATGAATTGGAAACTGATAATCTGAGCATACACCAATTCTCAAGTATATTGGAAAGTAATGCCAAAAGATGAAAAGACAGCAAACTCACAAAAAGGCAATAAAATGAAACAACATCTCCTAATTTATAAATCAACTAACTATCAAAATGTAGTATGCAGAATTCAAGTACAACTGTATAAATACTATGTTATGAGAACAACTTTGTTGACTACATTTGAATTAGATAATAAGTTTAGAGTATCTGATTTGAAAGTTTGCAAATAGGGATTGTCTAGACCAGAGGTGTCAAACTGGCGGCCCTGAGCCACAGGCCACGCTCGCCTCAGCTCTGTGAAGGGAAAAATGTTGCAAAATATCACATTATGGCAATGTGACGCCATGAGTTCGACATCTGTGGTCTAGACCAAATTTTTCATTGTTTTAATTCAGGCAGCTTGTGCATTTATCTCAGTGCAAGCAACTGCTTTATTCTGTGAAGCTGTGATTCCAATTTAGAGATTTTTTCTTTGCAAATCTGCGTACATTTTTATGCCCTAGAATATATGGAGAGATTACATAGTGATCAACCCTCGTAAAATTTGTAAAAGCACACTGCTAGTCTGAAGGAATGTCTGACCCATTTCATCAATGTGTTTAAACCTACATCCTGCTATATATAGTTTCACAAAGTTTATGCAAACAGCCTCAGGATGAGACAGATGATGGGCTGGTGGGCAGAATTATTACCATTCCACTTCTCCATCTTATTCAGCTCCTACAGTTCAAGTTTGTGTTTAATCTTTCAAGGATTCCCACTGCAGGTACTGACCATATTATAGTTACAGAATCTATGAAGAAGAAAGAAATGATGGGATGGAGCAAGTCTCAACTTATGTTGACATTAACTGGGAGAAAATCAATTGTCATTATTTGGTCCTTTCTCCACAGAGTTCAAGTCCTCTCTAAACATGAATACTCATACTCCCCTATTTTTTTTATCCTCCAAACCTGTTTCAATAGTAAAAATGGCTACCAGGAAGACTTTGCCTGAAGGGAACCACCTCAGATTTCTAAGATGGGGATGGTGACCCATGTGGCAGGCTTACTCTTGCTCTCCTCAGCTTTTATCGTCAACTTCTCTCCTATTGTGGGGCTTTCCCCATTCATACAACCCTTCTATGAACATTTATCCCTTTGATAAACTATGAAGTTTATCGTCTTCTTTACAGATTTCTTTGTGTATGTACATTTTTATTTCATAACATTTTGCGTGACCAATATAAATTTATATCAATGTACTAATACAAAATAGCGAGTGAGGCAATGGTTATTCTTTAATATTCAGTTGTTTCTACAATTTATTTTAGTTCTATTATCAGCCTCTTTACCAATGTAGTCTCCCCGTGCAGATTCTGATATTTTTGATAGTTGCATAATATATGGCTTGCCAGATGTCCAGACGACTTAGTCATGCATTTTATGGACCTGCCCATCACATGCTGTCTGTGCAGTGACTAACAAGAAGCTCAGAAAATAGCTGGCAGCATGTCATCTTCCCAGCAAGGTGAGTGACTCTGAATTGCCCTGAGAAGCAAGCTTGGGAAGAAGGCAACAGCAACCATTTAGTTTGTCAAATAAATCAGACTCCAAGCTCACATGGGCTCTGCTTATTAGTCTTCTGGACTGAGAAGGCAAATAACAGTATTTAACAGTAATATAAATAATTGCTGCTACTCAAAGAGTTTCCAATTATTATTATTATTTATCCTTACAACACATCTGTGAAATCTAAAAGTAGTCTAGTGCTTTATCAATGCATCTGTACTTTATTGCTTCATAACTGATAGTTCCTCACTAGTAATAACAACACTGAATACAGAACACAGGCATGTAAGGTTTATTGCAGGTAGACATGCATTTTTAGTTATGCTACTAATTACTACATAAAATAACTATTCAAATGTTACTGAAGATGATCAGAAACAGAATAAGAGAGTTGGAAGGGACCTTGGAGGTCTTTGAGTCCACCCCCTGCTTAAGCAATTCCAGACAAATGGGCTGTCCAATCTCTTCTTAAAACTATCTAGGGATGGAGCAACTAAACTTCTGGAGGCAAAGCCTTTCCACTGATTAATTGTTCTCCCTCTCAAGAAATTTCTCCTTAGTCCAAGATTGGATCTGATAAACTTACATCCATCCATTTTTATCCCAACATCAGGTGTATTGGAAAGTAGCTTTACTTCCTTAGATGTTGGAAGACTGCTATCATGTCAGCCCTAGCGCTTCTCTTTGCTAGAGACTAGGCATAACCATTTCCTGTAATTGTTCATCACATGTTTTAGTCTCTGGTCCCCTAATCATTTTTTTTTTTTTTTTGCTGTTCTGTGCACTCTTCCTAGAGCCACATCATAGTTTTTGTATTGCGGTAACTGGATACCATATTCCAAGTGTGGTCTTCCAAAGCAGTAGAAAGTATTACTAACACTTCATGCAATCTTGATACTATCCCTCTGTTGATGTAGTCTAAGGCCACATTGGCTTTTTTAGCAGTTACAGCCAAAGGATTTCAGCAAAGATGAATTCTGCACATCTATTACAGGTACACAAATTCTTAAATCTTTGGCATTAAGGTATAAAGAGAATCTTAAATCATTAAACCAGAGCGTCCCATGTCTTGAGAGTGGGGGTTGCTGTCCCAATTTATATCTCATCGATGATCATAATAAAAGAATATGATTTATTGTCCTCTCAGCTGTCTGATTTCCAGCTGTAATGGATACATTATTTAAAATATGGCTGGTATATTGAAACCACAGTTTTGCTTTCCCATAGCTGCAAGGAAGCATCCTAATATTTTGAGTAAATTTTGGAAGGTAATGATGTATTTTGCAATTTAAAAAACCTATTCATTCATTGATTATTTTATTTATAAAATGTATGGCCTAACCATCTTACCTCAAGGTAATTCTCAAGATATTTGAAATTAGTTTGGGATGATATTGCCAGGTTAGTTACAAATTTCATAAAAGATCACATTTAAGTGGCAATTTCCATACTGGTTTAAAACATAAAAACAGAAGGGAGAAAAAGGAGGGAATTAACATCATGAGGAATACTTGGAGTTCCTGCTTCTTACTTTCTTGTTCCATCTGTCTCAATTATTCTTTTAATTATATCTCCTTTTCTCTCTCTCTCTTTTTCTTTGGTTTATGTTTTTTTTTATATTCATAAACATTTTGAATGCAATGTATTGTCCGGGCTTGTCATTTACAGAAAAACAAAGTAAAAACATACAGAAATATTAACATATATACTGATAACAATACTAATGGTATAACAGAATAATTTTGACTAGATTTCTCTCTGTATTAGCTTATTTATAGTTCTGATGATTATATTAGCATATCTATGATTATAAACCCTCTTTATATTTAATTCATACATAGCAGTAATCTTTCTTTGACTAATTTTCATATCTTTTCTCTAACCACTCATAAAATCTATTCCCTGTTAAGTAATATTTTATGTTCTCTTTATCCTTTATTTTTAATGTCACTTTATCAATCTCTGTACAGTCTAATATTTTCTGAATTATGTCCTCCTCTGATGGAGTGTTCTCATTTTTTCAATATTGTGCAAATACAATCCTTGCTGCTGTCAATACATGAAAAACTAAATATATAATCCCTTTATCATACCCTTCTGGCAATATAACCAACAAAAATATTTCTGGCTACAGATCTATATGTTGCTTAATCATCTTTTCCAACCATGTATGTATTTTCATCCAATATTTACTTGCTTTCATACAATTCCACTACATATGAACTTAGGTATCTGTGATCTGATTACACTTCCAACAGGGATGGGATTCTACTGGTTTGGACTGGTTCGGATGTTAAATTTATATCTAGTTCATCAAACCAGTAGTTGAACTACTCGGTTGGCCCCGCTCCCTGCTCCCCGCTCCCCTCCCCTCCCAAGAATCTCCACATGGCCTGTTTTGGATGCAGGTCCCCATGGAAGCTTGAGGAAGGCAAAAATGGGCTGAACTGGAAGTTCCAGAAGTCCAGAAATAGGCCTGTTTCCGGCTTCTGGAGGCCCTCCGGAGCCTGGGGAGGCTGTTTTCGCCCTCTCAGAGGCCCAAGGGAAGTTTCTGGACTCTGGGGAAGGTAAAAAAACAGCTGAACCAGATTCTGGAAGTCCAGAAATGGGCCTATTTCTGGCTTCTGGAGGCACTCTGGAGCCCAGGGGAGACCATTTTTACCCTCCTAGAGGCCCAAGGGAAGCTTCCAGACCCTGGGGAAGGTGAAAAATGGCTGTCCAAGAAGTTCTTGTAGCCACGCCCACCATGGCCATGCCCACCCAGCCAATGGGCAGTGAACCAGTTGCTGGGATTTTTGAATCCCACCCCTGATTTCCAACATTTAGCGGACATACTGCTCGACAATTTTGCCAGTTTTGCCAGTGGCAAATGCCACCTATAAAACATTTTATAGAGATTTTCCTTCTATGCGGTAGCCATTGTCAGTTTATATATATATCCCCTTTTTTCATTCACTGCATTCATTCATTTATTTAAAACACTCCAAACCATTTAAAGAAAAGGGAATTCCTTTATCTGACTGATTTGAAGATTCACCCCCCCCCCCGCCCCAAAGTATGTACAAACATTCAGGGGAAGAAAGGGCTCCTGAAATCATAAAATATGGACCATCATTTTTTAAAAAAAATAAAAAATTGATGATTTCAGGAGCCCTTTCTTCCCCTGAATGTTTGTAAAATGTGATATAGGATAAGACTACGTTCAAATGAAGCTGGATTCTAGAATTGTTTCCATGACTATTTTTAAATCTAGTGGATTTAATATCAATGGATTCAATATCAATGCTATTGTGTGACTTGTAACTTTTCCTTGTTAAAAGTATATGCAATGCTTGCTTAAGTATATCAAAGACACTGCTTTGATTTTAAATAATTCTTAGATGATTTTTTAAAGAAAATTCTGCCCTACTCACTTTCACATAATTGTTACATTCTCCACCCAATGTATCATTAAAGCTGGGAAAACAATACCAGACAATGCTTGGCCAGAAAGCAGTATTAAGTGCACCTCTCAGACAACAAAAAGTTATCCATCTCTATTCTGTCTGAAGTGTTGACTATAACATCATATAATTATTGAGATGAATGAACAAACAATCTAAAAATGATTAGCACTGAGTTATGCACATTGCTACAATTTGCAAAGGTCAGAATTGCATAAGTGGACCTACGTTTTATTGAAATGAGTAGATCTTTGGAAGCTAAAGTTGACAAAAAAAATGGATAAAATATTTGGAACAATAAATATCCAGCTGTCAGTGTGTCCAGCTGTGCTTCATTGAAGAAATGTGTGTGCATTTAACTTATCCCATTCCATTGTTTGCCCATTGCAACTTCCTACTTGGCTTTGAGGGAGGGGAAGATATTTTTATTACAATCCAAAACAAATTGGGCTCAAGGTGAAGGAACACCTTTTCTCATTTGCTTTTTGCTATTCTTTTTATACTTGCAGCAGAAATTTTCTGCAAGAACACTGCCTATTAAGCATTTAATTCCAGCCTTACAGTAAGTAATTTAGTAATGTTTATCTAATAAATCGATCCAGGTGATATTAACACATACATATAAATGAAAAAAATCTAAAATGAGATTAAAAAGGAAAGATTGAATAAAGGCAAATGATCACTTTAAAATCCTGCTACAGTTTGACAACCACAGCTCTCTTGAGTCAAAGGCATACGTATCTGTATTGAAGCTGCTGAGACAACAATCAGCTTCAGTTTTTAAGGATCACAGTCATTTTGACCTTTACCTTTTACATGACATCACCTCTTCATTCTCCAGATGGCAGATGTTTACACAGAACAAGCAGTAGTAGATTATCTCCCCATAAACAGACAGCTGAGTTGATTCTGGCCTCTAACAATGTAATTTTCATTTTGTCAATCCTTGGTAGTTACCCAGACTAGTCTAGGTGACAGCATCTCAAATGGATAATATAACCATGTATCTTCATGGGGATTTTCCCACCCTATTTTCAGATTACATCAAACTTTAACTCCCTTCATCTCAGTCCACAAAGCAATGACAAGAGTTGTAAATACATCTGAAAGGCAGTAATTTGGGGGATATTACCCTGGAACAGAAGAAAGCAGCTAACTATTTCAGGAGTCATTTTGAACTTTCGGTTTTACCATCTAGTAAAGCTCCTCATCCTTTGCATTATTATTCAAAAATAAATATGCATTATTTATTTAAACAAAACAGATTCCTTTAATTGCCTTCTTTAGTAACATAAAACAAAAAAGAAAATTACTGTCTTTTGAAGAATAACAAAAATCTAGTTTTGAATCCAAAACTCAAAATTTTGCCCCAGCTAAATAGATCAATAGATATACCTTAGATACATAGTAGGTAGATACAATATAAATAGATACACATATGAAGTATTTCAGATTATTTCTACTCCAGACCCAGTCAAAGTTATCATTATGTTGAATAAAGAACTACTTGTAAATCCTTTTGGGAAGTACTCTTTAGTTTTGGACTTCCAGATAAGAAATAGCAGACTGAAGATTTCTCCATGAAAAGTGATCCCAACAATTGCAGCAGATGAAGAACTGGCTAGTAAACTGGTTCTTTGAAACCTCTATGGACAAGTGGAGGAATTGAAATCATCCACAAGTGCTCCAGACAACTCACAAGGAGACCATAAGATTAGTGACTCTGTGAATAGAGTTCTGTGAAATGAACAATCTTGCTCAAACCAAGAAAGGACACTACATAGCATATTACCTCCTCTAATCACTTATGAACATTTCTTGTTATTGGAAATACCTTAGAGGCTTTTTGGCATAAAACAGAAAAATGAAATTATGATTTATGGTTATGTAGGTTAGGTTATAGAAGGAAGACATTCATGATGTAACTTCATATAAAGAGGCAAAATTATAATTATATTTATAACTGCTCTAAAGAACATCAGAAGCTACTTATTTTTTCAATCTCCACATATATAGGGAAATTGCGTATTAACTGCTTTTAGCTATTAGAAATCTTTGGATGGATATGTTTGACAGCACTTGGTGAGTTTTTTTTTTTTTTTTGACACCAGGACTGAAATGACAATGCTTTGTGGATTTGTTTGTAGATCAGAATGGGATAGGGAAAGAAGAAGCCATTTGTTGTATTTTAAGACATGATAAGTTACTAAAATTATTTATACTTCTGTTGATGAAAGTAAGAAGTCACTTCTGTATGTGTGTGTGTGTGTATGTGTATTTCTTTACTGTACTGTATTCTTATTTTTCCTTCTTTTGTATTTCTCTTTCTTCCTTGTCTCCTTTCTTTTCTGCATTTCTACTTCCTTTTTCTTTTTCTACCTTCTTAGTTTGTATTCATTTTTAATGTAATAATCTTTATTAAAAATTATTATGGTATACAGACATTCATACACTGTTACATTTTTGTCATTAATATCCCATTCATAAGGTAGTATTGGGGTGGCATGTGAAAATATTTTATGTTTCTAGAAGTATGATGCATCTTTTCGGTTTGTTAACAAAAATGATCAGCGGAACAAAATATCAGGTGTCTTCCCATTTGTTTTTAATATTTAAGATAAAACTTCAGAGGTAGTTTAAATAAATAGCTCATTAAGGATATTACTATCCAAGTGGACGATACTTCAGAATCAACGAATGTGCATGGAAGGCCTGATTTCTGAAAATGGGACAATTTGCAGTTTGCAATAAAACTATATTTTAAAACATTTCAGATATACCTTACCTGCTCCACATGAGACTGAGCATTTAGGATGGATGATAGCCCATGTATAGTTGTGTTTTAATATATGTGTTCTTTTGGTTTCCACTTTAGGAAGAGAATATTCCCATGCAATTCCTAGATTTTTCCCTTGTGAGAGAAGCTGACAAAAGGAAACAAAGGAAGCCATCAGTTCATGGTTAGTGTGTGCTAAATTATAAAAGTTTCCATCATAAGGAATTCCTGGCCAGGTAAATATATACATTTGAAAATATCTGGAATGACTCAGATAGAACTGAGTGAATCTAGAGAATTATAATATTTGTGTAACTACAAAATGTATAAATCTCTGGAATAGAAATAAGGATCTGATTTTTTCTCTTTTAGTTCAAAGAAAATGGATTTGCTTAGCAAAGTAGGGCAAGTGTGGCTAGACCTGGTCCATCAACACAAACTAGTGAATATCCCATCTACAAATTTTATACTGAAGTATATGTGTATAAAATTAAACTATTTGATCATCATGTGGCTAATCAGAAATGTTGTGGGTGATCCATAAATGCTTCTTTTCATTACTCTTGGGAGGATGGAATAATTTAAATTGGCAGCAGCATTCTGGAGAAGAGATACTGACCAGTGGATGAAAGTCTTAACATTCAGGATGAGAAAGTTCACCTTACTAGCCAATAACTGCTTGTTAGAGCTTGAGACCATAGAGGGATTCAAATGATATGGGGCAGAAATTTGGGTTCCACATAATCTGACCCTGACATTTTTATTTCACGGGCAGCACATCTTGCCTGAGATCACATCATGATATGGAGAATGTCTTGAGCTATATAAACTACTGTCTTTTTTTACAAATAAAAACTTATGTCATTGGAATCTGTCCTGTCTGTTCACAATTTTAGATCTGACTAATGAATTCTTTTCTTCTATTACAGTTCCTCATGGGAATGTGTTGAATATCTAATTGGCTATGCCTGAAGGAGGTCATTACCCATAAGCACAGCTTACTCAGTAAATGCAAGTTTGACTAATCATCCAGTTGTTTAGCACTGAACAAGAAATGGATGGAACTGTTTTTTTTTTACTTTATTTTAGAGGCATTGATTTAGGATATCCCTTCTAATAAGGTAGATTTATTTATAATCTGCCATTCCAATAAAAGCTATGGCAAGTTGATTTTGGTATTTAAAGTAGTATGTACAATGAAAATAAATGAACTGACAGCAACAACCTCCCAAATATTTGTATTCTTTTGATGATGGCATGCTATGTGGGAATTAGATTCATGCAGACTGTTGAAGAAATGCATGTTCCAAGGTGACTCAGGACCATTGAAAAGGAATTGGCATAGGAGTTGCAATGCCAGGAGGACAACATGAGATGGAATTTGTGTACCTTGCACAGATAACTAAAGAAAGAAAACAAACAAGGAAGAAGATTCAGTTTCCAGTTATGATTTAACTACAATCGTTAATTAACTTGTTGGGGAATTTAGTAGCAACTATATTATAAGATAAACACATTGTCATTTTAGCAGAATCAGTACTTTGTTTGCAGATAGAAAGATAGTTAATCTCTGAATTGTAGAGCAGTTAGGTCATAAATTAATGATGGTAGATAAAGTAGGAATGAAGAAGTATATCCCTTTCCCAAAATCCAAATTGTTTATAAGAAGGACCTAATCACTCCTGAACATTCATGACAGAATTTTAATTGACGGTTTCATTAATTACAGAAATCACTATATATCTTACAATATAGCTGCTACTATATTAACATATTTATCAAACATATTCTGTCATTTTTGTGGGGCACATTTTACTTTGTATTTTTCTATATAAGCTTCTGGGAATAATTTTGGGTCATTTTGTTGTTTTGTTTGGAAGGTGAGGAAAAGAAAAATCAGAAATGTTACTCAGAACTGTGTTTTGGAAAATAATACCCCTGCTCTGGTTCAATATTTCAGCTTCAATGTTCTATGTTCTCTTGGAATAATATAAGTTGTCCCATGCTTCTAGGGATTTTAGAATAGGAACTAATTCCCTCCCTTCCTTTTTACTTGAATGCTCTTTTTAATTTATCTTTTGCTTGTTTTGAGATTTTGTCCATAGATATCCCCAATCTTTTCATATCAAACAAATACTGCCAGTGTACTCTATTCTATTTAATTGAAATTAAAAATGGATTATCATAATAGGGGACAACTTAAATTATTCCAAGATTAACTATTATTCATTAATTGCATTCTAATAACATGTAAAGGTGTACAAACTATCAGATTCCTTTTCTATTCTTTGTGACCTCATCCTCATCTCTCAGTGAGCTTTGGTCTAGAAGTAGCAGGAAAGTGGTTAAGTTCTTCTCTAGGTCTGTATAAAATCAATGTAATATTTATAAGAGAACATTAGGAATTGCTAAAGCTTGGATTTTGACTACACTGCAAATTCAGAGACAAAGTCATAATGTCAGCTATAAATATCCATGACTTGCTAGAGTATAGGTTAAGCTGCAGTAGGTCCTCATTTCAGGAAGTAGGAACAGAGCTATGAAGCCAAGTAAAATTGTGCTCCTTATTCAATATGTTATATTTCAGTATTGTATTATGACTGTTCCAAAGTGAATCACAATGGAGAGGCTATAAACAGAGATTAGGTTTTGTTTATCTGCATTATCCATGTCTTGGACTTCTCAGTTGACATAATAAAAAAAATGAGTCCTTCAGGATTTCTAATTACTTTTACACAGTGAACAACATTCCATAATAATATCACTTACCTCTATTATAATACTCTCATTTGTGGGTCCAGAAGCACTTAATGTCTCTGGGTTGTTGTATGGTCTTCGATAGACAAACAGAGTCCCAGCAAATTTGTATTTTCCAGGCCAGTCAACTGTCCAATAACCATTAAGGTGGTACTTTTTACTGGAAGTGCGAACTGCAATATAGGAGTTGGATACATTCATCTCATATACATTAATGCTTCTTGCTCCAGCAGGGATTGTGACTAAATTGTAGTACTCTAGATAAAGGAAGAAGAAAGACACTCCATAATGCAATAGCCAGGTCCAGATGAAATTGTGGACTCTAAGAAATAAGTAAATAAACATATATTAACTCCCAATGTTGGTTTCTGCTAGGAATTTGGAGACTTAAAGTGAAGACATCATGATGTAATTATTTGGTAATATTAAATCCTGTATGTAGTCAAGAGTTCACTGAGAGATATACTCAGAATTGCAGCTTTAGGCATGCAGAGGGCCAAAACTGTTGACCCTAGAGAAATGTTTTCCATTCCCTCCCTCTTATATCCCAAGGACTTAGGGCAGTGCAAGTTTAAATTTCTTCACAATGCTTCCTTCATTTCCCAGGTTTAAAGTAGGTTTTTGTAACTGTTGCTTCATAGCTTCTCCAGAATCATCTCTTTAGCTCAAGAATTCATACAGTATTTCTACTGTATGAATTCAGACATCTTTAAGCATAGGACATTGACATTGATTGTTGTGATTGTTACTATCCTCCAGATAAATTCCTTTCCAAGATGTAGAGTCTACATGAGGATAAAGAATCTAATAAAATAAATCCTGAGAAATCTATTTCTGAAGTCTTGGCCACATTTCCTCTCACCCCTGATCCTACAGCCTGAAGTCAGGCCCTGAAACAAGGACATAGACATGCATATTGAATTAACTTTTTTTCTGAGTTAAACACTGGAAAACAAAAACTAGAAAGAAGTGCCACATTGCTGGGAAAAATAAGCCTCCTTGAAAATAGGCTGTTATCTCAAGTAGATAAACACTAACAATGAGATATAAGCAATACCAGTTGTGTTGCAGTGGGATAAAAGCCTGCCCTTTGTTTTTTCAACACTGAGACATAATGTTTCATTTGAGGCCAACCTGACCTAGATTTCTCTGTGTTTTGAAAGTGTGATGTTCTGAATAGGATAACACGCCATCTACTCCTGAAGTTTCAAATAGCAGTACTGTAGAGTCATCATCTTGCTGGGCACATAAACTACGGATGAAATATTGAGAAGAATTCCCATACTGTTTCTGTACCTGAAAAATACAGACTTTTCTCAAAAGGATGCTGGGTCTTGGAGATCCTTGAAAAACAATAGCAAGTCTTTCTACTATCTTAAAGACTGAAACCAACATATAAGGTCATAGCCTATTTTCACCTAAGAAGTAGATATGACACCAAGCAATGATGTTGGGCCTTGAGCAGTGTTATACAGGGGTGGGATTCTACCAGTTCGCACCTATTCTCTAGAATCGGTTGTTAACATTCTAAGCAGTTCAGAGAACCGGTTGTTAGAAGAAATTACTGATCTAATCCTGTAAGGAAGGCAGGAGGAAACATTCTGGTGTTGCTTACAGAAACTGCCTCTCCGTTAACCCTTATTACATTTTTGGCAGGACTAGACTTCCTGTCTCAGGAATTTCTCCGGAGTTTCTTTTTCCTCCTTTGCTGGTACTTTGCTTGTGTGACCATTCAAAGTTACAATGGCACTGAAAAAAGTGACTTATGACCCTTCTTCACACTTACGACTGTTGCAACATCCCCACAGTCATGAGAGACCAGGGAAGGAGATGCGTGCCTTGATATGAGTGATATTGAGTTGGACATTCCCAGCCAGTCATATGACCATCAAGCCACACCCACCAACTAAGCCACGCCCATAGAACTGGTTGTTAAAAAATTTGAATCCCACCCTTGGTGTTATATCAACCACATTCTTGACTCTTATTCTGCAGGGAAGAGAGGTAAGAACATGATAAAGGACTGACTTCCAAGAGCACTAAGCATCATGTCATTTGAACATGAATTATCTGGAGATAAAAGAAATTTGGAGTCAAGATGAGAAATACAGTAGGGAGACTACAGCATGACACGGGGTCTACAACCTCATAGGGTAGCATATTTGATGTTTTTGAAAGCATAATATGGAATTTCTGCAAAAAGCACTGCCCCATTTGGCCTGTACATTTGGCTGCCACAAGGATATGATCAATAACAGACCAATTTACAAGAAAGAAAATTGAAAATGTTGAGCCCCATCTTCCTCTCTGTTCCTCAGTAGACTCATTAATGTCTTTATCCAGTTGGATAGTGGGTCTCTGCTGAGATCTTTTACAAGTCATTACCTTTAATCACAGACACATAGTAAATGTAATTTTCTTGCCTTCAGAGAAGAAAGGCCAAAAATGTTTAGAAAGCAGCTTTATTGTCAGTTGTATGGAAGTAAATCATATGTTCTAGATGTCATAAAACTGCTCATTTAATTTGTTTTTATCATTCTTATTTAAATAGACATGTATGCCTTTTTCTGTGAATAAACACAGAAATATTTTTTCTCTAATAATTTTCTGTAGATAATTTTAAAATAATTGAAAATATTTTTAAACTTCTTACGATTTGTAGAATGTTGTTTTGTGTACTGCCCTTTATAAATTCTGCAACTTGAATTGTCTCCTTTGCATACTCCACAAGCATCTTCTACAGCGCTGGAGCCTAAGACATGATCACAGCCAACCACCTGCAAAAGAAGGACTTCCTTGATGCATGCAAAGTTACGTAACATACAGTAGTTTAATCTAAAGGTTTACAAATAAGAATCAAAATATTTCATTTTGCTGGACATTTTTGTATAGCCTTATACAGAAAAAGCCTGTATCTTTTGTTCACATATTTTTGTGTTATGTGTATGTATTATGCCCATTGTTTACAAATTTGTTGATATTTTATTAATATAAAACTGTTTAATAGAAAAATAGTTAATACCTTCACCATTCCAAATGACCTCATATGATCCCAAATGACCTCATATTACATGAGTATTTCTCTTGAGTATTTCCCCCCCATCATAATTCATAGTTAAATTAAAGAAAAACAATTGAGGAAAAGGGTTTGCAGAAATGCTATTGATAGAAGAAGGATACTATTGATCGCTTGGGACTTTCAAGAAGAGATTGGACTTCCATCTGTCAGAAATGGTGTAGGGTCTCCTGCTTGGGCAAGGGATTGAACTAGATGACCTACAAGGTCCCTTCCAACTCTGATTATCAGAGGGTTCACACTTGCATTTTTTATTTTTAGCCTCTTCTATGTAAAAGTTTGGAGCAGAGTATTGGACATTTAGGAAAGAACTTAGCTGTTTCCTAAATAACCCCTACTATTAAATACGTAGTAGTTTCACAATTGAATAACTATTAATTTTAAAGATGAATTCTCTGTTCATAGAACTACAGAGTTGGCCCGCTACATACCCAGAGAGTCATAGAGCTGGTAAGGGCCACTTAAATTCAATTCCCTGTCAATTGCAGGAATTCATTTTTATTTGTTTTAAATTTATGTTATACCAATTAAGAACAACAAAAATCCAAATCAACACAATTTCAAAGCTGATGAACAAAGCAATTAAAAAGTGAAACTATAAATTAAAAATCTTGGAAAGCAAATCCAAATTAAAGCATCCCAGACAGGTAGTTGTCTAGATTTTCCTTGAACATATCCAATGAAGAAGAATCCATCACTGTACCTTAAATCCATTTCTCTGAGTCCTGCACTCTGAATTAGACAGAATAGGTCTGACCTCCTGTGACATCTTTCAGGTATGTGACAAATGCAATTACATGCCCTCAGTATCCTGCTCCTTCAATCTTTCTTCACAAGACTTAATTTATAGACCCCTCAATATCATTGTTGTCCTTCTCTGAGCCTGTTCCAATTCCTTATAATTCAGTTGTCCTTTAGTTGCGATGCTTAAAAGTTAAACCCAAAGCAGTTTACAGGTAGTCCTTGACTTATGACCATAACGGAGTCTGGAATTTCTGTCATAAACCACAAGGTCATAAGTTGAGGCACATACGTGACTCAACCTGATTTTCTAACTTTGATTGTGGTGGTTACCAAGTGAATGCCACAGCCATTAAGTGAATCCAGGAGTAAGCAAATCAATGTATTCTTATGGGTTTTTTTTTGCTAGAAACCAGCTGAAAAGCCAGAAACTGGCACAAACCATAGTAAATCACAGTTATGTGACTGTTGAACACTGCAACTGGCTATAAAGGTGATCCAATTGCCATGCACCTTAAATGTAATAATGTGATTGCTGGGCTGTGTACAGCCATTGGAACTCTGAAACTGGGTTGAAAATAGCTTTTGGAGGATGTGTCATAACTTTGAACCATCACTAAATGGCCAGTCATAAGCCAAGGACTACCTATGAAGTGAATGATTAGTTCTCAAGAATTGGAAATTATAATACTGTTGATCCAACCTAAAATTACATTTGCCTTTTTTGCACCTATTCCACTACTGACTCATATTCTCAGTTTGAATTTTTTCCTGGTATCTTCTATATATTTGATTTAACTGAAAAACATTATCTGATCATGGAGATTTGAGCTCTTTCAAAGTAAAAAGATATTGCCTAACCATATTTCTACCCATCTCAAGCTTCACTTCTGCCCTTCTTTCTGCTCTTCATAATTTTCTAGCTACAGGCATATTTTTTTCTTGGAGACAACTGAACCAATGTAAGAGTTGAAGAGCTTTGCCTTTTCTTTGTAATCTGTTCGCATTTTGTCTTCTTCGCTAAACATATATAGATTCTTGCCATTTCCTTTTATTTTGAAAATATTTATGGAAACCATTTTTGTTATTCTCAGTGTCCTTCACCACCTTCAGTTCATTTTAATATTTTTGCTTTCCTAATTCCAGCTTTACATTCGTGGGCTCCTGGTTTCCTTTGTGAGTTGCCTTTATTTCTATCTTGTAATGTTATTTTTATGTAGCCCAGAAATACAATGTCAGATAGCACTGGGTTGCACAGCAATGAGAAACATGAACCAAATATGGAAAAGCCAGGACATCAACCTGGCAACCAAATGTAAGTTGGTCCACTTTATTGTGTTCCCAACCTATGGTTGTGAAAGTTGGACCTTAAAAAAGTAAGACAGGAAGAAAATTGATTCATCTGAATTGTGGTGCTAGAGAAGCTCCTGCATATATCTTGGACATCAGAAGTGACTAAAAAGCAAGTATGGACATGTAACTAGAAGGCAAAATAACAAAACTGTATCTTCCTTATTTTGGCTATGTCATGTGGGGGAATTCACTGGAGAAAACATTTATGTTTGGAAGAGTTAGCTATAAAGGAAACCAGGCCACCAAAGAACCCAGTGGCTGGACATTATGAAAGTTGACACCAGCTAGTCCACATAAAAACTTAGTGCAAGGTTGGAAAATGTGGAGAGAGCTGTCCCATAGAATCACCAAGAGTCGGACGTGACTGAATGGATAACATCATCATCAATATTATTTTTACAACCAGAGAGAGACTTTGGGCTAGACATTTTGGGCTGAGAGAGAATGATTGGCCAAAGATTACCCATCTGTTTTAAGCCTAAGGCAAGACGAGAACTCAACAGTTTTTCAGTTTCTACCCTAGTGCCTAAACACTACACTAAATTGGCTCTGTAAATACTAATTAGAGATATGAAATGCATATTAGCAGCAAAGAAAAGTACCTGAGTTCATCATTACCTCACAAATACCATCAATACAAACATTGCGGCTATCCTCTGAACAGGGTGTCCCATCTTTTACTTTATTTGATAAGGAAAAGAAGAAATCAAAACCTTCCGCAATACAGTATAGTTTGCACAAATACTGTTCTGAAATGGAAAGAGAACAAGAAGCCTTCTTTTATTTTTTTTCTACATCACTAGAGCTGGAAGTAAAATATGAATAAATATAACGTAACCTAAAGACAGCAAGTAATCCAATGGGGCAATTTTCATAAGTCTTTCATTTATTAGAAACTGTAAACCTGGTAACTGAAATAAATTGTATCTTTCTACTTTATTGATTATTTACATTTTTGATTTTTAAAAATCAACATAAGTCTAAACAGAAGAAGGCATATATATAAATCAAAGGCCCGATGCAATTAAAAGCTGAGTGATTATTAATTTATAGTTGAGAGATTTCAGCTCATGCATATTCTCCAAATAAAATAAGTTTATTAAGAAGTGCTTACATTTGTCTGGATTAAGTCCTAAATGAATGAATAAGTGCTTTTATCCTGCTTTCAGTGCTATTTAAATGAAATATTAAAATATTTAAATAAATACATTTAAATAAGGATACATTGAAGTGTTGATTTAAAAAATGCATTTTAAAGCTGTTGGGAAAAGGGCAAACCATTACAATGGCATTAACCAAGAAAATTATGCAAATTCATGCCATGTTCTTTCTGGAGAAGAATTAAAACATACGTTTCTATATACATTAATAGCTTATGCTATTGCTATTATAGCTTATAATAGCTTATGCTATTGCATTGCTTTCTTTCATTCTTTTTCTTTTCTTCCTAGGTTATTCTATTCTTTTTCAGTTTTTTCTCTTTTATTAAATAAAGGGGAGGGAGGGAGGAAGAGGGAGACAGAGAGAGAGGGAGGGATGGTGGTGGTGGTGGGAGAGAGAACGTGTGAAGGCACCTATTTTCTCCTTACTGAGATTCTTGGAAGGCAACAACTTTAACAACCCTAGATTGTGATCTTCCTTCTATGCTTTTCCTTGTGATGGTGCATTCCAAAACATCCCAAACACTTCCTAAATAGGATGTTTAATATTAGAGGCCGTCTTTATATAATACATTATCTTGATGTTTAACAATTACATTTGCAAAATGAAG
Source organism: Laticauda colubrina (assembly GCA_015471245.1). Classification (NCBI taxonomy): domain Eukaryota; kingdom Metazoa; phylum Chordata; class Lepidosauria; order Squamata; family Elapidae; genus Laticauda; species Laticauda colubrina. The sequence continues at coordinate 9,403,594 of BLBF01000031.1, forward strand.
CATTTCACAATTTAAAACAGAAATGTGTACAATCTGAAGTCATATGCCTGAATGCAATTGATCTGATTTCTTGTGGTGGAGGCTGGGGCTGGTCCTATCACACATGCAATTTTATTCTTCTGACCCTTTCAAACATATTTAAATTTACCTTCTACTTGAGTGTATGGTTTCCACTTGTAGTGCCATCCTCTGAACCTCTTGCTGTTGAATTCTGCACACTGAGCAGCTCTAAAGCTAATGTTGTTTAGGGGACACTTCTGAATGTTGCAAAGCTTCAACATCCGAGAGGAACCTTCACAGAATTTCCCTCGATGCGAAGGTCTACAACATTAATGGAAAAGTTATCTCAAATCAGTTATTAATTAATAACATAAAATTAAGTAACCCAACAAACTGAAGAAAATACATGACACATTCATACAGAAGAAGCTTGTGACTGAAATGTTCTTATCCCATCAGCCTAATATGCATATAATTGTACTAAAAATCAGTTTTACAAAGTAATCGCTGTCTGCATAAAAGCTACAAGGTTCAGTGTGAGACATAGGACAGTTTCCCATTTGCTCACATTCTGCTCATTGCTTTCCATATGAGCATGCTTAATCTAGAAATAGGCCAAAAAGATTGCCCTTAATTTGTCACTCAATTCACAGGCTGCTGACAGTTGGGAAATTAACACCTTCAGGTGGTGCAATGACAGAGTACTTGCTACAGTCATTTTTCCTTGCCGGAAAACCTCTGAGAAGGACTAGAATTCATTTTTTTTTAAACTGTCCATAATTTTCATTTTTTTGAGAGGTGATGTTGATGTTGCACTACATTGAGAATTTCTCTTTCCATCATGAATTGATTCTTTTTCTATGAAATGGAGAGCCATACACTTCAAGGAAAAATTATGTGCAAAATTTTATTCCTGGGCATTGGTTGTGACATTAACTCATCTATTTCTACTCCAGCTAGCTTTAATATGCTCACCGCATTTTCATTAAAATATTCTGGAAACTTGTAAAGGTCAGAAACATTATTTTTGAAATTAAGTCTATGTATTTTCTCCAGTTAAGTATGTATCATGATGAGGGAGAGAATGTGTTAAATATTATTCAGCTATTACTCCTTTGGCCAAGGAAAGCCAAATGACAGCTTAGTAAAATGGATTGTGTATTGTATCTTAAGTGTACCACCTTCAGCTAAAATGCAAGTATTTCCCCCTCCCTATTGTCAGTTGTGTTCTTAGCATTATCAATGTGGCGAAACTGGTCAAAAGATGTTGAGGAAGTATCCTTTCCATTCACTGATGACAGTCAGACAGTCAAAACTCTGCCAATTTCAGTATATATATCTTTTTAAGAACTGGCTGATCTGAGAAGATGGAGAAAGGAGTCTGAGTAGGAAGAGCACCTCTATGTGAGGGATGCTTAAATAAATAAAAGCAATATGTCTAGGTCTGTTGTCAAGATCAAATTTTTAATGATGCATAGCATAAAATTTAAACAAAGCAGACTCCTGAAATGAAGGATGGGAATGTATCCCTTGCAAATGCAAATAGAAATGCAGCTTTTAAATAACTGTTCATGGAATCTCCTGTGCCATTTAAAGAATTTTCATTTCAGAGTTTATTTGGAGCCTATTTTTGTTAATTTTCTTAATTCTGAATGTATGTGAGTGCCTCTTTATTCTACCCACGCCTCTGAATCTAATTCTTGTTCACAAGTAACAATACATGTGTAGAGCAATGGACAGGCACTTAACAAAGGATAGAAACTTATATTTAAAATTATAGGGAAATATAACAGAGATGCATTTGAGTAGATTTTCAACACAAGAATTTATAATTTAGAATCCAGCACTAACAATAAATTTGTAATCCTGTGCATCGATGATTTATATGCCTGTTTAGCAGGGGTGGGTTTTTACCAGTTCTGTCCACCTCTGTAGAACCGGTAGCTCTGGAGAGCAGCAAACATAGAACCAGTTCTATGTCTGCTGATGTTTTTGCCCACTCGCCCACCCGGGCTCTTACCTGATCTTTATTTCCTGATTTTTCAACTTCAACTGCTGAACGAGGCACAGCTGCAGTTAAAAAAGCAGGGAAAGAGGCTGCTGCTGGCCATTTACAGGTGTGAGGCTCTCAGCATGCAGGGAAGCTCGTAAATCCCGAACTGGTAATAAACCCTTGTCATATCCCACCCCCCTTTTTTAGTCATCTTCTCAGATATTAACCTCAAGTCTTTCTATTTCCTTACTGCTTTTTACTTTTGAACAAAACAGGATTATTTCATATTAAAGATTCTATCTTTACAAGCCATCAAGTAAAACACTCTCTTCTCTACAAGAGGTTCCATGGCCAGATGAATAAACTATCAGTTCAACAAAGAAATAGACCCAGTGCATCTTTTGGATGTCCAGCATTGTGTCCTAATTCTGGGTTACTTTTAAAAACAATTGTTCATATCATAAATAGTTATGATTAGCTTTAACAATTTAGATTAGACCCGAAACAAGGAAACACTCAGTCACCTTGGATTAGAACAGTTTCGTTCTCGATGAGATATACCTCCTCCACAGGTTCTAGAACAGGATGACCAGCTGGACCACTCAGACCAATGTCCGTGGATTGGTTTTGGTCCTTCATCACCATATTTCACACATTGGCCACCACGGCACCACTATAACGTATAACAAGTTTGTTTGTGTGAGAGTAAGCAATTATTAATAGATTGCAAATTCAAATAATATACGGCCTGGCAGTACTTTGTATTATCTTGGAAACAAAATGGGGGCCTCCAACACTGAACAGTCATGGAATAATGCCATACCAGCTATAAGCATTTGATAGCAGATTAGTTACTACATTCAGGAGTAATTGCAGATTTTGGATCTTTTTGAGATGGCCCAATTTAAAGCACATTACTTAGTTTGGGCTATGTAATATGTGAAAGAACTACAATAAACCCAGCTTACTACCCAATTTATAATCATCAGACAGAAGCAGCCAGCCAATTTTATTTGACAAAGAAGCCAGGAAAGTTTGGGTCTGGTGAATTGTGTCAGCTGTAAGACTAGATTGGCAAATCATTTCCAGATGGTTATCAAGAATATTAATGAACCCTGTTCCTGAAATCAGGAGTTAAGCTTAATTTAAAGAAGAGTTTACTTTTAAGTTACTATCAACATGCAAGTAGGTTAATTCTACATCTCTAATAAACATACAAGTAGGATACAATTGTTTTCATACACCTTTTCCCCACTCATTGGATTTCTGCAGTGAGGTGGCCTTTTCAAAGAACAAGGTCTTAAAAGTATAACTATCATGTTGAGAAACCTGCGATCTAATCTAGGCTGGTTTTACAGCATTTGAATTGTTAATGTTATCTGTGTAAGCAAAACTCTTCAATATTAATTATATAACATTAAAAAGAACAACAGTTCATAGCAAAGGCTCAAAACTAAGCATACAATAACTACATTTTGTTTGGATCCCAGCAATTACTGTAGTACAAAATTTGACAATTTTTGTACAAATTTTGAAGTACTGATGAATTTAGTAAGAACTAAATTAGTTTATGGAGATAATACAGTTAGAGGGGATATTAACTCTGATCACCAAGAATATGTAGCAATTCAAGAGGAAATGTATTACTGATTCAATTTCAGTGACTGAATATATATATATATATATATATATATATATA
>BLBF01000031.1:9407385-9444529 GCA_015471245.1 Laticauda colubrina
TATATATATATATATATATATATATAACTTGGCAGGGGATGTTAAATACAACTCCCTGTTGACACCCCTGAGAGTGAAGCATTAATATACGCAGTGTAAACAATCTTTATTTGAAGGCATACAAAAGTTGTAAAACAATTTGAGGGTATTAAGAGGCAGATACATGGCTAATTTTAATGAATAATCAATTCTGTTCCTCTTGATATCACAATCTAAGGCTCTCTACTTGATCTATGTCCAAGTTTTGTCCAGATCCAGCAGAGATCTTAATAATAAACCTGCAACAAGCCAAATCAAATACAACTTAATTTGTCCATAAGCCTGTCTATCAAAGACAAATTTCTACACTGTTCTTTCCATCTAGAATTAGTGGAAATAAATAACAATGTACTTATTATTAGAGAAGTCAGGGACCAAATAAATTACATTTGGATGGTTTGCAGAAGCCCGGCATTGTTGTGAAACACCAAAATTCTCCTGGAAGTCCTAATGCACATTATTTCAGTGGCCTTTAATGTGCTTTCATGTGCTTGTTGCCATGATGGATTAATAGGAAGGGGACTATTTTCAAAAAGTAATAGTTTCTCATACATGATAACTTTCATTTTAGGCACATACAAAAATGCATCACATGTGGAAAAGTATTCTGGCCATGCAATTATTTAAAAGAAACCAGTTTCAAATACAGATTATTCACTTCTTGCTATGAAGTAGTTCTCATACACATTTGCTAATTGGGGGGGGAGGGGGGAGACAGTGACAGCTTTATTCTTAGTCAGTTTCCTAAGCAGAACAAAGCCCTCAGTCAGTTATAAGACATATTTTGTATAATTGTTTTGTTAATTTTCAAGCATCATTTTACTTTTGGAAATTGCTTCCAGAATAACGTTTTTCAAAATGGCTTCTCAACTAGGCATTTTTTAGAGTGAGGAAGGAGCTGAGAGCTTTAGAGAAACTTGTGCCAGTCTCTTCCTAGTATGTCCACAGCAGGCCTGAAGGCATGTTGAAGATTGTTACAAAAGAAACGTCAACTAAAATAAAAGCTATACCACTTTTCTACTCTTCATGCATTTGTAGTAGAACATGAAAAAGGCTTATTTAATTTTATATTTTATTATTTATTTATTTTGTTATTTATTAATTTTACATGTCTTGTTTCTAGACTACCCACCTCTTTCAAGGATGGGTTTACGTATAAACAAATAGCAAATATTCATACAAATGTTGGCTGCTAAACATAGTCCTAATATATGCATTATGTTTGGTGATATGTCTATGTTGAGAAAGTACTTCTAATCAACATTCAAAAATTTAAAAGTTCTATACCCAATTTCTAAATTAAAAAGTTTTGGAAAAACTAGAGTTCAAAAACTGATTTATTACAATTCAGAATTTCTGCTTCAGCTGAGCTATAACTAAAAACTTAAGATGCTTGGGGTTTAGTTGAGTTCATTTTTGCAAGATTTATGTTTTCTTCTGAGGCACCTGGTCTTTGTGATAAACTACAGCATGTCCAAGGTCACACAGCTTGTCCAGGGGACAAAACAATAAAAACTTCATTTCTTTTCACTATATCCACATCTTCATTTGAGATGTTACTGCCATTGTCTCAACTTCACTCATGTTTGGTGTAAAAATAGAAGATGACCACAGTGGTCAATGTTGATTTTAATTTCTGTATTGTTATGTATTGTTATTCCTAAAATTAATGCCCAGAATATCAATTCTGGGAAGTGAAAACTAAAAAGTAGTACACCTGCATATATCAATTCTAATAAAATGAAATCATTGTTGCTCCACATCATTTTTCTTAAAGACAAATACCTTGATATGCAGCAAACACATAAATGTCTTACTATATATTATCTAGCTTTATCTAACTTCTAACATATTATCCAACTTTTGCTAAGAATGTAAAAAGATAAACATTTTTAAAACACCAATAAGTGCATCAAAAGAAGGAAAGCAACAATTGGGAAAATACTTCAAATGTATATTCATTTTTTATGGTCTTTAACTATTCAGTGCTGTTGTTATATTTGAAGAGTAATTTCAGTTTAAATATTTCAGGCTTTAGATCACAGTCTAAAAAGAGGTTTTGGTGTTACTGTCAATATCTATATTGCACTAACACCAGGTTTTGGTGTTACTGTCAATATCTATATTTCACTTTCCTTTTAGAAAGACAGCTTAGTAAGGCAATGATAAAAGAGTTAAATCTTAGAAAATATCTATGTCTCATAAAGTTGGTTGAAAATTTGGGGAGTTGAAGTCTCAATACAACTTTAGATTAGCAGATTGAAGAGGCTGGAATAGTTCATTCCAGTCAGATGTTGAACTAGAGTTGATTGCTATTAGCCTATTAATTTCAGAACTGTGGGTGATATACAATAAAATATCAAAATATCAAACATTATGCAAAAATTAAAAAATTAAGAGTTAAAATTTTAGAATTAATTTTAAAAAAATATAAAAATTATATGATTATAATTTTGTTTTTGTTTTGAAAAAGAGAACATGAAATACTACCTCAAGAATTGAATCAAACATAGAGTGCATTTAGAAAACTATATATGAAAAAGAGCATAAACTCAGAAACAGCAATAATATATACATCTGGAATACAAAATGTACATTTGTCATACATTATGAAAAAAAATCTATATGATAATAATTGCTGAATGTTCTGCTATTTGACATATAACCCACATTGACAAATTATATTGATATAACCGCCTTAACCAGATTTAGATCAACCAATATTATACATTACTTGTAATAATAATACCTAGGCATTACAGTCACTGAGGCTATCGCTGAAGCCACGGCAGCAGAAGCAACTAAAAAATCAGTGGCCAAAATGCAGCAGATGAATGCGACGACATCCAAAACACCGGCCGAAATGAGCCATGGTACAGAGAAAAAGGCAGAGAGCGCGCACAAGACCACCACACACTACACAGATAGTGGATCATCTGAAATCAATGACAACAATGACGAGGAGATCCACAGACTCCAGGCTGAACGAGATAGATGGCTGAAGAAAGGTCGTAAGTCGGGGTTTCAGTGCGCCGGGTGTGGAGACCACCCCTGTTCCAAGTGCCGGTTCCTAGACACTTTGTGCAGGTACTGTGAGAGACGGGGTCACATCGCAAGAGTATGCCGAAACCATAAGAGCTACAGCCCCTAACATAGGGACAATACACCACCAAGAACCAAAGATAGACAAACGTGGAGCTGTGAGAGTCGCGAAAACAAGGCAAGCGGCTAAACGAGAACTTCAGAAAAGAAGAAACACACCAAACCATCACCATCGGTCATTCTAACACAACAAATGGCTGAAAAGTACATGTGGCAGTCAGGATCGAGGGCCAAGAATGTAAAATGGAGGTGGATTCCAGATCGTATCTATCAATGGTATCATGGGATACCATTAAAAGACTGGTACCGCACCTTGGCAGAACTGAACTAGAACACCAATCGCTAGTACTAAAGGACTACCAAAGAAACAGAATACTGGTAGTCGGACTCATACATTTCCAAATAACTTTCAAAGAACATAGGAAAATCTTGCCTTTAACCATCATAGACTGAAACTGGCCTAGCCTGTTGGGACTTGAGTGGTTCAAACCTCTAGGAATCGGAGTGACTGGCATTAACAGCATCGCCAAGACAGACTGGGAGGAGAACCTAATGAGGGAGTTCCAGGATGTCTTCGATGGGAAATTAGGCAAGTACCGAGGGTCCCTTATATCATTTAATTTCGATCCAACAATAGCTCCTATTAGGCTAAAAGCTAGGCGAGTCCCCTTCGCACTAAAACCAAAGATTGATGAGGAGCTTAACAAACTCATAGCACAAGGCATCTTGGAACCAATTGACCATGCCAAATGGGAAACCCCAATTGTGACCCCAGTTAAGCCAGATGGGTCCGTGAGAATCTGTGGTGACTACAAGGCCACTCTAAACCATGCACTACAGCAAAGTGTGTATCCTGTTCCAGTAGTGCAATACCTACTACACTCATTGGGGAGAGGCAAGGTCTTCGCAAAGCTTGACCTTGCCCAAGCATACCAACAATTACAAGTCGACCCTGAGACAGCAGAGGCACAAACAATCGTGACTCATAGGGGAGCCTTCAAATGCAAAAGACTGCAATTTGGAGTCAGCGTGGCCCCAGGGGTGTTCCAAAGCCTAATGGAGCGGTTATTATAGGGGATAAAAGGAGTAGTCCCATACTTTGATGATGTGCTAGTGTCAGCCAGTGACGAGAGACAACTAGAAGCCCGTCTCAGAGTAGTCTTACAAAGGCTCCAGAAGGCAGGACTCAAGGTCTAGAAAGAAAAGTGCCAATTAGCCACCTCAAAAGTTGAGTTCCTGGGGTATCAAATCGATAAAGAGGGCATCCACCCCACAGAGAAAAAAATTAAAGAAATCAAAGAAGCACCTAGACCAAAAAACAAAGTAGAGTTACAAGCATTCTTGGGACTTATAAATTTTTACAATGTTTTCTGCCACAAGGCAATGATGGCGGAACCACTACATAGGCTACTGGACAAGGCAGCCACCTGGACCTGGGGACAACATGAAGAGACAGAGTTCCAGAGGGTAAAAGACTTAAACATACGACTCTGTATTAATGCAATACAGCGAGACACTACCATTGACAGTCACCTGTGACATGTCACCGTTCAGCATCGGAGCCATACTGAGCCACATTCTGCCTGACGGGAGAGAAGCACCAATTGTGTTCTACTCCAAAACACTATCAAAAACTGAATGCAACTACAGTCAATTGGACAGAGAGGCATTAGCAGCAATATTCGGTGTCAAATGGTTCTATGAATACCTTTACGGTAGGACTTTTACTCTTATTACAGACCACAAACCCCTATTGGGAATATTAGCAGGGAACAGGGCCACCCCAGATATACTATCCCCACGAATGACAAGGTGGTCCAAGTTCCTTGCAGCCTACAATTAAAAACTGATTCACCAACCGGGCAAAGACATTTCCCACGCCAATGTGTTGATCTGTACTCCCCTACCGGAACTAGGAATTGACCCGGCACCAACCACATCCATCCTACAGATTGAGACACTATCAAACCTACCCATAACCGCAGTGGACATTGCAAGAACAACGACAAAAGACAAAACCTTGTCACAAGTTTTAAACTGGGTAGGAAAAGGGTGGCCGGAAAATGAAACAGACATTAAATTTAAACCATACAAGCATAGGCAAACTGAACTGTCATTGTTAAAACTTTGTATCTTATGGGGGGATCGGGTGGTAATACCGGAACCGTTACAAGAACAAGTACTGGGAATGTTGCATGAAGGAAACCCGGGCATTGTACGAATGAAATCCCTGGCCAGGAGCTATGTATGGTGGCCAGGGATGGATAAGGATATTGGGAAATGGGTAGAAACCTGCGGGAAATGCCAAAGATCCTGACCTGCACCCCCTTCAGCGCCGTTACTAGACTGGGAAACATTGAGAGGCCCCTGGTCAAGAATCCACATTGACTTTGCGGGGCCAACAAAAGGACATACATTTTTAATCATAGTAGACGCTTACTCCAATTGGCTAGAAGTAAGTGTCATGAACTCTACCACCAAAGAAGCACTTATTAAACAACTACAGAAACTATTCACCACACATGGGTTACTGGACTTGCTCGTCTCAGATAATGGCCCACAGTTTACTGCACTAACATTTGAAAAATTCCTTGCCGAAAATGGCATAAGACATGCTTTAACAGTGCCGGGCCGACCAGCTACGAACGGGAGGGCAGAATGCATGGTCCGGTATACCAAAGAAACTTTAGAAAAATTAGACTCAGGGGACATACAAGAAAAAATTGAAAAAATGCTCACCATACAACACATAACACCGAGCTCTACTACAAATAAAAGCCCAGCAGAATTACTAATGCGCAAAAAATTAAGATCACAATTGGATAGATTACACCCAACATACAGCTCTGAAAAACCAACAGACTCCTCCAGCAGATACTGCACATTCGAACCAGGAAACCTAGTCTATGCTAAAAATCTCACCGGGCACCCACTGTGGGTACCAGCAAAAATAACACAAATAACGGGACCTCGGTCCTATAGACTAGAGATGGACGATGGTAGAAGCTGGAGGAGACACATTGATCAGTTACGATCATGAACACTGGAACGCACCACTGACACATCAAGACCGAAGAACAACACATGCACACACACACCAGAACCAGACCAAACATTAAACAAAAATATTAATAGACCAACCAGAGAGGGGGGAGACCCCTCAAACTCAAATAAGGGGGGAGGGGGAAACCCTCCGGCAGAATAAGAAACCCCTCAAAATCAAAATACAAACAATAAACAACATTTGCAAATAAATTCAGATAGAAACAATGACTTACCCGCAGAAGACTTTGGCGAAGAGGAACAGAAGGCACAAGAAGACCTAGAAGCCGTTCTGGAAGGGAGCAGCCGAGCCGACTCTACCAGCCTGGGTAGGCCGGGCAGGAGTTGCATGGCTGACTCCACCTTCTGGGAGGTTCTACAGAGAAGGACGGGAGGAACAGCGATCCCATCCAAATCCGCCAAAGACGACAACACAACTAAATTGCGCAGGTCAACTAGGCAACCGAAAAGCCCCGCCTACTTACGTGACTATGTAAGGTAGGACCATACCAAGAGGGGAGGGGTGTTCCATATTAACATACTCCAAATAGTCTATTCCTATTGGTTAATAAATACTGGAAGCTGATTGGTTCCCTACTCGACGCTGATTGGCCAATAATAGCTAACCTATGATTGGCCAGCTCAGCAGCGGGAAAATCAAGAAGCCATCATTGGTCACTAGCTGCAAGCTAGCCTCTCTATAAAAAAAGCTGCTGCAGCTCCTGGTTCAGACGGATTTTCAGAACTAAATAAAAGAGCTGAAGTTACACTGGTCTCCAGTCTCATTCTTCGCGAACACTACACTATTCTTTTTTTGAATTCCCATTGTTGGGAATATTTTTGATCCTGAATAGAGATAATAAACCATGCAGAGAAGCAGTATTTTGCATGTGTATCAGATTGAATTTGAATGTGATGCACACCTGAACATGTGCTATTCAGTGTTTGTTTTGTTGCATATTCAAAAGGATGCCTTCTGAAAAGAGTATAGTTTTGAGAGGCAACTTCTGTATTTGGTGAACATTTAGGTGAATACAGCAGCCTGCTTCCATATTAGATTCATGGCTTTTTTCCCCCTTGGACCACGGGACTGTGTTTAGAATCTTATATTTCAAAGAGACTATCTACAGTCATCTTGTCAGATTTTATGTTATTGTTCTAGATTATATCCCCTTATATTTATGAGAATGATTTATGGCAAGTGACATGTTAAAAATAGTAAATGTGCACATAGTAAAAAAAGCAAAGAGATTGTGCATGCTATCTGATTTATAAATGAAGTCATTTGTTTGAGATTGATTGTTCCTGTCTGTTATTCTTGGACAAACACACACACTCACACACAGCACTTCTCTTGGGACTGTCAGTCAGGATTACACCCCATTTAACCTAAAAGTATACACTGGCTTTGATGTGAAAGTTTAAACTGAGTCTGTCTGCATTCAGCTTGACATGTGCCTTGTTTATGATATATCCTTGAAATCTTGTCTGGAGTCAAATGACTCAATAGTTTTGTTTGGAAAAAGAGCCTAATATGATATTTCTTCTTCTAAGAACTGAAGCTAAAAATAATCATAATGAAAATGATTGGCTGCTTTGAAATAGACAACCTGTTACTCTTCATGTGATAATGAACTACAGCTTGCATCACTGTTGCTCATTGACCATGCTGGTTGCAGATAATGGGTAACTTGAGTCCAGCAACATCTGAAGAGCAAAAAAACCCTCCTATCCCACTATTTGTAATGATGTTTACACCTCACAATTTTAATTTTTTCATTTGTGCATTCAGAGAGGCTGGTTCCTGCCAAATATAACTCAAAGTACTGACCTATAAAATCTATGAAACTTCTCCATCTGCTCACCTTTGCAATCAGTATGGAAAGCCATTTATATTTCTGGGTGAACCATTGATGGATTGAACAGAATATAAGAGGTTTAAATAAAAACAAAAACTTTATTATTTGACTATAATAGACTTTTTCTCATGCAGTTTCTCTTTGCAAAACTATTCTTTGTTCCACAAGGCCTAGGATTAATCAGTGATACAATATTCATAGATGTGCCTTTCCTGGTACAGTCATCACCAAAAATGACAGGAAACCAACTAGAGCTTATGGAGTTAAGAGGATATTTAAACTTTCTTCCAATGTGACTTCCAAGATCACAGCAGAACACTCAGGATCTTAACCTGATCCCCAAGGGTGCAGTGATTCTAATAAAATGATTTCCCATATTATCTAGTCTATCCTTTGGGGACAACCAAACTTTCTATCAGCTGGGAAAGCCTGACTAGCATCTATATTGGCCTCATCATTGAGGAAAGAGGATTAAAGTCTGGCTCTTCAATACATCAAATAATCAAAAGAATACTTATTATGCATAGGATAATATGAAAAGCTCTAGGTAAGGAAAGGAACAAACATACATCTAAATTCAAATGATTCAGACCTACTAAAAGTGATTAACAGATACTGAATGTCTGTATAGCTAATTACTCTTGGCAAAATAAAGTATTTGATTCAATTCAGTTCAGTTCAAACAGTGATGCAATGCATTTTATTTCCCATTTCAACTCACTTTCTTCATAGCTCCCACTTGTACCCCACCTAGCAAATATTTTCTTACCATATCATAACCACAGATTGAACCTTCTGCAGCTGGCATAAATTTGGTTTCACATTTTCTGCCAACTCGGTGGCACCACAATGCTTTACAGATATCCTGGATGGAAAAATAGCAATAAGGGAAGTACCACTTCAAGAATGATTTATTTCCAAATGTATCTATAGTTAGAACAAAAAATAGCTTATAGAAGAAAAGGAAAGTTGTGCTCTTAGTAGGTACATACCATGCAATATCTACATATAGAGCTGTTTTCTCTTGCCTCTCTTAGAACAGGACAAGAGCTGCATGCAGGGGCAACAATGGCAATGACAGAACTTCTGCATGTATGAATGTATAACATCCATGGAATTCCATGGAATGACAAGAAAGGTTATTGAAAGGTGGTCCTAGATTTACAACAGTTCATTTAGTGACCGTTTTAAGTTACAACAGCACTGAGAAAAATGACTTATGACTTATGACCACTGAAACATTCCCATGATCATGTGATCAAAATTTAGATGCTTGGTAACTAATTCATATTTATGGTAGTTGCAGTGTCCTGGGGTCATGTGATCATCTTTTACGACCTTCTGCCAAGCAAAATCAATGGGGAAGCCAGATTCATTTTATAAAACCATGTTAGTAACTTAATAACTGCAGTGTTCACTTAACAATGGTGGCAAGAATGGTTGTAAAATGGGGACAAAACTGATTTAACAACTGTCTTGCTTGGTTACATTAATTTTGGGCTCAATTGTGGTTATAAATTGAGGATTACCTGTAACTGAGTTTTCTATCCAAATATTGTATATAAGATCAATACAAATGTTTCACATCAGACCAAGAGATTCTTTTCTGGATTTCTATTCCACAAAGCTATTAGGAAAGGGGTTTCCCCAGGGATGTCAATCCAACTTTGGATTGCTCTTTCCCAGGACACCACTCGTTCCAAGGTCTTTTCCAGCACAAATGAATACTTGGAAATTTTCATGCTGTTAACTAGTTTTTATTTTCTCCATCAGCTCTTTTATTGCACTATTGTAAGCTGTTCTGAAAACTAGTTTGAATGGGGAAGTCATAAGAAATATGATAGTATGTATTTATATATTCAAATAAATATATAAATAAATAAGAAGTTATTTAAATCAAAATCAGAATCAGAAAAGAAGTTTACTAACTTCTAATCTAGATGCAATAATAGTTCATGAGAATTGAGAGATTCACTATTTTCAAACTAATTCATCTCACACTTTCCTGTGGGAATAAAATGAGGAAGAAGATATATATACATACCATAAACATTAATCTAGAGCCCCTAGATTAAATAATTTACTAAATTTAATATAGATTAAAATTAGACTAAATAATTTTTTTTAACCTTTTTAAAGTCCATCATGCATAGCTTAGCTTTTTCTCCAAACTGCCACTTGCACTGAATAGTTGCATCATAAAGCTCCCCTGGAAGTTTCTCTGGATACTTGTATTCCTGCACAGGTTTAGGTTGATCAACAAGACACAAGGACTGAGGAGAGCTAAAGAGATCCAAACAAGACATCTTTGGTTATATCGAATGCAGATTTAAAAGTGACCTTTATAACAGTTTGTCATTTCTGAAAGTGGACAGTTTTAGATCACAAACCTCATGGAAATTCTGTATGACATGATATCAGCCTTCCAAGATAGACTAGTCCAGGAAACCAATGACATGTGGATCAGTATTAATTCTATTGTAAAACTATAGTAAGAGAATCTTGCAAGTGTGCTTGTCCCTTTAACCTTTTATCTTGTGAAAACTGGAGAGAGGCTTGTCTGAGACATTTACCCATGTTGCCTTATTGGATCAAGATCAGGCACATTTTATCTAACCATTGCTTTTCTCCTGTTCTTCAAGGAGACTTTCTCTGCTTTCTACATATGTCCATTAAATGGACAGAAGCAGAAATATGAGGCAGCCAAGCTTGGAATAAGACATATGTAGAAGATGTATGTTTTCAGCTAAATGACTCAGATCAATGAAAGAATTTTCCAGGCAGGAGAAAGAGAAGCTAGAACTTCCATTTAGACGTCTTAGTTGTTTTGCAATTATTGTAAAACTCACATAGTTGTCATTAACATGATGCTAAAATATATATTTATTTATACATAAGAAATATGAATCTTCTTCATCTGCTGGGACTAAAGACTATACTTGTAATTTGGAGAGTTCCCAGGAAAGATTGGAGGCATGCAGTCTCCTCCCTCATGTGTTTCTTCAATGCAATATGTTCTTTTCTCCCAAAAAATAAACTGAGGAAATGTAATCCATCAACAGCTATTTTATGGACCATATAGAATCATGTTAGATTTATCACCATGTGTAATCTGAAACGCTGAGTCTGAAACTCACCAGATCTCACTGCATGTATATCTCATTCAGTAACTACAGCTTTCTGTAATGAAACTTTCCCATTTTAAGGGACAAAAACAACTTTTTCAGAGCTTATGCTTTTTCTTCACTGAAATCACTCACTTAGCACATGTACCTTAGAAATGTGTAGAGATATTGACGACTACAAGCTGACCAGGAGAAGACTCCATTGTGTCCTGCTAGTGTGGGTGACATAATATTACCTTCAGACTTTTTGCAAATATTTCCTTCTCCATCATGGACCATGCCAAAGCTGTAAGAGGGAAAATCTTTATACCATTACAAATACTGTCTCATAATGTCAGAAATTTAAATTGAACAGAAGAGGAATCTCAATTACTGTTATTAGTATTGTGCACAATCTTAATATGGATATACTTTTGAAACACAATGATTTTCCAATATATTTCAAGGACCCCTTCAAACATTCTATCTAAATAATTTTATTCAGCATAAATGTAGAGCTTAGACTACAAAGCTTCATTATGCTTATCAATGTTTGTGTTCTTTACAGACTATAATTAAGGCAGGAAAGAATATAGATAGATAAGCAGATTGATAAAAGCAAGCTGATTTATTTGCCCCTTCACAACTGTAACCTGCATTAAACTGGGCTGGCCTAAGTTGTTTAATAATATGCATTGGATCCAAAAAAAGTGATAACCAATGGTGTATTTAGTGAGGATTAACTGCTGGTGATCACAAAATACATTAACAGGCCATACTATGGCTTAAAACACTTTCTTTATATTTGCACAAATACAACGGCACAGGAATTGTACACAGAACTGTCATACTTTTTTGCTTTGTTCTCCAATAAATCTGTGGGTGTAAGAGGCAGAGATTTTACATATTGATAAAGTTTAACAATTAATTATATATCTAGATCTAGATATATAAGTTTAAAGGGCCCCTTGAAATACTATAAATACATACATACATAGATGATCTAGAGATAGAGATAGATATAGATATCAGTATAAAATTTTAAGATGTTACTGAGGTGTTTATAACAGATTCACTGGCAAATTATGATCATGAGCCAGAACCTATAGTCTAAGTAGGATTTTTAATATTTTAGTTATAGGCACTGCATCCACTCTAAAGGACAACCTTGGGAATCTAAATGCTAAGAAGATGGAACATGGGGCAGATCAGCAGTATGTTTCCTTTTATACTTAAAGATCAAACTGTGATTAAAATGTAAGCAGTAATCCTAGTTAGTGGAAATCACAAAGCATGATTGAACATCTAGAAGTATCATCTATCATGTCATTTTGGGCAGGAAGGTTTTTAAGTTTAAAACTTTTTTGCTTTTCCCAAAACAGGTTGACAAACTTACTTATGTCCAGATTCATGAGCAATAGTAAAAGCAAGTCCAAGTCCAGTATCTTCATTAATAGTGCAGCTGCGGTATTTACTGCACATGCCACTTATTGGTGCAAATCCTGGAGAGTTTAAGTGAAAAAGGAAGATAATCACAAAAAAGTAGTAAACGTATAGCTATTGTCTTTAAGTCACGTATTTCCTGCAATCCTAGAAGCTTCAACTGACATGTGCTATAAGTCCCATTGGTGCATTAGAAACTGGATCTTTCTTTGAGTAGTAAGATGCTGGCATAGAATATTCTCATTCATTAATAAAACTGGCATCCTTTCCAATCAAATATTGCTACTCCAAGTAGCGTTACAAGGAGAACATGAATAACTCTCTATGTACTTGACATTAATTAGCCATAGTTTGGAACTGCAATCACGGGATATCATTGTACAAACATTTTAAATAATTGGAATGCTGTTTTTTTCATCATCTAAGCATCAGGATTTATATGATGTCTAAATCCTGCAGATTGCAGATATTTAGCACCTGCATTTGAAGATATCAGTCTTGCCAAAAGGTCCTTGGCACATTCGTGGCCCAGTGCAAGAAAGACTTACCTAAAGTATCACAAGGCTCATTTTTCCAGGAACAGATGTCAAAGCCAGTCAGTAAAATTGCATGGTCATGGCGGCTGCCATCCTTTCCCATCAGCCCAGACTGCCACTGACAAAAGCTACTCAGGGTATGGTCAGCATGGTGATTAATCACAAGGCCCGGCTGCAGACAAGTCAAACAAAGGAACACCTCTGCTCAGTTTTGTTTTTTTTTAATTGGAAAGTAAAAATGAGCAGGAATTTTTTTTTTTTTAAAAATACAGTTTGCAATTGAATAAAAACAGACCAGCACTTTGGGGCAAGATTTGAGAAACCACAGAACACCAATATTTTTCTTCTATGAAAGCAGCTTAGACAAAATAAATTGATGTTTCGGTCTACTTTGCAAAATCAACTTGACAGTTTTAGGAACTTCAAAGACCTATTGTTAATGTAAACTCATTAGAAAGGATTGTATTGCCTAATGCAACTCACCAGCCAAGGCCAGGCAATCCATCAGAGCCTTCATACAGGAGTTATTTCTCGGACTGGGAAACCAATATATTTATCAGGCACTTAGTAAAGTAGCAGACTTGCCTAGCAAAAATATTTGGTTTGGATGCACCCAGATTGGTAGGCCTGATTTGAATCCTGCCAAGTGATCAATAAATAATGATCATTGATTATTATTGCACAAAGTCTCTTCAGCTGACTTGTTAACTCTCTTTTGTGGCTTATCCAATGGGTTGATATGGCACCTTGGAACACAGAATATTGTATTTGTTGTTTTCTTTTCCTGAAATTGCAAATTAGCAACAGTGTTTCCCACTAGAGACAGAAAAACAAGAATGTAGAGTACTGTTTTTAAATCTCAGCCATTTACTTCACCAAATGACATAGTACTAATAAGGAAAGGAAAAGGAAAGGAGTCCTTGCAGATTTTACTCTGCTGATCATTGCTGACTATAGGGGGTGGCACTCGTATCCTCCGTTGGGCCAGTGTTGACTGAAGACGTTTCTGTGGTCATGTGGTCAGCATGACATGGACTGCTGTTTCCTCTCCATTGAAGTGGTGCCTATTTATCTACTTGCTTTTGCATGCTTTCAAACTGTTAGTAGGCAGAGCTAGGCAAAGACAAGCACTCACTCCATTGCACAACTCTCAGATCTCGAACCTGGGCTGTCAGCTTTCCAACCGACATGCCCAGCATCTTAACAACTGAGCCGTTGTGTCATACACAATGCAAATAAAGATTATGAAAAATATGATTAAGAGAGATAATAGATATGAAATTCTAGAATCTTTATTATTTTTACAAGATTAGTGGCAAATCTTCATTTTCCTTAATTAGAAAAAAAAACTATCCCACCATTTTCAGATGTTTTTCAGAAATTTCTTCCAGAAAACATTTTGACTTTCCAAAGCCATAATTTCATCCTTGGAATTACCAGAGTCCAGCAGATTCTAATTCTTCATTAGTTAATTGTATATGCATAGTGAGATTTGCGATATGTTCAATTTATCTGGATTGCAGTGGCCTATTTCTTTGTCCTTGGAAGTCTAAGTAATCAATAAGGAATTTCCAATAGTCACCAATAATTTTTATAGTAGTGGAGAAGGGATCATATTCCAAAAAAAATGAAGTATCTCAGTATCCTGGATATGGCTCGGTGGCATAGAAATGTTGAGACTTGGATCACTAGAGGGTGGTGCTAATTCCTCTATGCTTGCTTGTACTCATGGTTCAAGTTTCTGAAATAGTTCTCAAAAACTATATTTAAAAAATCAGGTACCTTCATTTGTTTAGAATATCACCCTTCATGGGTGATGGCTTACTATGGTAGCTAAAGCCATTCAAGTTTTACTCCAAAATCTCTGAAAAAAAAACCACACTGGGTTTAATATTATCTCTTCTTTTTTATCTTTGCTGCTGTTCTGTATACCTAAATACCTAAAATATCTGTGATGAGGAGAGAAGAGTGTTGAATGCAGAGAGGATATATGAAGCCATTTTCATTTGTTTCTCTAATACTGAAGTAAGATGACTGGCTAAGTGGAGAAGAGGTGAAGTGAACTTCGTTTTACCTAGGAATTTTGTTCAAATATTTTGGAAAGCATTATTGCATAAATGGGATTAATGTCTGCACTTATGAATAAGTTATAAGAAAGAAAAGACTTTATTAAAAGTTAAATAACTTTAAAGGCTACAATTCCAAAAAAACAGATAGACATGAATGGACAGTTTATTGATATTTTTGTACCCATTTAAACCCTTGATACATATCAAATAGCCTTTTGAGGAACATGATGATATATGTCTGTTTCAGTCACTATCAGCTCCTAAAAGTTGGCAATAGCTACTGCTGGATCTTGTCCACAATATTCGCATAATGTAATTTATATACAGCAAAATCAGTTGCTTCCCAAATGTATCAACTACCAAACCACTAAGTTCAAAATGTATGGTTTCTGAGCATTAGACTTAATGGTCTAATTTATTATTCATGGACACTGAATATTAATCCAGAAGACATACCTCACTTTAACAAAGAATGTCAAAAAACATTTAATGTTTTTACAGGGAGGAAGTTAGGCAAATCTCTGAAGAGATTATCATATTATGTCTGTTGAGTACTATTTCTTTCTCTTAGAATAACATGTAGGGAGAAAAATTAGGGAAAAACAATGGGAAAGATCTGCCAAAGGCATTTGCCTATGTACAATTCCAAGTGATTAATCAATTCAAAGCTGAACTATAAAATATAGTTGGTTTTAAATTTTAAGTTTTTTCCTATTTGCTAGCTAATTTTTTTAAGCTCTTTTATTCTATTTATATAATCACTAGCACACATATATGGTTATGGATAGTCTCAAAAGCAA
Organism: Laticauda colubrina; assembly: GCA_015471245.1. Taxonomy (NCBI): domain Eukaryota; kingdom Metazoa; phylum Chordata; class Lepidosauria; order Squamata; family Elapidae; genus Laticauda; species Laticauda colubrina. The sequence goes on from BLBF01000031.1 coordinate 9,423,380, forward strand.
CAGAACAGCAAGCAAAAAATTTAGAGGAATAGAACTTCCAAGCCAGAGATATAAAGGAAAATTATGTCACAGGTGTAAGATCAAAAGATTATTCTTCCTACTCGTTCAGGTTGGATATGGTCCAAGCATGAAAATCTAAACATTCAGTGTAATTAAGCTGTCACGTTAGGAACCTTGATCGCTCAGCACGTAAAATGAAGCATTACATTGCTAGTAGAGTTTTCTACTGCACAGGAGTTTGGAATCAATTCAAAAGCTAAAAAAAAAAAAAAAGGAAAGAATGAGGGAAATAATTGATGGGAAAGTAGAAAATACGCCATCAACATAATTGTAACAACTGGAGAGATGGTAATCTGGAGTTTTTCTTTTGTGGCTTAAGAAGGAAAGGATGATACCTCAAACCAACACATTTAAGTGCCTTCAAGTATTTCATTGGATACACCAGATATGCACTTAGAATAAAAATATTCATTAAAGACAACTGGAATAGATAAAAAGATCTAGCTTTTCTTTTACCATAAAGCATATGGTAAAATCCTGTATAATCCTTCAATTACAATTGAATGGTAGACATAAAATTATTATTTCTTCATTAATATGCAGATTTTTCCTTCATATTTGTACCTGGGCACAGGGTTGTAATAAATTTGAAATTCCTTCATGCTTGTAATGCTACTACGGTTCATCATGTTTCATGACAACTATGGAATATGGTTAACAATTCTGGTTCAAACCAGTCCAGAAGTGACAATCTCTCATAACCGAGAATGAAAGAGGCCAGAATGGTCCTTGAAATGAGGAGGGACTATGAAGGAACTGAGCTAGAAATCTTGAATCATGCAGAATTTCTGGCAGAGAAGCCTATCAGTCTGACTATTCAGTCAACCAATTGTAAATCATAACAGGATTCTATTACCTCTATGATATTCCAAGCTAAATGTGCATTTTTTTGTCTTCTCAGAGAAACAGTCTTTACCTGGTGAAATGCACATTCCCTTTCTCCAAATTGTCACTCCCTTTGGAACTTGACCCCTGCCATGGCATTCTCTGTTTCCCTCTAGCTATGCTGAATTTCAGCTGCAGCTTTTGACACTTGATACCTTGCTTGCCTGTTATTGCTTACACAAATTAACTCTTCTTTTTTTGCTGTGGGCTGCCCTATTCACCTCTGGCCTCGCTGGACTGAGATCTAGTTCTCTCTGAACTTTAGCTACATAGAATCTGACCTGGTTGAACCCCTGATAGATGTCTCTTCATACAAGACACAAAGCCATACTGAGGTTTGTTTGTTCTTGGCTTGACTGGATGTGCAAATATCATATATTGTAGTTTAGCCAGAGGTGTGAATCAGTCCCCAATTATTTATTGACCTGTGGTTAAAAATATTCTGGCTAAACACTTCTGTGAAGCAGCCAGTGTATGACACTGTGGTCTGGCCCAGATCCTTTGAACATCATTAAACAATTTTGCTTATAGTTCCAGACTTCTATGAAGAGCCAAGCAGCTTAATTTGTCATAATGGGACTCCTTTACCCTAAAAGCACTTAAAAATTAGTTAAAGGGTAAAGGAGTTTTTTAAGTGACAAGCTTGGTGCTCCAAGATCCAGGCTTCTTCCTTTGCAATTATCCATTGCTCAGAGGAATGATCTAGTGTAGCCAATGAGTTAGGAGTTATGACTACCATACCTGATACTCTGCCTCAATTGGGACAGAGGATGAGGTATTGAGCTTGCAGCACCTCTGAGAATTAGGGCCAAGTTTCAATACCAAATATTCAGGATGTACATTTATTAAAAAGAAGGCAAGTCCTTATGTTGGGAATGAGTAATTTGAAACATACAGATTAATTATACAACATAATTGGGGCATTAAATCAATAAGCACAACCCTGAGCATTCTGTTTCATATGTTTATTCTCTTTAAATTTACATTTGCATAAAGATAAATACAACAATGTACAAATAATACGATGATAAGAGGTAGTTTCTTTGAAGCTGTCTTACAGCGTGCATTTCTAGAAATTGTGGTTTGACACATCCAGCAGGCACCAAGTTAAGGAAAGATTGGTTTACTCTTATAAGGCTACAGAGATGCTTCTGCACTGAGATGTCAAGAACAGAACCCAAGAATCAAGATTAAACATCAGGTTTAATTATTCTATTTTAAAATATTGAATATACTATACCTGTTCTTCTTCCAAAAGTATCAAGCCAACAACTGCAATGTTGATATTACCTCCAATTGTTCCATCTCTGAACAAAGCAGAAACCTGAAACATATTTTTAAATCATGGAGCAATTAGATTTTGTTATATGAGTTCCATCAGTGCACTATGATGAGAATACAGGTAGTCCTCAATTTACAACCATTCATTTACTGACCATGCAAAGTTACAACAGCACAGAAAAAAAACATTTTTCACACTTATGACAGTTGCAGCACCCCATGGTCACATGATCAAAATGTGGATGCTTGGCAACTGGTTCATGTTTATGACAGTTGCTGTGTCCTGGGGTCATGCAAACAGCTTTTGTGACGTTTTGGCAAGCAAAGTCAATGGGGAAGCCGGATTCATTTAACAACCATGTCATTAAATTAACAACTGCAATGATTCACTTAACAACTGTGGCTAGACAGATCGTAAAAGATCGTAAAATGGGTCAAAACTCACTTAACACAAATTCTGGGTTCTATTATGATCATAAGTCGAGGACTATCTGTACAATGTTTTATTTTATTCATAGCTATGATGCACTCTCCTATTTTTGTCTTTATTTAAACAGCACAGAAAAAGTTTTTCATGCAACATGTGTGTGTGCATGTGATTGTGTACATTGACTGTTATTTAAACATGTGTACTCATAAAATTTTACATAGTAGTGAAAAAGATTCATATTTCAGTGTAGTTATTCATACATAATCTCTACATTTCTATGCATTGAAAGAAATTTGAGAATATATCTGAATGTGCTTGTGTTTCTGTATCCCATACAGGCATACAGAGAAGCACATCTACACTCAGGTTCGCAATGGGAAACATGATGTGTCTTTCCAGCTGAATGATAGCTACAGATGAAAAACCGAAGTTCCTCCTTTTTTTCTGATACTTGTTTCTACCCATTAACATTATGAAGATCCTAGAGATATGATGCTTTCTTTTGGTCAAAGTGACCCTGCAGGTTCTGTTTCAATGCTTATTCCTTGCTTTTCTCAAAGGGAAAAGTAGGAGGGGAGCAGAGGTTTAGGAAGAATCATTGCAAAAATCTTACTGTGTCATGAGGAATGAGTGAGGAACAGGTGAGGCATCAGTTGTGTGGCTATGTATTCAAGCAAAGATGAGGTGTCTTAACATACTTGCTAAATGTCACTCATATCCAAGACATGAATGTTGTAGCACACCAGCGATGGGCAATGGACTCTATTAAAAGCAGCATAGAAATCAAACGTTTCGGTATCACAAGAAGAAGAAACTTTTGTCTGGGAGCAAGGGGAGATATCTTCTTGTTGGAGGAGCTTTAGACAACTATAATATGGATTCTGTATAAATGTTCAGTAATCAACTTAAAGGAACATCCGTACCATATTAAGTACAGTTAGAACATAAGTAGTAATATTCTCATAACCATGGTTTTGCATCATCTTTTTGTCAACCACCACCAAAGTCTCAACATTGAATTCTTTGGTCTTATGGGCTTTCAGAAGAGATCGCTTGTTTCTCATCAGAAGGTTATATTCATCTGGCAAGATATAGGTGTCTCCACCTGGAGGCTGAGGCATATCTGAAACAAGAAGACAAAAGATGTTCAAATAACACTCAGTTATATAGGTTCAAATGAATGACAAAATCAAACCAAATCAACAAACTGAAAATAAGCAAGACATATAGGTCAATAGGTCAAGGATATTACGATTTCCAGTGTCATAATATCGAGTTCTACATGCATCCCCAAGTTTGTAGCTGCACTAACTTACAATTTTTAACATGATACTTCTTCCTATTACAGGTTGTCCTCAACATACGACCATAATTCAGGTCCAGAATTTCCATTGCTAAGCATTCTTAAGTCATACCTGATTTTTACAACCTTTTTAGTCATGGTTGTTAAGTGAATCACTGCAATTATTAAATGAATCATATAGTCATTAAGCAAATCCACTCTCCCTCATTGACTTTACTTGTGGAAGCTGGCTGGGAAGGTTGCAACCAACATCACATGACCTGGAGATGCTACAACCGTTGCTAAGTACATGCCGTTTGTTGAGTGCCTGAATTTTGATCACATGATTGTGAGGATGCTGTGACAGTCATGAGTATGAGGGTTCGTTGTAAGTTATTTTTTTCATTGCCACTGTAACTTTGATCATTAAACAAATGGTTGTAAATTGAGAACTGTCTGTAATCTTCTTTTCATCAATGATTCGTATATACTAAGTATGCAGAAAATGTGTTTTGATTTATCTTGAATAATATAGAAAGGAATGGAAAGTTCAACATTTTATAATATTCCATTGAAAGCTGTGGAAAGAAATCTCAAAATGTATAATATTAAAATGAGCCCTACTGGTGTATTCTTAGGTTTTGTGAGTAAGGACTGGTTTGGGCATTTGCAAACCCCCTGATTTTGTTGAACTGGGAAATTTTTTTTACAAACAGAAACTGCAAAGTAAATTAATATCTTAAATGCTCCCCTTCATAAAACATAAGAAACGAGTGAAATATGAATGAAAACAAAAGAAAACAAACCAAGCAAAAACAAGAACTTTTTATACTTCATGCATTAATTGAAATCAATAGAACAGAAACATTTATTAGTATAGGCCAATGGTAATCAATACCATTGATTTAAATTGTGCACATATTTTCCCTGGTTAAATCAATGCAGATTAAGAGTGCTTATTTGTCTGGGTTGGGCCAAAGATGCTTAGATTCAGTACAATTTGATAGTCTGATTTATTTTTTAGGTGATTTATATCTTCTGTCTCATTGGCTGGGGTCTGATGGGATTTGGAACCAAGACATTTTTCATATCAGGTTATTTCCTCCTAAGATTAAAAAAGTGGAAATATGCAGATGTATTCAAAAGCCAACATAAATTTCAACACCCAAATAATAATGAAAAAAAAAAAAGGAGAAAGCATTGGATACAGCACATCATTGATTGTTCATTCCCAGTTAAGGAGTTAAAGTAAAGGAAAAGAGAATTTTGAACAGTGAAGCCTAACATGATAATAAGTTTACACTACAAACACTGTGATGTCAATTTGTTTGTACATATGATATAGTATTACATTAGAGTAAACCTCTCACACATTACATTACACAAAGCAGTAGCAAATGTTCAGTTGAACATTTCTAGATCACATCTTTTGTGTGACAATGTGTATCTGCTGGAAAAAGCAGAACTGAATGTCAAATTGGCTATCTTAAGATACATATATTAAGCAATAAACAGAGGAAGAGACATTTTTACATACATTTTTTACGCCTTCCACAAAAGTGCTGTTTTTGACGCCACTCAGAATTGAGAGATGGTTGGCTATCTTGAAAGACATAATTGAGAGCCTCTTGCTGACTTGCATCAGTCCCAATTACCTCATTATTATCAATTACTAGTTTAGGTTCAGTTGATCTCTTATACAGTACATGAGAACGGTGACCACCAGGAGCAGAAATGTTATGCTTAAGTGCAATTTTTGGAGGTAGTGGTTTCAAAAAGTAATCCGCTTCCTGCGTCCTGATCAAGCCTGACTAGAAAAAGAAAACATAGTTAGAAACCAGGGCAGTGGCTGCTAACGATCCTAGAGAAAGTTCCTTCAATTCTTTTCCCATGTTCAGCTTTCAGCAGGCCCTTTTTTACAATTTGCCTAAACCTCATGGTGGTTGTATGCAAACCAGTATTTTCAAAGCAGAAAGCCTAGGGATGAATATTGCCTCTTCTCTAAGCTACTCTTTCTTGTTATCTTGTCACTTGTAACAATGACCAAGTATCTTTATTCCAATGCTAAACACAATTTATACCAACATAGATTTCAGTAGCTGTAAAGGGATTATGATTATACAAGGTATATGTATGTAAGATATCTGGAGCATCATTTAAGCCCCAAATTCCAGTTCAGTCATTGATCTTTGCACTTTGAGGATAAAGGTCTGAGGGAAGTTTATCTGCATTCACCTGAATTCAGTTATAAGTTTCCATAGGACAGGAAGTCTTGTTGTGCCAAACAAGTGTAAACTCTTATCAGGCCATTGCTTTGAATAAGCGAAGATCAGAGCATTCACCTACTATGAATAATTCGGTGCCTAATCTTACTGTAAATAGGAGAGTGTAGTGAGGAGGATATAGTGAATAATATATTCCACTTGATTGGCACCACAGGGACAGAAAAATTGTTCAAATGTGCACTTACAAATCTCCCTTCAAGTCATGCTGAAGGCATGGCCTGCATGCGAACATTGGTAAATCCTTTTTCAGATACGTCTATGATTTCTAAAGTGATATTAGCCCCTCTCTAATATGTTCTATCCCAAGAACTAAGTCCCCCAAACTGGATTTACAGTATAGATGTCAAAAGTTTGCCCATTGATTCTTAGCTGTGTAATGGAGAAAACAAAGTTTAGCAAGGTAGGATTCTTGTAAGTGTTTAGTTTCTTACAGTGTTCCAAAATGAAAGATGTTCTTTGATGATGATGAAAAGTAACCCTACCTCCATTGTATCCTCAGGTAAGGACATGACTACCTCCCAGCAACTATATTTCAGATTGCAAAGTAACTGAACACCAGATTGCAAAGGAACTAAAATGCAGCTTCAGAAATTGTAGAGGAGAAAGAGAAAACATCTATAGCATATACAGGGAAAGGTCACAATGAAACTTTTTTATAAATATATTTAGTAGAGTAGGAAAAACCAAAGTGAAGGCTGCCTTAAGTATAATCATGTCTGTCCTTATAGTGTCCTGATTTTGGCAAATGTCACAAAAATCTGAGAACATTCCAGAGTAGTCTTTCTTGGGTTTTAATCTGCAATCAGAGCAGTTTCAGAATAAAACTCATTCTGTAGAACTCACCTATTATAAGCTGACTATAACATTTTCTCCAGAATTATAAGTTTTCTTTGTTTTCATTCCATACTAATGCCTATTGATAGTGGGGGGGGGGGGGGGAGGAACACTTTCTGACATTATTTTCAGGCATGAATTTAGGTCATACTTACATGAACAAGCTCTCAGAGCAACATAATTTTGGTGGCAGATCTGTTCTCCCTTTAATATACAGGACCAGGTAAAATTTATTGCAAAATGTTATTTAATTTTTCCCAAAATTGTCCTGGCAGAAATCTTCCTCCTACTATAAAGGCACCCACCTCTGTAAAGTTGGGTTATGCAACTATAGAGATTTGATTGCCAGGACACCTTCCAGTAGGAGTGGGGGCCCAAATGTACCATCTTTCTATAACTCTTAAAAGCAGCCATGAACTGCTATATGCCCCACAAAGCTTGCTTTCAAGTATAGCAGATAAATATTCTTCTTGTGCCCCTGTATGGTGCAAAGGATTGTTCAGGAATTAAATATGAAGCACTGCACAGGGCTATTTAAACAGTGAAAAAAGTGTAGACATCTAATCATTTGGAAATGCCAAAATGACACTGGTGATAGCGTTAAAAATTCTATCAAAGGAAAATATGAGAATGGAAGACTGAATCAGCTAATAGGTCTTTTGTACCACTGACCACCATGAATTTATATTTAATAATAATAAGGTCAAGTGTTCTTTTGTCTTCTGGGTCAAACCTGTAGTAGATTTTGGAGTTTTCAAGCTCTATTTATCAGGAAAAACTCCTACTTGTTATTGTGTTGCCATAACAATTACAAAACACCATGGATCTCAATGTGCTACATTATTAGCATATACCTGATGATGGTGTGGGAACACTCAGTGAAAGTTCCATAACCAGGAAAAGTTCTGAGAGGGAGATAAAGAAAATTGAACCTGAAATGCAGATTGACAAAATATGTTTCAAATGGAACCAAAGACCATTTGATTCCAGGGAGTACTATATTAATTCTCATGATAAGACATGAGACAGCTCTAATATTTCTAAGGCGAAACAGTCACCCTCAGTTTATATGTCATATACATAAATATTTGTCCAAAATTTGAGGAATTCACTTTTAACAGAATCAACAGTAAAAATGACAAGATGGGATTGGTGTACATATATTTCTATCGACCTATTGTAAATTAACCCAGGAACAAGATTACCCGGACACAGGATTGGTTCATGTTAAGTAATAAAAATAGTTTCTCAGATTTTTGGGGGATATTTTAGAACACTAAACTGCTAGATTTACAAAGGGATTTACTTTCCGGTAGTACTATAGATGATCCAGGGGTGGGATTCTACCAGTTTGTGCCTGTTCGCTAGAACTGGTTGTTAACATTCTAAGCAGTTCAGAGAACCGGTTGTTAGAAGAAATGACTGGCCTAATCCTGTAAGGAAGGCAGGTGTTGCTTACAGAAACTGCCTCTCTGTTAACCCTTATTGCATTCTTGGCAGGACTAGACTTCCTGTCTCTGGAACTTCTCTGGAATTATTTTTCCCTCCTTTGCTGGTACTTTGCTTGTGTGGAATGACTATTCAAAGTTACAATGGCACTGAGAAAAGTGACATCTGACCATTTTTCACTTACGACTGTTGCAGCATCCCCACAGTCCTGAGAGGCCAGGCGAGGAGATGCATACCTCAATGTGAGTGATACTGAGTTGGCCACACTAAGCCATGTCCACCCAGTCACATGACCACCAAGCCACGCCCACTAACTAAGCCATGCCCACACAACTGGTTGTTTAAAAAAATGAATCCAACCCCTGAGATGATCCAAATTTTTTTGAAGACAAATTCATCACTTCTTTATTACTTTTTTTTTTTTTTGGGGGGGGGGAGGCTAAAAGCCCAAATTGTTAGTCTTGAAACTCCTTCCTGTCCTTTTCTCTTCTACCTTCTGTTTTGTTCATTGCCTATCTTCTATGGTAGACTTCTATGGAACTTAGAAGCTTTTTCTGCTGTATATTTTTCAGTTGGTTCTTATAATGACATGTTATGCTCATTGTTTAGGTTCCACCCCCACCCTGTACAGATAGTCCTCCACTTATGACTATTCATTTACTGACTGTTCAAAATTAAATTGGTGCTGAAAAAAGTGGCTTATAACCAAACCACCGCAGTCACAAGAACACAATTTGGGTTCTGCATTTGTAACAATTGCAGTGACGTGCAGTGACATGATTGCCATTTGTAACCTTTCCAGTTGGCTTCTGATAAGTAAAATCATTAGGAAGTAAGATCCAACCTGGGTCAGTCACCGGAATCAGAGGTTTAGTCTTCTGAGCTGTCCAGTATATTCCGGTAGAGAGAAGTAAATTTATTTATTTATTTATTTCATCAAGCAATTAGTAGATAACAGGTATAAGTATAAGCATGGTTATGAATACATGAAATGAATACATATAAGAAAAATAAAAAGAAACAATAGGACAGGGTCAGTAGGCACATTGGTGCGCTTATGCATGCCCCCTACAGACCTCTCGGGAAAAAGGTGAGGTCAATAGTAGACAATCTAAGGTTAAAGTTTTTGGGGTTTGGGGAAGAAACCACAGAATCAGGCAGAGTATTCCAGACATTGACCACTCTGTTGCTGAACTCATATTTCCCAAAATCAAATTAGGTGTGGTTTACCATGAGTTTGTATTTATTGTGTGCTCTTGTATTGTTGTGGTTGAAGCTGAAGTATTCATTGTCAGGTAGGACATTGCAGTAGATCATTTTATGTACTATACTTCGATCAAACCGAAGGCGGCATAGTTCTGGGTTGTCTAGGTCTAAAATTTCAAGTCTGGTGACATAAAGTATTCTGCTACAAGTAGAGGAGTGGAGAACTCTTCTTGTGAAATATTTCTGGACTTTCTCAATTGTATTAATATCAGATATGTAATGCGGGTTCCAGACTGATGAGTTGTATTCTAGTATTGGTCTAGCAAATATTTTGTATGCTCTAGTTAGAAGAGTGATATTACCAGAGAAAAAGTTACGCAGGATTCCCTGAGAATGGGCTCCAGTATGAGTCTGAAAGTTCAGAAGACAAAACCTCTGGTCCCAGTCCAGACTGGATCTTGCAACATTACCCTGGTACATATATGTTTGCCTTTATTCACTGGAGAGTTGTCAGGGAAGGTTGCAAATTGTGGTCATGTGATATCTTCATTAAAGAACAGGGTAATTTGACCAGGAGCAAAAAAGGCTGTAAAATCAGGTGGTCACGATGCCTCACTTAATGACCACACTGCTTAATAATGTATATCCAGCCCCAAATATGGTTGTAAATGACGTTCTTCACTATCTATATTTTTGATATGCTACAAAATCCTTATTACTACTAAAATGCTAATTACTACATTATGTGGATGCTTCATCACAGATTCACTGACATTTTTTTTTCTATCCAAAATGGAGAAAGTCATTTACTTATGTTGTGAAACTCGTACAAGTTAGCATAAGCCAGTTCCTGGTGTTAATTTTATAATGAATACAACTTGAGATATGTACGTAGTCAAACTGAGAATATAAACCCTGGGAGCACTAAATTATTTTGCTGTCTTAGATTCACCAAAGAGAAGGAAACACTTGTTAAACAAATGTCCAAGAATACGAAGGGGGTGGTGGTAATTAACTGATTTCCCTGTATCAGTGGTTTTGTACTTTGAAAGTGGAAAAAGTTTCAAATCATCTTGAACATTATGTTTCAATAAATAATACGCTAAAACTTAAGCACTTCTGAATATAAATTAGACTTTCTTTCCTGGGTGGAACCTATGGGTGGGAGTCAGGGAGTTTGGTAAAAATAAATAGCATAATCCTGGCATTCTAATAAAGAGACATCATGTTATCTCATGACAAAATATATCTGTAATTAAGTGAAGTCATCTCCCTATAGAACATTAAATCCATTTCACAAGTTTTTAATATTAATTTACAGATACTTACTGCAGTTCATAAATACACTGAAGAATGACATGCATTAAATGAAGGGAGGGTTTGCTTTTTACATAATGTGGATAATTTTAGAATCTCTTCTCATCTGTGCTTCTTGCATTGCCCATTTTATAATTCCATTCCTTGGGCATTCTAAAAGTAAGATGACTTAGCAAAGAAATAAAGTTTAATGTCTTTTTAAAAAAACTTTTTAGCTTAAAATATAAGTTACTTTCAGAGCACCAACTTCTTTCCTTGGTTGCCATGGGGTCAATTATATTTTCCACCAGAATTCCAGGAAGCACATGCAATGCAAGGAGACTGAAAGGGGATAACGTTTTTGGTTTTAAAATGAATTCATAATTATCATAATTCATTAAAGAACATGCAGATTTTCCCCACTGACATTTTTTTAAATTCCTCATTTCTGCAGAGGAATGAGAATATTATTTTTATGAAATGGAGAATTTCAGTTAAATTCAAATAGATTGAAAACACATTAACAGAAGCTTACTGAGTAGCACAATGCTGACCCGTATCGTGAAAAATGGATGTGCACACATCTTCAATCACCATATATCAAAGTATCAAATAAAATATGAACACAATATTCAAAACATTATATCATTCAGTTAATTTTGCATTACTTGCTAGTCAAATATATCAGCTGAGTCCCCACTAGGATGCACTATTTACTTAGCCTGTGAAATTACATATTTGTTTGATGCTCTAGTCATCATCTACATATCAGGATGGTGGTCATGATTGCATCTTCAAAAACATATTCCCCTTTATGTTAAAAAGCACCAGGCAATCAATCAAGGCCTTAAACTGCATAGTCATAACCAAAGCATGGTGTCAGCATTCCAAGTAAACCCTCGATACAAATCAGAACTCTGAGACAAAGTCCATCAAAGTAAAAATTTATTAGAGAAGTCATGTTGGCCCATCTGGGGAAAACCCGAATCTGAATTCCCGCGTTTTTCCTCCATACACACTAAAACTCACACCCTGCCCCATTTAGTGACCTTCACATCACATGGCCCAATCAATCTCCTGTCTCAGCTGCCGCTAAACTTTGGTTACTCCCCTCCAGGTTCCTTGATCTCTTGTGAAAGAATGTTGTTATGGCTAAAGTCACTTCGCTATTCTCCCATTCCCACACCTTGCCTATCCCCCGCTGTGGCAGCCCTGAAAATCTGCCCCAAGATAAATTTGGGGCTGACACTTGTATGCCTCGGGTCATCAAGTAATTAAAATGCATGTTGAAATCCAATTTCAGTACACACAGTATAGACAAGTGTAACCCTAACAACAATACTATTAACAAAATTATGCACAATGAAGAGAAAGCAGGTAAAACCGTCTATCTTTCTCATCACACTTGATTACTTGTTAATTTGAATGATTATTCCAGAAGCAGATAAAACAATTACTATTTTCACTATTGATTTAGGGGATTTACTGCCATAAGACACTCAGTGATAGAAATGGCCTTAAAGAAACTTCAAGAATTTGCTCCATTTAGGATCCACCTACTCAGATCAAGAATATAGCCATATTCTTTAATCAAAATGTCAGTATTGAAGATGGAATATATCAAATGCTATGGGTAAAAAAGCAAAATAAGGAATTATGAATTCATCCTATAGGAGCCTCTTAGCACACTAGTTAATATCAAACTTCATCTAAGTAATTACTACAACTAACCAAATCTAAATAATGGCCCATATCTGGCTCAGGTTATGCTAGAGATATTCTCCTCTAACTCAAGACATGATATAGAGTAGGAACTGAAAAAATTAAATTAAATTGCTCATAATCCAGCATTGGAAAAGCCTACCACAATGCCTCCTTTGAGCTTACTTTTTTTGGGGATGGGGGCAAACTGTAAAAAAAATAAAGCCTGATTTCTTTCCCAGTTTTCACTAGCTTAGAGAGATTGGCAGCCAAGTATAGCAGAACCCTTTCCATATTTAAATGGGAATAGTCAATACAACTTAACAAAGAGTAAGCATGTGTAGATTTGTTTGCTTTCCTGAACTCTCATTTCTACAGTCCCTCTGAGAATATATATATTTGCAGTTGACAGGATAGCTTTTCTGTGAATGAATGGTTGTAGATATGAACATGGGGATAAATTAATTTTATAAATGGAATGCTATATTTTACAAACAATTAATCTTAACTGACAGTGATTAGTACAATTCATAGTAATTTAATATTTTGTACTGGCGGTGTCTTTTTTGGGAGCATGGATTCTGGCAAGTATAAAGGGTATATGTCCATAGCTCAAATACAAGTAGGTCACATGCACACTTTAATTGGAGGAATAAAATCTCCAGGACTGGTCTCAGTGGGAAGTTAAATAAGAAGTTATGAAAACTAGACTGTTTACAGAACATTTCTGTTTATTTAAAAGTTTTCTGGGTGGTCAAATATTTTTATGAGAAATTATCTGAAATTCATGGTTCCTTAGTAAAGCTAGAATTGGAACTTAACTCACTTGTCTTTTTCATAAAACAAATCAGTCACATCAGATGGCTAGCAACACAAAAGGGCTCAAGATGGGAGACTGGGTAACAATAAGATGGAATGACTGATAAAACTGAGTACTTCTTTCAGTCTCCAAGATCTTTGTTCTCCTTCCCACATAAGGTGTTGTGAATGAATGAGTGAGTGAATGTTCTCATATGAGCCACCATTGAACAACATGGTTACCAAAAAGAATCATTTTTCACAGGAAGTCAGAGCTGTCGTGAGCTAGTTCTCACACAATCAGTAAAAAGCAAGGAATGAACCAATCTGATTATTGCCAAAACATAGATACAATGGAAATGAGAGCCAGCTTGCTCAAAAGTGGGCACCAAAAAGTCTACCTGCTAACAATCCACCTGTGGGCAAGGATACAAAAAGAAAAGCCCTACCTAAATGAAGGCTTGAAACATGATTTTTTAAACAGGATTAATTTTCAATTGCTACTACAATTCTTGGTTGTTGTTGTTTTTTAATTTCTTGGGTGGGGTGATGGTGAGCTTATCTAAGTGGATCCAGTCTAGTTTCCAACTCTGAATTGCAGAGTGTCATGGAGGATTCATTACTATTTTTGGTAAAAGTAAGATCTATGCAATATTACTCTATTCTATTTCATGATTCAAATTCTTCTTTGTCCAGTCAGATGAATACCCAAGACAACAGAGTTCTTAATTTATCACAAATTATTATGTGTATGATTTGCTATTGAAATGCTCACAAATATTTTACCTATATAGAATTAACATTTTCTTTCCAATTTGACTTCCACATAACTTAAATTGTAGCATTTGTCAAATCTCTACTTACCAAGCCTCCACATGTTGAAAGTGCTACAGTAGAGTTTTTGTGCAATCGCAAAATACCTTGATAAAAACAAAAGTCTTCAGATAGGAATGTCTGTACTGTCTTGGTTCTCCCCTTGCCAAGAGTTTGTACTGTAAATCCAGGTGCCATAAGAAAATTGGAGGTCTTAAGATCAAGTTGGAAGTCATGGCCAAATCCTTGGAGATGGAGATGTAATGAATCAGTTGAGCTCCCTGAAGTTGATCGCTTCCTTCTTTCATGGTGTGCAATTGCATGGCTTATATAATCTCCATTTTGGTCTACTTCATATGCTGTCACAATGTCATATTCTGTAATAAGTCAAGGCATAGCATCAGATTGCAAATGGCAGGCCCAAAATGCAGGCACAATTCAAGCATCTACAAATATAATTCAATCTGCAACCTAGCTCCTTAACTAAATTAAAACTAAATTAAAACTCCAGATAACTATCATTGATATATCTAAGAGAAGACAGTGATAATAGATGTAAGGGCTAAAGATGAAAGAGTGACTTGCTTAAGGCTATGAGGCCAACTGAGAGCTTCATGCAGCTCCATCATTCAGCTGCAATCAGCAATGCAGATTTTCAAGAAAATTTTCATTTGGAATGTACCCTATATTGAAATATAGTGGACAAAAATATTAAGCCACAACAAATTGGTTTAAATAATGTTATATATTAATTAATATATACCTTTAGTGTATATATTTACAGGCAATAGGATCTTGTGTTATATAATTTATACTGAAAAACATCACTTCTAAACTACTATAGGAGATACTAAAAATCATTCATATTTTATCTTGGGTTTCAAAAGAAGTGTGTGATATATTAAAAATATTTTTCATTAAGTGCAAATGGGTATTTTCAGGTTCACTACTTATTCATTTCATTTCATTTCATTTCATTTCATTTCATACAGAGAAAATTCAAATTCTGAACTCTCAGAATTATATTCTCATTTTCTAAAGGGGCTGTTTGAACTTAACAGGTGTGCTATCTTGCTAATATTCAAATTAAGATCTAGAGATAACAAGATTCTATGCAAATTGTAGGTTCAAAAATTAAAGGCAAAAAGATTTTATTAAACTTTTGTTGAGATTCACTTAGGATGTGCAACCAAAGGTTATAATCAGAAAATAAGCAATTACCTGCAGTTGAGCCATTTTTTGCAGAATGGAATGAACATTTTGGATGAAAAATTGAAATAAATCCTTCATAAAGGATGAAACATTTTTTACTTTATGTTGTGCTGATTGTATATTGAATGTTATGTGAAAGAACATGAAAAAAATCTTGTATGGTTCAACAAAAGTCACAGAATCACAGAATGATGGTGGAAAGGTGGAAGAGAACGTAAGTCCAAACTTGTTCCCAGTTTAATCGTGACTTAGTAATTGAAAGCAATTTATTGACGAGTCAAATGCCTCTTGATCCAAAGATAGAAGTGAATAAAGTGAGTGCAAATAAGTTTCCCAAGTGATCTTTTACTAAATAGACAATACTACTCCTGATAGATTATTTTAGTATCTGAAGAAATTTCAGCTTCTATTCACTGAAATCCAACTTGACCAATCAGTACATTGCTGTAACCCAAAAATTGTCAGATGAAAATGGCCAAGATCTCGCTCTGAACAACATTGATAATAGAAGAAATAGTATGCACATTTATGTTTAGGCTCCAGTCTTCGGCAATATTATGTTAGAGGTTGTCCCAATAAATTTCACATGGCTTACATCTCAGTACATATGTATGTTGTTGCTAATTCAATCATGTTTATGTCCTTTTTCAAAACAGTTCAGGAGGGTGCATTTGGCTGTTATTAAATGTCCCAAGGAGGATGTGTGGGTAAGATCCAGATCATGAAACAATTTGCCTGTGCCAATATTTTGGGGTGTACTGAGGCAGGAGAAGTAGATATCACTGTAGACAGGGGCACATCCATTCTCCCCACAAAGACTGAATTAGTTCCATTTTCTTTCTGCTGCCTGTCACTCATTGCCATCTTCTCCCATTATTGAACTAATCATTTCTCTGATCTTTTTCTTGATTTTTTACATTGAAAGAAACTTTTAAAAAATCATTTTTTGACATTTGTTACAAATCTTAATTCATTCTGATCCATAGTGTTTCTGACTTTATCTTTGAAGATTTGGGCTATAGGATGATATTCTGTCTTAATTACATGTCTCTCTTCTTTTTATACCTCTCCTTTTTGTTTTTCAGTTTATCAGAGAGTTCTTTATGTAGCCATTCTGGTTTCTTCTGGGATCAATTATTCTTTTCCAATAGGATTGTCCTCGACTATAGTCTCATTTTTCAGAGTTTCCCAAGCTTCTTGAGTTGTTTCTCCCTGAAATATTTCCATTCATGGAATCCCAAGCTCTCTCTAAGTTTGTTGAAATCAACACTTTTAAAGTTTAAGATACTAGTTTGATTTTGTTCTATTGCTTGTGCCTACATTATGTTGAATTCCATTAACACATAGTCACTTCTCCTAAAGTTCCCATAACTTCAATCCCTTCTTTCATTTCATCTCTTTTAGTGAGAATTAAGTCCAATACAACCAATCCTCTAGTTCCATTCTTTATTTTTTGGGAGGCAAAGTTCTCTAGTAGATTTATCTATCAGTTTGATCTACAACTACGTGCAGATTTTTTCTCCCAGTTGATGTCAGAATTGTTAAAGACTTCCATTGCTATTGTGGTGAACACCTCCTGCACACTTTAACTGATTAGCAAAAAGTTCTTCTATTTCCTCTGTTTGGTTGAATGGTCTATAGTATGGCAATATTTTTCCTTTTATATTAACCAAATTCATACTTTGCATCCTCTACTGTTCATTTCTTCTCCATTTGTATATACTTTATTTTCCTTTAATACACCCTAGTAAATTATCATCCAAAGGACTGCAAATTTTTTTTCACTGGTCTGCCTCTTCCTCTTATCAGGGACTTCATCCTTTTTTTCCCCAGAAACTCTTATAAAGAAGTATCAAACTAACATTCTTTTTTTTAGGCAAGAAATCAAGTAATCCTGCTTCTTTTACCAGCTTACTTGCTTTTCATGTCAAGCACACAGGAAGAGTAAAGATGCAGAAGACATTATCCTTTTATCATCAGTTATGAATTTCTTAATCTCAGCAACTTTAAGATGATTGCATTTCTATTCCCAATCCAGGCTGGGGAATTCTGGGAATTAAAACCCCACCTCTTAAAGTTGTTGTGAAACCCTGTTTTATATTTAACACAAATGCAGAACAGATAGATAGCCAAGAAAAAGAGACATTTCCCTCTTGGAGACTTTTCACATTAGGGATCCTTAGCAGAACGCCAATTTTTGCTATGTTGATATAACATATTAGTTCCATGATTCATATTAGTGCCATGATTCCCTCCTGTCCTATATTTTTAAGACTGATGTCCTCAGTATGTGTTTATGTACTGTCTGCCCAGGTAGATGTATCTGGTAGGGGAATTTATACCTACCGTAATACTAGTAGGCACTGAGGTAGTTTAATAAAGAAGGATCAGATATTTGGTGGTTTCAAAAACAGAAGGACAAGAGTGCCTGGGATTAACCCAATTGGGTGATTTGCCTTTGGTAAAGGCATTGGTAACTGTCTTAAAGGAAATGAATGAATGAAATTAATGAATTGAAATGAATACAAGGTTTTCTGAAGAGAGGATCACTCATATTCATTGGCAATTAAATGATAATAAGGACAGAATCTAATATGAATCATGGGGCAATGTCTTCTCATAGGACTCATTTGAGTTTGTGGAGGCTGAGAAGTGGATAGGAATCTGCAGCATGAATCAACATGTATTTAGACCCACATCCTCCTAGCTATTCAGGCATCTGGAAGATATGCATGCCAGAATTCAAGATACCATTTTTTTGCAGGGGGAAGGGAGAGGAGGGTGTGATGTCATCAGCCTTGAAAAAAGTGTGTTCTCAAAGAAGCCATACCTCAATATATGTGGTTTCCAATCCCCCCTTTGGTGAATGTTGCTGAAAAAGTTGCAATGCCCTAATTACAGAAGACTCTAGATGAAAATGATTTATTTGGGATTTTGCCAGGTTTCAGATCAGGACAGAAACAGTATTGGTTATTCTCGTGGATACAGTCAAACACTCTCAGTCCAACCCACCTCACAGGATTGTTGTTGTGGGAAAACAAAAGGAGGAAATAATATAAGGTATGTTTGCTGCCTTATTGATCAACAATAATAAAGGCAGGATAGATACCAAAGCAAAGCAAAGCAAAATAAGTATACTAGGATCTCGATGGTGTGAGAACGACCCATTTGATCCTGTTAGATCTCTCAGTGGCTGTTGTTATCATTGACCATGCTATCTTGCTGGATTGTCTACTGGTGTTGGAGATGCTACCTTGTGGTGGTTCCATTTGAAGGGGAAAGCAGCTGAACGAATGAGTGTTCTAATGTGGATATTACAGGCTTGGTATGCTTCCTACTACATTTCAATATCCACATGGAACTGTTGGGGAAGCTCTTCTACCAGCTCTGGTTGAGGAATTATTGTTTGCTGATAATCCTTGTTTGTGCATCATCTCCTCAAGCCAGGCTCTAGTAATTGTGACAGCTTAACTCTGTCTAGAATTGTAAGGACCTGGATGGGTAGAAATAAGCTCTGACCAAATCTCAAAAGATGTTGTAACTGTTGATCCAGAGGCACCCCAGTTCACAACAATTCCATTGTTAGCTCTGGATGAGGTCATCCTTGAAGCAGGGAGGGGCTGCTGTGGCTTCCATCCCTGCATGAATAGGGTTCAAGAGGGGTAAGACACATGGGCCCCAAAGTAATCCTCTCTTTGGTTAGCCTCACAGTCTTGAACTCCTTGCCTCTGGAGACCTGCTTGCTCCTTCTTTATTGACCGTCCACAAACTGGCAAGTATAATTCACAGATTGGGTGATATTTTTTTTAAGCATTGTTTCATTGTCAGATGTAATGCATACTTTATACTGTGTGTTGCCTTTAACTGAGGACTTCACTATAACTGAGCAGATCACTATAAAAATACAGTCAGATAACATTAGAGTTATTATGTGCCATCAACAGATAAATGCTTTAGGTATTTACTCCAGTCAGGGAAGAAGGAGATTCCATTCTTGTCCATCTACTCTAAAAATGCTAGAGGAAGACACAACATTCCAACACTTTTTACACCAGAGAAGGAAGACACAGATCTTCTCCTACATATTCAGTAGAAGAGGGGCCAAGCATCGGTCTCCTCTTTGGAAGTATGTTCACTCACTGGATTAATATTTTTTGGCACTTAAAGTGGATAGATGAGTAGCCAAAATATTACTATTCATTAATATTAATATCCACTAAGTCTACAAAAATATTAATATTTGGTATTTACTGTTATCATTGAGATGGTTTTATTGTTGGGTTTTATTTGCTTGCTTGCTTTATGATTTTAATAAAAGTTGGACTACCTGCTATCCCGGTTGTGAGAAAAGGGTGCATATGTTTGTGTTCTCACACAGGACAGATGCTCACTTATTCTGAAATATTTGCAAGGCAAACAAAGCAAACCACTGATTGGCTTTAATCTTTATTAAGTTCCTATTGCTACGTGATAAGACCTCACTGAGAGCAACAGTTATTCATTAGCTTGAATGTGTGCGGGTGTTATTTCCTCATCCATTAAGTTATTATTGTTAGGTTTTAAGTTGCAGGGCAGCAATTCTAGACTGGAAGAAAGCCAGCAACAAATATATCAGTTTAATTTAAGAAAGTCAAGTCCAATCCTTTGACACAGAGTAATGAAACACATCAAATATAGCACACATTTCACAATTATTACCATGCCAAGTATCAGCAGATAAATTCAATAATTCAGTCTTACTAATAAAGCACAGAACTTGGCACCTATAAAAAGCAGCAAGATTTCTTAATAGCCTACTTATAAGCATTTTGTTTGGAATTAGTCTCTCAAAATTCAATATCATTTACTCCCATATGAGTTTAAAACTGGATAAATTAGATTTAACAGGTTAATTGTTTATGCTTTAAATGTTTAGCTTATTATTATTTGAATCCCCACAGAATGATACAGCCAACATTATGCAAGTTTAGTTGACAGCTAGTCCCATTATTTTGGTGGGGCTAAATTCCAAGAAAGTGTTCCCTCAGTGATTACAGTGGAATATGTTTCTAAACACGCTTATGATGAAACAGTGTAAACAACCCCAGTTTTACAGTTCTCCCACCTCTGAAACAGGAGCTTTTGGAGTGCTCATAAGATCATATTAATGTACAAAATCTTGGTTAACTTCTCTGAAAGTTCATACAAAATAGTACAGCACATTAAAATTGCAGTCTTTACACTACTAAACATTATGGCATTCACTTCCCAGTAAACATGCACTGCGATATAATCTGGAGATGGATGCTATCAGTGAAAAGTTGGTGCATTTGCGAAAGACTGTAAAGTCAAAAAAGGCTATTTTCAGGTATTATTCACTTTACATACAGTAATGCTGTTCTTTGTTACATAACTTGAGCAGTTAGGAAATTAGTAAAATTCAGGTGCCCTGACAAATATTCCAAGTTCTGTTAACTTACCACTATTATCTGTGAGGTGCAGCAACTCTGAATGCAAAGAGGAAAGCAGGAGAGGTTGGCTTCCTTCAGCTGTTTGACCCACACATCCCTATGAAATAATAATAATAATAATAATAATAATAATAATAATAATAATAATAATAATAATAATAATAATAA
>BLBF01000031.1:9444539-9458580 GCA_015471245.1 Laticauda colubrina
AATAATAATAATAATAATAATAATAATAATAATAATAATAATAATAAAAATAAATAATAATAATGCAAGAAACCAAGCACCTTTGAAAGAGAGACAGAGACCAACAATCTTCCCCCCTCCCCTCAATATTTTGCAAAGGCTCAGGGAATGCAGTCACATTTTACAAACAAGCAAAAAAAAAAAAAAAGGGGGGGGGGAGACTTTTAAAACATTGTTTCAGAGAACATCCCCGAGCTATTCGCGTTGACGTCATGAATGCGGCGGTAAGGGAAACCGGGTCGGGTAGGGTGAGAAAAATGCGGGAGGCAAATGCTTCCGCTGAGTTGCTCTGGCTGAGGCTGGGCGAACGTACCTTAACCTGTATTTCAAAGAAAAGCCAAAACCACAGCCCCGCTAAGCTGTTTGAAGGCATCATCCGGAGAAGGGATGAATTGGAAGCTGCGGGATGAAGCCGACGGAGGGAGGCTGCCTCCTGGTTTGGAAAGGGAAATGGAGCCCTCTTCCAGGGTGGCAAAGACCTGCATCTGCGAGGGGGGAGCTAGCTGTGCAGAGAGGCAGCCTAAAGCGACTTTATGACAGGAACGAACGGGTCTCACTCCGGTGTCGGCGGAGGCCCCGCGGCGAGGAGAACGCCCAGCGGCTGTTAAAAAGTGCCTGACCCAAAGCGGCGGGGCTGCTGCTGCTGCTGCTGGTGACGGTGACGGCAGCGGGCGTGGAAGGGTTGGAGGCTCCTTGGCGCGCCAGGTGTATCGCTCCAACCCGTCGCCCCATGCGAGCTTCTGCGAGGACCTCCCGCTTGCCGCACGGGTGAGGGTAAACATCCCCCCCCCCGGGGTCCCGCTGAATGACAGTCACTTCGGCCCCGCCCCTCCCGCACCTGCAGCAGCGGCGGCGGCGGGGAAGCGGCGCGCTCGGATGGAGAGGTGGGAGGTGGGCGGGGCTTGGGTCCCGCCGTCCGGCTCCCTCACCTTTGTCCTGCTGAGCCGAAAGAGGAGGGCGGGGAGGGGAAAAGGCGGACGAGAGAGGAGTTTCGGGACCCCGGGGTTTGTGTGTTTCGCCACACTCTTCAGCCCTGCAAGTGCTTTCGAGCAGGTGCAGAGGACAGACGTCTTCTATCCTTTAGAAAGGACGAGTACATACACCTGACCCCCTTCCCCCCCCCCAAAAAAAAAAAAAAAGGTGCCAGAGACATACATTTCAACTCTACCATTCCTGAATGCAAATATATATGGGCTATGGACTGCTGGGAGGAAATGCGTTTTTTAAAAATTCCCCTGGTGAAAAATGCTAACAAAACGAGCGCAGAAGAAAGGGTGAAGTAATTTTTTTTTCCTTTTGAAGGGAGGTCCTCGCCCTTCGTTTTAATTGAGAAGGAGTGCTGGGAAGAGCTTCAATCTCTTGAAACGTTTCAAAATCTCATCTTGATCTGTTGAGAAGGTAAAGTCCCAGTCGCCGACAGCAAAAAAGTTTCATTATTGTCAATAATTGAGCATAGTTTCTTCCTGGTGAACTCAGGTAGGGTCTCGTTCTGGCAGCCATTTTAATGTCCTTTCATCCCATCTGTAAAGGGCCACTAAAACATGCCACGGTAATTTGCTCTGTCCTGACAGCGAAACACTAATTTCCTTGACAGTGACATTGGTGTCTGTGTGAAAATGAGTAAGATGGCAGAAGTGGCATCATGATGCAGGCACCAGCCTTTCTGTATATGTACTGATGTTGCATGCATGTTCAAAGGAGCATCACAACACTCCACATCCTAGAAGCCACTGCTCCCTCAGAAACAAGGAAGTACAGTGCTGCAACTTCCATGTGGGCCATTAAGAAAAACATTTGCTGGATTTCCCACCTAGGGTAGGATTTCCCATCTAGGGTAAAGATCTGTCAGTCTTCCTACCTAACATGTGGAGATACTGGTGTAAAAGTTGAGTTTTACAGAAGTTTAGACTCATGGGTCTTTTCTGTTTTTCCAGGAAGCCTCCATTCACCCACAGATCAAGAGCTACAGCAAACATTCATCCTCTAGATCAGGGGTCCCCAACCACCGGTCCCCGGACCGCTACCGGTCCGTGGATCATTTTTTACCGGGCCGCAAAGCTTGGGCGCCGCCATCTTGTTTCGACAGAGCTTCCGGGTTTTTGGTTGCTTCCGGGTTTTCGGTTGGAAAGCAGCGTTTGGGTGCTGAAGGAATCCTCACACCTTAGTTTTGTCGAAGGGGGGGGAGGCGGCTTCAAACAAAGAGCTGTCCCGATGGCCGTGAGTCTCGCGTTACTCAGGTACCGGTCCGTGGAAGAATGAATAATCGTCAAACTGGTCCCTGGTACAAAAAAGGCTGGGGATCACTGCTCTAGATCATCTGCAGATTGCTTCTCTGGCTTGCTATCTCTTTCCCTCTTGGTTTCCTACTTAGTCTATCTTGACTGTTCTCTTACACACTTCTCATTGGCTTGTTCTTGCTCATTCTCTCAAACATGGCTGATCATTGGACTCTTAATAGGCACCAGAAGGTAGACTTCCTGCTACTTCTGCCATCTCCCTAGCTCCATCTTTGAAATTTGTAAACAACATTCAGTTTACAAAAAAAAATTGATTTTGAAAAGTGGGAAGATTTGTATTATTCATATGTGCAGTCTATAACCAGTAAGCAGTTTCACAGAAGGATTTAACAAATGTGAAGAGATGATTTTGCACAGGGCCTTATTCTTTCTCTCCAAAGATTAAACCCCACAGGTTGGGCCTGAAAAATGTGAGTGTCTATGCTGAGTTGAAAGCAGCCACAGAAACTGGGCAGACCCTAGTGCCTGACTGCATCATCACCATGGACACCACCAAAGCACTGAAAAGTGAGCAAAGCATGTGTCTGGATAGAAAATGCCACTTTGACATTTGATCAGCTTCATATAGAATTAGGCAGGGAGCTTGTCCGTGGGCTGGATATGAGACAAGGACTACATCATGATCATCATGTCCTTAAAGAATGGTTAACAACACACATTTGTGCCACAGTGAAGGCACATGTGGACAAGTCATTTTCAAGATCAGCAAAGATTTGTTAAGTGTTACCACTTTTTCTGACCATTGGTAGATTTGACCATTATTTATTTGAAAAGACAGTTCTAAAAATGGCCTGAAGTTATAGCTGTCTCTATATATCAAAATTATTTCAACACACACTTATTTGAAATAATTGCTAATTCTTCAACAGAGAATGTAAAAATCCTTGACTGCATGCAAACTGTGGCAACTAGAAGTTGTAGACCTGTGGACTAGTGTAGCAAAATAACAAAAAAGAATTTTTCTGTGAATTTATCCTTCTTCCTATAAGCAGACACTGGGAATTATTGACAACAATATTTCTGTCTTCATCCCAGTTTATTCATGAAGAGGTCTCTATAAATGGCCATGCAGGATCTTCTGTAAGTCTGAAGTCTTCAGATTTGGAGAGTATCTTTCCCATACACAGTACTTAAAGTGCATTGGGGTAAGAAGGAGAAATTATATAATAAATTATATAAATGCATTAAACTAATTGGAAAGGCTTTGCAATGGGATATGGGGGTTGGTCTGATTTAGTTAGTATGAGCTAGATTTAAGAATTTATTATAATGGCAGCGGAAAATGGATTGTGTCTAGCTTTTCCAACTATCCCACTTCAAAACCTTGAGGCCTATTTCCAAATGCATATTAAAGAATCAGTATAAGTTCTGCTACATTGCTCCAGTGAATAGTAGTATCTCTTTGGGTCATTTTTGCCTCCTGCTGTATTTTTCTTTTTAAAAAAAAGGTTTTTGAGGTTTTAAAACAATTCATCCACCTATTACTTCTCTAGACAATAGTAAAAAAATGTTTGGATATAAAATAATCCTTGATGCTAACTTGCTATGTACTAATGAAACTCCTTGTTTGCTAGATGACTAAATCAAAAACATGAGAAGAAAAAATATTGGCATGCTGTAATGCATGACATAGTTTTCAGTACTGTGACAAATTACATGGTATTTGGCTTCTTGTAGGAGTGAGAGCTCACCCAGAAGAGGGAGCTGGGAACTGTACAGACCATACAGTTGAGTCAGCATTATAACTGCTTTTCAGTAGATTTTCTTCCCGAAACTCACAATAAAGCATTAAACTCCTACATATGCTTACAGCTACAGAAAAATTTATATTCTTTATGCTTTCAGTGGAGAGAACAGAAGATGCAAACCAAAGTAATCCAAATACTCATGTAACATCTAACTGATAGGGAGCCACCCAGAGTTGGTTAGAAGATGGGTGGTTATATAAATGTTTTAACTAAATAAACAAACAAACTCTAAGATTGGAAAACAAAGAAAAACCAGAAAAACATTATCCTTCCTTGGCTTAACATGACAACTCTTCAACTGAAATTTGCACCAAGGAGGATCTTTAATACTTAATTTGAGGTTGGAGAGTTTGGCAAATTTTATAAGACTATCTAATGATAACTAGTGATATTCAGAAAGTAAATGTTTAGTGAAAATTAATATTTCAAACTGTATTACCCTAATAAAGAGGTCTACTTGATGGATGAAAGAACCAAGAGTTTGTGATGAAAATGAATATGACTTCAAAATTAATATATTATTTTGAGAATAGTTCCTACATTGGTTTCCCTTAAACATTTTAAGTAAATTGTTAAGCTATTGATAAGATGTGAGTTTCTTGATTTTTAAAATATATCATTGTACTAGGCTGTTAACTTCAATAACACATTAGAATGAAAATGATATTAAATATATACTACTGTGGGACTAACCTGAGAATTACATTTGACAGTCTTGAAATGCTGACAAGTACTTGGTTCCAATATTTAGTAAGAAATCCAGAGATCTTCGAGCCCTTAGGCAGTTTGATATATTTGGGCTTTATTGGAAAACAAATTAAAATTTGATATTGATTATTATGAGAAAATGGCACACTGAAATAATTTTAAAATAGAAGTTAATAACTTTTACTTTACTTCTGTTTTACATCTATCTTGTTTATTGAAAAAAAGAAAAATATAACATGAAGTGAAAAACTTAAGTACTGAGACAATGAAAATCTTTGAAAAATATTAAAAAGAATACAAATTTCCTCAAATAACTGCATAAAAATATATATCAGATAAAATATTTGTTTGTCTCAAATGCTATTGCAGAATCTGAAACTCTGGTACCTTTGAATATATTACAAACAGTTTTTGTAGGAGTTAAATTTACAATTCAATATTATCTATTTTTCTGTCTGGATAACCTGCAAGGAATTTGGAATAGCAAATTGTTGTAGTCTAGATAAACAATGGCAATGTTATCAAATTTTAAGGAACTTTAATTACATTTTTGGGGATTTAAAAATTAGGTTATACTTGTTTGAGTATGTTGCATTTTTAAAACAGATATTCAAAAATGCCTGAATCTTTCCTATGCTGGAGTTGTAAAAATCTGAAGGGACATTAATGACATGCTTTGGTTATTTCTATTGATTATTCTTTTATGGTTAGTTATAATGACAGAAGTATTCTTGGGAGGAATGCAAAATTTAAAATATTAATGTAGTGTTAAATTAGATTCCCCGAATCTGAATGTCAATGAAACACTTTGGATATATCAATGGATCCCTTCAGGTTTAATCAGGCTCTTAGATGAAGCAGTGTAATTGTGGGAATGAAGAAAATGTGCCTTTTCTATTACAGCAACTGCCCACTAGAACAACATCCTCTTCAAGGATATAGTTCTTGTCCTGATGATGTTCAGAAAATAGTTGAGAACTTGGCTGTTCTCCAGGTTTTGAATGATGGCTGACTTTTCTCTATTATACAGAATTCCCTCCCTTCCTCTCTCCATTCATCCATCCCTTTTTCTCCAGCATTATCTGTTTCCTTTATTGTTTCTTCTTTTTTATGTCTGTTTATCCATTTTATTCTCATTTAAAAGTTTTTACTGTTTGGCTTTTTCCTATTTTTTAAAATGACTTTTATATGGTTAAAATGATATGTACCCTTTTTGTATTAATTTTTATTATTTGTATTGTTAAAGAAATGTAACAATAATTATAATTAAAAAAGCATTAAGCAATTTTGAAGGGAGTCAGAAGGGACACTTGGAATGTTGAGATCTCTTTCAGAATGGCTGTGATAGGGAAAAACTTGCCTGAGCTACCATATTTGGATTGAACAAAATTAGACCCCTTACATGGACCCCTTCTAGTTTTCTTTGCTGCCATCTAGTGATCTAGTACTGCCACCTTAGAGAGCCAGTTTGGTGTAGTCATTATGGCATCAGGCTAAAAACCAGAAGACTATGAGTTCTAATCCTGATTTAAACACAAGGCCAGTGGGATGACCTTGGACCTGTCACTTTCTCTCAGTCCTAGGAAGAAGGCCCAGTATCTGATAATCAGACATAACTGAACACAAGAGAAAAAAAGTGATATCTTAATATCATAGAGGCTTTTCATTACAAGTGTATTTTGGATAAAAATTAAATCCTTCTACTGTTTGGATTGCAAAACTGGGCGAGAATTTTTCTTTGACAAAAACTGCTAAGAAGTAAAACTGCATTTTGTAAACCAGTAGCTTCATTTCTCTCATTGCATATTGCTGTTCCTAATCTTCTAATGTTATTATACCAGTCACATGGAAAATACCCAGAGACAGAGAGAATGTATAACTTTTGTTATTACATGCTGGTTAGAGAAGTATGAGATTTTCAGATGCATAAATGGCTCAGAATGTGGGCTTGGGAAAATGTAAGTTTCTTGTGGCTAGAGGTAGCACGAGTAGCAATCTTTGATAAAACTATTTCCTCCACTGATTTGTCTTCTATAGTTAAGTTAGTAATCTCTGCTATATTTTGAAATAAAGCTATTCTGAATTTCTTTTTTAAAAAAAAGGGTTTTACACTTCATGTAAGCATAGCACCTCTCAGTTATTCATTAAAGCATATTCTCCTTTTTCTGACTTCAATGCCTGAAGAGGAATGTTTAGAAAAAACAATTTGAAAAGGAACAGTCACCATTTTTAAAATCACACAGCTATGCACAAATGCGTAGAGTCATTGTGCCAATTTCTGATCTCAGTTACCCATTTGCTCCGCTGAACTCATCTTGCAGCTGCTTCATTTCTCAGATGTGAGATAACCCCCCCCCCCAATTCCTTGTGCAGTGGACAAATTATTCATTAGGTAAGAAACAACTATACCAACATCAGCCAACATCAGCAAAACAGATCACTATCTCCCAGGATTTCTGCAAAGGCCAGGTGTAACAAACTCGTTGTGATAGCCATGGGAACTTTAGAAACTTATCATTATGTGAAACTGATCTCACCACTCCCAACTCTCTGTGTGGTCTTACACTTAAATCAGGGGGTGAAGACAAGGAGTTCCCCATTTATCTTTACGGAAAGTCTGTACATTAGGTAAAATCTGCAGCTGATATATGATTCCTCAGGCAGATTGCTCTGTGGAGGGAATTGTTCAGTATTGGTAAACTGAATTCAAAAGAGAAAATTAGTTTTATTTCCTATTCTCCATGGAAAGGAAAGCTACAACCGTTTCTCTTAGAGTTAGTTTTGTTGCTAGAAGGAGACTAGACTTGTACCCCCTGCCATGTTACGATGTAATACAGTGCCCCAAGTTGATGTCATCCAGATGTGTTATAACTCTACAAATTCCCTTTGACTATCCTGCTTTTGTGGCATGTGGGTATGGTTTCTTTTGTCCTTCCCAGCAAGCCTAAAATAAACATGCAAAACCACAGTGTTCCAGTATCAGAGGGAAGCGTTACTGATGTGGAACTTAGTGTTTTGGCTTGACGGATGGTGTGATAGCATTGGTGTTATGTATTGTGTTATGGTAATTCCTGAGGTTACACTGGAAACCAAGCAGTGTGTCAGTGTGAGTAGGCATAACCATGAAAAGCTTGACTTCAGTAATTCTTCCCTATTCACATGGTAGGTACATTACAGGCCAGTCTAAACCAGGGGTCCCCAAACTTGGCAACTTTAAAACTTGTGGACTTCAACTCCCAGAATTCTCCAGCCAGCATAACTTTGCAGGTTTGGAGACATCTGGCCTAAACTGAGTGAAATAAACAGGTTTCCAGCTAAGGCAATTTTATGGTCATGTACCCTTACAAATTGACCACATGTTTCAAGAGGGTTGTAGATATCTTTTCTTGCTCAGTCATGGGCAATGCTGCAGGCTTCAAGTGAGGTTCCTGTGGCATGCCTCTATGTATCAACAAGGCTGCAATGCATTTGATTTTTTCCCAGCATGGCTGCTTTTAATGTAGGTTTCCAACAAATTGTTTAACCCCCTATAAGCAACCCAAAGTAGATGATTTGTGAACAGCCAATGAGAAGGAAATTAGATGTTTCTGCATTTTCCCATGAATCACTTTTGTGAAATAAGGAATGCTATATACTTGGATCCTTAAACAAAATACTTCAGTTCTCACATTCCTCTTCCCGTTAAAAGAAATCTGGTGAGTGATTTTTTTTGCTACTTTGTCAGGGGTGACAAAGCAGTTATGAGCCATCCAAAGAAGATGCATTGTTTGAAAGAAAACACTTAGTCCCATCTTGCCTCCAGTCAAGGCAGGACACACTGAAAATTGCCGTTTTGTACCCAGTAGCCATACCTAGTTGATGACAATAATACAAAAAAATCTCTTTTCCCATTGATAACAAGTGAATTTACAAGTTACACGTTAGGGTTACTTCTTGTATCAATCAGCATAATGATTATTGTCTTTTTTTTTAATCTCAGCAGCTTACATATGGACTGGAGACATAAATTCATTTTATGATTATTCCTCAGGAGAATGAATGTTTCTGATTGTATTTACTATATAGTCTTTCCCAGGCTTGTTTCTCTTGCAGAAATTAACTCTGGCTTAAGACAGCAAAACTGATTGGAGTTGTGGTTTGTAGGAGTAAGGTTTATGACCCTCTTCTGACTTATTTTCTCCATTAAAATTTCTATCAGCTCTTTTTTTCATTTCAGTCGGCCTTTTATTTTGTTTTATTAGCATGCTTCAGGCAAAGACAAAAATTACAGCCAGTAGTTTTTAGTAGAAAATACCCGTGGAATGCCTGCTTATCTGATACTAAATTCCTGAACTCTGCAGAGAATTCTAAGAAAGGGATCTAGGACACACATATTTACCCCCACAATAGATGGAGATTGTGTTCACACAAATGGCTAATGAATTCACAGTTTTGATTTGCAGAAACATAACCAAACCATATGTACATGTATTACCAGATATATACATTTACACATGCATACTCTGTGTGTGTGTGTGTGTGTGTGTGTGTGTGTGTGTGTGTGTAAATGTTTAGAGTACACACACACATACACACACATAGAGTATATCTCCTAATTAACGGATAACGGCCATTAAATTTAGTATGTTAGTGGTGGGATTCAAAATTTGTTGCTACCAATTATGTGGGCGTGGCTTGGTGGGCATGGCAGGGGAAGGTTACTGCAAAATTCCATTCCCTCCCCATACCACTAACCTGCTTTCCAGCTCTGTTCTCCTATGCAGTACAACAAAAGAAGACCCACACAATCAGCTGGGACTCGGGAGGCAGATAATAGATGAGGTGGGGCCAGTCAGAGGTGGTATTTGCCGGTTCTCTGAACTACTCATAATTTCTGCTACCGGTTTTCCAGAACTGGTCAGAACCTGCTGAATACCACCTCTGATGTTAGTGATGTCTGCTACATGTGCTGATCAAGCACATTGTGTGAGCATATTCTGAGTGTATGCACACTCCAATCTATCCATCCTGCCACCTATGCAGAGAAAAAAGTGTTGGTAGTGAGCAGGCTGTATATCAAAGACATCATTTGTCCATACCTGACCTTTTCACTGAACTTCTCTTACCAGTTTTAAGGAGCTTTCCTTTGCAGTTTTTAGCTGCTTTTTGAAAAACAAAACCAATTTAAAAGAACAGTAATTGATGGGTCTGCATGTTTTCCACTTTGTAACACAATTTATTCAAAATAAAACTTGATTTGTCAACCATCATAGGAATAGTTATATTCCCACTGCAATCATACTTTTCAGGGCCAAAGTACTGAGCCTAATATTTATGTCACATAAATTTGTGCCTATCATGTTGTAAAAAATTGGAAGCAATCCAATTCAAGTTCTAAGAGCAACATTGCATGTCCCTTGCTGCATGTCAAATGTAAACTTAAGGCTAGAGCTATGTTGCATATCAATAGAAACCTGCATCAGAAAAAACAGGAACAGAATTTCTGATCAGTGTAATTTTGGCCTTTGGAACAGGCCTTTATCCAGTCTTAAGTATTTATATAACATTATCTTCACTCCTTACAGAAGAGCCATTAGGAATGGAGATACCTGTTACTGTTCCCAGGCTTAATGTTTTTTTATCAAGGAACCAAAAGAAAGGTATAGCAACATTACAAATCTATTCTTGGGTGAAATGTGGGACTAAATCAGCATTGCATATTCTGCTAAGCTGTCCATTATATCATTAACAGTGCTCTGAACTGATATCACTATCAGTTTGTCCAACTGCACCATGAAAGTGAATACATATATCCCTAAACTTGTCTTTCAGGACTCCAATGGTGTACTCATTATTGCTCTACCCAAACCCATTCACTTTATTGCTGGTTATCTTCTCTCTTTCTTTCTACATTAAAGCCTTCTTTAGGGAGCTGGATCTTTACATAATGTATCTAAAGTAGGATAACTTGAGCTTGTTCATTTATACCTCACTGGGAAGTCTAGGTTGATTTGTTTAATGATCTGTCTCTTTGTTCTTTGTCCACAGCATTTGAAGAAGTCTTCTCCAATGCTAAAATTTGAACCCATCCATCAATACCATTCCTATCCTGCTTCCTCAGAGTTCAATAGTACTCAGGCCCAATTACTCCTAATAAATTCTGATTTTTCCATGTCAAAATACAGTTAGCTGCATTTCCTCTTTATAGTTTGTTGCCTAACGTTTTGCACAAAATGTTGTTTTATGGGACCATGAATAAAATTTGATCCTTGATCCACATACCTTTGTAACTAACCTGGGTAGCAGAAAAAGTGGTGCTGGGTGATGGCTATATTTCAAAGACATTTATTGGTTACAACTGATCTTTTTTACTGAGAGTTCTCTGATCAGTTTTTAAGAAATTGTCTTTTGAAGTGTGCAGCTGAATTTTCAAATAAGCCAAAACAGATGAAAAGAAAAGGTGGTTCCTCCTATTTTTCACTTACCATGAAAGATAATTCACCCCGAGAAACAAAACTATGGAGTGGTGGAAAAGGCAAAGATATTGGAATTTCAAAAGGCAGGTCATTTTCGGATTATTTCCAAAAAGCTGGTTTTTAAAAAAAGGCTGGAATTCCATCTACATGGAAAGTTCTCCTTTCATTTCAAATCCTTGTGTCTAGATAATTATGTTCTTGTCGTTATCTTGGCTTGCCATTAATTTCTTCCATGATATCTGTTTTTCAACTTCCCAATATATCATTCTGATGTGTTCCGGTGGTCTCCCATATTGTCCTCTTCTGATGCTGCTATAAGTATTGGATTATTGGCTTGGTCTGCAGAGTTTAAAGCATACTAACCTGCAATCTTCTAAGGATTGACCTTCTCTCTATTGCTTCATTCCAAGTCACTTCTTTTGATTCCTGTGGATTTGAGCGTGTCAAAAATATGTCTATGGGCAGCAGTGATGCTTGTTTTGGCCACTGGGCATCAGTCCAGTCCTCCCAGGTTCATGGCCATAATAATTGGCAAAAGCCCTGTGTTGCACTCATTGGCATTCGTAACAAGGCATTATCAATTCAAAGAAAAACACAGGTATCATGACATTATCTTGCAAATGGCACAATTTTATTTTATTTTTTAAAAGTTTATTTAAGTTTCATATATTTAAAACATTTAAAAAGAAACAAACATACAAACAAATATATATACATTTTGCAGCAAGTATTGAGCATTGGTTACATTTTTCTTTTCTTTTTCTCTTTTACCCCATAACATTGATGTGATCTACCTTGTAACAATACCTTCCTCGTTCTTTTAATATTTTTATTTCACAGAATACTTTATGATTAAATGCACATCCTTCATAGTTTCATAACTTATTCAGTTGTCAAATGATGCTTTTTCTTTAACCATTCGTACCAACAGTTCCAAACTTTGTAGTATTCACTATCTTTGTTGTTTTTTAGTAATTTGGTTAGGCTGTCCATCTCTGCACACTCATGAATTTTTTTAATGACCACCTCTGAAGGGACAATAGACAGTTTCCAATTTTGAGAATAACTTATTCTGGCTGCCATTATAATGTGCAAGATTAAATATATTTTTCTATTTTTGTGTCCATCATACCCAGTAAAAAGGTTTTGGGTTCAAGTTTTACTTCTTGTTTAGTTATATTTAGAATCCAATTTTTGATATTTTTCCAAAACTTCTGAGCATATGGGTATGTCCACCACATATGGAAGTATGTTCCCTGGATGCAGTGACACTTCCAACAGTTTGGGGGGAGGTTTGGGAACATCTTAGACAGTCTCGCGGGTGGCAAGTGCCAACAATACACCATTTTATAGAGATTCTCTTTGTAGGAGATTGACATAGTATGTAATTTATTTCCCAAATATGTTCCTACTTGTCTAATTCAATACTGTGGCCCAAATTATCATACACTCTTGACTTTTGACTGTTGACTGTTTCTTCTTTTAATTTATAATCCAATTGATGTTTATATATTTTACTGATCAACTTCCTTTCCTCTTCATGCCAAATTTTATCTAATTCTTTGTAGGTAATGTTAAAACCAAATTGTTCTTTATCTTTTTTGTAATGCGTTTGTGTCTGCACATAGGGCCACCATGCTATCTGTGGAGAAACATTACTGCAATGATCAGGTAGTTTTGCCTTGCATTAGCCATATAATCTTTTGGATAAGCTATAGCTATATTGTTTGTCCATATCCTGTTCCAACCACGAACTACCCCGCTGCATATGACATTCTGCAACAGAAAAGCTCTCTAGAAATATGACCACACCTGCTGTTGCAAACTACTCAGAAATGCTAACCACAGGGCCTGTCCGAAAAATACTGGACATGATGTAGAAACTGCCTTTTACACATAGAAGACATCTAGGAGAAGGCGGAGCCTCGTCTCGGTGCTACAGCTGCGATCTCAGGGCTCTGAGATCGCAGCTGATATTTTCACCCCTGGTCGGTCCTAACGGACCTAAACAGTCCTGTAGAGACGGGGATTGTGAAGGGCACAGTCCCAGGATCCCAGAGATATCGCAAAATCTCTGGTTTGATCCGGGAGAAGCCCTTTTGCTGGCGGTGAAAAGGCAGCCTCCAAAGCTGCTGAAGTCGGGACAGCTCCGAAAAGAAAGAGGCTGGAGAGAGGGTGTGTCGGCTGGGTAAGAAACTTCCTTTTGTATTGCAAATTGGCTGAGACCTGAAAGGATATCCTGAACAAAGAAGAAACCTTTATTTTTCTTTGACTGGAATCTCCTTGAGCGGCGTTTTTTAAAGTGATGTCAAATTGAGGCTTGGATTCTTTCCTTACTATTTTTTTCTCTGAGGAATTTAATGTGATTTTGTAGCTAATCAGATTGAATTTTTTCTTATATATATTTTTATGCTTCTTTTGATTTTTTAATTTTCTTTAGGATAGAGGCCCCCTTTGTTTTTGTTTTTTCCCTTTGAGTTTTATATACATTACTTTTCTTTCTGACTGAGGGGGGAAAAAAGTATTAAGAGACTGTGCAACACTGCCAACTAGAGGCTTGAAAATATTTTATTTGAACTGGGGAGAAATGTATAAACACTCCTTCTCAAGGACATTTTAATGTGATAAGATGGAGGGAGAGCACAGAAAAATATTATTACAGGTGTTTTCCTGGACTCTTATCAATGTTTCAACACTTGAGGCTTGGCTTTGAAGCTGCTGGAGAAGAGAGTCATAATAAGAGCCTTGGATAAATAAACAAAGTGCAGTGTGCAGTCCATATATATATATATAT
>BLBF01000031.1:9463580-9489899 GCA_015471245.1 Laticauda colubrina
AGCACATATATATATATATATACACTTGTGAAATCTCTACTCGCCAGCCTTTTTGTATATTTCAATTCTAGTAATATTTTTATTTTTTTTATTTTATCCTTCTTCTTCTTTGGCTTTGGGCCATTTTTATTATTGGATTTTTCCATTTTGGATCATAATTGGCTACTTTATCAGATGGACTGAAGGTTTAAAAGAATTTGAAGTTTTTTGAAGCATTAAAGTGGAAAAAAGGGGAAAAAAAAAAGAAGAAAGTGTGAAATGAAATAGACTGTGTGTATTTGGATTGTTTGCTGACTTTGGGACTTCTGGAAACTCTTATTTGAATGATTAAAATCATTTGGATTGCTTGAATTTTTTTTTCTTTTTTTCTTTTACAATGGCATTACTTATGGATGAACTGAAAATGGAATTTATAAAATATAAACAAGAGAAACAAGAAGGGAAGGATTCTTTTGGCTCTATTTTTAATTTTTTAGAAATGGCAATTTCTACATATGAGAAACTACAAGAACAAGAAGATTGGGATGAAGAAGAAACCATCCTTAATGAACAAGCAACTTTATTTGGGGAAGAAAGGGGAAAGGGGAGAAAGAGAATGGAGAATTTAAGACTTAAAAAAACAACCAAAAAAGGGAAAAACAAGGTGAAAAGTGGACACAACATCAGAAAGCAACAGAAAAGAGGAATACACAAGAAGGTGGAGATTAAGAGACAAGGGGGTAAAAAGGGTAGAGTGGAGAAGCAAGGGAGGAAAGAAGGGAAGAGAAGTTACAAAGGTTTGAAACAAGATGTAAAGAAACAGAATTTATTTAGAGATAATGGGTAAACATATAACTGAAAAAGAGATTCTGCAAAGATACATAAGATTGTGTTGTTGTATTTGTATTTGAAATAATGTTAGAAAATTGGAATAATATATGATTATAAAATGGGACAAAATATTTAATGTAACTTAGCGAAATTTTTTCTTTTTAAATAAAAATAAATGAAATCAAATATGAGAGAATTGAATTAAAGAAAAATGGGAACATTGTTATTGTTTAATATTTTAAAATATAAGTGAAATAGGGGGAAGTAATTAAGTAAAATCTATAAGTGTTCCCATAGAAGCATGATACTTATTTAGAAAGGATTGTGTAAAATGTTTAAGACTTAAATGAATATTAATTTGAATGATATAACTTTAATTGCTATGGATTGTTGTTTTAATTATATTATATTTTTTAAATATAGTTTCAAAATATTGAGTTTATCTTTAGAATGTACTACGCAGAATCCGAATGAAAATTATGTGTCATGTTAAGCTTTAAAACTAGGGGAGGGATAAGTATGACAAGGTATTATACTCCAATCAGTCATTACAGAAGAAACTTTGTGTTAATGAGAAAAGATAAATAGCTAGCTGAAATAGAACAGACAAAGGATATAAGTATAATGATTTAAATTGAGATGAAATAAATATAATAGAATTAAGAGAGTGAAAAGAGAGGAGAAGCTATATAGAAAATGCAAAATAATAAATAAGAAATGGAATGTTATTTAAAAGTAAGCATGAACTTGAATTTATCTCTGTACAAAAAGATGTAACTCGGGATCAAACTGCCGTCCAAAAAGATATTTTTTGTTTTTTATGTTTTGTGTTTGTTTGTACATGTTTGTTTGTTAAAAATTAATAAAATTCTTTATAAAAAAAAAAAGAAGACATCTACTGACACCCAAATATGGATATCCATCCCACTCAACTGTGTTTGCAAAACATAGTTGCCATATATGTGTATTCAACCCAATGTGTCAGTTTGAGTATGGTTAATCAGGATCACATGCTTGCCTTCTGATATTTTGTAACCCACCCAAACCTCAATAAAAGAGCTTGTCTCGAGCTAGTTTGGGGCTCGCTCACCCCGAGGAGAAAACGTGTGTCATGTATTTCCTCAAACCCATTCGGCAGTTTGTGGGGAGCCCTCCGGGAGAGCAACGCCTCAGCTATCACTTTTCCTTGAATTTGTATTTAATTCCTACCTTTTAACTCTGCAGTTTGATGTAATAGATCTTTATATCTTACAATATTATAAAAATGTAAAACGTTTGGAGGTGTAACTGCCTCCATTGTCGATAATCACAGTGGGACCTTAAGGCCAGGTCCCACTGGCCGACGGATGCAAAACATATGCAAAAAGGACACAACGGACAAGCAAAATTTCAGGGGTGGCTCCATCCGTTGTTATCCGCTCCAACAAATGCCCCAAATGTGCATAAACAGAACGGAAAAGAATGGAAAGGAACGGACGGGGGTAGTATGTAGCGAGGATGTTAAGCGGATGTTCGTAGGAAGCCTAGCGGATGAAAGTGGATGGAAGCGGATGACACATCCGAAGGGCTTCCGGGGGAGAATTGCAAAGCAGATGCATAGCGGAAGGAGCGGATGCGTAGCGGATGACACGGATGCATCATGGATGCCTATAGGATGCATAGCGGATGCATAGCGGATGCATAATGGATGCATTGTGGATGCATAGCGGATGCAAAGCGTTCACTGCGCATGCGGGGAGGATGAATTGCGTCAGCTCCATGGATATAAAAGGATGCAGCTAGCAAGCAGTCAGCATTCAGAGGAAAGACGTGCTGCCACAGACATCTTCGAACAACACCATGGTTCATCAGTCAGGGAAGAAGAGGAAGCCTGTGCTTACACCTGCCAGCCCTGGCAAGAAGGACAGAACCACCATCCCACCCCCTGGCACTGACTCTGAAGCAGCTGGTGCTTCTGTTGCTGCTGCTGGTGGTGCTGCTGGTATTGCTGCTGCTGGTGTTTCTCCTGCTGGTGCTGTTGTGCTTCTCCTGCTGGTGCTGCTGGTGCTTCTCCTGCTGCTGCTGCTGCTGGTGTTGCTGCTGCTGGTGCTTCTGCTGCTGCTGGTGCGGGTGCTGCTGCTGTGGTGGACCAGCCCCAAGGCCCTCAAAGCCCTGCTGCTCAAGCCCCTGAAGGCCCTGCTGCTCAAGCCCCTGCCAGAGGAAGGAAGAGGCAAGGGAAGGAGAAGGGAGAGAGGAAACAGTACACCCTTTGTGAGGACCATGAGGAGAAGGTGCTGGAATGGCTGAGGGAGAATGAGTACCTGTGGAGAAAGGGCCACCGACTCTATCGCAACACCAAGAGGAAGCAGGCAGCTTGGAGAGATAAGGCAGTGAGCCTGGGCTACACTTCAGATGTACTCCTTGGATTGTGGAAGCACATACACACCTGGTATGGCAAGCTACACCTCAAGAAATCTGGCCAGGCCGCTGTCAAGCTCACTGACTGGGAGATGTACGTCATGGCCAAGTGCAGCTTCCTGGAGGGTGAGATCTGCCACCGAGGAGTAGCCCCTCTGACAACCCTCTCCCTCAGACAGCCCACAGACAGCGAGTCCTCTTCCAGCCAGGAGACAGCTACCATGTCCAGGCAGGTGTCTTCGGAGGGCCCCATGGCAGAGACCCCCCCGACAGCTGCACTCCCCATGCCAGAGGATGTGGAGGATCCTCTGTCACAAATGGAAGAAGAAGCGGCAGCCACCAGAGACCAACCCACCCCCACCCTCAGCTCCACCTCCACAGAAAGCAGGCAGAGAGGCAGACTGGAGGGCCAGAGCCACACTGTCCTGTTGGAGATCAGGGACACAATCAAAACCAGCACAGATCTTCTCTCTCAGCTGGTTCACAGTGACATACCATCCTCAAACCGGAAGCCCTTCATCACCTACGTGAGCCAGACCCTCATGGACCTGCCCAAGGCCCAGTACCAGGTGATGAAGCAGAAGATCACAGCACTTCTGCACAACCCTCCAGGTCCAGCTGAACCTGCTCCGACCCAGTCCAAGTCTGCTCCTCCACCCCAGGTGATGTCACAGCCTTCCACGGCTTTCAACAGCCCCTCACCTACCAAGGCTTTAAGTACCAGGACTGGGAGGCAGCCCTTCCCAGTCCAGGCCCAGGTTCATCGCATGCCACAGATGCCTCACCTCGCCCAGCTGCAGACCAGACAGCCCCACTACACTCCTCCTTCTTCCACCCCACAGCCAAGCCCCTCAACGGACAATCTGTCATCAGTCTTCAGCCTAACATCCCAGGTCCTTGATGAAGGGCCTCTCAACCTCACGGGACTGAGTGAGCTCTCTGAGAGCTTCCTGAACACACCATCCCCTGTTGTACTCTCAGGGCCAGGCACCCCAATGGCACCTCAGACCAGCACTCCAGCCACAGCCACCTCCACAGTCCCTGCCCGCTTGACAGCTGAGACCATGGATATGCTTCAGAGTGACTGAGAATAGTGCCAGAGACTGAGTTGTTACCTGTTCACTTTATCTTTGCTTAATGACACTTTACTTGGTTCATTTTGCTTTTTTAATAAAGTCATACAGTTTACTTAAGACATTTATTAATAAAGGTTATCTTTGCTTCACACACTTGGTTCATTTTATTTACTTAATAAAGTGTTGGTGAAAACTTTGAAAAAAGGGTTAAGCCTTTGCATGCTTGTGCGATGGGTAAGGATAGTTGTGGGATGGGTAAGGATAGCTGTGGGACAGGTAAGGATAGCTGTGGGATAGGTAAGTATAGTTGTGGGATCGGTAAGGATAGCTGTGGGATAGATAACCTCCAGTGCAAGCATAGTGGGACTGTATGGTCCACCCTCCCAGCTGCCACACATATGGCCCTTTTTTATCAATAACAATTTATTCATTGATAAACAAAATAAACAAAGCTCTTTATTAATGCCCTATTCATTGTAGGGCCACTCAACATACATGGCACAATCTCATCAGTGTTATGAGACAGGCTCAAGGAAGCATCCATTAACCATCTATCATCCTGTCTTGCCACTCCACTGCTCCAGCTGGGGAGTTGCACCAGTGTTTCAGGAGGTTGCGCTGCTTCTTCCCTTCATGTGAAGCTCTGTTGGGGCCTTGTACATCCACAGTGTCTATCAGGTTTAGTCCTTGCCTCCATTCCCCAGGCTCCATGTCCCCACTCCCTTGTTGACGGTCCACAAGCCTGTTCTGCAACACTGGGTAGTGGGTGCACAAGAGATTGTGCAGGATGCAGCAAGCTTTCACGATGCTCCTCACAGTCCCTGGGTGATGCTGCATGGTGGTGAGAAGTACCTGGAACCTGTTAGCCAGGATGCCAAAGGCATTCTCCACCACCTGTCTTGCCCTGGACAGCCTGTAGTTGAAGATCCTGTCTTTACGGGTGAGGTATCTTGAAGTGTAGGGCTACAATGAGATAGGTTCTGAGGAAGAAGGCGTCATCACCCACGATGAAGTAGGGCACATCTTGTGTGTCATTGGGTAGGGGATCTGGAAAACCCATGATGAGGTTGCCTTCCAGCCCCTCCTTGAGGTCACTGGCGTTGTATACCTGGCTATCTGAAGCTGACCCGTTGCCTGAAGCATCGATGTACATGAAGTTGTAGTCAGCATCAACCATGGCAAAGAGGATGATACTGAAGAAGCCCTTGAAGTTGTAATAATAGGACCCAGAGTTGTCTGGAACTTTGCAGGCCGCGTGCGTCCCATCTATGGCTCCAACGGTGTGGGGAAAGTTCCACCTCTGATACCACTGTTCTGCAACTTTCCTCCAGCCTTCTTCAGTGGTGGGACACTGGAGGAGCTCCTCCACGTATTCTTCGATGATGGTCTGCACCACTTCTCTGACCACTTTGCTGATGGTGTTGTGTGGCACCCTCCAGGCATACTG
The DNA here is from genome assembly GCA_015471245.1 of Laticauda colubrina. Lineage (NCBI taxonomy): Eukaryota > Metazoa > Chordata > Lepidosauria > Squamata > Elapidae > Laticauda > Laticauda colubrina. Next base: position 9,469,311 of record BLBF01000031.1, read on the forward strand.
CATGTTTCTGTATGTGGTTCCAGAGGCCAGGTGGCACAGAGTCAGTACCACCTTCAGTCCAGGGTCCAGGTTGGGACAGAAGTTGATGCTCGGCTTGGTCAACCTGAGTCTCAGACACTCTACAATTTCGTCAAACATGGCTGGTGACATCCTCATGAAGTTCTGGAATGCACAAGTGTCTTCATTCCTAAGCTCCACCATCAGCTTGTCATAGAGTCCAAACTACACTCTTCTCCCAATCCATCATCGGACCCACACAGCTCTTGGACATCTCCTTCTTCTCCTTGCGTAGAAAAGGTGAAACAGTCTGAACAGGGCTTGGTTCTGGTGTTGAATGATGGCAGCTACCATAAGGACTGTGTGATGATCCATGGTGGGGATCAATGGATGATGTGGAAGAGTAAGACCAAGGGTGAAGAGATCTGTCCACCACGGCTGCTGGACTGATAGTGAGATCCAGGTGATTTCCTCCCCCTTTTTATAGGAAATATCGGTTTTCCATTAGGTGTCCTTCCACATACTCTAGGAATACTGCAGACATCCTAAATATCCGAGATACATCCCATATACAAACGTTTTGTCCATTTTAATGCTTTATATACAAGATGAATCCATTTACATCCTTTCTATTTCCATGCTACTAATGCTGTGTGGACGTTCCGTGTACCTTTCGCTTCCTCCCTCTTTCCCTTTTCAGCTGCAGTGGATGTGAGTTGCGAGGATGTCCAGAGGATGTCGAGAGGATACAGCGGACGTTTCACGGATGACAACTGACGTAGAACTTTTGTTGCCCATATGTGTCACGTATGTACATCGTACGTGGTGGAAAGTTCATCCGATCAAAAAGTTTTGTGCAGCTCAAAACTTCTTGCATGGAAGAAATCTCAGTGGATGGATGCTCGACAGATAGAGCGTATGAAACACGTATGCAGTGAGTACACAATGGATGCATCGCGTTTTCCAACGGATGGCAAGCTTTTTTGTCCGTTTTACATCCTCTTTGCATCCGTTGGTGCAGTGGAACATGAGATTTACAGTAATGTACTTTTTTTTTATCTTTTCCCAAATAGTTAGTAACACACTCCTTATATAATGCCTTTAAAAGTACAAGTGGTGTTTACTCTTTCCATCTCACATAAATGTGTGCCATCCAAGTTGGAGATCAAAGCCCTCTAATGTTAAGATCCTTTTATTTATCAAATTAACCCAGTCTTTGAACCAGGTTGGTTCTGCAGCATAGTAATATGTTTCGAAATCTGGAAGATGAAAGCCTCCTTTCTTTCTATCATCCTGTAATAATTTTTATTTTATTCTGGGTTTTTTCCCTTGCCATGTAAATTTGGATATATGTTTATTTAGTTCTTCAAAAAAGCTTTTTTCCAGCTTGACTGGCACCATCTGAAATAAAAACAACAATTCTATTTCTTTCATCAAAATAAGTGTCATTTCCAGGGGATCTTCCAGTATAAATGCCATATTGTTAAAGCTAGGTCCCACTGGCCAATGGATGCAAAACGTAGGCAAAAAGGACACAGTGGATGAGCAAAATTTCGGGGGTGCTCCATCCGTTATCATCCGCTCCCAAAAGTGGCAAAAATTTGCATAAACAGAACGGAAAAGAAAGGAAAAGAACGGACGTGGGTAGGATGTAGTGGGGATGTTAAACGGATGTTCATAGGAAGCCTAGAGGATGTATATAGGATGTAAACCGTTCACTGCTCATCCTTTCTATTTCTGTGCTACTAATGCTGTGTAGACGTTCCGTGTACCTTTTGTTTCCTCCCTCTTTCCGTTTTCAGCTGCAGCGGATGTGAGTTGCAAGGATGCCCAGAGGATGCAGAGAGGATACAGCGGACGTTTAACAATGATAAATGGACATAGAACGTTTGTTGCTCGTATGTCATGGATTTACATCGTACACAGCGGGAAGTTCATCCATTCACAAAGTTTTGTGCAGCTCAAAACTTCTTGAGCGGATGAAATCTCAGTGGACGGATCCTCAAAGGATAGAGCGGATGAAACACATATACAATGAGTACACAATGGATGCATAGCGTTTTCCAATGTTTTTTAACGTTTTATATCCTCTTTGCATCCGTTGGTACAGTGGGACAGGGGCTTTAGCAAATGCTTGAAGTTTGTAATTCTCTTTTTTAACTTTTAACCTCCTGATCTCTTGATTTTTTTGGATTTGTACCAGTAGTATCTCTTCTGCTAATATATAAAGTAGGGGAGCCAAGGGACATCCTTGTCTTACACCCTTATTTATCCTTATATTTTCTGCATTTTCCCCATTTATTAATATTTTTGCAGTTTGGGTATTATATATTGTTTTAATGAATCCTAAAAAAAATTCACCAAATTTCATTCCTGTCAGTTGTTTAATAAGAAAATTCCAATTCAAATTGTGAAATGCCTTCTGAGCTTCTAAAAACATCAGTGCCATTGTTTTAATTGTATGTACTTCATAGAATTCTAAAACATCCATAATTATTCTTGTATTTGTCTTCATTTGTCTATATGGCAGAAACCCATTCCAATCAGTATGAATAATCCTACTTAATATTTTCTTTAATCTTTCCACCAATATTGTGGCCAAAATCTTATAATCTACGTTTAAAAGTGATATTGGCCTATAATTTTGAATTTTGTGTGGGTCTGATTGCTCTTTGTGAATAAGGGTTATATATGCTTCGGTCCATGACTTTGGTATATTAGCACTATCCAAAGCTGCATTTTTAGGTCTGTCATTAACTCCTCCAATAACTCTTGAAAGTCCTCATAGAATTCAGACGGAATTCCATCCAGGCCTGGGATTTTATTTAGTTTTTGGGCTCCAATTGCCTTTCTAATTTCTTCTGTGGATATTTTATTATTTAAAATACATTTCTCTTCATCCATAATTTCTGGAAAATATTTTCCTTCAAATATTGATTAATAAGTTCTTCTGGTACTTCTTGTTGATTGTATAGATTTGTAAAAAAAGTCCTTGGCAATATCTTTCTTTACCTGAGCCTGAGTACATACTTTCCCTTCTTGGTCTTGGAGAGCTACAATCGTTCTTTTTCTTTGTTCTTTTTTATTTTATGAGCTAACCATCTCCCTGGCTTATTTGCATTTTCAAAATAATTTTGTTTTATTAATTGAACTTTTTGGTCCAGGTCTTTCTGCATACTTAAATTTATCTTATGTTTTACCAAATCTATTTCTTTACTAGTGTTTTGATTATTTGGATCAATTTGTCTACTTCTAAATCTTTAAGTTTCTCTCTCTGCACATTTTGTTGTTGCCTTTTTTCTTTATTTTACTACAGCCAATAGTTAAACCTCTCACGTAAGCTTTTGTAGTATCCCAGAGATTTTGAAGGGATGTATGCTATTTATTTCAAGAAATATTTTCAATTCTTTTCTCACCATTTCAATATATTCGTTATCTTTTAGTATACTATTATTAAATGTCCATCTTCCAATCATTCTCTTTCCTTTCCACTTAATTTGAATAGGGTTATGATCAGCCCATACATTTGGCAAAATTTCTATATTTTCATTGTTTTCTATTAAGCCTGGGTCCATCCAAATCTTATCTATTCTAGACCAAGAGTGATGGGGATTGGAAAAGAAAGTATATTGCTTTTTAGTTGAATATAGTTCTCTCCATACATCCTTCAAATTTAATTCCCTCACCATGTTATTAAAAGAGGATGGGAATAGTCTCCTTTTATTTTTATTATTTTTGGAGAGTTTTTACTCTTTGTCCTTGTCTGAAACAGCATTTAAATCTCCTGCAATACATACACTGGTATGTTCAGTTTCTACTATCTTGTGATGGAGTTTATTATATAATTCTTTTTGCTTTACATTTGGGGCATATACTGTAACTAACAAAATCTTTTTCTGATTTAATATTATTTCTATAAATAACATTCTCCCTTCATCATCCTTATATACTTGCTTGTGTTGCAGCCAATCTTTTATATATACTATGATACCCTTTTTTTCTTTGATTTGAAAGAGCCCAATACATTTTTCCCAAATTGGTATCCTTTAGGAGTTCTGCCTGTTTATCTATGATGTGTACTTCTTGTATACAGGTTATGTCTGTATTTTGTTTTTTAAGTTTTTCAAATGACTGTTTTCTTTTTAATGTTGAGTTTAAACCATTGATATTAACTGAGAATAAGGTGATTTATCTGCTCATATTACTGTCTGTGTCGAGCATTTTTTGTTTCTTTCCTTGTTCTGGGTTCTCTTGTACTTGATCTGTTGTCCTCATCTTCTCTAAGTTTCTGAGATTATGACTGTGGTGCAAGTTCTTTCTCTTTGGAGAGTTGTTCTTCCTGACTTCTTGTATTTAAATTTTCTCCACTTTCACGTTCTTCCTCAGGTCCCAGATATTGTTCATGAAATTGATGCGCTTTCTCTATTGTATCAATTTTATACTTTTTATCCTACCATGTTACTAGGAGCCCTTCTGGGGTGAGCCATCTGAATGATATACCATTCTTAATTAAATGAGATGACAAAAACTGGTTGCTTCTTCTTTGCTCCCTAACTCTCCTGGGTATTTGCTTCAACATTACCACTTCATGATCTTTATATATCAGTGGCTCATCTCTGATCTTGCCATATAACATGTCTCATATCGTCTTTCTTGCGAATCTGATGTGGATTTCTCGGGATAGTCTGTGTCTTTGGGCGTAATGGGTATATACTCTGTAGACCTCATCAATGTCATTCTCAATTTCCTGTTTGTCTTTCTGTAGGGCTGTTGCTATCAAATTCGCCATTATTTCACATAGATCTAACTTTTTATCTTCAACAACATTTTGGAATCTCAAATAAAATGATGCTTTTTCTAATTCTATTGCACCTTCCCTTAGTGACTTTTGAATGCTGAATTTGCTTGTTTTTCTCTCTTTTCATTTCTGTTTCATCCCATCCCCCCCCCAAAGACTTGCTTATGGTCCTTAACCAGTAGAAAGAGAAACAATATATAAATATCCAAAGCCGAATCTGTTAAGTAATGAAATATAATGAAAACAGCTCTATTGGTAGACTGGTACACAGAAGTGAAGTAGCTATCTTCTTCTATCCTCTTTTAAAGGGAGCTGTCTGACAGTTCAGCCACTGAGATCCCTTGAATTTCCCACCTGTAGTGTGAACTAATCAGTTTGAACCACTAGTTTTCCCACCTGACTGGCTGACCAGAGGGAAATCTTTACTCAAAGGTTGTCTTCCTCATTATCATATTTAACAGAATCAACAATTTCAGAATAGTTAGGAGAAATGCACATGAAGAATTTTGGCTAAAATCAATATTAAAAACAGAGTGCTACAAAAGAGATAAGGGATTAAGATTAGCACTCAGTGTAGTACAAATTATAAAATGGTAGCATAAAATTTGACAAATAAAGCAATGAAATCATCCAGATAGGATCTGAGGATTCTAAACCAGGGGTCGCCAACCTTTTGGACCTCAGGGACCACCAAACTCATAATTTTAAATCCAAGGGACCACTAACCGGTTCTGTGGGTGTGGCCTAATATGTGGGTGTGGCTTGGTGGTCAAGTGACTGGCTGGGCATGGCTTGTATGTAAATATTATAAATATTTATATAAATATCAATTTTTTTTATAAAAAAGAGAAACTTTTACCCAATATCAGGCAAAGCAGGCAGGTAGATTGAGTTGCTCACAGAATCACAGATTCATTCAGAGATCTATGTATCTGCCATCGGCTAGCTCAGTCTGTCACATAAAATTTGCTTGCAAGCAAACTCATAAAATTAACTCACAAAACACCATGTATGTAATTATTGAATTTTTTAATTTGAGTAGGGATTTTAAAAAATCATTTTCTATCTATGATGACAATCTGCTCTATTTATAGCCTGCAAATCTGCATCTGCCAATTGTTTCATGCAGGCAGCCATCTTGCCTTCCTGGGGTAAAAGTTCATTGTGCTTATCACTAATCTTCCTTGGGTTATCTCTACTCATATTTTCAAATGTTCATGTCACTGTCAGTTTCATAACAAAAATCCTATAAATACACTGTCTTATCTTTTGTTAAAGCTCTTTAGTTAGAGAGCAAAGAACTTAACCTCCTTTCCATCTAGTGAAGGAAGGTCGGTATAAAACCATTTTTATGAATACTTAAATTAGCTTGGTTCTTCAGATGCATGAGATAAGACAACTATTGTTGGCTTTACACATCCGAACAGATCCTATCCAATCCACCAGAGATCTAAGATCTAATCTCACTGTTTGTCCCATTTGCTAATACTTGATGTCAGCTGTTCCTTCTCAATATCCAAAAGGGCACTGAACAACAACAAAAAACATTTTCTGAAAATGCTAGGGGAATGTTTGCATGCAGTTAAATTAAATAACAGAATTGTTCTCTACAATGGTGTCATTACTGAAGATAAATCAACCATCTAAAACTGTCAGTAAAAGACAGCATCATACAATGTCACTGGAGAGAAATACAGTAAGGCATTCTTTGCATAAAATAGAAGGTGCAGATTTCAAAGAATACTGCAGTCTTTGGAAGTAAATTAAGGATCATACTATTAAACAAACACTGACATTCTGTAGATAACTTATTTAGAAGTGAAGCCCACTAAGTTCAGCAGGGATAATGAAAGGAAAATGGGCCTAGGACTGTATCTGCAAACTTTGTGCAGTTTAGTGTTGTCCCAAACTGACTTTGAACACAAACTTTTTGTTTTTTCTTCGCAAAGAAATATCTTTGAAAGGAGTGATTTGGAGCCAGATATGTGTGTGTGTGTGTGTGAGAGAGTACATACTCATATGGGAATGTGTCTATGTGTGTGTGGATTGGCAAATACTTTCCCAAGCCTAATCTGATTTCATAATTTCTAATTTGCATAATGTGCATATAGGGCTGCCCAGATTGAGAGAACTAAAATAAGTTAACCATACATTCTCAGGGAATGGAAATGCCTCATGATGTTTGAACTTGGTTGAAATTAGATTCTACCACCCGTCAGAAAAACATCTTCAAGCCACTGAGGGCGTTTATAGTTTATGACAGATTTCGGGAGCTCAAATTTCTTCAGATTTTGTGAATGGGAAGTTTGCTGTGTGCCTGCCCCGTGCCAAAGCTCTCTAGGCAAAGTGTCCATTTCATCACTCCTGGAGGTATTTGGTGTGTGCACACAAGAGTGCTGGTAAAGAACTAACCACTAATTCTTCCTTATCAATAACCTTGTTGTTAACACTTGCAAGGAGGAATGAATAATGGGTGGACTAATGGAGGGGATACAGAGATTTAATGCAGGAAGATGTGTTTTGTGCTTTTCTACCCCAAAGACTGCATGTTGTTCAAAGCTGCTACCTAAGCACGATCATCCTGCAATAAAACGGAGCACATGCCAGAACAAAACAGACCATGTGGCTTTCTGATATTGGCTGAATGCCATCCAGAAATTATCAGATTCTGAAAATCTTGGGCAACTAATTAAAAGGGACCACTCTGTAAAAGCTGCTTGGCTCAGGACAGAAGCTCAATTGTGAGTTGCATCATACTGGTTGGTCAGATTTAATCCCAACTTGGCCCTTCACTGTACTGTACAAAAGGCTGTGTTGCAGAGGAAACCAAAAGCCTCATTTGTTTTCAACATGCAGCTAAGTTTTCATCCTATAAATATAATTAAGTCATAAGTTACAGAAAGAGCTACTCTTTAACTTTTACCATAGGCAACATTTTACACTGGTGTGTTTTACACATAGTCTTGGCTTTCCCTCTTGCTTAATTGTTTTTTTCTTTTTCAGGTTTACCTACAGTGCTGTTTTGACTTGATTTTTTTCTGATTGTTTGTGAATATGCCAGAAATAGGTACATTTCTATCACTTGAATGTGTTTTGAAACCAACATGGAAAAAGTTATGAAGGGGAAGAACAAGAGGAAAAATGAGGCTCCTCTTTATTTTGAGGATACTTCTGGAGACATAATATTTCTCTGTCAAAACAGCACTGTTTCCTTCTCATGTTCCATTTCCTGCAATGTGAACTGATGTAACATTTTTAGGCAATGAGCTTCATAGCTAAACCACAATGGAAACAGCTGAAAGTCATGTACACCAATTTTAAACTATTGTTTTCCTTCAACTACTAATATATATGTGTGTGTGTGTGTATACACACACATGTATGTATGTAAGTATGTAGGTATGTAGGTTGGTAGGTATGTAGGTATGGCATAGCTATATGCTTGATGATATGGTCAGGATTGGGCTCTATCCATCTACTGTAATGTGAGTAAACCTCTTCCATCTGATGCTGGGACTTGCCTTTTAAGGTTATTCCTTCATGGAACCCAGAAGAAATCAGACATATGGTTTCCACAGAAACATCTCTCTGTTACATTCTTTGTTTCCTACCTATGCAGTGCCTGATTGCTGTTTTTCAGAGCACATGTCAATCCTTTTCAAATATTCTTATAAAAACAATTTTAATCACTCTTTTGAAAGAGACATATGTGGGGGTTTTTTTGCAGCAAGGATTTAATAGGTCCTAAATATGTTCCAATAGAAGTGAATAACTCAGTGTTTAAATTCTGGGTTCATGATGATTTTTGAATTTAATGGTTGTTTGCAGACATTTAATTACCAATCTAGGTGGCATCATCATTGTGTGAGAGAATGGAATTTGCTGGCCATTGATATAGTAATGGCTTTGTGGGGTATGACTTTCTCCTTGATTAGAGTTTAATTTCCCTTATTGTGTGTCTGATGCTATTTCCTGCCTGTTGGGGCTGTTGGAGTTGATGTAGCTTGAGCCCTTTGTTTTCTTCATAGGTTTTTGACTATAATGTTTACATTCTATTTAAATGTAGTTTATCTCTGTGTGTCTATTAATGGTTGATTTGTCTGAATACCAACTTCCAAGAATTTAGTTGCATTTTTAGATTTTCTTGATCTAAAAGGTTCATTATTTCCCAATTGAAACTATGGTTGGGTTTGCATTTTTACAAAATTAAGAATTTTTGTCATGCATTTTGACAAAATGCCGCTTGGAATTTGTGGATGCAATTTGATAGTGTTCTATTAGTCTGTCCTACGTAGTAGCTGTTATTATCCTGACATTGTATCTTCATTTTTATTTTTATTTTTTGGGCTAAAATGTTTAGGATGGATTTTGTTGATTTACATACTACATTGATGCTATGTAATTATAGGTGTCTGCTGATTATCTTGGAAATATTTTTGTTATTCATAAGCATTATCCTTTCCATAGATTATAAGGGTGGTATTGCAGTGAATATGTGATCAGATATTTTTTATCAAAGTTTTATGGGTATTTGTTCCAACTGGAAGATCTTATATAAGTGGTTTGTTTTGAATTAATCAAGCAAGTATGCATACTATTTGAAATCAGAATCAAATGTAGAGGATGCTGATTAAATATAAATACCTGGTCTTAGAAACTGATGGACAGCAATTATTAGATTAACAAGGATTTTTTTTCTTAGAACTAAAGCATTTATGAATATCAAATTTCAAGAACTGGAAAAACTACCTCAGAATTCTAACAGTATTGGTAATAGCACAAATGAAACAGAAGATTATGAAACAAATGTAATTGCTGAAGAACAATATCAAATTATATTAACTTCTGGGACAAATGATATTGAAAGACATGAAAGCATTGAGCAAAAGAAGGATGAACATCAGTTCACTGGCATCTAGCTTTGAAAGGAAAAATTACTGAACACATGAAAAATTCAAACCATTGAAAAAGGCTTTTGAAACAGACCAGTAGAAAAAAGCAATTAAAAATTCTAAACAACACAAATTTGGTGGCATAAAGTATCAAAATGAATATATTGAATGTAATTAATATGGTAATTTATTGCACAGCTGTACCAATAACATCAGAGTTGGGCTATCATGATATATAACATAGAAGCAACAAAAGCAGTCACCAAAATGAAAAATGTGATTGAAAAGAAAGATCAATAAAGCAGAAGACTATGAGTTCCAGTCTCATCTTAGCCATGAAAGTCAGCTGGGTGACCTTGGACCAGTCACAATCTCTCAGCCCAAATCACCTCAAGGGATTGTTATTTTGGAGAAAGTCGGAGGATAATATGTATTAGAGATGTTCATCACCTTGACTTACATGTAAAAATAATCAAGGCAGAATATAAACAAAGATAAATTCATAAAGATAAAAGATTGAGATAAATTTACAGAAAAATATGATCTTGGCACTAAGGCTATTAAAGAAGGTTAAGCATTAAAATACTTCATAACTATTTCAAAGAAAATTAAAAATATGAGTGCAATATAAATGAACTGTAGACAAAATCAACAGCTTTGAACAGATCAATATTTGTTTTCTGAAATATTACTGAGAAACAGTATAAACAGATGCTTATCCTGATAAAGATGAAACATTAAAATTTTAGACATCTGGAATGATCCAAATGAACATAAAGATGCAACATGGATACAAGAAATTGGAAGAAACAGCTTGGGCAAAAATGGATGATACATCAATAACTTTGAAATGGTTTTGTAACAAGCAGAGAAGTTAAAGAATGCACTATGAAAAGATGATATACATAAAAATATGAAATATAGATGATTAAAGTGAAAGACGACTGATATTATTAGGTAGTGTTTGTTGAAATAAATGTAAAAGATTGTTATTAATATTAATGGCAGAGCTGTACTTGAATAGAATAATTATTCCATTTACTATTGTTACACATATATACACAGATATATATACATATATACTTTTTTCTTTTAAGAATTTAGTGTGTATTTTTAAGGGAATGTACCAAGCAGAATTCGATTGAAAATAGGTATGTGTTATAAAATACAGGTTAAAAAATGGATGTTATAACTGTAAAGGTATAACTTAAATTTTTAAGCAAGATTTGAAACAAGATACAAAGGTGTTATACTCCAGTCTAGTAATTACAGGGGAAAATTTGTTTTATGAGAAAAGATAATACGAAATTGTAAACAGGACAGACAGAAGTATAAAAACATTGATTAGAAAGATTTTAAAAATTAGAAAAAGATATGTAATTGAATTAAGAAAGGAATGAGATAATTTAAAATAAGGTTATAGGAAGTAAAGAAAGGGAAAAGCTATTGAAAAAATTGCAAAAATAGTTATAAGATATGGATTAGAATGTATAAGATAAATATGTGTTGAGTTTATGTCTGTATGGAGAAGTGATAATCCAGGGTCATGCTGTTCTCAAAAAAAGATATCTTATTTGTATTTATACGTTTTGTGAAAACTTAAATAAAACTTTTATAAAAAAAAAGATGATAAACATAAATTTTGATTTAACCATGTTATCACTCCCCAAGTAAGAAAGGCTAATAGATTTAATGAAATATAAACTAGAAATGCTGAAGAATGGATGACAATTAAAAGTAGTAGAACAAGCAATTACATGTCAATTACGTTCTTGCCAACCGTATTCAAATTTCTAATTAGTATATTCAAATTCAAAAAATTCATTGTACCACTTGAACAAAAAGGAAACAGTTGAAATTCACAAGAAATAAAAAATCAGTCACTGATTGATAAAAAAAACTCCAAATGAAGAAAAACATAGTTTAGATTACATATAGTTTAGATTAAGTATTAGAAGGTATTTGATTCTCTTTCACATAGTTGTATACAGAAATGTTTGGAAATATTTGACAACTGGAATATCAAAACAATGGTATGGTAAATGGTGAAAAAGTTAAAAATGTAAACATTGGGAGAGAACTTTTTCTAGGAGATTCATTGATTTCATTGCTTTTTGACCATTTCAGTGAGAACCTTCAATATATCCTGAATAAAACAAAACTTAGATGTAAATTGTTGAAGGAAAAAGGGAACACATCTCACCAATTATATATGAATAATTTGAAGCTATGTGGAAAATCAAAATCTGAAACTAAAGCCCATGTCACACTGCACCAACAGATGCAAAGAGGATGTAAAACGGACAAAAAAGCTTGCCATCCATTGGTTAACGCGATGTACTCACTGCCTCCGTTTTGCCTCCTCTCTATCCGTCCAGCATCCGTCTACTGACGTTTCATCCGCTCAAAAAGTTTTGGGCTGCCCAAAACTTTTGTGTGGAAAATGTATCCAATTTGCCCGTTATGCATCCACTACGCATCCGCTACGCATCCGTTACGCATCCGCTATATCCGCTAGGCATCCGTTCCGCATCCACGCAACTTGCATCCGCTCGGACGCAGGGAGGAAGAGGAATGGACACAGAACAGATGCAGAACGGATGCCAAATGGAAACAAAGCGTTTAAAACGGAAAAAAACGTTCGCAGAGGGGACCTATCTCGGATATTAAGAATGTCTAGAGGATGGCTAGAGGATGTCTAGAGGATGCAAAGGGACACCTATACTGCCTATAAAAAGGGGGATCAATTCACCTGCATCTCAATTTCAGACCAGCAGCCTAGCTGTGCAGACCTCTGCAGCCTTCATCTGACTCTTCCTCTTCCACAGCATCCAGTCATGTCCACCGTGGATCGTAACACAGTCCTTTTGGCAGCCACCATCCTTCTGCAACAGTGCGAAGCCATCTACAGGCTCTGTGAACTCTACTACGGAAAGAAAAAGAGGCGGCCAAGAAGCGTCTGGGTACGAAGATGGATCGGGAGAAGAGAAGAGTACGGGCTGTACAACAAGCTGATGGTGGAGCTCAGGAATGAAGGCACTCGGGCATTCCAGAACTTCATGAGGATGCCGTCAGCCATGTTTGACGAAGTTGTGCAGCGGCTGACACCCAGGTTGACCAAGCAGAGCACCAACTTCCAGCCCAGCCTGGACCCTGGGCTCAAGATGGCACTCACTCTGCGCCACCTGGCCTCAGGGACCACCTACAGGAACATGCAGTACAGCTGGAGGGTGCCACACAACACCATCAGCATTGTGGTCAGAGAAGTGGTGCAGGCCATCATCGAAGAATACCTGCAGGAGCTCCTCCAGTGCCCCTCCACTGATGAAGGATGGAAGAAAGTTGCAGAGCAGTGGTACCAGAGGTGGAACTTCCCCCACACCGTTGGAGCCATCGATGGCAAGCACGTGGCCTGCAAAGCACCACCCAAGTCGGGCTCCACTTATTTCAATTACAAGGGCTTCTTCATCATCGTCCTCTTTGCCATGGTCGATGCTGACTACAAGTTCATGTACATTGATGCTTCAGGCAACGGCTCATCTTCAGATGCCCAGGTATACAACACCAGTGACCTCAAGGAGGGGCTGGAAGGCAACCTCATCATGGGCTTTCCAGATCCAGACCCCCTGCCCAACGACACGCAAGTGTGCCCTACTTCATCGTGGGGGATGACAACTTCTCCCTCACAACCTACCTCATGAAGCCCTACACCTCCAGACTCCTCACCCGTGAAGAGAGGATCTTCAACTACAGGCTGTCCAGGGCAAGGCGGGTGGTGGAGAACGCCTTTGGCATCCTGGCCAACAGGTTCCAGGTACTTCTCACCACCATGCAGCATCGCCCAGAGACCGTGAGGAGGATCATGGAAGCTTGCTGCATCCTGCACAATCTCATGCACACCCGCTACCCGGTCTTGCAGAACAGCCTTGTGGATCTCCAACAAGGCAATGGGAACATGGAGCCTGGGGAATGGAGGCAAGGGTGAAACCTGATCGACACTGAGGATGTGCAAGGCCCCAACAGAGCCTCACATGAAGGGAAGAAGCAGCGCAACCTCCTGAGACACTGGTGCAACTCCCCAGCTGGAGCAGTGGAGTGGCAAGACAGGATTATAGATGATTAATGAGTGCTTCCTTCAGCCTGTCTCATCACACGGATGAGATTGGGCCATGTATGTTGGGTGGGCCTACAATGAACAGGGCGTTTAATAAAGAGTTGTGTTTGTGTTGACATGTGTGGATGATTATTACATTATTATTGATAATAAAGGGCCATAGGTGTGGCACCTGGGAGGGTGGACCATACATTCCCACTATGCTTGCACTGGAGGCTTATCTATCCCACTGCTATCCTTACCCATCCCACAGCTATTACCCATTCCAAAGGTATCCCTGCCCATCCCACTGCTATCTTAACCCATCCCACAAGCATGCAAAGGCTTAAACCATTTCTAAAAGTTTCCACCAAGACTTTATTAAAAAAAAGAAATGAAGCAAGTGTGTGAATCAAAGATAAACTTTATTGAACAACAAGCTGTAAAACAAAAATGACCCAAGTCAAGCGTCCAAATAAAGTCCACAGGTAGCCAGCTATCCGGTCTCTGGCACTCTTATTGGTCACTCAGAGGTGTGCCCAGTCTCAGGGGTGAAGGGTCCAGGTGCTGAGGAGGTGGGTGGTGCTGGAGTGCTGGTCTGTATTGCCATTGGGGTGCCTGGCCCCGAGAGGACAACAGGGGACTGTGTGTTGAGCAAGCTCTCAGACAGCTGGCTCAGACCCGCGATGCTGAGAGGTCCTTCCTCCATGCCATGGGGTGTCAGCCCCAGTACTGATGAGAGATGTACTGAGGCTGGGCTTGGCTGTGGGGTGGAGGAAGGAGTAGTGTAGTGGGGCTGTCTGGTCTGCAGCTGGGTGAGGACTGGCGTGGATGGCATCGCTGTCGTCTGTGGCATCATTGTCATGGGTGGCATTGGTGGCATCAGTGGAACCGGTGGCAACGGTGTCGCCCGATGACTCTGTTTCTGGGCTGGGAAGGGCTGCTGCCTGTGCTGCTGGACCTCCTGGTAGCCATAGCCCTGGTAGGTGAGGGGCTGTGGGAAGCCTTGGTATGGGAGGGACATCACCTGGGGTGGAGGAGCAGACCTGGATTGGATGGGAGCAGGTTCCTCAGGGTCTGGAGGGTTGTGAAGCAGCTCGGAGATCCGGTCCTTCCCCACCTGGTACTGGGGTTCCTCCATGTTCTTGAGGGTCTGGTTGACATAGGTGAGGAAGGGCTTGCGGTTGGAGGATGAGGAGTCGGTGCTGACCAGCTGAGAGAGGAGATCTATACTGGTGCGGATGGTGTCCCTGATCTCCAGCAGGACAGTGTGGCTCTGCCCCTCCTGCTGTCTGGCTCTCTGCCTTTCTGTGGAGGCGGAGCTGGGGGGGGGGGTGGATGCGGGTATGACTGTGGTGGACTTGATGTCTCCTCTCTCGCACCACACCAGGGAGTCCTCCACGCGCTCCACCACGGTGACAACAGCTGTCCACAGATTCTCCGCCATGGCACGCTCAACAGAAACCTGCCTGGAGACAGGGACTGACTCTCGGCCGGAAGAGGACTGGGTTGCAGCAGGCTGCCGGAGAGAGAGGGTAGACAGAGGGGCTCCTGGTGCTCCTTGGTGGCGGATCTCACCCTCCAGGAAGCTGCACCTGGCCATGACGTAGGTCTCTCTGTCCGTCAGCTTTACTGTGGCCTGGCCAGATTTCTTCAGGTGCAGCTTCCCGTATCAGGTGTGCATATGTTTCCACCAGCCGAGGAGCACCTCCGAAGTGTAACCCATACTCTCCGCCCTCTCTCTCCAAGCAGCCTGCTTCCGCTTGGTGTCCCTGTACAGCCGGTACAGATAGTCATTCTCCCTCAGCCATTCCAGCACCTCATCCTCGTGTTCCTCCTCAATGGAGTATTGCCTCCTCTCCCGTCCCCGCATACGCCTCTTCCTCCCTTTTCCAGGACCATATGGGCCCTCATCAAAAGGGCTCCCAGGTGGTAGGGGCTGCTCCTCCACACCACCAGCAGCAGCAGCAGCAGCAGAATCTTCATCATCATCACCAGCAGGATCATAATCAGCAGCAGCAGCAGCAGCAGGATCATTATCATCATCATCATCATCAGCAGCAGCAGGATCAGCAGGACCAGGATCAGCAGCAGCAGAGTAATCACCAGGAGCCCCAGCAGCACCAGCACCAGCAGCACCAGCAGGACCACGAGCACGAGCAGGACCAGGACCACGAGCAGGACGAGCAAGACCAGGAGCACAAGCAGGACGAGCAGGACGAGCAAGTCCAGGAGCATGAGCAGGATGAGCAGGACCAGCAGCAGCTTCAGCAGAGTACGCAGCAGAAGCACCACTGCCAGGAGCAGCTTCAGCAGAAGCCCCAGCAGAAGCAGAGTCAGGGACGGGGCGGGAGGGTGGCCCTGTCCCTCTTGCCAGGGATGGCGGCAGGTTGCTGAGACTTTCGCTTCTTCCCCATGGTTGTGGGGTTGCTGGCTGGCAGGGAGGCTGGCAGGCACCAAGGCTGGCAGGAAGCCTGGCACCAAGGCTGGCTGGAAGCCTGGCACCAAGGCTGGCAGGAAGCCTGGCACAAAGCCTGGCAGGAAGGCTGGCAAGCAGGCAGGCACCAAGGCTGGCAGGCAGACCGGCTGGCAGGGAGGCTGGAAGGCAGGCTGGCAGCAAGGCTGGCAGGCAGGCAGACAGCAAGGCTGGCAGGGAGACTGGCCAGGAGGCTTGGAGGCAGGCTGGCAGGAAGGCTGGCAGCAAGGCTTGCAGGCAGGCATGCAGGCAGGGCAGGCAAGGACTCGATGTATCCTGCAGCAGGTCTTTCCTCCGAATGCTGGCCACGTGCGAGCTGCTTCCCTTTATATCTGGGGGGCTTGCGCAATTAACACCAGGCATCCGTTAGGCTTCCGCTGTGCATCCACTAGGCTTCCGCTGTGCATCCGCTTCATCCGCTGTGCATCTGTTGTGCATCCGCTTCATCCGTTCCGCGTCCGCTTTGCTGAGGTCCCCTGGAAGCCTAGCGGATGTGCCATCCACTCCCATCCGCTTCCATCCGCTGGGCTTCCTTTCCACATCCGCTTTCCATCCGCCCTGCATCCTCCCCGCGTCCATGTTATCTGCTCCGGTTATGCAAATTTTTGCCCCTTTTGAGAGTGGATAACAACGGATGGAACATTTTGCTCGTCCGCTGTGTCCTTTTTGCATCCGTTGGGCAGTGTGACATGGGCTTAAATCCTTAATATTGTAGTATTTTGCTTTAACAATTCACATCTAAGTTTTGTTTTATTCAGGATATAAGTAACCACTGAAATCATTAAAAAGCAATGAAAACAATGAAAAAGTTATCTCCCAAAAGTTCTCTATCATTTTCTTTCATTGCAGGAATGAAACAATTCAGTTTTTCATCCCAGACATTAAAATATTTTAATTCAGGAACCTAAATCTGCTTTCCCAGCCTCTCTTTCCAAGCCCAGAGGGCAATCATCATTTTGCCTCAATTTTTTTAAAAAAATACAGAGCTTATTTGTACAGTATCAAAGAACTTCCCTGAAGATTGCACTTCTTGCCCTATGTCAATGTTTAAAAAATGACTAGATGTAACAGAGCAAGTGGAGTGATGTGTATGTAATCTTTTTAAAGATGAAATCATGCACGTCAGTTGCAGGAGGTGTGTGTGTAAGAGACAGTGAATGTCTTCCTTCCTCTTTCACTTCTTAAATGCTAGGGAATTATAGAGGAAGCACTCATTTTCAAATGACACTTTTCCACATATACTTGCAGAAGTAAATCTTGAATACTTCTGGCTGAGCTATGCAATATATTCCATAATCTTTGCACCTTACAATTCACACAGTGAACCAATCACTCAATAAACAGATGATGTAATAATGTGACACATTACCCAGGAGGCAGGAGAACAAACATTCTCCATATTTTAAATTGATATTGTCTCTACTATATTCTTACTGAATTTCTAATTGTTCAAGCAATGTTAAATTTCAATGCTTCAAGCTTTTAAACAAATATGGTCTTCAGACAAACTAGAATGCCAGAATTGCTTTCCCACAGTTTAAACTTTTTTCAGCATATGCAGAACATCTCAAATAAAACTTTGTCAGCAAGGGTGGGATTTAATGGTGTTACTACTGGTTCGGTGACTACGTTCGGTGACTATGGTGATGCGTGATGTGCGCATGTGTAAAAAAACCTGAAGCTGTGCCACCCGGATGCTGAAAAGCGCTGCGCGAGGGTGCACAGCATTTGAAAAGCCTCTTTTTTCTTACTTTTTCAACCTCAGCTGTGTCGTGCAAAGCAACTGAGGTTGAAAAAGCAGGGAAAAAAGGACAGGTAAGACCCCGGGAGGTTGGGTGGGCCAAACAACAGCAAACACAGGACCGGTTCAGTGTCTGCTGCTCTTCAGAGCTATTGGTTCTATAGAACCAGGCAGAACTGGTAACATCCCACCCCTGTTTGTCAGGTATTTAAAGGCAGCTATACATTAAAAAAATGGTGAAGGAGAAGAAGAAGAGGGGGAAGAAGAGGAAGGTATGAGGGAGGTAGGGGAGGAAGGGGAGTCAATTTTTAAAAGTTCATTTAAAATAGATGTTGCAGCCTGCATGCATGGCAGCTGTCATTTGTATATATTTGCTAGACAAATGCACATCTGGATACAACCATTTAAGCTTATTATTTTGCTCATATGATTCCTTTTGAATCGTGATGTAAATCTTTACAAGGGTGATAGCATGGATTCAATGTTAAATAAGGACACTATTAAATAATTCCTCACCAAGGTGGCATCCTGTTATCTTTCACCTAGGAGTGTTTTCCAGTTGGATTAGTGGTGGGCTTCAATTTTTTTTTACTACTGGTTCTGTAGGCATGGCTTGGTGGGCGTGGCAAGAGAATAATACTGTAAAATCTCCAGTCAGAGGTATTTGCTGGTTCTCTGAACTTCTCAAAATTTCTGTTACCGGTTCTCCAGAACTGTTCAGGACCTGCTGAATACCACCTCTGAGTTGGATGTCTATTAGAGGACAAGTCTTATTGTATTTGATTACTTATTTATTCTCCTTAATAGAAGATAGTTTTATCTGGGGATTGTCACTGGAACAGAGAGTACCTTCTATTTTTCTGTCAACTGTTAAGCAGGACAGGAAGGGATTGAAGGATCTCATTTGGCCTAGCTGTTTGAGTTGAGGACAGGTCAAAGAAGAGACTGAGAACAAGTAGGGTGACTTGATTTCTTTCACAGTGTAGAAGAAGAGAAGCAACTAGGCTGAAGCATGGCATTAGCGACAGCTGCTGCATGTTCCTTTTCTCCCCAAATTTAAGTCCACTGGTGATACATACTTTAAAACTGGTGGTTGCAATTTTCTGCTGATTGGAAGATTTAAACAGTCTCTTTCAATTTAAGGTTGGTTCCTTTAGAATGGATTGCCTCGGGAAGGTGTGAGGTTTTAAGAAGAGATTGGACAGCCATTTTTTTTAATGATACAGGATCCCCTGCCTGAGCAGGAGATTGGACTAAAAGCAGAGGTAGTATTCAGCAGGTTCTGACTAGTTTTGGAGAACCAGTAACAGAAATTTTGAGTAGTTCAGAGAACCAGCAAATGCCACCTCTGACTGGAGATTTTACAGTATCCTTCTGCCATGCCTACCAAGCCACGCCCACCAAACCGGTAGTAAAAAAAATTGAATCCCACCACTGACTAAAAGACCTGCAAGGTTCCTTCCAACTCTTGTTATTCTGTTATGGAGCTGCTGTTTCTTAGGTATTATAAATATATAATATTCTTGTTGTAGGAATGCAGTAAAGGGTTCACCCTCTATTTTTTGAAACTGGATTTCCTTCTCAGGTGAAAACAGATATTCATGTTTTGTTATAAACTTAAAAACAAAGCCAAGCTTCATTTTTATGAATATCTCTTGAGTGATGAACAGGACTGGAAACAATTTAATCTGAATGTAATCCACAGGGATTTAGATTAAGAATCCCTAATGCCACTGAATTTTTTGGAACAAGGGGAAAGAGTGGGAAAGGGCAGTCTTTCCCAGGACCCAAGCCTGAAGAGAATGGGCAGTACTAACATCTCTTGGTTTCCTGGGGAAATTTCAAGCATGCCAATTGCAGTCTCTTCTCACTGGCTCCTGCTGCCTGCTAAAGATTTCCCAGGGAATTTGATTCACACACTGATTTGAGAAAGGGATAAGGGCTGTTAGCTTCAGCCTTCTCCCACTTCAAATTTGTTTGAAACTGAACCCAATAACATATTTGGAACTGAGGCAATTGGAATCCTATTGATATATACTGAACAAATCTTGGATTATTACCTAAGCTTGTCAACAAGCCATATTTGTAGCAGTGTACATCATTGAATCTCCCCCCCTCTCTCCCTTTCCCCCCCTCCCCATGATAGATGGGGATAGATTTTGTTTTATGATAGAAAGATTACTTACCTGTGGAAAAATCACCTGGGATTAAGAACAATGAGTGTATTTTACATCTGAGTAAATACATATATAACTGCAGTATCAGTTTACTAATAATGAAGAGCAAGACTATACTGGAATATGGATTGCTTCACTTTGACTAACCTTATTGTATGGATTTAGTACATTTTGATGTATTCAATAAACTGTAACAAAATGTTTTAGTATGATTTGCAGCTGCTTTGCAAGGTTTCAGGAAATACATTTACCTACAAAAAGTTAACCATAAAATGAAGCAAGAACTAAAATTAAACTCCCACTTTCCAGTAATTTCCAGGTGTGTTGAAGGAAGGGAGGGAAGGTGGGGAGGGAGGGAGGGAGGGAGGGAGAGAGAGAGAGAGAGAGAGAGAGAGAGAGAGAGAGAGAGAGAGAG
>BLBF01000031.1:9509183-9548685 GCA_015471245.1 Laticauda colubrina
GACCTTCAATCCATCTGATAGAGTAGTCAATTATGATCCAAAATGGAAAAATCCAATAATAAAAAGGCCCAAAAAACCAAAGAAGAAAAAGGATATATATAGACTGCACACTGCACTTTATTTATTTATCCAAGGCTCTTATTATGACTCTCTTCTCCAGCAGCTTCAAAGCCAAGCCTCAAGTGTTGAAACATTGATAAGAGTCCAGGAAAACACCTGTAATAATATTTTTCTGTGCTCTCCCTCCATCTTATCACATTAAAATGTCCTTGAGAAGGAGTGTTTATACATTTCTCCCCAATTGAAATAAAGTACTTTCAAGCCTCTAGTTGGCAGTGTTGCAAGATCTCTTAATACTTTTTCCCCCCTCAGCCAGAAAAAAGAGTAATGTATACAAAACTCAGAAGAAACAAAGGGGGCCTCTATCCTAAAGAAAATTAAAAAATCAAAAGAAGCATAAAAATATATATAAGAAAAAATTCAATCTGGTTACCTACAAAGTCACATTAAAGTCCTCAGAAAAAAAAAAATAGTAAGGAAAGAATCCAAGCCTCAATTTGACATCACTTAAAAAACGCCGCTCAACCAGATTCCAGTCAAACAAAAATAAAGCCACAGGTTTCTTCTTTGTTCAGGATATCCTTTCAGGTCTCAGCCAATTTGCAATACAAAAGAAGTTTCTCACCCAGCCGACACACCTCTCTCCAGCCACTTTCTTTTCGGAGCTGTCCCGACTTCAGCAGCTTTGGAGGCTGCCTTTCCACCGCCAGCAAAAGGGCTTCTCCCGGATCAAACCAGAGATTTGCGATATCTCTGGGATCCTGGGACTGTGCCCTTCACAATCCCCGTCTCTACAGGACGGTTTAGGTCCGTTAGGAGCGACCAGGGGTGAAAATATCAGCTGAGATCTCAGAGCCCCGAGATCTCAGCTGTAGCACCGAGACGAAGCTCCGCCTTCTCCAGCTCTACTGTATTAATGAAAGAAAAGCAGCATCCTTTGTGTCTATAATCCAATCAAGTGCATTTAAAATTTTTTTTTTATATATTTTCTGAATTTTTTATTTTATATTATTTTTACCTTTGTGATCTGTCCAGAATTGGTTGAAGCAGTTGGGATACAAATTGAAAATAAAAATGGAAGTAATTACAAATAAAATGGAAGTAATTAAAAAATGACCATTGTATTGTGTTACAACTGTAAGTGAAGTAGGCAGAACTGGTCAGACTATGTGTACTATAATTTATCTTAAGTTCACAAATTACGTACAGGATATGCTTTTGAGTTCCTCAATGTCTAACTCTCCCAAGGTGGAACGTTTCTTAGTAACAATATGGGAAGGTTTTGACATTGCCTTTTTCCAGGATGTTTCCAACAGGTTTAATACAGCCCTGGGTTTTTCAGGTGGTTTCTAATCCCGAAAAGAGCTAGATCTGATTCTGCTAAGTTTTCAATTATCAATCAAGATTGGCCAGATGCTGCTTCTTGAACAGAAAAGAAAATACGAATCTAATAAATCTATCCATAGTTTAATTTTGTTTTGCTGCATCAGCAATTTTTTATTTGCTGATAAAAATATTTGATGTTATTTTATTTATTTTAAAGATTCTTAATGATGCGGAATGTATCCATGGGTGAGCAGAGAAACTGGAATTTAAATGAAAACCTGGTTAATGTTCCTATCTTTGGTCTTATGTAGGCAGTTTTGAGCAGAGGGATTTTGCCTTCTCTTCTAAACATTAAGACTGAACTGGCTATGAAAGGCCTGGCTGGAAAGGGCAAAATGACATCAGTGCTCATGAAAAACTGGCAGTAATATAAACCCACAAGTAGAGTTCTGCATCTGATGAAATCTTCAGTCAAAACAGAAAGACATAAATACAAATTAGGCAATGATTACTTCTATAATTAATTTCTATGATTACTTCTATGATTAATGAATTTACCAGGGTGTGTGAGGGGGTTTATTTGCTTATTTGTTAATCCTTTCATTCCCTCCTTTCCTAAGCATTCTGGGGTGGAAAAATTAAATGTGACAGTAATCCTGTCCTAAAATCCAGACGTTAAGAGTATTGCAAATATGTGCTTCATAAATTACTGCCATTCTTAGGGTGTGTGGCTGATTTATAAGTGAAACTATTTGTTTTTTAGGAGTGGATTTGACAATCTTAGTTATCTAGCTTTTGTGGTTTAGTGGGCCAGTCACTCTCTCTTAACCCTAGGATGGAGGCAATGGCAAAACCATTTCTAAAATCTTGTCAAGAAAACTGTAAGGACGTATCCAGGCAATCATCAGGATTTAAAATTGACTCAAAGATACTCCTGCAAATCTTCCTGCATTTTTATGAGTCCATAATTGTTAGTTTATATTATTTTGTATGAGGTTCTTGTATTATTAGATATTTAAAGTATGCAAGGTACTTGGTATTAGATGATAAAGCCAGCCATAAATCAAATGAATGACTCATTGTAATTCCCATTACTGCAATGTCATCCAGCAGTTTCTCTCCCACTGCATCTTGACTAATTTTGAGTTTACAGAAATATAGCTTTGAATTAAACTATAAAAAAATATCAGTACAGAACATGTAAGTACGTGTCAAATATAGCTTAATTATCATGGCTATGTCTAAAAAGACATGGGAACTAAGAATATGGAGTGGATGCTGAGAATTCAGTTAGCAGTTCCTTGCCCTCCCTCTTCTTAAGGTCTCTAAATTTTAGAGTTCCCTGTGGAAACAAAATGAGAGTTTATAAGCCAGCTAAATTCAGTATTAGTTAATCATAGAAGTAATCATAGCCTAATATATTCCATCTGTCATATTAACATATGCTATAAGTCTAAGTATGTGTCCGGATATGCTTATTTCTGTTACAAAAAAACTTTGGACTGATTATTCTGTGTTTTCTGCAAGAGGAATTAAAAAGAAAAAAAGGATGCCAAAAAGCTGAAAAAGAAATGCTCCCATAGTCCGATTGGAAAAGAAAGGAGGTCCTGAAAGTTAGGCAGGAATGTATTGTAAATATATTTCTACAATATTAACTAATTTATATTAAATAATTTAGAAATAACTGGTTACTCATATATACTCATTAACCAGATTTTAATTAAGGAATCCAAGATGGTTTTATTAAAAACACAAAACACGACCCACTGAGTCTTCATTTTAGATTTATTTCCTTACCTAAATAGAGAAACAGAATGGCCATGGATGGGTAAAAAAAAGTTCGAGCAGGAATGACTTCTGACTTCTGACTGTCTTTCCCATTGAGTTTCTTTGAGGGAAGATGTCAGGGACCACTGGAAATATCTGATTGTGGCTGACTGTGGTAGTGTTGGCAGTATGGTAGCACTGAAGCTGCTACAACTTCCCCAAATTTCAATTCCCAGTGGATCCCAGATTTCGGACAAATTCTTTAATTTAGCATAACTGAGGTACATGTAAGAGATGACCAGGCTGAGACCAAGGAAGGGGTCAAACACATCATCAGCCATGAGTTCCTTTGTGCTCACAAGAGATCTAAGTCCAGCCCTTCTTGAATTCCTTCTACCAATTTCCTTTGGCCATTCAGATTCAGATTCTTGTAGAGAGCTTAAGGTTGCAATACATCTTTATACTCATTTGAAACCACCTAGATCTCCTGATTTTCTTGGCAGTTGCCCTATCATGCACCTTTTTGCCCAGTTGAAGGTTACAATTAAACAGACACAAGTATCTAGATAAATGATGTTGGATGCATTTCATTTCTTAAAAGCTGGGTTTAAATGCATGCTAGATAATAATATTGTCAGAACTGTATCATTACAGTTTGTACAGTTATCAGAAGAATGCTTATTAATGGTGCCTCCTCAAGCTGGAAGAATCTGTGGTAGTGAAGGTATTATTTTTGGTGTAGATAGGTTTAAAAAAAAATTTATCAGTGATTCAGACACAAGGCAATAGGGATTATTTTCAAATGTGTGGCTCACATAGAAGTGGGAGACACTAGCATTTTGGAATACATTTGATAGATCTTTAAGAATAGCAATAGCACTCAGACTTATATACCACTTCACAGTGCTTTACAGCCCTCTCTAAGTGGTTTACAGAGTCAGCATATTGCCTCCCAATATCTGGATCCTCATTTTATTGACCTTGGAAGAATGGACGGCTGAGTTAACCTTGAGCTGGTGAGATCCAAATTGCAAAACTGCTGGTAGCTGGTGATCAGTAGAAGTAGCATTCTAGCCAATGTGCCATTGTGGCTCATAAGAATGATCTTTACAGAAAGGACAATGGGGTAAAACTAATAAAATGGTAGCAATATATGTGGAAAGGATCTTGGAATTGCCTTATCTTGAAAAGATGAACTCATTGCTGATTCAAGGAACTGGTGTTCATCTCCGTTTCAAGGCCATTGAGCCAGTGCTGTTCAAAGAAATTTCCATGGTCATGTGGCCATCATGATATGATGGAGCACTGCTACCTTCCCACTGAAATGATATCTGTTAATCTACTTGCATTTGCATTCTTTTGATCTGCTAGGTTGAAAGGAACTAGGGCAAGGATGGGAGCTCACCACATCATGTGGCGCTTGAATCTTGAATTTGGTGTGCCAGCTTTCCACAGCAAGCCCAGCATCCTAATTGCTGAGCCACCATGACACCCTTTTGCAGGAAGGCAACCCCATAAATAATGAGAGCTATATAAACAATACCAGCACCTTGAATTGCATCTGGAAGACTACCAATAACCATTGTAGTTTGCATAACAGAAGTATTACATGAGCATATTGAAGCACACCCATAATTCCTGACAAGACTGCATTTTGGACCAGTTGTAGCTTCCAGAGTAATCTTTAAAAGCAGTCCCAATGGTTTTGAAGACAAGAAATGATAAAAGCATGAGCAAAGTCTGCTAGTTAATATTAAACAGTGGTTGCCATTCATGGCCTAAAAGACTACTCAACAACTCAGAAAATAAAATGTATTCCATATTCCTTAATTTTCATTCCCAAACCTTGCCAAATATTTTGAAGAAGACAAATCAGAGGTCTCACCTTTGAACTGTGGGAAACATCATGCATTCAACCAATACTAGACTGCAAAAGAAGGAATCCAGTCAGTGCAGAGAAGGGCCAAGTTTTTATTAGTTGAGGAGCAGTTACAGAACAATGGGTGAAGGGATGAGGTAAGAGTTCTGCTCAATGGGAAACTGCCTGCTTCCAAGCCCTAGAAGTTTAAGGTGTCTTTTTTTTTTTCTACTGTGGTGCCATAAATCTTTGTGGTGCCCAACACAAATAATCTTATGGGAATGAATGGTCTAGTGCTAACCTATGTGAAAGTACCAGCATCACTGTGCAAGAAAAATGGGCCAATACATAAGACTTCTCTAGAAAAGTGATGCAATTCCTCTCATTCCATATACATGAATTATAATTATCTCTGTTAGTTCCAATAAGGTATTCTACATCAATTTTTCTAATTCACAGTAGCTTCTGTTCCTAATGCAGCCATAAAGCATAAGCATTCTTTGATTTTTCCTTTGCGGCAAATATCTCTTGCTAACATTCCCTTTAAAAGGTTTCATATGAACTGACCAACCACTGATTGAAGTCAGTTTGTTTATTTAAAGATACCAAAAATATGTTTTTATAAAATTGTTTATTGTTGCCTGTGAACACACACACACACACACAGTCCCCTGAGGCTCTGCTAGGGTCCTTTTGAAGAATCATTGACCCTTGTGCACTTATAAAAATTTCCCCATGCCTTTCACTGAGCATTGGAGACATTGGATAAACAAAGGAAAACCTTCCCAGCTTAGACACAACAGTTTTGCTGCTCATCATTGTATTGCCAAGCCAAAATTAGATGAGGAATCAATTGTTAATGATGCCAAGGAAAAATGTAAAAATAGCTCAAAGGGAAAAAAAGAAGAGGGGCCAGGAAGCTTCTTGGATGACATTAATGGTGTGGCTTTGAAAAGACAGGTAGCAGTAATCAGCTCTAGGATCATTTGTCAGGATTACCTGACCTCCCATTAAAATCCTTTTGTAATGTTAGGATGAAGAAAGGAGGATACCAAGAAGAGAACAAGATACTTGCCCTTACATTACTTGTGTCAGAATGTCCTTCCCACAAAACATCTGCAATCTCAAGATGACTTCAACAGTGAAAGCAGAACAAAACAAAAACCCAAGGCATTCAAAAAGCCAGACACTATTGGACTTTAAGGTTATGCCTGCCAGATAGAGGGTATGAGCATAAGAAGGACCTTGTCCTCCTTTTACCAGACATCTGGCAAGTCTAGGTATGCCCCAACCAAAAAATTTGGGACCCAAGTAGATATTTCAGAACAGCACGTGCTTCAAGAAAGTCTGAGGTGATCTATTTTCACTTGAGGGGCCAATCTGAAACAGAAGTCATACCTGCAATTGATTAAGAAGAGAAAAAAATCAAAACCAGCTTTTATGATATTTTCATACAAATAGTGGATGTCCCATCTTATCCCACCCATCCCATCCATTTGGCAGGAACATTAAGAATTACAGAAGGAGTAATTATCAGAATATCAGAAAAAAACATTATTTTAATTTCTGATTTTAGATATCTTTAAATTTTCTGATACTTTTTTTTTTAAAGTACCAATAACAGAGAAGACTGCTCCTACTGTGTGAAGAAATCCCACTAAATTTCAATCTGATAGGTTCAGGGGGAGGGTAGGCAGGCAATGGGAGGATTTACAAATTGGGCACAAGGTTGATGAATAGCTAGCAAGAAGGATAGCCTAGGCTTTCTGTTCATCCCCACCCCCATTCAAAGTCTATGCTGAAAGAAGAGCAGGCATTTCACCCCTCTTGGAAGGAGCTGTGGCTGTTCAGAGTAAACTAGTGCATCACAATGAGCATCCAGCAACATCCTTTGAATGCAGCTCCATTTATTGCAGACAAATGCCCATTTAAAACCTTTTTTTGTTTTTGTTTTGGAGTGTTTTCACAACAGTAGTCATTCAAATGTTTATATATAGTGACCTTGTAAATTGTCTGTTTCTTTCTTTCTCTTGTTTGTCAACAGACACAGCAGCCTAGCTGTTATTTAATTTATTTCCTGATTCTAACAGTTGGCTTCAATCCAGTCCCTCCGAATCTATTGTCACTGTAATGTGAAGATCACATGACTCATTATCCTTTTCAGTGGTAAAATTGGGAAAGTCTATTGTTGTCAATTCTATGTTGTTACTTGCATATGTTCTTGAAAGTAAAGATTTGTAAGTTAAAATATTTTTTAAAAAACCCAGAAAAAGAATTTTCATATACATATTTGCCTAGGTACATTTTTTGCACCTTTTTTCTGTAATTTTTGTCATGGGTACCAAGAAAGTTGAAGAGTTAGTGTATCCTCCTTTCTCCACCACTCCCATGTCTCCTCCTTTTCAGTTGTCTATTTCCTCCTATAGCCTCCTTTACGTTAACTGGTGCTGAAGGAGTTTGTGTTAACTCCTTAACTGGTGCCTAAGATTAACTGGTAATCTTTAAGCACCGCAGTTACAGTCTTTCCAATATGATATGCAAACCATACTTGACTTAAATGTGATTGATTAATGGATGGATTTGCACATCACATTAAGCCACAGACCATTATTTTTAAACCATAAAGGATTTTGTATTTGCATCATTTTCTATGACACAAATCAATCAATTTTCAGTGCCCAGACTCAACACAATGGATACAGGACTACACTACAGCCTTATTTTCCTGATATGTGAAGTATAAAATATGAATTTATCTGTGCTGATCTGACCATGGGAGAGTATGTGTTATGGGTAATATGCATGGAAAGAAGTCAGTATTGGGAGCCTGCCATTTATAGCAAGCCAAATGAATGGTCTACATCTATGATCAAGGGGAGAGTATTTTCTCTTTCTAATAGTATCTTCTTACTGAAGATGTTTTCTTTGTGCTAATCCACAAGGATGACTCTCTTGAGAATGCTGCAGTCTCCCACGCTTCTTAGGAGATTTTATCAAGCCATCAAGAAAATATATTACATCTGAGAGCTGCTAAAGCATTGGGTTGTTTGCATTACCATAGCTCAAATCTTATGCGGATGAGAGAGCAGCTTTCTTAAAATGTCTACGGCTATTATTACCCATTGCCCTGACCCATGGCTGTTTGATCTCAATGGCCTTATCTTCAAATGTAATGTGCAGCTGCAAGAGAGAATCTCACAAACTCTTAAAACAGCTTGCAAAAGAAAAAGTGGAACAAAACCTGGTAGGGTTATACAGAAGCTCAGAAAGTTGAAATAAATGAACCAGAGGCAGAATACCTGAAAATGTCAGTTTCTGCCCCCCCCACCTCACAGGTATATTTTAATCTGAGCTATGATTTGACATTCTGCATCTCTGCTGTTTCCCATAATGGAATTTAATGTGTTTTGCCTTCTTCTCTATTTGACAAGAGTATTTATATGAAAATTAGCTTAGTCAATATTGCACAGACATAGAAAAACATATGAGGTTGAATTGTCCAGAATTATTTTTCCACCAATATATTATAATAATCAGGGAGTGAGGAAAAAACAGCAACCTCAAAAACTTATTTCAGCCTTAAACTTTGAAGTTCAAAATCAGGTTAAGGAGGAAAACTGTCAACTGAATTGGTAGTTAATGAAAGGTTTCATTGAGGTTAGGGTACACTTAACTATTCAGAGAGAATAAAATAGCCATTGTCAATCTACTATGGTAATCATCAGTGGTGGGATTCAAATTTTTTTACGACTGGTTCTGTGGGCGTGGTTTGGTTTTTGTGATGTGGCTTGGTGGGCATGGCAGGGGAAAGATACTGTAAAATCTCCATTCCCATCCCACTCCAGGGGAAGGATACTGCAAAATATCCATTCTCTCCTCACCCCACTAACCTGCTTTCCAGCTCTGTTCTCCTGTGCAGGACAACAAAAGAAGACCCAGCCGATCAGCTGGGACTCAGGAGGCAGAGAATAGATGGGGGTGGGGCCAGTCAGAGGTGGTATTCTGAACTACTCAAAATTTCTACTATCGGTTCTCCAGAACTCCAGATTTTCAAATATATTGGCCTATAATTCTCTAATTATCTTGCTAAGTGGAATGATGAATCTTGTAATCCAGAAGGCAACAAGTTGGGGTAATTAGGGTAGACTGGGATAATAACAAATCAGTGACTTTACTTCATGACCCAGAAGGCAACTGAACTTGATTGCAAATCACTGACCTAATTGTGCCAGATGGAATCTGCATCTTGTCGCAAGATAAATCAAATTGTTTGGGCCTGTTTTCTTTTGGTAACTCTTTGGTTCTTTTAATATCTACATCAAGCTGCTGGTGAGGTCATCTATTGCTATGAGGTGAAGAATCTGAACCTCTGTCTTTGGCAAATTCATACCCATAGCAATAGCAATTAGACTTATACACTGCTTCGTAGCGCTTTACAGTACTCTCTGTACAACTGGTGTAAAATATCGTGGCATGGGCAATTATGTGCATTCCTAGATCAGCTGTGTGATCTGCATTGGTTGCTAATTTGCTTTGGGGTTCAATTCAAGGTGTTGGTAATGACTTATAAAGCCTTGCATGCATTGACACTGAATTATTAGAAGGTCAACCATGGAACACACTCTTTGGAACATCATCTCCCCCAGAGGTTAGATTTGCCCCCCTAACCTATTGGCCTTTGGAATGCCCTGAAGACATGGCTTTGCCACTGGGTCTGGGAATCTGGTGGAGGTATGAAGCCTGTGAAATAGTTGCACTGTTGGTAAACTAATAGATTGTACTCTCCTGCAGGCAAAGTTTCATGGTGTCAGCCTTCAAGATCTTCTACTATCACTTTGCATCTTTTGGCTGTCATAAGAAATGGGGGGAGGGGAAGGCAGGATGAGTCTGGGAAGTGAGCTGGAGGTGTTACATTTTTCTGTTGTGTAAATGAAGGGGGGGGAAAACATACGTCAGAGTTAGGTTTCTATTTCTCGCTTAAGCCCATGTCCCACTGCACCAACGGATGCAAAGAGGATGTAAAATGGACAAAAAAGCTTGCCATCAGTTTGAAAACGTGATGCATCCGTTGTGTGCTCACTGCATACGTGTTTCATATGCTCTATCCATCAAACATCCATCTACTTCTATTTCATCCGCTCAAAAAGTTTTGAGCTGCACAAAACTTTTTGAGCGGATGAACTTTCCGCCGCGTACGATGTACATCCGTGACACATATGGGCAACAAACGTTCTACGTCAGTTGTCATCCATTACATGTCCACTATATCCTCTCGGCATCCTCTGGGCATCCCCGCAACTCACATCTGCTGCAGCTAGAAAGCAGAAAGAGGGAGGAAGCGAAAGGTACATGTAACGTCCACACAGCATTAGTAGCACGGAAATAGAAAGGATGGAAGCGGATGCATCTCGTATATAAAGCACTAAAACGGACAAAACATTTGTATATGGGACGTATCTCGGATATTTAGGATGTCTGGAGTATGCCAAGAGTATGTGGAAGGACACCTAGTGGAAAACCGATATTTCCTATAAAAAGGGGGAGGAAATCACCTGGATCTCACTATCAGTCCAGCAGCCGTGGTGTACAGACCTCGTCACCCTTGCTCTTGCTCTTCCACATCATCCATTGATCTCCACCATGGATCATCACACACTCCTTATGGTAGCTGTCATCATTCAACACCAGAACCAAGCCCTGTTCAGACTGTTTCACCTTTTCTATGCAAGGAGAAGAAGGAGACATCCAAGAGCTATGTGGGTCTGATGATGGATCGGGAGAAGAGTGGAGTTTGGACTCTATGACAAGCTGATGGTGGAGCTGAGGAATGAAGACCCTCGTGCATTCCAGCACTTTATGAGGATGCCACCAGCCATGTTTGATGAACTTGTTGGGCGTCTGAGACCCAGGTTGACCAAGCCGAGCACCAACTTCCATCCAAGCCTGGACCCTGGACTCAAGGTGGCACTGACTCTGCACCACCTGGCCTCTGGAACCACCTACAGAAACATGCAGTATGCCTGGAGGGTGCCACACAACACCATCAGCAAAGTGGTCAGAGAAGTGGTGCAGGCCATCATCGAAGAATATGTGGAGGAGCTCGTCCAGTGCCCCACCACTGAAGAAGGCTGGAGGAAACTTCCAGAACAGTGGTATCAGAGGTGGAACTTTCCCCACACCGTTGGAGCCATAGATGGGAAGCACGTGGCCTGCAAAGCTCCAGTCAAGTCAGGGTCCTCTTATTACAACTGCAAGGGCTTCTTCAGTATGATCCTCTTTGCCATGGTTGATGCTGACTACAAGTTCATGTACATCAATGCTTCAGGCAACGGGTCAGCTTCAGATAGCCAGGTATACAATGCCAGTGACCTCAAGGAGGGGCTGGAAGGCAACCTCATCATGGGTTTTCCAGATCCCCTACCCAATGACACACAAGATGTGCCCTACTTCATCGTGGGTGATGACGCCTTCTTCCTCAGAACCTACCTCATGAAGCCCTACACTTCCAGATACCTCACCCGTGAAGATAGGATCTTCAACTACAGGCTGTCCAGGGCAAGACAGGTGGTGGAGAACGCCTTTGGCATCCTGGCCAACAGGTTCCAGGTACTTCTCACCACCATGCAGCATCACCCAGGGACTGTGAGGAGCATCATGGAAGCTTGCTGCATCCTGTACAATCTCATGTGCACCCGCTACCCAGTGTTGCAGAACACGCTTGTGGACCGTCAACAAGGCAATCCTTACCCATCCCACAACTATCCTTACCCATCCCACAGCTATCTTTACCCATCCCACAGCTATCCTTACCCATCCCACAGCTATCCTTACCTATACCACAAGCATGCAAAGGCTTAACCCTTTTTTCAAAGTTTTCACCAACACTTTATTAAGTAAATAAAATGAACCAAGTGTGTGAAGCAAAGATAACCTTTATAAACAGCTTTCTTTAGTAAACTGTATGACTTTATTAAAAAATCAAAATGAACCAAGTAAAGTGATTTTAAGCAAAGATAAATTGAACAGGTAACAACTCAGTCTCTGGCACTATTCTCAGTCACTCTGAAGCATATCCATGGTCTCAGCTGTCAAGCGGGCAGGGACTGTGGAGGTCACTGTGGCTGGAGTGCTGGTCTGAGGCGCCATTGGGGTGCCTGGCCCTGAGAGTACAACGGGATGGTGTGTTCAGGAAGCTCTCAGAGAGCTCACTCAGTCCCGTGAGGTTGAGAGGCCCTTCCTCAAGGACCTGGGATGTCAGGCACATTACTGATGACAGATTTTCTGTTGAGGGGCTTGGCTGTGGGGTGGAGGAAGGAGGAGTGTAGTGGGGCTGTCTGGTCTGCAGCTGGGTCAGGTGAGGTGTCTGTGGCATATGATGTACCTGGGCCTGGACTCGGAAGGGCTGCCTGTGCTGTGTTTAGTCCTGGTAGTCATAACCTTGGTAGGTGAGGGGCTGTTGAAAGCCGTGGAAGGGCTGTGACATTGCCTGGGGTGGAGGAGCAGTCCTGGAGTGGGTCGGAGCAGGTTCAGCTGGGTCACGAGGTTGGTGCAGAAGTGCTGTGATCTTCTTCTCCATCACCTGGTACTGGGCCTCGGGCAGGTCCATGAGGGTCTGGCTCACGTATGTGATGAAGGGCTTGCGGTTTGAGGATGGTATGTCGCTGTGGACCAGCTGAGAGAGAAGATCTGTGCTGGTCTTGATTGTGTCCCTGATCTCCAGCAGGACAGTGTGGCTCTGGCCCTCCAGTTTGCCTCTCTGCCTGCTATCTGTGGCAGTGGAGCTGTGGGTGGGTGTGCGTTGGTCTCTGGCTGCTGCTTGCTTTTGCTCCATTTGAGACAGGGGATCCTCCACGTCCTCTGGCATGGGGAGTGCAGCTGTCGGGGGGGGTCTCTGCCGTGGGGCCCTCCAAAGACACCTGCCTGGACACGGCAGCTGTCTCCTGGCTGGAAGAGGAGTGGCTGTCTGTGGGAGAGGGTTGACAGAGGTGCTGCTCCTCAGTGGTGGATCTCACGCTCCAGGAAGCTGCACTTGGCCATGATGTATATCTCCCGGTCAGTGAGCTTGACAGCGGCCTGCCCAGATTTCTTGAGTTGCAGCTTGCCATACCAGGTGTGCATGTGCTTCCACCATCCCAGGAGTACATCTGAAGTGTAGCCCAGGCTCTCTGCCTTGTCTCTCCACACTGCCTGCTTTCTCTTGGTGTCGCGATAGAGCCTGTGGCCCTTTCTCCACAAGTACTCATTCTCCCTCAGCCATTCCAGCACCTCCTCATGGTCCTCGGAAATGGAGTACTGTTTCCTCTCTCCCTTCTCCTTGCCTTGCCTCTTCCTCCCTCTGGCAGGGTTTTCAGGGCCTTCAGCAGCAGGGCTTTGAGGGCCTTGGGGCTGGTCCACCACAGCAGCAGCAGAAGCACCAGCACCAGCAGCACCAGCACCAGCAGGAGAAGCACCACCACCAGCAGCAGCATAGGAGAAGCACCACCACCGGCAGCAGCAGGAGAAGCACCAGCAGTACCAGCAGGAGAAGCATCAGCAGCAGCAACACCAGCAGCAGCAGCAGGAGCAGGAGAAGGAGCAGAAGCACCAGCAGCTTCAGAGTCAGCTCCAGGAGGTAGGATGGTGGTTCTGTCCTTCTTGCCAGGGCTGGCAGGTGTAAGCACAGGCTTCCTCTTCTTCCCTGACTGACGAACCATGGTGTTCTTTCAAGATGTCTCTGGCAGCAGGTCTTTCCTCTGAATGATGACTGCTTGCGAGCTGCATCCTTTTATATCCATGGAGCTGATGCAACTCATCCTCCCCGCATGCGCAGTGAATGCTTTGCATCTGCTACTCATCAGCTACACATCTGCTATGCATCCTATAGGCGTCCGTGATGCATCCATGTCATCCGCTATGCATCTGCTCCTTCCGCTATGCGTCCGCTTCACTATTCTTCCCCGGAAGCCCTGCGGATGTGTCATCCGCTTCCATCCGCTTCCAACCACTAGGCTTCCTACGAACATCCGCTTACCATCCTCGCTACGTACTACCCACGTCCGTTCCTTTCCGTTGTTTTCCATTCTGTTTATGCAAATTTGGGGCACTTTTGAGAGCGGATAACAACAGATGGAGCCACCCCCGAAATTTTGCTCATCTGTTGTGTCCTTTTTGCATACATTTTGCATCCGTCGGCCAGTGTGACCTAGCCTTTAGCTTTCTTTTCTCTGCGCAACTGCAACCCATTATCAAAGTATGCCAAGGTCAATGGACAGAGGCCTCATCATCACCTGAAGATGCCCACATGATCATATTCACAATTTCTAATTGGAAGTTTCATCCGAACTATTGGGGGTGGGAACACTTCCATCACTTTGTATTTGTGATTTATGTGCCTAATTTCTCAGATTCAGAATTCTTTGGTTGCTACCACTTCACTTTCAGTAAAAGATAACTTTTCTCTAAATTAAAGAATCTAAGTCTTTCTTTCTTGGATTTTGAATGGAGCACTGCCTGACATTATTCTGAATCTCCCTCTACCAGGCCACCTGGAGAAAACACACAATTTTCTTCCGAGGGGGCCTGAATATCATCTCATCTTCAACTAGCAAGATCTGGGAACCATTGGAGGGCAAGATTTTTTGTTGGTACAGGAAGCCCAATCATTAGTAGAGCTCAATCTGGAAGATGATCCAGCTGTGAAGCCCAGATGGTTGGTGGGGGTTGGCTGGAAAGATCCAGAGAAGGACCCCACTCTTGGGACCACCACCACCCACCTGCGTGGAAAAGAGGAGCCATGGCAAGAGAGGGAAAAGAGAGAACTCTTACTGGATCAAGCCAGGAGACTCCTTAATGAAGCCTTTGAACAACCCCAAGCTGCACAAAGGTATGAAAGGGAAGGGGGTGTAGTCCCATCTGGAAGAAGCAGAGCAGCCCCCTCTCCCATAAATCAACCCAATCCAGCAGCAGCCCCAGGGCCCTCAGTGGGAAGTGTAATTCCTAGAAGGCGTAGAGCTCCTAGGCTGCCTCCGTTGGAGGTAAGATACGGGGGAGATCCCAAAACCTTGGGATTTTTCCTAGCCCAAGTTTGGAGCTATATGGAAGAATACGGGGAGGATTTTCCCTCAGAAGCAGCCAAAGTGAGATGTGTTACCAGGGCTCTGGAGGGAACAGCTGCAGAGTGGATGGTGACCCTGCATAATGATAATGCTTCCCAGTTGATGAATTATAACCTGTTCATGACTGCACTGCGAGCTAGATTTGAGGACCCATTGGCAGAGTGCAAGGCCCGGATGAAGACCATAAATCAGGGGCGGAGGTCAGTGGCTGACTACACCCAAGAATTTAGACAGTTAGCAAGTTATATCCGAGGCTGGTCCCAGGAAGCCCTGATAGAAGCATTTAAAGATGGTTTAAATGAAGATATGTACCAGAGATGCATTGCTGGAAGAGACCCAAATGACTTGCAGATGTGGTACTTGTTGGCAGAAGAAGTGGAAATTGATTTAACCCGAAGCAGATGGCGGGGAGGTTCTGGGTGGAGCAAATCTTCCCCCCCATGTCCTCAAGAGGTTCCCAAACCTCAGAGGGGAGGAGTGATGGCAAGACCCAACCCCTCGGCCTGCTTTCGATGTGGGAAGGAAGGTCACTGGGCTGTGAACTGCAAAGTCAAGCTGGAACCAAAGGGGGCGCCAAAAGAAGGGAAGAAACCTAAAAAATCCCCAGCGAAGTCTCGCGAAGTGGCACTAAAGTCGAAAGAGACGGCAGAGGTCGCCCCTCCTGTGGGAGAGGAGTGAGAAGCCCTGGTTACCCCGAGGAGGATGATTTCGACTCAGAAGACGACTTCCTGGTAAGTCCAAGCATAGCCCCTATGACCATTCCGGTGAAGTTGAGGGTACCCAATTCAGGGGTCGAAGGGGAAATGCTAGCCCGATTAGATTCTGGGTGCACAAGGTGTATTATCAACACGGAAGTAGTGGAGAAAATGGACTTAAAACTAAAATCTTTAAAGGTGCCCATTTTCTTTGCTCAATTAGATGGATCAGTGGCTGGAGGTTGTCCTGCACATTTTATCACGGAACCTATAGATATGGTTATGGGAGAATATGATGAGACTCTGCGCTTTATTGTGGTCCCTGGGATGGAGCAACCATTAATACTGGGATTGCCCTGGCTCCGGAAATGGAACCCCCAGGTTAATTGGAGAAAGGGGTTGTTGCGCATACGCACCAAGCAGTGACTGGAAAAAGAGGGGAAATCTCAGCCGAAGCTTCAGATTCTGATTGAAATAGCTTCCACAGGTACCGAACCCTTGAAAGGGGAGGAGAAAGTTCCAAAAGAGTATTGGGACTTAAAGGAAGTGTCCAGTGAGAAAGCCTCAGATGAGCTCCCGCCTCACTGGTCAACAGACTGTGCTATTGAAATTTTGCCTGGGGTGAAGCTCCCGAAACCGAAATTGTACTCAATGACACCATGGGAATTAGAGGAGCTAAGACTGTTTATAGATAAAAATCTGGAATGTGGTTTCATCCAACCTGCTAGGTCCTGGGTAGCGGCCCCCGTGTTGTTACGTGAAAAGAAAGATGGCTCCAAACGCTTGGTGGTGGACGACAGAAATTTGAATGCCATTTCCATGGAAAACTTGTACCCCCTGCCTTTGATGAAGGACATGTTGGCCCACCTAGCCAAGGGGAAGATTTTCATGAAGTTGGATTTGAGAGAAGCATACTACCGAATTCGAATTAAGGAAGGGAATGAGTGGAAGACCACTTTTAACTGCCCGATGGGTTGCTTCCAATTCAACATTCTTCCTTTTGGTTTACAAGGGGCCCCAGCTGTATTCATGCAGATGATCAATCAGGTGTTACATGAACATTTATACAGGGGGGTTCTTGTTTATCTTGATGACAACCTTATCTACACGGAAACTCTGGATGAACATGTGAAACTGGTGCGGTCGGTTCTACAGAAACTGTGTGCCACTAAGTTGTATGCTAAACTATCCAAGTGTGAATTCCATCAAGAGAAAATTGACTATTTGGGATATGTCATTTCATCTGAGGGCATAGAAATAGATCCAGAGAAAGTGTGTGCCGTATTGGAATGGGCTCCACCACGTACCAGAAAGCAACTTCAAAGCTTCTTGGGATTTGCAAATTTTTACGGGCAATTTATCCCGACTTTTGCTTAGATAGCAATGCCCATCACAAATCTCTTAAAAACAAAAGGGGAGGTGAAGTCAAGGCCGAGCAAGCTGTTGGAGTGGTCCATGGAGTGCCAAGCAGCTTTTGAAAAGCTAAAAAGATTGTTTGCTGCAGAACCAGTACTAAAGCACCTGGACATGGAGGCTCCTTTCGTGATCCAAGCCGATGTGAGTGATGTGGCCATTGGAGCGGTGTTACTTCAAATCAACGAGAAAGGGACCTTACAGCCTTGTGCGTATACCTCCCGTAAACTGTCTGAAACCGAGAGAAGGTGGGCCGTCTGGGAAAAAGAAGCTTTTGCAGTTCGTTGGGCCTTACTGACCTGGAGACATTTCCTGGAAGGAGCAAAACATCCATTTGAGGCATGGACTGATCATAAAAATTTGGAAGCCTTAAAAACGCCTCGGAAGCTGTCCCCTAAACAAGTTCGCTGGGCCCAGTATTTCAAGCAGTTCAATTTCTCACTGAAGTACATTCCAGGGGGGAAGAACTTCATGGCGGATGCTCTCTCTAGACTACCCCAATATAATAGTATTCGCCAGGAGGTGATAAGCCCAATTGTTTCGACCAAACATCTAGCCACCCCAATGATCACCAGAACCCAAAAGAAGAAACAAGAAGTGGATTTATCGAATGACCTAACCGAACAACTAAAAGAAGCTTTAAAACTTGATGATTGGTCCTTGGCTCATTCGAAAGACAGTTAGAGATGGTTTGGCTTGGGTGGGGACCAAGTTGTATGTGCCACAGGTGCTGAGGGGCCAAAAACTACAACAAGCTCATGATTTTAAAGCAGCTGGTCACTTTGGATTTGTGAAAACCTTATACCTGGTTAAGTGGCAATTCTGGTGGCCTACTTTGAAGAAGGACATTGAAGCTTATGTAGCTAGCTGTCCAATTTGTTCTTCAGCAAAGAGACCTCCTGGTAAGCCGGCACGGTTGTTACAAAATGTAGCTAGACCAACAGCCCCCTGGAAGGAAATCTCTATGGACTTTATAGTAGAATTACCTGAAAGCAGTGGAAACACAGTTATTTGGGTGGTAAACGATTTGTTTTCCAAACAAGTACATTGCATACCTTGTTCCAAAATTCCATCGGCTAAGACGTTGGCTAAACTGTTTATTTCACATATCTATAGGTTACATGACATTCCGGAATGCATAATCTCTGACAGAGGGGTCCAATTTACCTCAAATTTTTGGAAAGAGTTCCTGAAGTTGATAGGCTCCGCCCAGGGCTTAAGCTCCGCCCACCATCCCCAAACCAATGGGACCTGTGAGAGGACTAATGCAGTGTTAGAACAGTATCTTCGATGTTATATAAATTGTCAACAAGATAACTGGTCCAACTTACTACCATTTGCTGAAGTGGCATATAACAACTCCGTATACAGTAGTACTGGATTTACTCCATTTAAAGTGGCTTTGGGACAAGATTTGGTACCCATACCTGAACTTCCTCGTGAAAGTCCTAACATCCATTCGTTGGATGAATGGATAACTCAACTCCAACTAAACTGGCCAGTAACACGTAAAGCATTAGATGAGGCCCATCAAGCTCATAAGAAATTTGCAGACAAGAAAAGATCTCCACAGAAATTATATAAAGTAGTATAAAGTTTTCCTGTCCACCAGATACCTGCAAACCACTCAAAAATCGAAGAAGCTTGGTCCTAAATATGTTCGTCCTTTCACTATTGAATGGATTCTAAACCCTGTAACAGTCCAGCTGAACTTACCGAAAACTCTTCGACGAATTCACCCGGTTTTCCATGTTAGTTTGTTAAAACCTGAACATACTTCTGATTTAAGACCCATCCAGGCTGACCCTCCCATACCAATACTGATTGAGGGTGAACAACATTTTGAAGTTAAAGAAATTCTGGACTCTCGCAAATGGAGGGGTCGGCTCCAGTAACTTGTAGCGTGGAAACATTTCCCTTCTTCACAAGCCGAATGGGTTAATGAAACCGATGTTAAAGCCCCTAAGTTGATCAAAGCATTTCGTTCCAAGTATCCTGATAAGCCCTAGGAGTGTATTCCTTTGTAATTGTCTAATGATTAATTATTATCTTTATATTTTTTCCTCTCTCTCTTCTAGGATTGACGGTTTTCCTTTTTCTAGGAGAGCCGAATGTCAGGCTTCAAGATCTTCTATCGCTTTGCATCTTTTGGCTGTCATAAGAAACAGGGAGAGGGGAGGGCGGGATGAGTCTGGGAAGTGAGCTGGAAGGTGTTACATTTTTCTGTTGTGTAAATGAAGGGGGGGAAGCATACGTCAGAGTTAGGTTTCTATTTCTCACTTAGCTTTCTTTTCTCTGCGCAACTGCAACCCATTATCAAAGTATGCCAAGGTCAACGGACAGAGGCCTCATCATCACCTGAAGATGCCCACATGATCATATTCACAATTTCTAATTGGAAGTTTCATCTGAACTATTGGGGGTGGGAACACTTCCATCACTTTGTATGTGTGATTTACGTGCCTAATTTCTCAGATTCAGAATTCTTTGGTTGCTACCACTTCACTTTCAGTAAAAGATAACTTTTCTCTAAATTAAAGAGTCTAAGTATTTCTTTCTTGGATTTTGAATGGAGCACTGCCTGACACATGGTTTCCATTGTTTTATTGGTTTCTACTGATTTTCTTATTGATCTTTTGCTTATTAATTTTTATTTGCATTGTATTGTCTTTTTCAGGTAGGAGTACAATAGGTCTTTCTATAGATAAACAGTATTTTGTGGACCAGAAGAAGGAAACAGCTACATGGTGGGAAGGAGGAATTCACAAAAGAATTGTCTTCCACCCTAGTTTATTTAAAGCATTTCTGCTGCATTGAACAGATTTGTGTATGAAGGGAGGCATTAACTGTACAATTTTCTTAAACATATCTAAAATATGACATTTGGGGAAAAGATCTTCCCACCCTAGGCCAAAGTCTCAAATGCCAAATAAATACTTAGAACAATTCTATATAATCCAGAAATTAATCTGAGACTCTTTTCCTCTCTTCCCTCTGAAAATAACTGTTAAATCTGTGTTCAAAACACATTTTCATTTTATGTTGTCTGGCTTTCAGGTTGATAGATATCAGTGCATAGTGACAACATGGCCACAAAGGAGAAACATATGTGATCTTGGCACACATCCAGAATGCAGTCTGACTGACCCTCTTCTATTAACAGAGCAAAACTCTGAAGGGAGGCTCGACATACCTTTTAATTTAATACTGTTGCATTTGATTACACACTGCAAGAAAGGATTTGGGGGCTGAGTATTTCTCAGGGCTTGGTCAGCTGGAGTCTTTTACTAGGACAGTAAAAATAATGTTCACCGAAGGTTTAATATGCATGCTGAAGAGACCCTGAAATGATTTGGACTTTATAAAATTAAACTCACATCCCTGTGAAAACGGGAATTGCGTTAGCATCCTTAGAAGAACTGATAGCCTTATAATTAAATCTGAGTGAAAATAGTCTGGAAGCCTTATTTTGAAATTACAGTTTTAGCAAAATATCCTTTGCTATTGAGATAATTTGTTTTGAAAGGGAGAAACCACATTCACATTA
Organism: Laticauda colubrina; assembly: GCA_015471245.1. NCBI lineage: Eukaryota > Metazoa > Chordata > Lepidosauria > Squamata > Elapidae > Laticauda > Laticauda colubrina. The sequence continues at coordinate 9,529,944 of BLBF01000031.1, forward strand.
GTCATTCCCAGAAGTGGCTTTTTTCCTCTGGAATGGTTTGCATTATGGATGCATTTTTATCCCACTATTTCCCTACAATAATGAACAAGATTCCACTTTATTGTATAATATTTTCTCCAAATCAGTTGGTGGATTAGTCTGAGAAACAACAACTGAGTTGTAATTACATACATAATTTTAATAGAGAAGCAAAAATTTGTATTAATGTCTTTCCAGACCTAGTATAATTGTATGAGCAAGTTGAAGAGATTGGGTATGGCTAATTTAGAGAAAAAGGTGACATGACAGCAGTATTCCAACACTTGAGGAACAAAGAAGATGGGGTCAACCATTAACCTATTTTTCAAAGCACTAAAAGACAAGACAAGAAACAATGGATGGAAACTAATCAAAGAAAGAAGCACCCTAGAACTAAGCAAAAATTTCCTATCAGTGAGAATAATTAACCAGTGGAATGTCTTGCCTTCCTTCAGAGGTTGTTATTTTGTATTCTGTTATGTAAATAATTTAAATCACACATGAGAACACTTCTTATTCTCATATCTCTAAGTGGTTAACACAGGTAGTCCTCAACTTACAATTACAATTGAGCCCTAAATTTAGGTAGTTAGATGAGACATTTGTTAAGTAAGTTTTTCCCCATTTTACTCCCTTTCTTGCCACATTTGTTAAGTGAATCACTGAAGTTATTAAATTAATCACATGGTTGTGAAGTGAATCTGGCTTTCCCATTGAACTTTGCATGTCAGAAGTTCACAAAAGGGGATCACATGACCCCCCCCCCCAGGACACTGCAATTGTCATAAATATGAGTCAGTTGTCAAGCTCTTGAATTTGGATCACATGACCATAGGGATGCTGCCACGGTCATAAGTGTGAAAAGTGGCCATAAGTCACTTTTTTCAGTGCCATTGTAACTTTGAATGGTCACTGAACAAACTGTTGTAAGTCAAGGATTACCTGTACATTAAAAGCCACAAAGTACTGTAATCCGAACAACAAAAATAAAGAACTATAATAGCAAAAAGTCAAAATAATAGGTAATATATATTATGCCAACACCAATAAAAATATGTCTCATTGAAACCATGCAGGCCTGGCTCACCTAACAAGCAAGGGCCCAGTGCCTGGGAGAAGAATCAGGGTTTTTAAATAGTGTTTTTAAAGGCTGACAGGGTTAGGGTCACTCAAATCTCAGAGTAGAGAAGCGTGTCTCTTGATTCCCATTAAATGGCACTGCTTTACAGAAGGGTGCCAGACCATGTTCACACTGCTGGATCTAGTGATGCAAGGAAATACAATACATGAGGATAGGTGGTCCCTCCATTAATCTGGTCCTTTGCCTGGTGGGACCTTCAAAGTGCCTCCAGCACTTTGAATTGTGCCTAGAAACGTACTGGGAGTGAGTGCAACTCACAGAGCAATGGTGTTATATGGGCCTATTGTGTGTTCAGTTTGCGGGAATGAGACTCAGAGATCAGCGTAACTTCAGCTCTTTTATTTAGTTCTTAAAGTCCGATCTAACCAGGAGCCGTGGCAGCTCTTTTTATAGAGAGCTGCTCGCGGCTAGTGTCCAATGACGACTCCTTGTTTTTCCCACCGCTTGTATTGGCCAGTCGTAGTCCTGCTATTATTGGCCAATCAGCGTTGAGAAAAGTAGCCAATCAGCTTTGGGTGTTTATTGTCCAATAGGAATAGCCTATTTGAAGTATGTTAATATGGAACACTGTGGTACACCTAACATTGCGTATGCTGCCACATTCTCAGTGAAACATCTGACTGCTCTTCAAAGGCTGCCTCATATGTGCAAAAATCCAAATGGGAGGTGGTTAAGAAATGATTAGGCCCATAACCATATCCATCTCTGAAAACAAATGGCCTTTTTGGAACTATTTTTTTCCTCCCTTTCCCTATAGTGGCAGCTCATCCACCATTTTTCTGACATTACTTAATCCATATATTAAAGTTTCACTACCATAAGCCCACATATTTTGTAAGTATCAAGTTGGGGAAGACTGACCGAGTATTCACAAAGCATGCAGGGGTTGCTCTTCCACAACTGTTGGTTCCCACTTCTGATGTTGAAGATTCATAATACAAACATTTTATTTTGACATGGTGGATTGGTGAATAATCATTTATGCTGGATCTATCCATCCCTTTGAACCCATGAAAAAATAACATCAGTATATTTATAGGTTTGGATTCAGACTTCATTATGCTTAGAGTAAATTGCTGTAAATCAATGTGACTAGTTAATCATGATTAGACTGTAAGCATCATTGTGTTCGTTGAAGTACTGTACTGCAAATACAGGTTTTTAAACATTTTGAGAAAGATTTCAAAGAAAATTGATTTGATCTCTGTATCCTGATGCAGTTCAGATGACATTTTTTTTCCATCTCTAAATTCTCAATAATTAAAAAAGCAAAAATATATTAAACATACCAAAATGAATATCAGAATTAGGCTCAAATAAGTGCTACAAATGCAAATTCTAACTTTCTATTTGGAAATCTGTTCTCTCTCTCTCTCTCTCTCTCTCTCTCTCTCTCTCTCTCTCTCTCTCATGCAGACTTGTAAAGCAAAGTTTAATGCACAAATGGGATAGTCAAAGATTATGAAGCAATTTTCATATAGAGATGGATCCAAATCCAAGCTCTTAGCTTATTATAACACATAAAAACAGTACTGTTATAGGTTTTCCATGCATAGACTGATTCCTTTTTAGAATATACCTAAATTAATGGCCATCACACCTCTTTGTGGCAGTGCATTCTTGAAGTTAATTGTGCATTACATTGTGCTTTCTTTTGTTTAAGTGCTAAGGCTACTGTTCAGAAACTCCTTTGGGACATTCTGTATGTTCTAGTAGGTATTATGAGTTAGGAAGAAAAGTTTCCCTTGCTCCACTCTGCTCATTCATCTCAGGAAAGTTTATGGATTTACATAGTGTTTAATTAATGGTTTGTTATAATCTCTGTTTTTAAAAGCCCAGTCCATTTGGTGAAGGGAAAGATTGGATGGATAGAAACTTAATGACATGACAGTAATAAAAAAGAAAAGGGGATGAAAAAAGCCCTTGAACCCTTGAACTCCATGGACATTCTGAAAGCGTAAACTGCTTTAGAAGAAACCCTCTGTGTTTCATGCAGGAGAATATATTGTAAGATGACATCATGCTAAATTTGAACCTTCATCCTGAATCTCTTTCTGCAGACCGGCACTGAGAGAGGCAGCACAATAGATTTCTTCTCCGTTGGGTGCTCAGGCAGAAAGGCAGTTCGCCTTCCACCTCTTCATAAAAACCTTGGCAGAAAGCAATTGCTTCATTGTACACCAGTAGCATATAAATGAGTTCAGCTTCTTCATTTCTTATTTGGGTAATAAAAGTCAGCCTGGCCATCCCTTTTTGAGCATTCAAGGATGATAATGCTTGCAAGCAATTAAAATTCACAGCTGAAATTAAGTGTCCTCACTCAGAAAAAAAGACAGTTTTTTAAAAAATTAGAAAATAAGTTCAGAACATAAACCTCTGTTTCAAAACAAAGTAATACTATCTTCATGTCATTCTCATTAATATTACTTTAGATTATTCATACATTTTGCATTCATATGCTGACTGTTTTCAAACTGTGGCCAGACCCAGGACTTCTTTGGAACTTTTTTTGTGTGTGGTGTGGTGCCATCCAAAGTTTCTGAACTACAACCTACACAATTCTTCACTAGTAATTTATTTCTCTACAACAGCTATCTGTACAGCAAAAAAAAAAAAAATCTGCAATCTAGCCCAGTGGTTGAGCTTTTGCCCAGGGAAAGTTCTGCATCTATCTGTGGTAGCAGGGTTTAGAAAAAATCAGCTGAAAGCTTTGAGGAGCTTCAACTAGTTAAGAGAGATATTAAAAAAATTGATTGGAATTGAAATTAAGAACGATTACATGTGTTCTTGGGTTTAGCTTTATATTTGTAGAAATGTCATGGTAGCATTAGAAGAATAGAATAGAATAGAATCCTTTATTGGCCAAGTGTGTTTGGACACACAAGGAATTTGTCTTGGTGCAAATACTGTCAGTATGCATAAAAGAAAAGATACACTCGTCAAGAATCATAAGGTACAACACTTAATGATAGTCATAGGGTACAATAAGCAATCAAATCATACCAGGAAACAATCAGTATAAACTGTAAGGATACAAGCAACAAAGTTACAGTCATACAATCACAGTAATAGTAGTGCAGACTTTGTAATAGTTGAACAGTGTTGAGGGAATTATTTGTTTAGCAGAGTGATGGCTATCGGGGAAAAAACTGTTCTTATATTTAGTTGTTCTGGTGTGCAGTGCTCTATAGTGTCATTTTGAGGGAAGGAGTTGAAACAGTTTATGTTCGGGATATGAGGGGTCTGTAAATTTACTGTTGAAAAGCTAAAAAGTTTCAGATTCGTGTACCAGATATATTGTTTTTTCCCTCTATATTCTTCCAGACACACCAGTTATGGAAGAGGTTTGGCTCTTGTAAAATCAGTGCAAGTAGAAAAATGCGGGCAGCAATGGCTTAATGGAATTCACTTGATTGATTGTCTCTCCCCACCCCAATCAATTGATGGAATTAATTTTTCACTGGTTATGTTGGCCAGGGAATGCTATTTCTCTTTCCGCCATATTTAATTTGCAAATGTAGAAGTCTGCACATTTTAGAAATGTATTCTCCTTCACATACCATTTAGCAGCAAAGGATGTATCAAAGAAAACATAAAACATTGCTTTGCTAGCTTAACAATGGAAGGATGATTTTTTTGTATCAAAATGAAGCTATTTCTGACCTAAGAATTATTTTAAAAGCAAATGTTGTTCAGTAAATTTCACTGACACCTCTGAATCATGTGAATGCTTACCTCCTGCTAGAATGATGACTTCTTACCAAAACGGCTTTTCTTTGCCATGATAGTTTTCCTTTTATTATACGTCATCACATTGAATAGCCCTGCATGAATTTCTGATGAAAAGCATAAGTAGTTCTCTTCATGTTTCTAATACATGAACCATTCCATTCATCTCTCTGATAGCTGGGAAGAAGTGGGGGCTGATTACTACAAGAAAAGGTAGTCATTGTATAGTTGGTGCTATATTAGCAAATGTATAATTGGGGCTATTGATATGCACAACATTTGGAGACTAATGAAATAATTTTTCTACCTCTTTCCAGACTTTGGAAGAAGCCACATAATGAACAGATGGAAATATTCAGGGTGTGATCACTTTGTCCACATAAGAGGTTCCAGAATGCAAAAACAGGTGAGGGCTATGGTTCTTAATAAAATAAAATAAAAACAATGGCAGATATGTATAACAGCACAATGCCTCCTTCAGTTTTGCAGGATTCTCTTTGTCCTTAGCTTTGTTTTTTTGGCAGATTTAGTTTTTAGTGAATTATAATTAACTTTTAATGAAAATAACATTATAAAAGAAAGAAAACATGCCAAAAAGGAAACCAGCACATGTAGGACATATATTCAGATGCATAATTGTAGAATACAGAAAACATTTCCTTGTGTGAAACCATAATTTGTTTAATCACCCATACCTTATTGATTTTGATAACTTATTAATTTGTAAATTGCTGATAACATCTATTATGCAGCTTATTGAATAGTTAGACGTGTTTGTCTTTCTAATGCTAAACAATAAGTCTTTGACAGTAAGAAAGGTACAGAGAATCTAGTTTCTTTGTCCAGATGTCAGCACCCATGTGATAGGAATACTTTTCAAAAGAATATGAACCTCTGATAATATTAAACCTCAAAATGGAGCTAATACATTTAGTAACTTCTTTTACAAATGGAACAATTGTTGGGCATTGTAGAAACATGTATTTAAATAAACTATTGATTTCACTGCATATTCAGCTACATAATCATCTATTCAGACTTTTTCTATATAAATGCAATGAAGTCATTTCTGAAATAGAATTTCATGTTGAAAAAAGATGTAATCCAAAATCCATTGAGGTTTTTGGCATTTTCAACATCTATTAAAAAAAAAAAGTGTAACATGCAAACCAAAACAGCAAAAGGGACAAAGGAAAACAATGCATACATAAATAATGGTCGTAAAAATACTCTTACAAATTAAAAGAAAGACAAAAATATAAAATAACAGGGTGTGTGTGTTGGTCGCCTTCTTTTCTTTTTCTCCACTCCATCCCCCAACTATGAGCTAATTGCTACTTGAACATTTTTATACTATGCTTAGAACAGGATGTCTCAGTCCATGGATCAGCAGTGGTCCGTGGCATATCAGAAGCTGGCCTGCACAAACAAGTGAAGCACACGAAACTGCACCCCCTCCGGTCTATGGAAAAACCTCTCTCCATGGAACCGCTCCCTGGTGCCCAAAAAATTGGGGACTGCTGGCTTAGAACATTATTACTAATTTCTGTTTGGATCATTTTGCACATTATTATTGACAATGGAATATATTTGTAGCTTCTATTTGTAACCTCTGATTATCATTTAAGGAGTTTTTTCTTTTCTTCAGAAAAAAAAAAAAACATTCTAAGCTTGCTTTGCTGTGTAGTATGTTGTATATCTGGGATCTTCAAACTTGACAGCTTTAAGAATTGTGGACCAGAATTCCTCCTCCAGTCATGTTAGCTCAGGAATCCCAGGAGTTGAAGTCCACAAGTTTTAAACTTGCCAAATTTGAAGACCTTTGTTGTATATAAAGGAAGTCCCTTGGCAAATTTAAAGGATAATTATAATGTTCTACAGATACAAAGTTATAAAATAACAATGTTATGATAATGATGTATTACATTATATTTCTAGGGTACTATCAAGGACTCGTGCCTACAAAATGGTGGATGTAGAGTGAAGCAGCCAGAAGAATTAAAGAGCAAGGATGGTATTGAGACCTCAGACATGGTTGAATTTTAATAGTCCCCTCAACTGAATTTTTCTGTGTACAGAAAATCAGTAGGCCAGAAGAAAAAGTACCTCATAGATTTTTATAGATTAATTTGTTTTTGAGAGAAGAGAGAAGTGAATATGAGAGAACAGATTCTATTCTGCATATGTACTCTCCCATAATACAAGGTAAGAAATTACTTTGCTGAATGTGAAGATCTGTAAACAATACAACTGAAAGAACTTGGTATTCAATCCACCCCCAAGCTTAGAAGCAAAGCCAAGTATTAAGGGCTCTTTTAAACATGGTCAGAATGTGGGCAAGAGGGCTCTCAGGGGAAATATTGCTTCACAGGTCTAGACAGCAACAGAGAAAAAATATGTCTTAGGTCTCATCAGATAACACTGCTTAATGAATGGTGATCAAAAATGGAAGGTGACAAAAACATGAGTGTCTGTTAGAAGGTCAAAGTACAATGTTACAAGATGAATTCGGGATACAAAATAATTTCACCATAAACATTACCTATTTTTCACTTTTTGGAGGATATCTGACAGAACAAACATTATCAAGAATGAGCGGGAAAAGTTTCATCTCATTTTTGAAATACATATAAAACAGGAGTGAAATTCAACCACCTCAGCCCACCTCAGGAGAGGTGGTAGGGATGATTTGAATTGGTAAAGAAATTGCCCCTGGTTGCTATTACTATTATACCAAGGATACCAAGCCATGCCCACAGCCACGGCCACAGAGTCGGTAGGGAAAAAAATTGAATTTCACCCCAGATATAAAATGAAGTATACTGCATCTGATTTTTAAGCCAACCATGGCCTGCATGCTCAAAGTAGCTCATGAGATTCTCGAAAGATTCTTCTTTGTTGCATTTATTGGACAACCATGTAATTGGGAACATGTGTAGTCACAGGGTCATTCCAAGAAGGGCTGCCAAGGAGGAATCTCTAAAACTCCTGCATTAGTTGAAGAACTACTTTTTATGTGCTTTTGCCACAAAAAAGAGGGGAAAACTGAGTATTTCTAGGTCATATAATTAAGAAGTAAGTTCTCTTCATCTAAATATGTCAATAGATTTATATTCAGAAAATTATTAAAATTACAAACATCAGTATTAGATTCAGAGATGGAAAATTTCTCTTCAAATTGGGGTAAAAATCAGGCCCCTATGAATAAACCATCGTATGGAATTTTTGAATAAAGCTTAATGAGTATTCTTTTATAGAAAAAAATCAGTAAGATCAATCCTGAACTCATGAAAATCAGCTCCGCTATATTTAAGAAGGAGCATGGTGTTTGATTACCTGCACTATTGAACTTTCTGCTCAAAATGTTTCCTTCACTTTGTGAACTATTCATAGGCAGTTTTATTGCATTTAATTTCAAAACAAACACTTTACATGGAAATGTAAAGAAACATTTAATGGAATATAACTTGAAAATCCTTGCAAAATTTCTGTAAAATTTGGTATACCACAATGCATTACAATTTGATTTTCCTGCCAATTCCAATAAAAAATTATAGGTGCCATTAGGGATTTATGTTTTTCTGCGCTATATAATATTGGGAGGACAGAGTTATATTTTTCTTGACTCATCCTTTGGAGCTGTCCCTTCTCCTCCCTGACTGATCTATGACAGGATGGGCCATTTCCTGGCAAAGCATGTTGAGACATGCTATTACAAGGGCATCAGATTGGATCTTTGATGCGGAATGGGAGGTTTCTGCATGGTCTTAGTTTTCACATGGAGAACATTTGATAATGAGATTTTTTAAATCTTTTGCAAGACTAAACACATTAAAAAAAATAGACTAAAGAGGAAGAAACAAGTTTAGTTGGGTAGTTTGTTTAAAAACAACAAAAACTTTCAGATAAAACTAGCTATAATAAGCAGCTCCACAGATCTCCCTCTTTGCTTTTTAAAAATATCTTCTTCATCATCTTCATCATCATCATCATCTCTGGGAGTGATTGTATTTTCTCACAGAATCCTGTGGGAGAAATATTTTTGAAATAGTTCCATTTTCCACAGACAGAATTGCTTTTTTTCAGTTTTCCCCACATGGAGGATTTTCTTTTTCAAAAAAGGGGGAAATTTCCTTTGCTGAGAGTAAATAGATGGTGGAGTGGACACTTTGAAACTGAGGGTGTGTTGCCAGAAGAAGTGAAATAACCCTTCACACCTTCCATTCTTCAACTCAGATTGCCAATCCTTTTGTCTTGCCATTGTGAGGAAAGCAAGAACCCCCCCAAAACAGAACACCCCCCATCTGCAATCCAACCAATTAAAAATTGCTCAACTGCTTCAGAATAGAGTGAGTAATCTCTTGATTTCACTAATTAAAAGCTATAAGCACCCTTGAAAGATACTGTGAAAACTTATCTGTCTTTTAAAAAGGATCCTTATCTTATTGGCAATATGCCCTTTTTAATATAATATTTGAGTTGATATTTACTAACTTTTTTTAAAAGGATCCCATAAGAAAGTAATCACGTTTGCAACAAACACTGAGTTTACAAATGTATCTCACTCCTCATTCCCTTCCCTCCAGTTGTGTGGCAATAGTAGGTCACAAAAACAAACCATTGAGCCTCAACCCCTCCACCTCCACCCCTTATGGTATTAGTTCACTTTCCAAGCTGAAGGAATAAAAGGGACAACAGGGAAAGAGCTAGTTGTTGGGCTGGAGAGGAACTCTGCCCCTCCTTCCTTTCCCAAAGCCTTCATTCAAAGAAAGGGCTGTGATCTGAAACTCGGAGGATCAGACCACAGGGCCGGCAGGCCTTTGAATCCAACTCTGATGGCTATGAAAAAGTTGTCTTTTTGTGTGGGCACTTAGTGAGGTTGCCACACAGATTGCAAATGGAGGGGAAATAAGCATCTCCATTGGGGGGGATCGGTCGTCGCTTGGCATTAGGGAAAAGGTGAAGATGTTGTGACATTAGGCTTGTGAAGTCAGCAATGAGCGCAGAAAGGGGGCTTTGGAAAGGGTCACCCAAACAAATGAGCCTTGTGTTCATTGTTCAGCAATACACTGTAGGAAAAGTGTATTTTTCTTCTGGTTAGGCTGGAACAGGGCAAGGGAACTAAATAATCATACCCTTTTCAGGCAAGAAAGTCTCTTTTTCTCTTGCTAGTTGTGGAAAGTATGAGGCTGAACATCTGCAGAAGACACATCTAAAACTATTTAGATCCCTTTAAGGTTGGTAAAAGAATGCAATATTTTAAAATTCAGAATGCTTAAGATTACAAGATTTCACAGTAGCCATGATATATATCCCAAGGACAATAAAGATACATTTGGTACAGTCTTGTCTTACAAATCAATCCTGGACATTGACAAAACACAAACAAAACTTAAGTTGAAACGAGAAGATTAAAAATGCAAAATGAGAGATATCAAATTCTTGTTAATAATAATTTCAGAAAATTTATGTAGTCTGGTAAATTATGCACTAAAAATTATACAATTAAGCAGGTTTTGATGAGATGGAATAAATTCAAATTCCTGGCTACCCTCTAAGTTCTAAGAATCACTTTTAGGAAGATCAAAATCCTATATTGTTTTTCTTCTTCATTATATTGTTTAAGAATCATAAAATATTTATCAAATTTAAAAACTATATATAGGTCAAAATATTACTACAATCAAATTCAGATGTCCTTTATAAAGTTTCCCTATGACCCAGTTTTTGTGAAGTAATGCATTCCTCTCCCCCCCCCCCTCCCTCTCTCTCTTTAAGGATGGCTGCTATTTTTTTCTCTGTTTTGAAGGCAGTCTTGATGTGATGCCTGTGCAGTATCTTTCTGATTTGGTCTGCCAGATACATGTAAAGACTGAACTATGCACCCTGACTAAAGTATTGACAGCCAACGGCTTCCACAAAAACAAAATCACCAGCTTGATCCACAAAAACACAACAAGACATAACAGAGACCTAGAAGATCAACAGACCTATGGAACAGCTGTCCTGCTCTACATAAGAGGTACTACAGACAAAATCAGTAAGATACTACACAGGCATCACATCAAGACTGCCTTCAAAACAGACAAAAAAATAGCAGTCATCCTTAAAAACCCCAAAGACAAAACTGACCTGGAAAACCAAGGCATATACGAAGTTCCCTGTGCATCATGCCTGGCCACATACATTGGACAGACCAATAGAAGAATAAGTACCCGCCTAGATGAACACAAAAATGCAGTAAAAAAGCTGGAACACACCTCCTCACGAGTCCAACACATGAAAACCACAGGTCGCAACACCAACTTCAATGGCACCAAAACCCTAGCCACTATAGAAAACCCCAGCCACAGAATCATCAGAGAAGCCATAGAGATTGAAAAAAGACCTGAAAGCATGAATAGAAGAGATTATTCCAGCAGACTGTCAATCATTTGGAAGCCTGCACTCTCAAATAGAAAGATCTCCACACCACAAGCCAGGCAAACACCTGGGCACAAACAGACTCCCCCTGATACCTCCAGCTCAAACACACCCCAACCAGGCACCCAGATGAAACCTAGCTTCCTAATAGATAATAGCCATCCTTTCACGCAAAGCCAAGCTGCACTGAAAGCCTCCAACACAAGAACAGAGTGTTACCAGCCAATCAAAGCCACAAAACAGACAGAAGAAACCAGAAACACCAATCAATCAAACTCCAAGTCCAGTGAACACAGACCAAAACTCCCAGCCAACCAGAACTCCCAGCCTCGAATTTGAAACCAAAAGCTGTGAGACCCACATCCATACAGAAGCCTGATGATGACAGATGAGATTCTGCTGAAACGTTGCTACAACTTTGAAAGCACTACAATGACATGGGATAATACCTGAAGGAAGCTGAACAGCACACACACACATATATATATACATATATATATTGGATTGGAAGAGGATGAATGTGGTTTTAAAACTGGAGGAAAAAACACCAATACCTCATGCTATGCCAGTGGCACTATTTTGACAGCAGAAAATGCAAAGGATAAAGTCAAAGAACACAGTGAAAAAATAGAACTAAAATTAAATTTAAAGAAAAACAAACTCATGACTACAGGTAGAAACAACCAGTGGAAGAATTGGCGATAGAGATATCAAAGTAGTGAACAAGCATCTGCCTTTTGGAATCAAAAGATCAACAGTAAAGGGACAATCAGTCAAAAAATATGCTGCAGACTGGCTCTTGGTTGAACCCCCTTGAAGACCCTGGAATACATCCAGGTTTTGTTGCCATGAGGTAAAAAAGATGTTTAGAGTCATCTAGAAAGAATACAGAGAAGAGCAACAAAGATGATTAGGGGACTGGAGGCTAAAACATATGAAGAATGGTTGCTGAAACTGGATATGTCTAGTTTGATGAATAGAAGGACTAGGGGTGACATGATAACAGTGTTCCAATATCTCAGGGACTGCCACAAAAAAGGAGTCAAGCTATTCTCCAAAGTACCTGAGGGCAGGATAAGAAGCAATGGATGAAAACCAATCAAGGAGAGAAGCAACCTAGAATGAAAGAGAAATTTCCTGAGAGGTAGAACAATAGTTCAGTGGAACAACTTTCCTTCATCAGTTATGGGCGCTCCAACACTGAGGTTTTGAAGAAGAGATTGGACAACTATTTGTTTGAAATAGTACAGGGCAGTGATGGCTATCCTTCTTGGGTTCCTGTGCCAAAAATTGTGTGCGCATCAGCTCGCACGCATTTGCGTGCCAGCGCCCGAATGCAATGAAACCCCCCTCCCCATGCCCCCTGCGCATGCGTATGCAATCCCTCCCTGCCACCCCCTTACTTGCACTGCACCTCACAGCTGATTTTTCGGCTGGTTTGAGGCCTTTTTCGGCCTCCCAGAGACTTGGGAAAAGTTTCTGCAAGGCTTTTCAGGACGAATTATAGGCCCACTTCATCAGTTCCAGTATTACAGGAAGTGATGAAAAGGGCCTAAAATTTGTCCTGAAAAGCCTTGCAGATGCTTTTTCCAAGCCTCTGGGAGGCCAAAAAATCAGTTGTGAGGCACGCGCGCACACAGTGAGGTAAGTTTGCCTATGGCTCACATGCCAGCACAAATGGCTCTGCATGCCACTTGTGGCACACGTGCCATCAATTTGCCATCATGGGTATAGGGTCTCCTGCTTGAGCAGGAAGTTGGACTTGAAGACCTCCAAGGTCCCTTCCAACTCTGTTATTCTGAAAAGATACTCAAATGCTATTATATGTCTATACCTATAAAGATCAGAACTGGGTAAGTTCTGTAGTATTCCCTAAAAGTGAAAAGTGGACTTTAGAGAAGCAGGATAGGAAGAGTATTGATACTTTTGGACTGGGCTATTGGAGAAGACTTCTGAGAATATAGTGGACAGTCAATAAAACAAACATATCAACCCAGAGTTCTCATTGTCACCAATAACGAGGCTGAAATCATCCTACTTTGAACACATTATATAAAAATGTAGCTCCTTGGAGTAGGCTTGAATTCAGGGAAATGTAGAAAAAAAAAGAAGAAGAGGACAACTAACAGCAAAGTGGATGAGTTACAATGGCAACAAATGCACCATTGAAAGACATGAAAGACTGAGTTAGGGATAGATAGTCATGGAGAAAATATACTTATGAGTCTAATGCAAATCAGTTGTTCATAATCAATCAATGTATATACGTTTTATGCTGTGGCAGCCTTAATATTTCATATTTAGTGCTGATTTGTTGGGAATTGGTTTAGTAGCATCTATCTTGCTTGCTATGAAGGCTTTGCAATGGCCTTCAACTAATCACATTTCAATTATATAAAACAGCAACCCCCAATCTTTTGGACACCAGGGACCAGTTCAGTGATAGTGTCCACCCATCCATGGACAGGTAGCCGAGGCAATGGCAGTGCTGCTTCCCTGGCTGGCAGGTCCAGCGGAGAGAGCCCGAAGCTGCCCATCCTTTCCACCCCTTGCCCAGCCTGTCCCCATCCCCATGAATTTCCAAATGCACTGGCAGCTCCAAATGCTGCAGCAGCACGGGCACCGGGCAGAGGCGCTCACACGGTGGAGCTCAGCTCAGAGGAGGAGGTGGCGCAGGACATTGCCTTGCCTCCCTGTCCACGGATGGGTGGGTGCTATCACTGCCTTGGGCGGTCTCTCCTGGTAACCCCTTTGGGTTCAGGCTGGAGGGACTTGGGAAGGAAGCCAAGCTCGGGTCGGCCCGTCTCTTTCGCTTGGCAGGCGGGGGACACCCGCAGCTCACTTTCCCGGCTCTGCCCAGCCCCCACAGCTCTGGCACAGCCCTGGCGGGATAAGCAGAGGGCCCGGCAGGGAGGCACTCGCTGCCTTGGCAAGAGCTCCACTGCTGGGCAGGAGGGCCCTCCTGTCAGTTGCACTGGATGCCCCAGGCAAAGCTCTTCATGCTCTGCCTGGTGCCAGGCAGTGATGATGGCTAGGCGCTTCTCCTGGGGTGCGCCGATCCTGCGCTGCAGCCCTGGGAGATTCACCTCCCCACGTAGGGTTGCGCTGCCCTCTCGGGGACGGGAGGCTTTGTCATATCAGTAGTAGGGCGTTGTTTTTAAAAGAATTGGCTTTGCCTTCAAAGGCAAAGGGAAGATGGCGACAGGAGTGCCTGAAGCTGAGTGTCTCTGCTGGGCTCTGGTTGCAGGGAGGAGCCCTGGCTGGCCGCGTGTGGCTGCACCAAATGCCGTGGTGTTGCTCTAAACACTGTGGCAGCACAGGGAGAAGGGAAAGCAATGGTGGCAGAAGGTCCCCCGATACAAAATGCCCCACCAATGGCGAGGTCAACATCCAAGCCATCACCGCCCGCCTGCCCGAGGATGCAAGGGGGGAAAATTAAGTCACCCCCGAAAAGACAGCCTAGCTGTCTTTTCGGGGGTAGAAAAAATAAATAAATAAGGCCCAGTCTTATTTTGTGAAAAACATGGTAATTGGAAACTCAGTGTTTAAAATATGAAAAATCATCATATTTTGTATTAATTCCAGGCAGTGATCTGTCCCTTAGTTCAAAATTAAATAATGTGGGATTTCAAATAATAAATGTTATATTTAGTTCCATAAAAAAGGTTGTAATAAGATTTAAAATGTTATTTTTAATACTGTATTTTTCATCTGGTTAATTTTTTGCATACTTCTCTGCTTTTGATGGGAAAGTTTAAAACTATGCTACTTATTTGTTGTATATATTTTGTATCTATAATACCAGTATTTATAATTATTGTTTTAATTTTATATCAATAGGAACAAAAATTCCTCAGTTTTGAAAATGTTACTTTCTAAAGTATATAACATAGTCATGCATGATCTAATCCCAAAAGTAATTCTTGCTTCGGAGTTTCTTTTTAATAATTAAATTTTAAAATGTATACTTTACAAAAATAGATCAGCAGAAATAAATAAATGCAAATAGGAGTGGCTTGGTGGGCATGGCAGGGGAAGGATACTGTAAAATCTCCAGTCAGAGGGGGTATTTGCTGGTTCTCTGAACTACTCAAAATTTCTGCTACCAGTTCTCCAGAACTGGTCAGAACCTCTTGAATACCACCTCTGATCTCAATTCAGCCCCAAATGATTATTAACTGGGTGCAAACAGTATCTGATAGGTTTGAGTGGCTTTTGCAGGAAAATGTCAGCCTTATAAAATAAACCAGACTAAAGCCCTTGTCACACAGCACCAACGGATGCAAAGAGGATGTAAAACGGAGAGAAACACTTGCTATCCATTGGTTAACACGATGCTTCCATTCTGTACTCACTGTGTCCGTTTTTCATCCTCTCTATACATCCAGCATCCGTCAACTGACATTTCATCTGTTCAAAAAGTTTTGAACTGCACAAAACTTTTTCAGCGGAAAATGTATCCAACGCGTCTGTTCTACATCCGCTACGCATATGGGGAACATCCGTTATATGGCCGTTATCATCCATTACGCGTTCGCTATATCCGCTAGGCATCTGCTGTGCATCCGCGCAACTCGCATCCGCTCCAGCGGAAAACGGACACAGGGAGGAAGTGAAACGGACATGGAACAGACACAAAGCGTAAGTAGCACGGATGTAGAAAGGATGAAAGCGGATGCAGCTCGCATACAAAGCACTAAAACGGAAAAAAACGTTCGCATAGGGGACCTATCTCGGATATTTAGGATGTCTGCAGGATGCCTAGAGGATGCAAAAGGACACCTAGCGGAAAAACTATATTTCCTATAAAAAGGGGGAGGAACTCACCTGGATCTCACTTTCAGTCCAGCAGCCCTGTAGTGCAGACCTCTTCAGCCTTCATCTGCCTCTTGCTCTTCCACAGCATCCAGTCATCTCCACCATGGATCATCACACACTCCTCTTGATAGCCACCATCGTTCTACAACAGTGCGAAGCCATCTACAGGCTCTTTCACCTGTTCTATGCAAAGAAAAGGAGGTGGCCAAGAAGTGTTTGGGTCCGAAGATGGATCACCAGAAGAGCAAAGTACAGACTGTATGACAAGCTGATGGTGGAGCTGAGGAACGAAGACACTCGTGCATTCCAGAACTTCATGAGGATGCCTCCAGCCATGTTTGACAAAGTTGTGGAGCAGCTGAGACCCAGGTTGACCAAGGCAAACACCAACTTCTGGCCCAGCCTGGACCCTGGACTCAAGGTGGCACTAACTCTGCACCACCTGGCCTCCGGGAACCACGTACAGGAGCATGCAGTACGACTGGAGGGTGCCACACAACACCATCAGCATTGTGGTCAGAGAAGTGGTGCAGGCCATCATCGAAGAATACCTGGAGGAGCTCCTCCAGTGCCCCTCCACTGAAGAAGGATGGAAGAAAGTTGCAGAGCAGTGGTATCAGAAGTGGAACTTCCCTCACACCGTTGGAGCCATAAATGGGAAGCACGTGGCCTGCAAAGCTCCAGCCAAGTCAGGGTCCACTTATCACAAATACAAGGACTTCTTCAGCATCATCCTCTTTGCCATGGTCGATGCTGACTACAATTTCATGTACATCGATGCTTCAGGCAACAGGTCATCTTCAGATGCCCAGGTATACAACGCCAGTCACCTCTAGGAGGGGCTGGAACCCAACCTCATCATGGGCTTCCCAGATCCAGACCCCCTGCCCAACGACACACAAGATGTGCCCTACTTCATCGTGGGGGATGATGCCTTCTCCCTCAGAACCTACGTCATGAAGCCCTACACTTCCAGATGCCTCACCCGTGAAGAGAGGATCTTCAACTACAGGCTGTCCAGGGCAAGGCGGGTGGTGGAGAACGCCTTTGGCATCCTGATCAACAGGTTCCAGGTACTTCTCACCACCATGCAGCATCGCCCAGAGACCGTGAGGAGGATCATGGAAGCTTGCTGCATCCTGCACAATCTCATGTGCACCCGCTACCCAGTGTTGCAGAACAGGCTTGTGGACCTCCAACAAGGCAATAGGGACATGGAGCCTGGTGAATGGAGGCAAGGGCGAAACCTGATAGATACTGTGTATGTGCAAGGCCCCAACAGAGGTTCACGTGAAGGGAAGAAGCAGCGCAACCTCCTGAAACACTGGTGCAACTCCTCAGCTGGAGCAGTGGAGTGGCAAGACAGGATGATAGATGCTTAATGGATGATTCCTTCAACCTGTCTCATCACACTGATGAGATTGGGCCATGTATGTTGGGTGGGCCTACAATGAACAGGACATTTAATAAAGAGTTCTGTTTATGTTGAAATGTGTGGATGAATGATTACATTGTTATTGATAATAAAGGGTCATAGGTGTGGCACCTGGGAGGGTGGACCATACAATCCCACTATGCTTGCACTGGAGGTTTATCTATCCCACAGCTATTACCCATTCCAAAGGTATCCCTGCCCGTCCTACAACTATTACCCATCCCACAGGTATCCCTGCCCATCCCACTGTTATCCTTACCCATCCCACAGCTATTACCCATCCCAAAGGTATCCCTGTCCATCCCACAGCTATTATCCATCCCACAGGTATCCCTGCCCATCCCACTGCTATCTTAACCCATCCCACAAGCATGCAAAGGCTTAAACCATTTCTAAAAGTTTCCACCAAGACTTTATTTACTAAAATAAATGAAGCAAGTGTGTGAAACAAAGATAATCTTTATTAATAACAAGCTGTAAAAGCAAAATGACCCAAGTCAAAGCAAAGATAAAGTCAACAGGTAGCCACCCAGTCTCTGGCACTCTTCTTGGTCACTCTGAGGTGTGCCCAGTCTCAGGGGTGAAGGGTCCACTTGGCCATCACATAGGTCTCTCAGTCCGTCAGCTTGACCATGGCCTGGTCAGATTTCTTGAGGTGCAGCTTCCCGTACCAGGTGTGCATGTGCTTCCACCAGCTGAGGAGCACCTCCGAAGTGTAGCCCAGGCTCTCCACCTTCTCTCTCCAAGCAGCCTGCTTCCTTTTGGTGTCTCGATAGAGCCTGTGTCCCTTCTGCCAAAGATACTCGTTCTCCCTCAGCCATTCCAGCACCTCATCCTCATGTTCCTCTTCGATGGAGTATTGCCTCCTCTCCCGTTCACGCGTATGCCTCTTCCTCCCTCTGGCAGGGCCATCTGGGCCCTCATCAGAGGGGCTTCGAGGTTCCAGGGGCTGCTCCACCACACCACCACCACCAGCAGCAGCAACAACAACAGTAGCAGCAAAAGCAGGACCAGCAGGACCAGCAAGACCAGGAGCACCAGCAGGACCAGGAGCACCAGCAGCAGAGTAAGCACCAGCAGGACCAGCAGGACCAGGAGCACCAGCAGCACCAGCAGGACCAGGAGCACCAGCAGCACCAGGAGCAGCGCCAGCAGAGTAAGCCCCAGCAGAAGCCCCA
>BLBF01000031.1:9573685-9602723 GCA_015471245.1 Laticauda colubrina
CGGAAGCCCTGCGTATGTGCCACCCACTCCCATCCGCTCCCATCCGCTTCCATCTGCTAGGCTTCCATTCCGTATCCACTTTGCATCCGCCCTGCGTCCTCCCCGCGTCCGTGTTATCCACTCCGGTTATGCAAATTTTTGCCCCTTTTGAGAGTGGATAACAACGGATGGAACAATTTGCTCATCCGCTGTGTCCTTTTTGCATCCGTTGGCCAGTGTGACATGGGCTTTAGACAAACATGCTCATATGAAACTCTTCCAAATATATTCCACAAATTAAAAGGTGTAAATCTAAGCAACCCATCAACCTCTCCAACAGTTTACTAATTTTGAATACCTAGAACATGAGATTGGAACAGTATTGGAATTGATGTACTGTTCATCAGATTACCGTGTTTCTCACAAAATAAGGCCGGGCCTTATTTTTTTTTTGACCCCCGAAAAAATGGCTAAGCCGTCTTTTCAGGGGTGACTTATTTCCCCCCCTTGCATCCTCGGCCAGGCGGGTGGCGACGGCTTGGATGTTGACCTCGGCATTTGGGGGGGCACTTCATATCGGGAGACCTTCTGCCACTGTTGCTTTCCCTTCTCCCCGTGCTGCTGCAGAATTTCGAGCAACGCCACAGCATTTGGTGCAGCCATGAGGCGAATCTCCCTGGGCCACAGCGCAGGATTGGCCCACCCTGGGAGAAGTGCTCAGCTGCCATCCCTGCCTGGTACTGGGCAGAGCATGAAGAGCTTCGCTTGGGTTGACCAAAGCAGCTGACAAGCGGGCCCTCCTGCCCAGCAGTGGAGCTCTCGCCAAGGCAGTGAGCACCTCCCCGCCGGACCCTCTGCTCATCCCGCCAGGGCCACACCAGAGCCGTGTGGGCTGGGCAGGGCTGGGAAAGCAAGCTGTGGGTGTGAGCGTGCCTCCCAAGCAAAAGAGCCGGGCTGACCCGAGCTTGGCTTCCTTCCCAAGTCCCTCCAGCCTGAACCTGAAGGGGCCACCGGAAGAGGCCACCCAAGGCTGTGATAGCACCCACCCATCTCTGGACAGGGAGGCAAGGCAATGGCCTGCACCACATCCTCCTCCAAGCTGAGCCCCGCCGAGTGAGCACCTCTGCCTGATGCCTGTGCCACTGCAGCATTTGGAGCTGCTGGTGCATTTGGAGATGTGTGGGGATGGGGGTGGGCTGGGTGAGGGGTGGAAAGGATGGGCGGCTTCGGGCTCTCTCCGCTGGACCCGCCAGCCAGGGAAGCAGTGCTGCCGTCACCTCGCCTCCCTGTCCGTGGATGGGTGGACGGTATCACTGCCTTGGGCTGCCTCTCCAGTGGCCCCTTCAGATTCGGGCTGGTGGGACTTGGGAAGGAAGCCAAGCTTGGGTCGGCCTGGCTCTTTCACTTGGCAGGCAGGCGTGCACCCATGGCTTGCTTTCCTGGCTCTGCCCAGCCTGCACAGCTCTGGTGCAGTCCTGGCACAGTCCTGGCGGGATGAGCGGAGGGTCCGGCGGGGAGGCACTTCCACTTCCAGGCAGGAGGGCCGGCCTGTCAGCTTGCTGGGCACCCCAGGCAAGGTTCTTCACACTCTGCCCAGTGCTAGGCAGGGATGGCAGCTGGGCGCTTCTCCCGGGGTGGGCTGATCCTGCACTGTGGCCCCGGGAGATTTGCCTTCCCACATGGGGTTGGGCTGCCCTCTCGGGCAGGGAAGTCTTTGCTTCCTGGGCATCATTTTTAAAAGAATTGGCATTGCCTTCGAAGGTGAAGGGAAGGCAGCGACCTGAGCGCCTGAAGCTGAGTGTCTCCGCCAGGCTCCAGTTGCAGGGAGGAGCCCTGGCTGGCCATGTGTGGCTGTGCCAAATGCCGCAGCGTTGTTCTAAAAGCTGCAGCAGCATGGGGAGAAGGGAAAGCAATGGTGGCGGAAGGTCTCCCGATACGAAGTGCCCCACCAATGCCGAAGTCAATGCAGGCAGCACCATATCCGGGTATGCAACAAAAGTACTTCCTAACGGCAAGCCCCCCGCCCTTCCTCCCCATTTCACATGTTTAATATAGGCCTTAATTTGGGGGAGGGGCTTAATTTGATTTTATACCTATAAAACATGCTGGGACTTCCTATTGAGGGAAGCTGTATTGTTGGAGAAACACAGTAATAATGGTACAGGTAGTCCTTGGCCATTCATTTAGCAACTGTTCAAAGATGTGACCGTACTGAAAAAAGTGACTTATAACCAGTTACAGCATCCTTTCAGTCCTATGATCTTTTTAGCTGGCTTCCAACAAGCAAAGTCACTGGTGGAAGCCAGATTTACTTCACAACTTTTGCAAAATGGTAGAAATATAAAGTGTGGCTCACTTAACAACCAATTTATGTAGCTACAGAAATTCTGCTCCCTATTGTGGACATAGCTTGAAGACTATTTGTATGGAGAACTGAAAGCATGATGTTTTAAGGGTTATTAAATACAAACTGAAGCTCCCTGGTAAAGAGATGCACTGGAATGCATGACTTTCATGATAAATATGAGATTGTATGAAATTATATCCGGCTCTACCCTGCCATCTGGTGGTCTTCTGAATCTTCAGATTTGGTAGCAGCTAAAATACGCTGCAATTGGTAATCTTGAAAGTCTCAAGTGATGGCGCTCCCACAACTTCTGAGAGCAAGCTGTTCCATTGGTTGATTGTTCTCACTGTCAGAAAGTTTCTCCTTGTTTCCAGGTTAAATCTCTCCTTGTTCAGTTTCCATCCATTATTCCTTGTCTGGTCCATAGGAGTTTTAGAAAATAGCTTGACCCCTTCCTCCCTGTGGCAGCCCCTCAAATATTGGAAGACCGCTATCATGTCTCCCCTGGTCCTTCTCTTTACTAGATTAGCAAAGCCCAGTTCCTGTAACCATTCATTGTATGTTTTAGCCTCCAGGCCCCTAATCATCCTGGTTGCTCTTCTCTGTACTTTTTCTGGAGTCTCAATATTTTTTTTATAATGTGGTGACCAAAACTGGATGCAGTACTTACTCTAGGTGTGGTCTTACTAAGGCTTTATAGAGTCGTATTAGTACTTCCCTTGATCTTGACAGTATCCCTCTGTTAATACAACTTAGGATTGCATTAGCTTTTTTGGTGGCTGTTGCACACTGCTGGCTCATATTTAGATGGTTGTCCTCTAAGACTCCAAAATCTCTCTCACGGTTACTGCTATTGAGCCTGGTTTCACCCAGTCCATATGTATACTTTTGGTTTTTCTTGCCTAAGTGTTGGACTTTACTTTTCTCTACACTGAATTTCATTTTGTTAGATACTGCCCAGTGTTCTAGTCTGTCAAGATCCATCTGGATCTTGAGCCCATCTTCTTGGGTGTTAGCTATTCCTGCCAGCTTAGGATCATCTGCAAATTTGGTAAGTTCCCCTTCTATTCCCTCATCTAAGTTGTTAATGAAGATATTGAAGAGTACTGGGCCTAAGACGGAACCTTGTGGCACCCCACTGCTTACTTCCTTCCATGTAGACTTAGAGCCATTTAGGACTACTCATTGAGTATGGTTTGCCAGCCAGTTGCGAATCCATCTAATGGTGGTGGTGCTATCTATTCCACTAATCAATAGCTATTTGTCATTTTTCATCATGATATCTTGCAATGATAAAAAAGCTTTAAGAACATTTGACATCTTATAGTTTTTGCAAAAAATTAAAAAGAAATCTTTACCATGCACAATTACTAGAGATTCCTCTATTCCCCACCAAAAAAATCTACTTTTATCTATTGCCATGATATCTTCTCATTCACAATGGAATTCCTAACTTGTTGAGATCTCAGCTGTAACAAATCCAGGAATGAGAAATAAGCCGTTCTACTCAATCCTTCCTTGCAGCCATCACCAATTGAAAATGGTGGTGTAACAGGATTGAAGAGAGGTGACTTTTCTATAAGAATAATTTTGAAAGGGAAAACACACAAAAAATCCCCTTAAAATTATCTTTATGCCTCAAATGTGAAAACCATCCTCCAAAATTAGTGAAATGATTTTTTTCAGTAAATCTTTTCAGGAATGGTATGTTAATATGCTAAAGATGTTGTTTATTTAAGTTACGTGCTGAATACTGTAAGCAGTGCAAGTATAATTTTATCTTCTCTGAAGAAATCTTGCTGCATCCAAATGGGCCTTTTCCCCAAGCAAAGGGGAAAACCTATGCATAGTTACATGAGTTCAGGAACTCAATAAAAGTTGCTCATGACTAGCCATGCATGGAATTGCATTGGACATTTCTTTCAATCTTTGTGATTACCTATTTAAGTATTCATATTTATTGATATCTGTCACATATATTAATATTATGCCAGTAAAAATTAAAGTAATGTTTTGTCACTGAACAAGAGGAATTAAGCAAGATAAATAATTAACAGAACGAAGATCCTTTGTTTTATTGATGTATTTATGATGCTTTAATTTGTGAGATCGTATTTTTTAAAACCCTGAGCCTTTAAATGGCTAATATTTTATGAGCTCTTCAATTAAAATTACAATCACCAGCAGGGGTCACTGTGAGCTCAGTTTTGGAACTATTGAGGAAAAAGTCTCTGGTTTTCAATAACATTTGCAAGATAAAGTCTGACCTAAATAATAATAAACACTAACTGTTTGCATTTTTACTGTTGTGCCCTCCCTCCAAAAGGTAAAGTTATGCAGTAAGAAACTCAGTTTGGATAAACTGAATGCTATTTATGTTCACAAGCTGATTTTGGGAATAGAAATTATTCAGATTAGAAAGGAATGCTTAGAAACTTAAATGAAGCTTATGGTTATAGATCTGTAAATCAGTTTTGTATAATCTTAAATCTGGCCAAGTGTTGTGGTCCCTCTGAGTGCCAAGGGTGATGCTATGATTTATGAAAGACAATGCAGAGGGGTAGCATAGCATTATTATGATCTGGAATGAATGAATTCTCTCGGAGGAGTACTAGACATCAGTGGCATGCGTACAAGGCACCCAATCTTTCATAACCCCCCCCCCCCGAAGAGTTACAAGATGGTTTTGCATTCAATGGGTCCTTCTGAGCCTCCACCCTACTTCAACTATCCTTGGTTCTTCAGAGACAAACTTTTAATTGTCTCTATCAACCTATTTCCCCTTAAACTTGTTGGGAAATTTACTGAATTTACTGAATTCCCAGCCATAATTGAACACAAAATATGGAACAATCAGTATCTACACATTTGAAAACCAGACTGGCACTAGATACATCGAGTGATTAAAAATATATATTTCTACTTGCATGTACTTCTTTGGAAGTTTATTTTCAGGGCAGAAAACAAGAGATTGTGCTTCTCTCATCTCAGAAATGGAAATGTCACTGTCACCATCTATCTGTACATGTATAAAGTATATGTATTTAATCAAAAACATTAAATTCAGTAGAGACTCTTGGACATTTAATTCTGCTTATGTGTTAGAGTGAGGTAAGACACACAGTTTGTATTTGTTTTTGCAGTGCTTACCTTAATCTTGTGTGCTTGGGCTAGCCCACCTCAATGAATTAATCCAGATGTCAACATCAGAGCTCGTCTTACTGAATAACATCAGAGTATTATGGAACAATTTGTAAGCATCTTACATTCTTGTAACCACGGGAATAAAGTTAATGTTTATCAATGTCTGTTCTGCACTTAATCTCCAAATTAATTAGAATACTGTTATCCATTGCACATAACTGCCACTTTAGTGTAGGTGTTAAGATCCTTGACTAGAAACCAGGAGTTGGTGAGTTCTAGTTTTCCCTTAGGCATGAAAGATGGCTGGGTGACTTTGGGTCAATCACATTCTCTCAGCCCAACCCACCTCACAGGGTAGTTATTATAGCGAAAGGACTACTGTGCGTGTTGCCTTGTTATAGAAATAAAGGAGGGATATAAATTTAATAATGAACAAAAATAAAAATATGCCTGAATGATCAAAACTGTCTTGCTAGCAAATGGGAGTACAGACAATAAAGTACAGATGTGAAGAATCTTGTCTTACTTTTTCTATTCTTCACAAGTGGGCAATAAAGATGCCAAAGGATAGACAACATAATCCCAAATGAAGTTATGTGAAGGTTATATAAACATAGGTGTCTATATACATCATTTTGCCAAGATACAATTTAGAGTTTTCTCAGGTTTACAACAATGGTTTCCTGTGCTATGACAGATCATTAATGCTGTCTGGGGAATTCTGGGAGCTGAAGTCCACTGGGCTTAAAGTTGCCAAAGTTGAGAAATACTGCTCTGGAAGGCCATCTATCTTGCTAAGGAAAAGATTCACCTTATAGTTCACCTAATTTGGACTCAGAACCTAGTGGTTTGTGTTGCCTGCAAATCATATCTTCTTTTCATTTCTCCAAGTCCATCAGTAACTGGAAATAAACAAATGGAAAGAAAAAAAAGATATTTGAGATATTAATCCTGTGTTTGAACTAATAATAGGTGAATTATGATGACCCATTTACAAATACCAATTGTAAGCTGATGTTGCAATCAGCTAATTTATAGATTGTGGATCTCTATAATTTTACTGTCAAAATATCTGGCAATGACACTGTTGGTGCCATTTCAAAGTTGCTCCAAACTTCTCATAGTCAAATACAGTTTTCAATCAAAAGACCGAGGTGAGATGCTGTCATTTTCCTCCCCACTGAGATAACATCTAATGTGTTAGACTTCATTATAAGGATATGAAACTATTTGACTTTAAACTTATTTGAAAGGATAACAAGGGTATGCTGCTAGATGTGACACAGAATCTTTAGATAGGAGCTATTGCATACTCATAAATGGTACATTTATAAATGGTACATTTATTGATGCTCTATACAACTTGCGTGTTGAATGTCAAGGAAATTCCCATTCCACAATCATTGTTCAAATGCCAGGAAAAACTATCCATCCTCCGAGGGAAAAACAGAATACCATGCCAGCCAAACAGGCAACCTTGCCAGGTGATTTCCAGCATTAGGCAGAAACGTTTGTGTGTATTGAAAGAATAGGTATAATAGGACAGCTTAGATGATAGCCTTGGGCATTGCTCCAAAGAGGTGTATGAATTTCACCTTAGTTCTATAAATCATTAATGCTTTGCAATGGTCTTTTTTTAATGAGGCAAAGTGAAAAGCTTGTAAACTAATTTGAACAAATACTGGGTATTATTTGCAGCAGGAGATCTCAAACATCAGTTAACATGTGGAACTGTGGTTGTGAGATATCCTTCCCTTGAAAAACAAGGTACCAAAACCTGAATAATAGCACTTGACAAGATTCTCTCATGGGTGAATTCTCAAAAAGAAATATGCTTTCTTTCACTGGGTAGATTATAAAAATATTCAACATCTATAGCTAAGGGTAAAAGGTACTGTGTCTACCTGCTTATTACAGAATAATGAGCTGTTTGTTTTACATAATGTTTGGAAATTAAACTATGGCGTGGATGCTTTTATGTTCAAGTTTTGTTGGAAGCCCCAGAGATACATCCGTTTGGGTCTGAAAAATGCATCATTTCACCAGGTTCCATGAGACAGAAATTCTTTCTCAGATCTACTCTATGATAGGAAGATCCCAAGCTATCTCTCTTTCTCTTTCTGCTTTATGTTAAATGTGCCTGGAGCCATGGAGAAGGTCTCGGCACAGTGCTCTGTAACCGTGAAAAGACATACAAATCAGAACTGGCACTTCCTTCCCTCCAAAGGAGGCTTTGAAGAATAGCTGTCCACTTGGAATGAATGAGCTGCCTTCAAATGTAAGAGGACGGCAGTGTTAGGCTACCTTCAAGGTTCTGAATCCCCTCAAGCACTTTGGGGGCATATGTGTAGAGGGGGAGGGTATTCAATAGCCTTAAACCATAGAGACTAAATGCCCTTTTAAAATCCAAAAGAATTTACACTAGAGAAAAAGACAATGGATGGGGGTGGTAGAGAGTGAAGACAATGCTCGGAGCAAAATTATCATTTTTTGGCAAGAGAAAGCCTAACATATTGGGGACGTTATGCAGTGCTTGTGATGTTAGATTGTTTGTTGGCTACATTCACATGCCCTTTATCCAGACTGTGACTTTTAGTGGATTGGGCCAGTTCCAGCCAAAAGCCATTATGAACTGATTTATTTCAGTTGGAAAGAATGTTTATTAATGGGTTTAATTCTTTCCCTGTAAAAGGAGCCAAGTAAGCTTAGATTGCACAAACTGGAAGGCTAGTCTGTATTGTTATATCATGTTTAAAGTACAATTAAGTATATGCATACAAGGAAAAATCCATACTACTTTCAAGAATATTTGTGTCTTTCTGAAAAATGTCACTGTTTACAAAGGGATTATATGATACCCCATTCTTATGGATGGTCTTTTTGGTAATATCACTCAAACGGTAGAAGAGAGAAGTTCCTATAAACTTTTTTTAAAAATCCCTTTTATAACAACAATCTGTTCAGCAATTTCTATGAAATAAATTTTTCACTATTGTTTGTTTTTACAATTTTACAAAACTCAAGAGTTCAGTGAACATTCCTTGTAAGATACAAGTTGGATTTTATGCTAAACTATGATCTATTTTTATTATAGCTTGTTGACTGGGTCACAGTGCCAGGGTTCTTATATAGCACATATGTATTAACAAGTAGCTGGGTTCACAGAATGTGCTAAATGAAAAACAAACAACATATATTTTGACTTATCACTGTCTGTGAACTCAGTCATGGAGCTAATTGTGCATCTGGTTTTGCAACTACTCATCATTGCTTCCAATAACTTTTCACATTCCAGGACATGACCCTATAATTATGCAATATGATAGGCAACATGTCATCACCCTACTTTCTTCCTAACAATTATTTTACTTGTAAGATTTTGGTTCAAATAAACAAAAATTACTCCAATATTCCATCAAACATATGGCCTGAATCACTCAAAAAACCAGCTCTGTGGCATTGAATGTGGTAAACAGAAAGGAACAAATTACATCAGAGGGAACTTTTGTCAGTGAGGGAGGTGTCAATACTACAGCATTCAAGATATTAAAACATGTATTTTGAATTTCTTTTGGCTCCATGGAATGAACCAAAAATATTTGAAAACTCATAGACTTTCTAGCTTAATGAATGTTGCTTAGAAGTTAAAAATTTAACAATGAAGTTTCCAGAATTCAGATCCTGACATGATCCTGGCTCATTATGAAATACTTCTTTATTCAGATATAGTAGGACATCCTAGTTTAAAAAGAGCTTGCAGCAATTATACTCCAAAACAATGAGTGAGAAGCAGAAGAGAACAATTAGGGAACAACATTTAGCCCAATGCAAAACCACAATTTCATTGACAAATTTTGCAACTGAAATTTCAAACTATCCTCTTATTCAGGCATCAGCATGTCTTTCATATAACATCAGCTGTTTGACATGGCATCAATTATGTTGATAAGCATGACATATAAATTACACACACATACACACCTGCCAGTTTTCAGTGTTTATATCAGACATATTAAGTTATTTGATGGGACATCATAATCAAGGAGAAAGACTTGGAGATGAGAGGACAAAAAACAACAACAGCCCTGTTCATTCATTGAGGAATTTGGGAGTGTACAGTGCATCCCTAACTCAAATCCATTTTCTACGCACTAAGATGAGATGAAATCTTCAGTTCATAAAATAATATATTCAGATATTGTTGCTTTTTGACTATGAGCATGGGGTTACAGGAAAGTAATAGTGCACTTGTTTCTATCTCTAATAAAAATAGTGCTATTAATAAGTTGCTTGAAGAAATTAAATCTATAATGCACATATTCTCAAAAGAGTTTGGAATGAATTTATATAATATGATAAAAAAGGAAATTATTTCCCATATGCATAGGATTTCTAGTTTCATGTGGAAATGACTGACGTGTCTGAATTGGTCATCCTTGAACTGAAATAGTGTTATAGAGCAAAGAAAGAATCATCTTTCCCAATATTATATTGTTCTTATAAGAGTATAAAACATTTTTTTTAAAGGAAGCAGTGAGTCAAGGTATTAAATTAAAGCAGAAAAAAAATTCTACCAAGTCACTTAAGCACACTCATTATTATGGCCCTTGCTACCTCAGGCCACTGGAGAACTTATAATTTAGTCTGCATTATGCAGTTTGAAGTGTTTTATGTTCTGCATGGGAGCAGGCTGCAATTCAAATATCATTGGCCATGAAAAATATGCACATACATTTAACATGGAAAATCTCCAAGGGCATGACAGAAGAGACGGGCACATGTTGCCACAGCGTGATGGAGAATTTCTTGAATTAATCATTTGGACATAGTTTATCACCATTTTAGAGTTTTGCCAGACACATTTTCTCCCCATTTGTTGGGGAAGCTGATTATACATGCACATCTCCAGAAGATAATAAGGCCAAAGCCTTTGATGCTTAAAGGCAAGTGGCTCTGTTAGATTCTGTTGCGACACAGAAAACTTCTCCACTGACAGCCGTTCAGATAACAGGAGTAATTGCTTATTTTATGGGGTTTAGGGAATTGTGTTCCATTCTCCCTCCTTGCCTATTACATCAGTTATTATGATCTGTCTCCTGTCATAATTTAGGGGGAGTGGGGTGTCAAATAAGCATTTTGAAGGTATTTGTGAAAAAAAAAGAATATTCCACATTTAAATATTTCCTCCATATTCTCTAAATGATGCAGTATTATTTTTATAGGGCTGAAATGGTATTCAAAACCATTTTTAGCAGGGTTGGAGAAAATAACCCACAAACATTGGCTTCCTTTTGCAATTATTATTTTGTTTTTTGTAGCAGGAAATTGTGGGTTAAGGAGGCAAGCACCATTTTAAGAAATATAGGGTGAAAAGCCATCCAAAGTCAATTTAGATTTGTTCGTGTGTAAGCATGTGTACACATCGGCTCCCATTTTATAACCCCTCCAATGGAATATTCTATTAACTGGAATTTTCTATTAAGTTCCTCAGTGACTTAATCACAGATAAATTAATATTACAATGGAGCTTTGTAGGGGCATCTTATGACTGATATATTCAAGGAGAAGAAACAAAGAATTCCCAAGAAAAATAGGCACTTTGTCCTGAATTGATACCTTCTATCCCCTACCTCATAATAGAATGAGTGGTCAGTGTGGTCTTGCTTTTTCATGACCTGTCAATTTATATACCGTTTCTCCAACAATACGGCCTCCCCCAATAGGAAGTCCCAGCATGTTTTATAGGCATGAAATGAAATTAAGCCCCTCCCTGCAAATAAGGCCTGTTATATTAAAAAATGTGAAATGGGGGGGAATGGTGGGGGGACTTGCCGTTAGGAAGTACTTTTGTTGCACACCCGGATATGGTGCTGCCTGCGTTGACCCCAATACGAAGTGCTCCACCAATGCCAAGGTCAACATCCAAGCCGTTGCTGCCCGCCTGCCCAAAAATGCAAGGGGGGGGGTAATTAAGTCACCCCCCCAAAAGACAGCCTAGCCATTTTTTCGGGGCTCAAAAAAAAATAAGACCCAGCCTTATCATATGAGAAACACAGTAGTATTGGTGCATGATCTGTATCCCTGTTTTGCAAATTATTAGGAGAAAATATTTCATATTTAATTAAGTATCTTACTTCTGTGCTGATTATTAAACAGCCATGTTTTTACAAGGCTTCCAAATGAGCATGAAAAAAGATGCCACTTCTTAAAGAAATCAGTGCATTAAAGCAACACTCAAAGGAAAGTTTTACTTTCTTTGAACAGATCTAAAGATCAGTTTTATATCCCCCCTTTCTTTCTTTTTTTTCATTCAAGTTATTTTTGATCCTAGTGGATGGCTTCCTAGACTTTTCTTGGCAAAATTTCAGCAGTGGTTTCCCATTGTTTGCTTCCTCGGACTGAGAGAGTGTGACTGGCCAAAGATCACCCAGTTGGCTTTGTGCCTAAGACAGGTCTAGAAGTCAAGATCTTCCAGTTACGGGTGCCTTAATGACCACACCAAACTGGCTATCTTACACATGTTTACAGGTGAAACTCAAAATTTAGAATATCCTGCAAAAGTTCATTTATTTCAGTAATGCAACTTAAAAGGTGAAACTAATATATGAGATAGACTCATTACATGCAAAGCAAGATAGTTCAAGCCATGATTTGTCATAATTGTGATGATTATGGTTTATAGCTCATGAAAACCCCAAATCCACAATCTCAGAAAATTAGAATATTACATGCAATCAATAAAACAAGGATTGTACATCGAACAATAGTCGGACCTCTGAAAAGTATAAACATGCAGATGTATTCAGTCCTTGGTTTGGCCCCTTTTGCAGCAATTACTGCCTCAATGTGGCGTGGCATGGAAGCTAATAGCCTGTGGCACTGCTGAGGTGTTAATGGAAGACCAGGATGCTTCAATAGCGGCCTTCAGCTCTTCTGCATTGTTTGAACCAGGTTTTGGTGCTTTTGGCAGTGTGGGCAGGGGCCGAATCCTTCTGGAAAATGAAATCAGCATCCCCATAAAGCTCATCTGCGGAAGGAAGCATGAAGTGCTCCAAAATCTCCTGGTAGATGGCTGCATTGACCCTGGACTTAATGAAGCACAATGGACCAACACCAGCAGATGACATGGCTCCACAAATCAACACAGACTGTGGAAACTTCACACTGGATTTCAAGCATCTTGCAGTGTGTGCCTCTCCATTTTTCCTCCAGACTCTAGGTCCTTGGTTTCCAAATGAGATGCAAAAGTTGCTCTCATCAGAAAAGAAGACTTTGGACCAAGGAGCAACAAATCAGGTCTGTTTTTCTTTAGCCCACATAAGACACTTCTGACGTTGTTTGTTGTTCAGGAGCGGCTTGGCAAGAGGAATATAACATTTGAAGCCCATGTCCAGGATCCGTCTGTTTGTGGTGGCTCTTGATGCGCTGACTCCAGCCTCAGTCCACTCTTTGTGAAAGTCCCCCAACACTTCTGAATGGCCTTTTCCTGACAAACTTCTCCAGACTGTGGTTATCCCTGCTGCTTGTGCACCTTTTTCTTCCACACTTTTCCCTTCCACATAACTTTTTATTAATGTGCTTTGATACAGCACTTTGGGAACATCCAACTTCTTTTGCAATTACTTTTTGAGGCTTTCCCTCCTTATGGAGGGTGTCAATGATGGTTTTCTGCACAAATGTCAGGTCAGCAGTCTTTCCCGTGATTGTGATTCCTACTGAACCAGACTGAGAGACCTTTTAAAGGCTCAGGAACCCTTTGTAGGTATTATGGCTTAAATAGCTGATTAGAGTGGGACACTCTGAGCCTAGAATATTGAACCTTTTCACAATATTCTAATTTTCTGAGATTGTGGATTTGGGGTTTTCATGAGCTGTAAGCCATAATCATCTCAATTATGACAAATCATAGCTTGAACTATCTTGCTTTGCATGTAATGAGTATATCATATATTAGTTTCACCTTTTAAGTTGCATTACTGAAATAAATGAACTTTTGCACGATATTCTAATTTTTCGAGTTTCAAAGTAAGTCCTAATGAATTCAGTGAATCTTACTTTCAGGAAAACAGATATAAAACTGCATTTTCAATACATCACTATTCCAGTGTCCTTAATATTTCAGTATAACAATCTTTGTAATAAAAAATGTGCTCTAGAGTTTGAAACCAATAACATATCACATGTGCTCTTTTGAATTCCTTTGGGAACATTTGAAAAAAAAAATTGAATTTCCAAAAGTAAGTTTACTTGCTTCTTTTTTGCTACAGCGTTCTACGTCAATATCTCTCCTGATGAAAATAGTCTCCTTTATCTCTGTGTTCAGACCAATATATGAATTATTGTGAAGCAGATATATAATTTTGTATTTAACTTATGCCCTACTGCAATTAATCACTGCTCAGAATCTCGCAAGGTAAGAAATACAATGATGATGAAATCCTCCATGGTAAAGATATCAAAACAAATGACAAGAACAATTAAAGTAAGTAAAACTAATAAAATGGTCCAATGCAATAAATTAAGAATATATCATCAGAAATAAATAGGATTTAATAACTTTCCAAAAATCAGAAGAGAAAGTGAGTGAATCTGATCTCCAAAGAGAGGCCAATCCAGAGCGATCACAGAAAAGTGGTGCTGAGACTTGGCTTCCCTCAACTCCAGGAAATGTGAGACCATTAGCAGCAATTCCCTACACATTCTAATCGGTCAGCTAATTCTGCTTGGAGAAGAACATATCAATAGTATGGCCTCATCCACTCTGCCAGAGCAAATTTATTTATTACTAGAGATACTGAGGAATTAAAACTCACTGTCGCTGAAATTGAATTGTTGTGATGGCTGCTGTGTTTCATATGACATTTAAAGTGGCATATAGAAGGAACAGTTCAAAAAGTCTGACCAATCTTGGCAGCATAAGACAAAGATTTTGCATCTTTTGTTAGGTACTCTTTGTAATACTCTAGTGTGAAATACTTATTTAGATTTAATGGGAGGATACTTTTGTAAGGTGTAGTCTATTACCCATAGTCTACAATGTTGATATTAAAGGAAGTGGGCATTACACAGAAAGCTTCAACATTAGAATAACTGGGATTCACTTGTTAATGGAAACAATGTGGGAACATCTAGAACTGCAAAGACAGAGAAAGATAGGATATTGCGACTAAACAATGCAATGTGCAATAACTGTGTGCAATGTGCAAAGTTGTGAGGGGTGAGACACACAAGCCAGCAATTCTGTTTTAAGGGGATCATAATCTCTGGGCAATTGCTTAGCAGATAGAAATAGATTACCTTGTGGATTTCAACAAATAAGGACCTAATTTAAACATTTCATCCTGAAATTGACAATTTAATGGAAAATAAATTTTGGAAGAATTATATGCTTTGTACTCCAGGGTAAAAAAATATTCATTTTCCAAGATCATTTCTTGATATGTTATATATCATTAGAACCTACACATATGATCTTAAATATTTTTTAAAAAATGTTAGTGCATTGCACTACTTGATATGCTTCATAATTTCCTGCTATTGAAAAGCTGGCTGCTCTTCCAGGTACTGGGATAAGTTGAGTCCATACCTGTTAGATATTTTTGGAACATATACATCTGTCTTTGGGATATTTATGAAGTTTTCTCCCTTCTACGATATTGTCATTAGGAGTCAAGTAGCCTGTAGATTGTTTGGAAAAACCTCTTGATGTATGGGCTTCCATATGATATAGCATGATTGGAGATCCTTGTCCCTTTAGAAATCTTATTTTCTTATAAGTTTGTCTACTCTCATCATAGAAACATCTGAGGTTGGAATGGAATATTATGTTGGAGCAGGGCTAGTAACCTTTTACCCTGTCTGTTAAAACATACAGCCCCCTTTATTTGTATAACACAGGGAGGGGACTTCAAAAGTCATTCCAAAATGACAGTTTTATTGTAGCATAAACCTTTGAGGGTCAGAGTCCATTACATCAGTTACATGATGTATTCACCTAAGTAGGAAAGATATACTTGGAGTAGTGAGTGAAAACAATCACATTGTTTTATTTCCGACTAAGGCAAAAAGGTCAAACAATGCAAGAGATAAAAAGCATGTCACAATATGATGCAGAACATAAATGAATACAAGTTTAAATCAGCATGAATAAGACCCTTCCCTTTCAACAGTTACAGCAGTGATGAAGGTGTATAACATTCAAAATGAAGTAGTCCTTTTCAATAATAAACAAACCAATCAAGAGATGCTTTCAGTAATTTTGCTAATGGATTCCAGTTCTAGTTCCAATGGACAGATTTTGCACTTTTATAATCATTATTAAAGGGGCAAAACAGAGCAAAATTGTATGGGACAATGCTGGCAAAGATCACGTTGAGGCTTCCTAAACCATTAAATGTTGGAGTAGCAATATTTCAGTTTTACCACCCAAATGTTTTCATTTAAGTTTTCATTGTTAAAATAATTTTTATCAAAAGGTTTTAAAAACTATGGAAACATCAAAGAAGAAATAGAAAAAGAAAACAAATATAGTATAAAAGGGTGTAGTTTCGATGGCCAGATTATGACAGCTCATGATTTTTTCCAGTTCTTTTTCTTCAATTCTGGCATCTCCCGGTACAGCAAAATCAATAAATTATACATTTTGGTTTTCAACAACTGTAATATCTGACATGCTGTGTTCCAAATGATGATCCATCTATATTCAAAAGTCCCACAATATCATCACCTTCTCATTTTTGACAACTTTTTCCACTTTATGTTCCCATGACTTTTTGGGTACAGGTAAGTTGTTTTTTTAAATAATGACCAGTGAATTAATTTGGCAACTCAATCATGTCTAGCTTTGTAGTCAAGTTTGTGTGATTTTGCTTCACTCACATATTAAATGTGAAACAGTTTCAACTTGCAAAGTCGGCAATTTGGATTGTCAGTGGATTTTTGTATCTTCGCTTTCATGGCATTAGTTTGTAGTGCTTGTTCTTGAGCACCAAGTATTAAACCTTCTGTTTCTTTCTTGATAATTCCCATCTTATAACAGCCTACAGCCTCCTCCTCCTCCTCCTCCTCCTCCTCCTCCTCCTCCTCCTCCTCCTCTTTGTCTTCATATTATTAATCATACAATCAGCCAGATGTTCAGACTGTGTTGGCATTTTTTTCCGACCTATAGAGGCTTTACCAAGAAACGTAGCTAGGCAGATATGGATGTTTGATATTGTTTTTGTTATTTTATTGTTATTGCTGTTGCTGTTGCTATTGCTGTTGTTGTTAATCTTTGGTGAGATTCACAGCCTTTGGGGCTGGTTGGTAGCTCAACAGCTTGAGTCCCAACCAAGGACCTAGGAACTGTTAAGGTAGTGTTGGAGGATATAAGCTGTCTCAAGTAGAATGATGATGATGATGATGATGATGATGATGATGATGATGATTATTATTATTATTATTATTATTATTATTAACTTTATTATTATATTTATTATTATTAAATTTATTATTATTAACTCTATTCTTATTAACTTTATCATTATTAACTTTATTATTAACTTTATTATTATTACTAACTTTATTATTAACTTTATTATTAACTTTATTCATTAAACATCAAACTCAGTCAACTGAAAATTCAAAAATGCATCACAAATACCACTGACTGGTGCTAATGGTTGATATGGGTTGCTACCAGCATCCTACCTACAAATCAAGTACCTTTTTAAGATGATGATGATGATGATAATGATGATTATTATCCTCAAGCTCTATGTAAGCAATTCCTTGAGACGCTGAACGACTTCATAGGGGGAAAATTCTTTTTAAGTTTGTTTCTCAATTTAAATGAGCTCTGATTTTGAGAAAAATGGTTGTGCAATGAATTGGAGAGGGCTTCCACCTGAACCCTTTAGGCTATTTGCTAAATTAAAATCAGCATTCCAAGCTGTTATTTGCATTTTAAAGGAAATAGCAGCTTCAGATATTGTAGAATTTTTATTTTATTTTATTTATTTTATTGAGGTGGTGGAAAGAAAGACTTACACATCCTTGCTGTAGCATACAAGAGTCAATTTAGGCTTCTTTGTGGCAGCTACTCTCAGGGAACCCATACCTTCCCCACAAGAGCCCTTTGCTTGTATTATTTGACAGGGACAAAGAACAAGAACACCCTCAGCTACAAAAAAGAACTGTCAACAAGGATGAAACTATATGAATTTCCCCAAAGAAGCACTTTGGAGATCCCCATCTCAGTGGAGCAGCCCTTATGAAATATTTTTACCAATTGAACATCCATTGATGGATCTTCTTTTATTACATCCATAAACCCATTAAGTTATTTTGTTTTCATTTCTTCATGATATTCTCCTTATTCCCTGCCCATTATTTCTAGACTTTTTTCAATCTGTTGATTCCTGTCTGTCTGTCTGTCTGTCTGTCTGTCTGTCTGTCTATCTATCTATCTATCTATCTATCTATCTATCTATCTATCTATCTATCTTCCTATCATCTGTTTGTCTGTCTATTTCTTTTTATTTATTTTTTTAGTTAACTACAACTGCTTATAAGAAAATTGTTGATCTCCAGGTTCCTTCATTTCCCTATTAAAATATCTATACATTTTCAGATGGAAAATGACATTTTTGAGATGTCAAGATAAAGCTTGATTTAGGATTGCAATATTTCACTTTTGAAAAAAGAGATAGGATTACTGTTTGTAATCTGGAATGGAAAATTTACTTATTTGCTTATTTGTGTTTTTCTACTATAATGCTACTGAATGCTTCATTATGTTGGATATGGTCCCTTTGGTTTCTCCAATTAGTGCTAACTAGATTTTCAAGTTGTAAAGTCTTCATTACTTATAAACCATTATTAGTTATGAAATCCCAGCTTTGATGTTTAAATCAGTGCCACTGGGAAAAAAAATCAATAATCTCTTTTTCTCGATGGAAAAAAACAAGAATAGCAGCAGTAACTACCCTGACTGCCACTGGTGATGCAGCATCTCTACTGCTCAATCCTGAATATTGTCATGTCCCCACACCCTTTCATGGCCTGATGGAGCAGAACACCAATGGAAATGAGACACATCTAGAAAAAAATGGAACATAGTAATTCTATTTGATCCAGAAAGAACATTAATTTCTCTTAGGTTGCTGGTTAATAAGTTGTGAAACCATCAAAAAATGTCCAAGCTCTGAACTGAACTTGGAAGTATAGTTAATCCTCATTTAGTGACCACAATCTGGCATGCCACGCAATGCAATAATTTTTATGCAAGGATTCCCTAAGATCTGGTTATTATATTATATTATATTATTTAATGGTTCCTTCAGGCTAAAACAGTTGAGAAAGATTGCTCTAGAGATTAGAAGCTATTTTTTAAAATTTCTTATCAGGAGGTTGGCTAGCTGGTAGGTTCTTTGAAATGGAATTCTAGGGCCAGTAATGCTGTGTGTGTGTGTGAGAGAGAGAGAGGGGGGGGGGGGGGGGGGGGGGGGGGGAGAGGGGGGGGGGGGAGAGAGAGAGAAAGATGGGTTGGTCTAACCAGGCTTGTAAATTCCATGTGATCAGGGGGAATTTGATTAAAAGGAGTATTTATTTTTCCTAATCAGATATTGATGAAGCGAAAACTTTGTTTCTTCTGGTTTAACTGCTTAGCTGAATCTAAATACTGCAGATGCCTGTTGCACTGATTTTAAAGGCTTTCCCAGAGCAAACCTAATCCTATTTTGTAAAGATAGTAGCCAATAGGTTAGCTATAAAGAGAAAAACTTGTCAATTTTGTGTATTGTGAGGTCACTTTCACATGAAGAACTGAGTCTTTTAATGAAGATGTGTTATCTGCCATTCTGAAATCAATGCTTCTACAGCAACTGGTATTGTTGAGAAATTAAAAAACATTGGCTTTTTACAACTCTTTAGATGCACAGTCTCCTGTTTATCTTCAGCAAAAAGTTCATGAAAAGGTAATTTTAAAGGGATTTTTGTACAGTCTAATTCCATTTCTGAGAAAGCTTTAATACATCCCTTCAATTTTTGTCCATCTGAATATGCCCTTCTTACTCACTCTGTGTTGATAGTTTTTTGTATAATAAATACAATGGTAATTATACATTTTTTGTATAATAAAAATAAGATTTTTTCTCTTGATAAGAATTTGACAAGGGCGGGGGGTGATTAGGGTGCTGGTTTACAAACCAGGCAAATATGAATTGTAATGAAAACTGGTTAGTTGACTTTGGGCCAATCACTTTCTGCTAGCTCAACAACAATATTGTTGGGGATAAAAATAGAAGGAGGAAGGAATACAGGATATTCCTCAATTTGCAACAGTTCACATAGTGATGATGAATATGATTTAATTTGTGGAAATGTCTTTATCAGTTTCATTTATATAAATCTTAAAGCTTTGTTTCCATACATGAAATAATCCATTTTTATTATTGTCATGTCTAAAGAAGGCTTGGGAGAAAAAAACTACTTAGGAAAACTGATAGGAGTGCAATTATTAATAATAACTACAGCAACAACAACAACAATAACAACAAGAGAAATGATTGATTTAATTCAGAATTATCCATCAAATGTCTAAATTACATATAGATAATATTCTTCACCTATTGGCTAATGTCAGACAAGAAGTAATTTGACTTGCCCAATGTGGGAGAACAGGTCCTAAGCTATGTGAGTTAGTGTTGTTTTGTTGTCCAAAGAGACAACAAAAAACCAAGATATCGTTATTGCCATCATAATTTATAATTGAAAGTATGTTTGTTGGGCTGATACAGAACTTTGAACTATCCAAATAAAAATTTCATGTAGCTGTGATGTCTCTAATATATGTTTCAGAAAGACTCAATATATGTTTCAAAAAGATTCAAAATAATGTTTGGTTTGTAAGAAAGATAATTAGTGAATCTGCCTGCATACTGCAAAATAATAAGGATGTGGTAGAACATATGAAAGAAGGGGCAAAAATTCAAGATAGATAGTTCCAGATCTTTGTGCTTAATGAAGAATTCTGTCTTGGGTGAGATGTACCACTAACAGTGAAGAGCAAAATGAAAGCTTTATGTAAAACCAATCAAATTGCTGAGAAGATGTAAAATGGAACATTTTTCAGGGTGAGGGAGGTGGGAGGCTGGACAGGAGAAGGAGCCGTATCTTTGAATTAGTATCTTCTTTCAACATTTAAGGAAAACAGAAGGATGATTGCATACTTCTACCATTTGCTGTGAAGACAGTGCTCTGCCTTGCACATTTCCAGAAGGTCATCTTTGAGATGTACAAGTGAACCCCTTTCATTTAAGTCTCCTCCTAACATTCATATTTAACTTTCTTTTCATTCGGTGGCCTTTATTAGCTGAGCTCCTGGAGCTTGTAGCACATTTTAAACAGCAACAGTGGGAGGATGTAAATGCAGAATAATGGATCAGGACTCAAATTTGCATGGTCAAATGTCAAAAAAATTAGGTCTTCCCCAGAACCATGTCAAGAGAAATAACATAAGTGGCCAGCTCAACAGCAGGCCTGCCATTATCAGTTAGTTCAAGCTGTCATCTCTACCTACGATGGGAAGCAGTGGTCATTAGTTTTAACTCTGCAGAGGGAGGTGCAATTCTTTTTCATTGTATAATATATATAGGTCCTATTTTTAACACCACATGACAGTTTTTTACAATGTTATGGTACCTCTTTGACATGGAGGTGTTATTCAGGGCAGCAAGAAAAAGCAGAGGCAGAGGGAGAAATTTCCCATCAACAACTGTTAGCTGGAACATGCAGGAACTCAATTGCTGATTGGATAAATGCTCATTTAAGGTAATCACTTTATTTCAGGCCTATAATGACATTAACTAGCTTAGAATACAGAGAATTACATGAGCCAGAACAAATAATTGAATATTCCGCTACCCGAGAACATGAAGTGAAGTCTGACTTAATGTCATGCCATTTCAGAAGCTAGCAGAACCATGCAATTAAATAATAAGCTTAAAAAGCATAAAATTGACAGAGAGAGAGAGAGAGAGAGAGAGAGAGAGAGAGAGAGAGAGAGAGAACTGTTAATACAAAAAATGATAAACTTTATAGACTGTGAAACAAACAAAATCCACATGTAGTGCTTTATAATGATGATTTGCTGAACTGTCACTGAAAAAAGCTAACATGCGCCTGATGATTCATAATCAATAATTTAAGGCACCAGAACGAAAGAAGAAACATTCTTTTATATACATTTGCTTTCACAAGTCCCACTGAAAAAAAACTGAAACTATTCAATTAATACTGTGCCAAATGGACATGATTTGAGATAATCTGTCTACCTATCTGAGTATTTAGACATTACTGATGGATCCATTTATTTGCAAAAAGATAATGAGGGTTAGGAAGAGATCTGTGAAATATTTTTTTCTGCTTCCAGTCAAGGCAATTATTGTGCCTTGTCTCTTTCTTGGCATTTAACAGCGAGTCTAAACTACAAAGTTTCTTATTTCCAATATCTTCCCATTTTTCTTTTTATTAAAAAAGAAAAAGGAAGATAGACTAGCTCCGTGTTTCTTTTAGCATTAAAAGGGTTTTGGGAGCCTCTGTGGTATGAATCTATTTGCAGACTTCAAAGTGTTTTCTGTGTTTTTGAATACATTATTAGGAATGTCTGCATATAGCTTAGGACATCCTGAGTACTAACAATACCTGAAGAGGGTCATCCAATGAGATCTTCACATTAAACATGAAATATAAGAAGACCTTCAATGGAATGTAAGACGATGGATCTTGTTTTCCATGTTCAAATACTGCCAGAATTATTGAATTGCATAATGATGTAATTTTCAGTTGCACATAGGAATCTAAACTGATAAATCAGAAAAACCTCTTGTGAAAGAATGATACCACTAATACATAATTTGATGTCTGCAAATTAGGAGTTGATTATTGTCAAGAAGCAGCCAGATAACTGCCTGTCCTTGTAGATTCTATTCTGCATTTACTTAAATCCTGCAGCTATCAATAATGCCTTTAAATACCATCTAAGAAATATACCAGTCTTCAGTTTTGAAATGTGATTGATTATGTGCCATTAAGCCAGTGTCAGCTCTTAGGCACCATGCAGATATATTTTCTCCAGGAGGATCTGCACCTGTTTTGAAATGTACATGACTTGAAATTGACAGCAGTTGAACTGCACATAAACTCATGAAAGAAAGTAACGTGATGGCATCTTCACTTTTGTAAAATCTTAATTTTCACAGAAGTATTACACTGAGAATGTAAACTCATGTGTGAGTTCATGTGCATCTGTGCTCTTCATGTTAGAGGATCTCTTGTACTCTTGTCAGAACTTTGTGAGATCTCCCTTTTCATGATGGATTTCCATACACAGTAGTGCATAAATGCATACCTCTGATATCTGGAGCTGATAATCTACTCAACACCTATAATCAAGCTCTTTCCCTCTGGTGAAATAGGAATGGAAGTGTATAAATTCACATAATTAGTTTCATCTTTTGTGGATCTTTTGTGTAATCTTCAGCACATACTGCAGCATGGGGGCCAGTGATATGTGTATGATGATGTAATCATCGCAAGTTAGGGTGGATGGAAGCAAGTTGTTTGCTCCTTCCCATGATAATTATGTGTGGGGAGAAGTACTATATCAAAAGAGATAACAACCTAAGAAGAAACCTAGAACTTATCCTCTCCAGCAGCAAACACCCAGATAAACAAAGATTAACACCAGCCAAATAATGAAATGGAAAACAATATTCTAATCAAGGAATTGCCAAGGAAAAAATCTGTACCAACACTAACAGGGCAAGCTACTGTATATAAACAAAGAACAAACCCCACACTCACTAGTACTGTTGAAGTTAGTAATTACTAGTTGAGTAATGAAATGCCTGTATGCAAGTAACCAAGCCCAGAGAGCACCAAAGACTCCACAGTTACTAGTGTGTACTCTTCCCACAAGACTTTTTACATTATGTAGAAATTGCCCCTCCTCATATTTCTAGCAGCATTCCCTTCCAATTCTGTTATATAAGGCCATCAATTCTGACTGATTAAAACTCTAATCCTCATAGCAGTTAGCTTAATCACTGAATATTGGCAGGCTCTGTTTGTAATTACAATGAATCGGTTTTAGTATGATCTCCTTAAACTTATTTGTTTGCAAAACTGTTTGCATTCATCCATTCCTTTTAACCATTCATTTTTTGTGCTATATGATTGGCCACCTAAATTGTATACCATTGTCTCTGCTTCATGACTGGAACTTTTGAAACACAGTAACAGAGCACACTTGATGAATAATGAATAACATATCATCCAGTTCACCCATGAGTAGTTTGGCTTGCATGAAAAACTGAATATTCACCTCATTTTTATTTATTTTTTTGCAAGAAGCAGCTTTTAGAAATTCATTCCAGAAGATATTGAGAATAAGGGACTTTTTGGGTACAGAGTTTTCAGTATTCATACTGCTGCTTGCTTAAATCCCTTTCCTTTACTAATTCTTCTTGCTATCTTGAAAATGTTAATAGACTCAATTTTTAAAAGATGTTTGCTTGGTGTCCATTATATCATTAATGCACTGTTTATTTATCATTTAGTGTTGGACTCTTTCTTATGCTAAGAGCTCTAAAAATATAATAGCAAGGAGATAACTTGACTATTCATTGAATTTTAGAATTTTATATTGTGCTTTGTGTTTACACTTCAGTCTCTAGAGTGCCGTGTATTATATTTGCAGCATGTATTTTTCCAAGAATCTTGGTTGACATAAAGG
This sequence comes from Laticauda colubrina, assembly GCA_015471245.1. NCBI lineage: Eukaryota > Metazoa > Chordata > Lepidosauria > Squamata > Elapidae > Laticauda > Laticauda colubrina. The sequence goes on from BLBF01000031.1 coordinate 9,597,931, forward strand.
AGAATTATCAATTTTACCTCTTACCTTGGTATTATGTATGGGAAGGTGAAGTTCAGTACATGAGAATGAGCAATAACAGCTCCAATGTCACATTTGTTTAATTTTGGACTAAGTTTAATGTGGGCAGACTTGGACTTGGCTTGCTATTTTGCAAGTGTTCTGCAATGTGATCTCGCAATGAAATATTGTAGTTAATTTGGACAGGGATGCAAAATGAGGTGAAGACCTTAACACAATTTCAACACTTAGGGCAAAGCCAGACAGTGACATAAAAGTACTACTCACCTCTTCTTGAGCAAGCAGGAAAGTATGTCAGAAATATGCTGCCCTGAAAGATGAGCTTTATTCTGCCTCAGTAATTATGCCAGTGAATTGTGGTGTTCTTACAATTTTAATGCAGAACAAGATAAAAAGAGTGATTAACAGAGTCCCATGCTTTCTCTCCCACTCCCAATCAGCAACATCTGCTGTTGGGAAAAAAATATGAACTAATTGCTCTCCTTAATAGGAGAGGGCAGGGCTGGACAAGTGTAGGCAGTGCTTTGAATGATTGGATTCAAAATTGCCGAACTACAGGTCAGAGGAATTAAGGAAGAGTTATGAAGGGCACTGGAGACAAACCCTTCTTTTTCATCCCTTGGTCCTCCTTAGTGCCTATCTCCTGTCAGTCAGGTTAACTGTTGTGGAGAAGAGATGAGGGGAAGTAGGGAGGAGATTTCATTAATGAGCAAAATCTATCCTTAACTACAGGGGAATGGTTATGCTGGCAGGAAGTGCACCAAACTTCTGCAGCAAATGACATAGATATAGGCACAATAGCACCATTGCCCCTCCAAAGGAATAAAAACAGTAACAATGATGTCTATTAAAAATACCTTCTTGAAACAATGATGCCTATTAAAAATACCTTCTTGAAACAAGCAATAGAAAATCTGTAACACAATCATTGATGACAGAGCCAGCAATACATTTGTAGCTTTTGTTTCAAAAGAATGCTGGTGCAGTCTTGCTTTCTTAACAAGGGTATCATATGTTTCCAAAGCATGCTATATCCATGTGGATGAGGAAGTGTGTAAAATTTAAGTATTTTAGAATGTGTTTGTCCAGCCACTATATGGACAAACATTTTTATAGATGCCAAGTGTCTAGTTTTGTCTTCAGCCAAAGTCCACAGAGGGCGGTGGCCAATGACTAGAAGAAAGGGAAAAGTCCAACAATGGTTTAAAGTAGCTATTAAGAATTGAGCAGATCCCAAGTTCTGACTGTATCATCGGTGACACTGTTACTGGTAATTATATTCACAATTACTTATTGAAGAGAAAATCACATTGTGAGAACTTATTCATAGATCTCTTGCACAATTATCAGTTTGCACATTGCCTCACTTTGCCCTTTGCCTCCCCATCCAACTAGTATACACCACAGGCTCTGGTGTAACAGATCTTCTCCAATCTTACATTCACTAGAAGGTTATCTTGGTGGGAGAAGTTCATATTATTAAGAAGAAATCCTGAGATACTGAAGAAAGTGGTAAACAGGAGTGGGATTCAAATTTCTTAACAACTGGTCCTGTGGGTGTGGGCTAATTTGTGGGTTTGGTGGTCATGTGACTGGGTGGGCGTGGCTTGTATGTAAATATTATAAATATTGATGTAAATATTGATTTTTTTTTTAATTAAAAGGAACAACTTTTACCCAAAAGCAGGCAAAGCAGGCAGGCAGATTAAGTTGCTCACTGAATTACAGATTCACTTAGAGATCTATCTCTCTGCAATCAGCTACCTGAGTCTACACTGAAAAGCTTCAGTCCTAAGGAAGCTTTGGCTCTGCTTTTAGATTAGCTAGGGGAAAAAAAGGAAAAATAGCAACTTACCAAAACATGGATGGCTTGCATGCCAGGTAAGGAGTAAGTGGGTGGGCAGGGGAGGGGCCAGCCAGTGGAGTGATTTGCTGGTTCTCCGAACTGTGGACAGTCATAACACGCAAGTGAGCAGCATTTGCAAGAAATCATCAGCTGTACTGCCTGGACAGCTGACAAGTGCTGCGCTCAGGTGTGCAGCATTTGAAAATCCTGTTTTTTCAACCTCAGCTGTGTCGTGCAAAGCAGCTGAGAAGGGAAAAGCAGGGAATAAAGGACAGCCTAGAGCCCTGTCAGGCAGTGGGCCAGTTCAGTGTCAACTGCTCTTCACAGATACAGGTTCTATAGAACTGGGCTGAACCATGTATTTAAGGTCCCCATTTTCCTTGGTTTCTTCCTGCCTTTCCACACTATCTGTATCAGGTTATGATCTGCCCATTCGTTTGGTAAGATTTCAATCTCTTTTAATTCATTTACTAATTCACCATTCCTCCACACCATATCAATTCATGTCCATGATTGGTGAGGGTTGGAGTAAAATGCAAATTGCTTTTTCTCAGGGTTTAATTTCCTCCACATGTCTATCAAATTTAGTTCAGTCATCATTTCTTCACATGTTTTTGGTGGTTCTCTTTTTTTCTTCTATCCCCCCCCCCCCCCACTACTATGATCTTTCTGGTAGTCCACAATAGCACTGAAATCTCCCAAGATACAAATATTCCTTTTATCTAATTCCACTAATTTCTCATGTAATTGTTTGAAAAATTCCTTTTGGTTATTGTTAGGGGCATAGATTACCACTAGTAGAATTAGAATTCATTTAATCCAGATTTGTAACATCATAATTCTTCCATTGGGGTCTATCCAAATTGGGTCTGCTTTCATATTGTCTCACATATACTGCTATCCCTTTCTTTTTCCTAAAATCTGCTGGTGACGTATACAAATTCCCTAGCTCAGGGCATTCTAAATATTTTTCTTCTTCCTTCCTTAGATGAGTTTCTTGTAAACATATTATATCTGCATTTTGTTTAATTAATTTGGTTAATATTATTTTCCTTTTTATCCTAGAGTTTAGGCCATTTATGTTAATTGATAGTATTTTTTTTTCTTCATCTGTCACCTAATTGACTCTTGCTCTTTGACTTGTGTTACACCTGTCTCTCTTTGTGGCTGACTGTACGTCTTCAGTTCTTCTCTCTCTTGATGTGGTTTATTTTTTGAATTGCTACCATTCCCTGTTGTAACTATGTATCATTTATGTGTTTGCAACTGTGTATCAATGCAACTATGTATCATTCAGACATTTGCAACATTGTATCATTCACGTGTAATCATTAAGCTTCTGTCTTCTCAGTGACCTTTTACAGGGCACATACAGAGACAAGGAGTCAAACATTTGCAGAAATGGTTTATTCACTTGGGATTACATTGTCTGGCATGCAGCTTTGTGAAGAAGAAATATCCTGATCAAATATAAATCTTGCCATCCTGTCTGTCCTGGTATCTTGCTTTTGTTTGAGCCATTGTTAAATCTGTATATTCCGTCTGACCTAGGCTTAACCTAGGTTCTGAATAAATAATCACCCCCTTTTGAATGAGCATAATAAAAGAGCGTGTACCCGGACATTCGGGGCGCACTCCTCGCGAGGAACTTCGTCTCCTGTCGTTTCTCTCTCCTTCGCTCCCTATCATGAGACGCCCATCTAATGCGGGATAGCAGATACCGCAATTCCCATCTCTATTTTTTTGGTAATCTTGGTCGTCTTGCAAATTTATTTCTAACTCGTCTCTACTACCCGATTCTTCATGGCCTATCAATCATTCATAGAAATCTTAGGCTTTTTCCATGGAGTCTACATAATTTTTTCTTTCTTTCAAAGTGATTAGCATTCCCTCTGGGATTAGCCATCTAAATATGATACCTTTTGGTTTAATTGGTTCGCCAAGAATTTATAATCTCACCTTTGCTCTCTCACTTTTCTTGGGATTTGTTTAAGCACCAAGATTTCTTTCCCTTTGTATGTAATTGTTTCCTCTCTATAAATTTTACATATAATATCTCTAACTTTCCTTCTGGCAAATCTCACATGGACCTCTTTTGGATGTTTATGTCGTCTTGCATAATTTGTGCTCACTCTGTATGCTTCATCTAACTCTTTCAGAATATTGTCCTTATCTTTTTCAAATAGGTCTGCTAATATTCCTGCCATCACTTGTTCTAAGTCCTCTTCTTTAGATTCCATTATATTTTGGAATCTTAGATATTCTGCGGCCTTATCCATTTCCAAATATACCAAGGAGTCGTCCATTTCTTTACTCACATTTCTTAACTGCTGACCAACCATTTCCAGATTCTTTTCCATTTTTTCCATTCTTTTTTCAACCTCCTTTATTGTTGATTCATTCCTTTCTAGTGCTTGCTGTATTGTTTCCATTTTTTGATCCAGCTTTAGAATGTCTAGTTTCATTTTTGCCTTTAAGTTTTCCATCTCTTCTTTTAGTTCATTTGTGTCAGCTCTTGATTCGATATGATTTTTTACCACTATTTCCTGAAGCTTCAGCATGGACTCTTGTAAAATAAGAAGAGTTGATTGAATATTGGCATTCATGATGATAGGTTGTTTTTCTCCAGATAAAGTTTCTTCAGTTGTGTTTTGTGTCATCACTGAGGTTGATGGCACTGAAGTTGCTTGTATTGAAGAAGTCTTCTTTCCAGTTTTAAGCGTTTTATTCGTGACGGAAGTCATTTCTTGTAAAATTTGTTTTTGCTTTTGTATTATATTAAATATGTTGTCCCAAATTAACATTCACTATTAAGAAATATCAACTATAAATGACCACTATGCTAAATAATATGATATGTTACAGGATTAACCTCTCTTATCTCTATATCTATATCTATATCTATATCTATATCTATATCTATATCTAT
>BLBF01000031.1:9614919-9627546 GCA_015471245.1 Laticauda colubrina
TAATATCTACTATTCAAGAAACAAATATTGAAATAAGTACTTGGGCAGATCATAGTCCAATGACAATTAAATGGAAGGGACAAAAAAAAAGATCGAGATGGACATTAAATAATACTATTCTAAAGGAGAAAGACTTTATACAATGGATGGAGAAGGAATTGGTTTTTTTTTTTAAAGAAAATAAAAAAGAAGATACTTCAATACAGAATGTTTGGGATACAATGAAGGCATATGTAAGAGGTTTGATAATAGACTATACAAGAAAAAAGAATATTAGGAAAAGACAAACCTCCAAGGCCTTGGAAGATGAATATATAAGACTTGAAAAAAAAATATGGGACTACTCCTTTTATCCCTTGTAATAACCGCTCCATTAGGCTTTGGAAGACCCCCGGGGCTACACTGACTCCAAATTGTAGTCTTGTACATTTGAATGCCCCCTATGAGTCACGATCATTTGTGCCTCTGCTGTTTCTGGGTCTACTGGCAATTGTTGGTAAGCTTGGGCAAGGTCGAGCTTTGCGAAGACCTTGCCCCTTCCCAAGGAGTGTAGTAGATCTTGTACTATCAGAATAGGATATGCACTTTGTTGTAGCGCATTGTTTCGGGTAGTCTTGTAGTCCCCACAAATTCTCACTGACCCATCTGGCTTAACTGTCGTCACAATTGGGTTTTCCCATTTGGCGTGGTCAATTGGTTCCAGAATGCCTTGTTCTATTAATTTGTTTAATTCTTCATCAATTTTGGGTTTTAGTGCGAAGGGGACTCGCCTTGCCTTTAGCCTAATTGGAGCAATTGTTGGGTCTAAATTGAATGAAATAGGGGATCCTTGGTACTTGCCTAACTTTCCATCGAAGACGTCCTGGAACTCTCTCATCAGGTTCTCCTCCCAGTCTGTATCGGTGATGCAGTTTATGCCGGTCACTCCGATTCCTAGAGGTTCAAACCACTCGAGTCCCAGTAGGCTTAGTCAGTTCCGGTCTACTATGGTTAGAGGCAATATCTTTTGGTGTTCTTTGAAGCTTATCTGGAAGTGTCCAAATCCAACTAACGGTATTCTGTTCCCTTGGTAGTCTTTTAAAATTAGTGATTGGTGTTCTAGTTCAGCTCTGCCAATGTGCGGTACTTGTCTTTTGATGGTATCCCATGATACCATCGATAAGTAGGATCTGGAAATGACCTCCATCTTACATTCTTGGCCCTTGATCCGGAGAGCCACATGTACCTTTCGGCCATTTGTTGCGTTAGAATGGCTGATGGTGATGGTTTGATGAGTTTCTTCTTTCCTATAGTTTTTGTTTGGCCGCTTGCCTTTGCCTTTGCGACTCTCACAGCTCCACGTTGTTCTTTCTTTCTTTCTTGGTGGTGTGTTGTCCCTCCGTCTGGGGCTGTAGCTTTTCTAGTTTTGGCATACTCGTGTGATGTGGCCACCCCGTTCGCAGTACCGGCACACGGCATCTAAGAACCGGCACTCAGAACAGGGGTGGTCTCCTCCGCATCTGGCACACTGAAACCTCATCTTATGACCATTTTTCAATTGCCTCTCTCACGCAGCCTGGAGTCTGTGGATTTCTTCTTCATCGTCCTCGTCGATTCTGGACGATCCACTGTCTGTATAATGTGTGGCGGTTTTGTGTGTGCTTTCTACCTTCTTCTCGATGCTCTGACTCGTCTTGGTCAGTGTCTTTGGTGAGTTGGCATTCATCTGCTGCATCTTTGCTGCTGACTTTTTGGTTGCTTCTGCTTCTGTGGCTTCAGCAATAGCCTCGGTAATGGTAATCTTGGCTGGGTTAGCAGCCGGCTTTGTAGGGTAAGGTCTCTTAGTCCGAGGACCACGCGATCCCTCATGGCTTCGTCCATGTTTAGGAATTTGAATACCCCTCCAATGTCCCTGAGAGCGGCTACAAAGTCTGCAATGCTCTCACCTTCCCTCTGGTCCTGTTTGTAAAACTCGTGTCTCCTGATGAGGCTGGAGATGGTCGGTGCGTAGTGAGCCTTCAGCAACTTCTCTAGGTCTGGCCAGGCCATCTGCTTCACATCATCTGGGTTTGCTAGTGCCTTGGCCATCTTGAACACTGTGGACCCACAGTGTGTCAGGAATACAGCTCTTTTACAGTTGTCCGAGATTCCTTGTAGATCATTACTTTCCAGGAACATGAGGAATCTATCGATATAGGATTCCCAGTCCTCTGCTGCTGGGTTGAATGGTGCAGGTGGCGAGTTGGTTCCGGCCATTTCGTCTGCTCAGTTCTCATTGCCACATGCCCGACTGATCTCCTTTCTCAAAATCCCATCCTCATGGCCAGTGTTCAGTTTGCAGGAAATGAGACTCAGAGATCAGTGCAACTTCAGCTCTTTTATTTGGTTCCGAAATTCCGTCTTAACCAGGAGCTGCGGCAGCTCTTTTTATAGAGAGCTGCTCATGGCTAGTGTCCAATGACAGCTACTTGTTTTTTCCCACTGCTCGAATTGGCCAATAATAACAGGGCTATTATTGGCATCGAGAAAAGTAGCCAATCAGCGTCGGGTATTTGTTGTCCAATAGGAATAGCCTATTAGGAGTATGTTAATATGGAACACTCCTCTCAAGCCAATATATGGTGTTATGTTTTGAGCAACATAAAGTTTATTTGTAATTTCAATGTCTTTGGAAGGAGACACAAGGGGATATTTAAAATGTTTGAAATGTCTCTGTAATTGTTGTAAATCTAATCTTACAAAGCTTTTTCCTCTGGAAATACTTAATTGCTAACTAGAGCATACAAAACTTTTGGTAGACCAATACTCAAATACAGCTCATCTGTCTGGAATCTGTATTGTATATCAGACATAAATACAATTGAGTGAGTCCAGAAGTATTTCACGAGAAGAGTACTACATTACTCTGCTTGCAACAGAATACCCTATATCATCAGATTTGAAATGTTGGGCTTGGACAATCTTGAACTTCACCACCTACAATTAGACTTAAGCGTCGTACACAAAATTATCTCCTACAATATCCTATAGTCAATGACTACTTCAGCTTCAGCTGCCACAATACAAGAGCACACAATGATACAAACTAATGTTAACAGCTCCAAACTTGATTGCAGAAAGTACGATTTCAGCAATAGAGTGGTGAATGCCTCGAATGCACTACCTGACATCCTCAAACCCCTACTCCTTTAACCTCAAACTATCCACGATTGACCTCACCCATTCCTAAGAGGTCTGTAAGGGACATGCATAAGTGCACCATTGTGCCTCCTGTCCCTGTCCCATTTAATCGTACCTATTTTCTGAATTCTTACTCATGTTTATACTTATACCCATTATTTTGTAAGCGATTGACAAATCAAATAAATAAAAATAAATAAAAATTTGATGCTGTTTACAAACATATAAGCTAAAAATACACCTTAAAGTGGAACACACACCTTAATGGTCTTACTAAAAACCTCCTGGTTTGTCAGAAAGACTTTCATTCACATTCAGTATTGGTTTTTTCCCCCTTTTATTGCTCCTTTTTGAGGAGGTAATGATATAAGAGTTTGACTCAAGTCTGGCCTGGTACTTAACAGATTGCAAGAAACAAACTATTGCTAATATGAGTAGCTTCAACTTTTGAATAAATACCAACTTCTGGCATTTGTCTTTGTCTTATCTATTAAGATACCCCCAAAAAGATTCAGATACCGTCCTTATTCACAGTGATGCAAAAGAGAGGATTGTTTTTCCATAAAGCTAACTTGTCACATGGGCTACATTTCATGAAATTCCTTTTACCACACAACTCTTACTGGTGTCTAAACCTTGTCTTAGCTACTTTATTCAATCCCTAATTATTTGTTTCCTTAATTCCTTGACATACATAACTCTGGGCTCTTAGTTTATTTGGATGGATAGGGGGGAATGCCTTCTTCCAAGTGGCTCTTCCCTAATTCAAACCATTGCAGATATTTACTGCAACAACACCTATTTCTTATATAGACTGGCGCTTCTCTGTCCCAATTGGGCTTCTAAATTGCTATCAAGTACATTCTAAAAAAAGTGGAATAACAGCAATGAAGGTTTATAATCTACAGGGTAGATTGATGTTTTAATAGGGGCAAACCATTATTATGGGATGAATCCAGACTGAGTTTTGGCAATTGGTTTTTTTCAAAGATTCCTTGAAAAAAATTGTTTTTCATTTCTGCTGCACCTGGGGAATTTGACCACCAGGGAAGGGTATTCATTTGATATTTAACATTACATATATTGTTCTTTTAAAGTGGCTAAAGGTTTATAATTGTATCAACACAAGTTGGATCTAGCAGGTATCAAATATCAAGAGATTCATATGAATTTTCCTCTTTAAATATCTGTCAAATTGTGGGCTGTTTCTCACTTTGCTAAGTATAGTGTATCTATATTTCATATGCAAATTCTCCTATGAGTGATTTGCCTGTTTGGTAAGCTAGACTGCACCTGTAACATTTGGAATTGAGTTAAAAATGACAAGCAGACAAGCACAAAGCACATTATCTTGACAAAACCAGCCTCTGAAAATTAGCTTGTGCCTGAATTATTAAAATAGCAAGGAATATTTCACTCAGCTATGCAGAAATGTTCCTAATTGTCCACTTTAGCTAACTTCTTTTGACTTCACAATTGGTCAATTTGCAGCAGGGGCTTGCAAATTCCTGCTCCCCCGTTAGAGGAAAGCTCAACAACAGTTCAGCCACCTCATTTATTTTAATAACCTGCCAAGCAGACATGAAAACAGGGAAGCGGAAGGTGACAAAGTGACAGGAACCTGACTTGTCAGAGCTACATTGTAATCTAGTTAAACTACTTTCTGCCTTTCATTTCTTTTGGGTTAACTGGCAAACTAATTGTCAAATTACTAATTTTGTTGGCATTAATATCAATACTAAGCAAAGAAAACACTGATAGTCCTTCTTCTGTTATTTTGAGAACAGCTGAGGAGGGAAAAGTATTCAAACAGGAATGGAATCTGTAAAACTTGATAGGTTTCAGGTTGTGATTAAACTTGTATCTTCATACTCTAAGATGAAACTTCGAAACTGACCACCAGATTATTCTTCATCAGCTGAATTTTATGAAAAGAAAAATTAAAAATAGTTTTTCAAACCACTGTAATCCTATTGATGTTATGGAAGGCGGCTTACCATTTTTAAAAGCCAATGTTCCAAGGGGAATATAATACCATCCAGTTCTGCTTCTGTTTAGACCAGGGATATCAAACTCACATTGTCATAGCAGCATCATGTGATGTATCAGGACTCTCCCCCCCTCCTTTGCTGAACCAGGAATGGGCATGGACAGCACGTGATGTATCTGGCCCATGGGCTGGGAGTTTGACAACCCTGGTTTAGACCTATTTTTCAGCTCAGCATAGAGTTGTTCTAAATTTTATTGCTATATGTATATTTTAAATATACAGTACACATAGGAGCTTCTCATCAAACCTCTTATCCTCTTATTGATTGAGATTAAATTTCTCAAGATAGCTTAAGCAAATGGTTGAATCATTTGTTCTCAGGCTGCATCCTGTAATATTATCTTATATCTTAGATTTAAGATATAAATCTTATTATATCTTATTATATTATATAAACTGTGGGAATGCCAATGAAAGTAAGGTATACTTTCCTTCTTCAGTATACTTCATGAAGGCTAAGCCTCACCCATCTGAGCATCCAATGTTACAGCAGTGGTTAGGAAAGATTGCACAAAAATCACAATTTTTTGGCAGAAAGAATCCTGAAAATGGGATGCCAAGAGTAAGTTAGGTAGAAATCTGCACAGAAAGAAACCAAAAATTCCCTTTCAATTCCTTGCTGGGTCAAGTTTTACGACTTGCCTTCTAAAACAGCAGAAAGCCTCCCCCTTGGCATGGAAACAGGGAAAAAGCCTTATCCCTTAAATAATATCTCAATTTTAGCAAAGAAGGTGGAAAAGACAGCGGTTGATATTTAGCTTGCCATTAGCATGTCTGCTTCCCATTCCCAACATTTAAAAGCTTCTGTTTTAAACCCAGATAAACATGTCCCCCAAGAGCTGAGCAGTGCATGCCACAGAACAATTGAGGAAGGATCAAAGTGCCTGACAGATAAAACTCTGCTGGATGTGGTAAAATAAACAGGGCTTAATCTCTTTATAACTTGAGTAAATAAATACAGCTTTAATTCTGATGCAGTTTTGCCTCCAGGTTACTGGGTTCTGTTAACACCTCTCTGTCAGGAGTAATACCATGTAAATGAGCCACTTGGAGCTCTTCCCCTTGCTTCTTGCCTAATCCTCTTCCATTCTTCTAATCATCCGACACACAGAGGCCAGTATCTATTTTCATCTGGCAAGATAAGATCTCCTAAGGAATTAAAGAGGGCTTCCACTTAGCTTGGCAGCAGCCCAGGCCTGGCTGTGATCTAGGGCTTTAGGGATTTCTCATTATGCGCTGGTGCATGCTGGATCGAAGACTTGCATTCTTGGCTACTGGATTTTTAATCCTCTTGTGACCAGTGTTAGGAGCTCCACTTATTTGAGATCTTTGATTACTTAGAGCTGGGCCTCTTTGATTGAGTGAACTTCAGAAGACAGCATGTGATTGCTGATTTCAAGTTAGGTGTTTTAAGTAACTATTTGAAAAAAAAAACACACAGGAAAAAATCTAAGCTTTTCAATCTCTGCCCCCCTTCCTTCCTCCTCCTTAAATGACTTTCAGAAGATAACTATGTGTACTCAAATGAAAAAAAACAGCCCATACAGAGAAAGGAATCATTTCAATAGAATGGTGGCTTGGGCTGGCATTCAAATATACAATGTAAATCTGCGAACAAATTAAAAACAAAACTATGTATGCACAGAAGGCAATTGAGACCACAACAACACTGTATATGTATTTTTCTTACATTTTCCTATATAACATAGGGGTCAAATCTGAATGTAAAAAGATTTAATCACAACCAAACCAGCTCTTAGTAATCCTTAAAATATTATTTTCAACAATTGCTAATAAGCTTGTGTGTGAATTGCAGCACCATTTGAAAAGAAGAATTGATATGCATGGAAAAGTTATAATAATTTTTGTCTGAGTATGTGATGTGTGAACCAAGATGCAGTTTAAGCTTACCTGAGTTTAAAACCAAACCTGCATAACTTACTACTCATTACATGACAACTGCAAACTGCCTAATCTTTCATCTCTGGACATTCTCAGTCATCCTCAGTCATCCAGGTCATGGTTGTCCCAAAGGTGCTTTTCAAAAGGCAACTGGACTTTCTTTGTTTTTTCTTGAAGATGTTGAAAGAAGAACTGAAGAAGCTTCTTGGATGAGAGGTGAAATATCTTCAAGGAAAAATAAAGGAAGGCCAGTTGCCTTTTGAAAAAGCACCTTTGGGTTTTTCTTCCATGGTCCCAGATAAGTGGAAGCTACAAGTACACCAATGTAGAGTGTTAAAATCAGTTTTTATTGGCTCACAAGCAGGGGTGGGATTCAATCGATGTTACTACTGGTTCGGTGACTACGTTTTGCACGTGTAAAAAAACCTTAAGCTATGTCACCTGGACAGCTGAAAAGGCTCTTTTCCCCTGCTTTTTCAACCTCAGCTGTGCCGCGCAAAGCAGCTGAGGTTGAAAAAGCAGGAAATAAAGGACAGATAAGACCTGAGCAGGTGGGTGGGCCAAACAGCAGCAAACACAGAACCATTTTGGTGTCTGCTGCTCTTCAGAGCTACCGGTTCTTTAGAACCAGGCAGAACCGATAGCATCCCACCCCTGCTCACAAGATAACTTTCTAGAATTTAGTATGCTGATTGAGTGTGCAGTGGAACCACTATGGCTGGTGTGCCACTCAGCTGATAACCAATGGTATCACACATACCAGAAAGCTAGCTGTTCAATGTTTACTGGCACACCACTTGGTATGCCATTATGGGCTATGTGGCTTGGCAGTGACACATTATTGGGCTTGATTCAAAACTGTATTCAGCAGCTAATATTGCACACAAAATGATAAGAGATAGTATAATTTTATTCACCTAATATCTCTGGCTCTGAAAAGAACATGCCCATGACACTGTAAAAGTGTAATTTATGGTTGAGTATTAGCCCTTAAGCAAATGAACAAACAAACAAAAAAACAGTCTGTTCTGACTCCTTTGGGTTTCTGATCCTATCAGAAATAAGAATAGAATAGAATACTTTATTGGCCAAATGTGACTGGACACACAAGGAATTTGTCTTGGTGTAAATACTCTCAGTATACATAAAGAAAAGGTACATTCATTAAGAATCAAGAATCATAACATACTACATTTAATGATAGTCATAGGGTACAATCAGCAATCAAATCATACTAGAAAATAGTCAATATAAATCGTAAGGATACAAGTGACAAGTGAGAAGAGATGGATGATAAGGAGTGGTGAGAAGATGAACAGTAATAGTAGTGTACACTTTGTAAATCGTTGAACAGTGTTGAGGGAATTATTTGTTTACCAGAGTGATGGCTTTCGGGGAAAAAACTGTTCTTGTGTCTAGTTGTTCTGGTGTGCAATGCTCTATTCCCTCGTTTTGAGGGAAGGAGTTGAAACAGTTTATGTCTGGAATGTAAGGGGTCTGTAAATACTGTATTTTCATATTTATTCATAAATATTTTCATTGCCCTCTTTTTGACTCATGCAATATACAGGTTCTTGATTGAAGGCAGGTTGATAGTAATTGTTTTCTCTGCAGTCCTAATTATTCTCTGAAGTCTGTGTCTGTCCTGTTGGGTTGCAGAACCGAACCAGACAGTTATAGAGGTGCATATGACAGACTCAATCATTCCTCTGTAGAACTGTATCAGCAGCTCCTTGGGCCGTTTGAGCTTTATGAGTTGGTGCAGAAAGAAGTCATGATCAAAGAGCAGTGGTGGCAATGTGTAACTGGCAACATTTTATCCCCCTTTCTCAATCTCTCCCTCTTTTTCTTGTCCTTTAGGACAGGAGTCCCCAACTCCTGCTCTGTGGACCAGTACTGCTTCTTATTTAAAAAGAGGTACCAGTCTGTGCTTGTTGGGGACTGGGCTGCGCAAGTGGCAGGAGAGCATGTGAGGTTTCATTTAGGAATGCATGGGATTTAGATTGCACATGTGAAACTATCCCCCACCCCCACTGACACTGGTTCATGGAGCCAGAAAGTTTGGGGACCACTGCTTTCGGGCAACCACCTGGGGATTTTCATGACAGCTATGTTTTGCAAACACACCTGACCAATTGCACCATTTAGTTGTTTAGCTATCTAAAGCATATAATACAGTATGATGAAATGGCTAGTTACAATTGGTACACTTTAAGATCTAAAATATTTTGCCTTATGATGGAGCCAGGGACTACAAAGGAGGAAGCCCATAACTAACCCCCAAGTTTTTGGGGAGCACATGGAGTATTGGCAGGTTCCTTGTTTGGGCCATACCCTTTAATCAGACAAAAATTAAAGTGTGTGGAGACAGAAAGCAATTTAGTACAGCCTCCTAATTACTGGCCTGGTTATATATGTAACAACAGTGGCAAGTATATTTTTGTGTTAATGGATCCTCTTCCATTCTGCTGGTTCAGCAAGACTTCTACCAAATTTATTACCCTTCCACTAAAAAGCCTGAACTCTTAAAATTACTATATGATGTTTTTCCACTTTACTGGAAATCTTATTTTGCCCATCAGAAATCTTAAGGCCCTGTCCCACTGCACTTACGGATGCAAAGAGGATGTAAAATGTTAAAAAAAGCTTGCCATCTGTTGGAAAACGCTATGCATCTGTTGTGTACTCATTGCATACGTGTTTCATGCGCTCTATCTGTTGAGCATCCGTCCACTGCAATTTCATCCATGCAAGAAGTTTTGAGCTGCACAAAACTTTGTGAATGGATGAACTTTCCGCCGTGTACGATGTAAATCCGCGACATACGAGCAACAAACGTCTATGTCCATTTATCATCCATTAAACGTCCACTGTATCCTCTCTGCATCCTCTGGGCATCCTTGCAACTCACTTCTGCTGCAGCTGAAAATGGAAAGAGGGAAGAAACAAAAGGTACAAAGAACGTCTACACAGTGTTAGTAGCACGAAAATAGAAAGGATGCGCAGTGAACGGTTTGCATCTGATATACATCCGCGCAGCATCCCCTTTCTTTCCTTTAGGCATACGTGATGCATCCACTTCATCCGCTATGCGTCCACTTCGCAATTATCCCCCGGAACCCCTTCGGAGGTGTCATCTGCTTCCATCCGCTTTCATCCGCTAGGCTTCCTATGAACATCCATTTAACATCCCCGCTACATACTACCCACGTCTGTTCTTTTCCATTCTGTTTATGCAAATTTTTGCCACTTTTTGGAGCGGATGACAATGGATGGAGCCAACCCCCGAAATTTTGCTCATCCTCTATGTCCTTTATGCATACATTTTGCATCCGTTGGCCAGTGGGACCGGGCCTTTAATGAGAATGTATACATATATACCAGTCTGAAATTTACATTTGATGAAATTTCAAGACTCATTGAAATCATTTATTCTTTTAAAAAAGTAATATATTGGCACTCATTCTAGGATGCTCTCATTCCAATAATTATTGGTTTTAATTTCCCCCCCAAACTGCATATGTTGCAACCCTATAGCTGGCACTATCTTGTGTTTATCTTATGGTTAAAGGTCTTCCTCAGATCTCACAGATTTGCATTTGCCATACAGAATTTCAAGAGATTAAAAAACACACACATCTCTTAAACACATAGTCTGAATAATTTGTTTTTGGGGCGGGGTATCCCTGTATTTCTGTGATGGGCTACTCAGAATTGAATGACAAGGTTGTTTGGGAGAGAGGGAACACTGCTATGATGTTTTCTAGAAAATTATTTTGGTGTATAGCTGGCAACACAAACTACTAAAATCCCACCTAATATTTTGTGGTCTGTGTGGGGTGGGGAAGGGATCCTGGACCATCTGCTTCGACTGAAAGATTCTAGTTTTGCACAACAGTATTGCTATCTCAAGTTCCAGCTGGAACAAAACTTCTACTTTTCCAGAGTGGTTCCATTTGACAGAATATGATAAGATCTGGCATCAGGAGCATATCAACTCAATGAATGAGTAACATCCTTTCCTTGCAGAATGTCTATGGAGATTCTCAGTCATCCAGGTCATGGCTGTCCCTAAGGTGTTTTTCAAGAGGCAACTTCTGCTGGTGAATTCCTGTGAATTGTTGATGTGATGGGTAGAGTTGCCAACTAGGGGACTAATAAGGTGGTTAGATGTTTTGCAATATTGTAGGTGACAGAGTTGATGCTGCTGACAATTGGTCTCAGTGGAGTTCCCTCTTGGAGGGAGTCCATATATGCATATATGTTTCCCAGGGTAAAGATGGTAATTTGCAGACAGTAAGGACCAGAAAGTCCAGTTGCCTCTTGAAAAAGCACTTTTGGGACTTTCCTTGAAGCATCTTTTTGACTGGTGTAGCAAGGAAGCACCATCTATGTACATGATGCTTGACAAAGAACTGGTTTGACAAGCCCCTATTCTAATGGGATTACAAAATCAATGAAGACACAAGGGATACCGAAGCCAGGATAAATGGGTGAAACAATGTGTGATTATTTCAGAAACATTCACTTCAATGAATGAGAAATGGTTAAGCCTTCATCAGAAGGGATGCCTAAGGATCCTTGGGATGTGAAAGGAAAAGCACCAGATAATGTCTGTGCATTGAGAAATGCATTGAGAAGTGAAAGGAATTATCATTGTTTTCCTTTTTAAAACAAATTAAAAAAAAATCTCCAGGTTTGGTCTGAGTCCTAACCAATGGAAACCAAGCATGCAAATTATATTAGATAGGAATGGAAGAAGGGAATTGCTTTAGCTGATGGCAGGCTCATGCCATTAGAATAAACACAGCCTTTTGTAGGTAGCAGGTGTATGAAGCAGATAAATGTGGCTGGGCAGAAGGGGGTAGTGGTAAAACACGCGTGCATAGTGAAGCATCATTTGCATAATAAGTACCCATCAGAGCTCATCGACTTGCTTGCCAAGTTATGGACCACCGAACAAAGGAAGAGTATTAAATAAGACGTGGATTAATTAAGCTACTGTAAAACAACTGGAAATAAATTGGTCATTTGTTTCTTCCTACCAAGACAAAAATTGATGTATTGAGGCTTGTATTCATAATGGGCATTGCCCAAAACACAAAAAGGATTCCTTTTAAGATCTGTAAGAAAAGAACATATGGAAATATAGTGGGATTGGCAACACAATATTGCAAAGTTGTTGCCTTTTTGAAACAAAACACCTTTAATCGTGCTCACTGCTAGGTATAAATTTGGAGGTGTAGAGATCATAGCATCTCCATATGCTATGGGCCTAAATTACAAGTTTAGTTTGAAAAACTACCTACTATAATCCAAGACCTGCAACCCAACAACAGATAGAGAAAGAGAAAGAGGAGAAAGAGAGAAAGAGAGAGAGAGAGAGAGAGAGACTTTTGGTTCTCATAGGATAATAACTTTTAAATTATTCAATACTTGATATCACTCTACAAACTACCAGTAGCCAGTAAAGATTACATGGGATACAAGACCAATATTACTTAATTTACCACCCT
>BLBF01000031.1:9627556-9642333 GCA_015471245.1 Laticauda colubrina
TTAATATGAGATTTTGGTATCTGTTTGATAACTCCAAAGAGAGGGAATAATTAAGCAGTTCTGATGCCTTAGGATCTCTAATAATATTTTCTATATTTAAGTTTTCAGGTGGTATCCTGATTTTTATTTTCTAATACTTCTGGAAAATTATGAATTCAAATTTATTTTCTGCTTTGGCACAAATGAAACAGGAGCTACATAGACATCTAGAATTCCTTTCAGCATCTAAATAAGAATAATTGTGACTAAAATAAATTTAATCCTAAAATATATATTTTAAATATTCACAGTATTTTAAACACAAATCTAAGCTATTAAGCAATTTTTATGAATGGAGTTATTCTATTCCATTCAAATTTTATTTTGGGCAAAAACCAGTACAGATAGTCCTTGACCTATGACCGCAATTGAGCTCAAAATTTATGTTACTAAATGAGACATTGTTAAGTGAATTTTGTCCCATTTTACATACTTGCCACATTTGTTAAGTGAATCATTGTAGTTGTTTAGTTAGTAACATGGTTATTAAGTGATTCTGACTTCCCCATTTTGCTTGTCAGAAGGTCACAAAAAATGATCAAATAATCCTGGGAAACTGAAACTGTCATAAATATGAGTCAGTTGCCAAACATCTGAATTTTGATCACGTGACCATGGCAATGTAGCAATAGTTGTAAGTGTGAAAAATGGTCATAAATCTTTTTTTTTTTTTGTGCCATTGTAACTTCCAACAGTCACTAACAAATTGTACATCAAGGATTATCTTTATAATTTGCTTATTGGGAAATATGGGCTTTTTATACTTTCAAATTTACCAACAGCTTTAATTGTAAGATAGAATTATTAATTTCAGAATTCAGCTCCTTATTTTTGACACAATGACAAATAATGATGATATTAAGTTTTATAGAGAATTTTAGATATTTCTTAAGATAATAACATTAATTTAGTTCTATATATTTAATTAATTAATGATATATGAATTTTAAAATACTTGTTAAATACTTTCTTTAGTTACTGATATTTTATTCTTTAACTACTATGACTTTTTCACATTTCTTATGTACCTATTTACTCTGTTCTTTAGTTGTCTTAAAGAAGTAAAATACTTTTTAAAAAAGAAAATCTTGCTGGAAAGTTCCAGAATAACAGTAATTTCTTTTGCATGCTTGGAAGGAAAAAGAGAATTTGTGTCTTTTAAAGCCCATGTCACACTGCACCAACGGATGCAAAGTGGATGTAAAATGGAGAGAAACACTTGCCATCCATTGGTTAATGCGATGCATCCGTTCTGTATTCACTGCGTGCGTGATTCATACGTTCTATCCGTCCAGCATCCATCTACTGAGATTTCATCCGCTCAAAAAGTTTTGAGCTACACAAAACTTTTTGAGCGGATGAACTTTCCGCCATGTCCGTTCTACATCCGCGACATATATGGGGAACAAACATTCTACGTCTGTCGTCATCCATTAAACATCCGCTGTATCCGCTCGGCATCCGCTGCGCATCTGTGCAACTCGCATCCGTTCCAGCGGAAAACGGAAAGAGGGAGGAAGCGAAACGGATGCGGAATGTCCACACAGCATTAGTAGCACAGACATAGAAAGGATGAAAGCGGATGCACCTCAGACATAAAGCATTTAAACGGAAAAAACGTTTGTATATGGGATGTATCTCAGATATTTAGGTTGTCTGCAGGATGCCTAGAGGATGCAGAAGGACACCTAGCGGAAAACCGATATTTCCTATCAAAAGGGGGAGGAAATCACCTGGATCTCACTTTCAGTCCAGCAGACGTGGTGTGCAGACCTCTCCAGCCTTGCTCTTGCTCTTCAACATCATCCATTGATCTCCACCATAGATCAACGCACACTCCTTTCGGTAGCCGCCATCATTCAACACCAGAACCAAGCCCTCTTCAGACTGTTTCACCTTTTCTATGCAAGGAGAAGAAGGAGACATCCAAGAGCTGTCTGGGACCGAAGATGGATTGGGAAAAGAGTGGAGTTTGGACTCTATGACAAGCTGATGGTGAAGCTGAGGAATGAAGACATTCGTGCATTTCAGCACTTCATGAGGATGCCACCAGCCATGTTTGACGAAGTTGTGGAGCGTCTGAAAGCCAGGTTGACCAAGCCAAGCACCAACTTCCATCCCAGCCTGTACCCTGGGCTGAAGGTGGCACTGACTCTGCGCCACCTGGCCTCTAGAACCACGTACAGAAAAATGCAGTATGCCTGAAGGGTGCCACACAACACCATCAGCAAAGTGGTCATAGAAGTGGTACAGGCCATCATCGAAGAATACCTGGAGGAGCTTCTCCAGTGTCCCACCACTGAAGAAGGCTGGAAGAAAGTTGCAGAAGAGTGGTATCAGAGGTGGAACTTCCCCCAAACCGTTGGAGCCATAGATGGGAAGCACATGGCCTGCAAAGCTCCAGCCAACTCAGGGTCCACTTATCACAACTACAAGCATCCTCTTTGCCATGGTTGATGCTGACTACAAGTTCATGTACATCGATGCTTCAGGCAACGGGTCAGCTTCAGATGCCCAGGTATACAATGCCAGTGACCTCAAGGAGGGGTTGGAATGCAACCTCATCATGGGTTTCTCAGATCCAGACCCCCTGCCCAACGACACACAAGATGTGCCCTACTTCATTGTGGGGTATGACGCCTTCTTCCTCAGAACCTACCTCATGAAGCCCTACACTTCCAGATGCCTTACCCGTGAAGAGAGGATCTTCAACTACAGGCTGTCCAGGGCAATACGGATGGTGGAGAACGCCTTTGGCATCCTGGCCAACAGGTTCCAGGTACTTCTCACCACCATGCAGCATCGCCCAGAGACCGTGAGGAGGATCATGGAAGCTTGCTGCATCCTGCACAATCTCATGCGCACCCGATACACAGTGTTGCAGAACAGGCTCGTGGACCTCCAGCAAGGCAATGGGGACATGGAGCCTGGGGAATGGAGGTAAGGGTGAAACCTGATCGACATTGAGGATGTGCAAGGCCCCAACAGAGCCTCACATGAAGCAAAGAAGCAGCGCAACCTCCTGAAACACTGGTGCAACTCCCCAGCTGGAGCGGTGGAGTGGCAAGACAGGATGATAGATGGCTAATGGATCTTCCTTCAGCCTGTCTCATAACACTGATGAGATTGTGCCATGTATGTTGAGTGGCCCTACAATGAATAGGGCATTAATAAAGAGTTTTGTTTATTTTGAAATGTGTTGATCAATGAATAAATTGTTATTGATAAAAAAGGGCCACACGTGTGGCACCTGGGAGGGTGGACCATACAGTCCCACTATGCTTGCACTGGAGGTTTATCCATCCCACAGCTATTCTTGCCCATCCCACAGCTATTATCCATCCCACAGCTATCCTTGCCCATCCCACAGCTATTATCCATTCCACAGCTATCCTTGCCCATCCCACAGCTATTATACATCCCACAGCTATCCTTGCCCATCCTACAAGCATGCAAAGGCTTAACCATTTTCTAAAAGTTTCCACCAAGACTTTATTAAGTAAAAGAAATGAACCAAGTGTGTGAAGCAAAGATAACCTTTATTAATAACAAACTGTAAAAGCAAAATGACCCAAGTTGAGTGTCTTAAGCAAAGATAAAGTCAACAGGTAACAACTCAGTCTCTGGCACTGTTCTCAGTCACTCTGAGGCATGCCCATGGTCTCAGGTGTTAAGGGTCCAGGGACTGTGGAGGTGGCAGTGGCTGGAGTGCTGGTCTGAGGCTCCATTTGGGTGCCTGGCCCCGAGCGGACAACAGGAGATGGTGTGTGCAGGAAGCTCTCAGAGAGCTGGCTCAGGCCCATGAGGTTGAAAGGCCCTTCATCCAGGACCTGGGATGTCAGGCACAGGACCGATGACAGATGTTCTGTTGAGGGGCTTGGCTGTGGGGTGGAGGAAGGAGGAGTGTAGTGGGGCTGTCTGGTCTGCAGCTGGGTGAGGTGAGGCGTCGGCATCTGTGGCGTCGGTGGCATATGTGATGCCGGTGGCATATGTGGCATCGGTGGCATCTGTGGCGTCGGTGGCATCGGTGGCGTCGGTGGCACCGGTGGCGTCGGTGGCGTCGGTGGCATCGGTGGCATCTGTGGCAGGCGGTTAACCTGGCCCTGCACTGGGAAGGACTGCCTCTGATGAGGGAAGTCCTGGTAGCCGTAGCCTTGGTAGGAGAGGGGCTGTTGAAAGCCTTGGAAGGGCTGTGACATCGCCTGGGGTGGAGGAGCAGACCCAGAGTGGGTGTGAGCAGGTTCAGCTAGGCTTGGAGGGAGGTGCAGAAGTGCAGTGATCCTCTCCTTCATCACCTGGTACTGGGGATTGGGCATGTCCATGAGGGTCTGGGTCACGTAGGTGTGGAAGGGCTTGCGGTTTGAGGATGGAATCTTGAAGTGTACCAGCTGAGAGAGGAGATCTGCATTGTTCTTCATTGTGTCCCTCATCTCCAAGAGGACAGTGTGTCTCTATCCCTCTGGTCTGCCTCTCTGCCTGCTTTCTGTGGAGGTGGAGCTGAGGGTGGGGGTGGGTTGGTCTCTGGTGGCTGCAGCCTCCTCTTGCTCTATCTGCGTCAGGGGATCCTCCTTGTCCTCTGGCATGGGGTGTGCAGCTCTCAGGGGGGGTCTCTGTCGTGGGGCGCTCCGCAGACACCTGCCTGGACACACTGGCTGTTTCCTGGCTGGAAGAGGAGTGCCTCTCTGTGGGCTGTCTGAGGGAGAGGGTTGACAGAGGGGCTGCTCCTCGGTGGCGGATCTCATCCTGCAAGTAGCTGCACTTGGCCATGATGTAGGTCTTCCAGTCCATGAGCTTGACAGCGGCCTGCACGGATCTCTTCAGGTGCAGCTTGCCATACCAGGTGTGCATATGTTTCCACCACCCCAGGAGGACATCAGAAGTGTAGCCCAGGCTCTCTGTCTTCTCTCTCCAAGCCGCCTGCTTCTGCTTGGTGTCTCGATATAGCCTGTGACCCTTCCTCCACAGGTACTTGTTCTCCCTCAGCCATACGAGCACCTCCTCCTCATGTTCCTCTGCAATGGAGTAATGTTTCCTCTCCCCCTTCTCCTTCTCCTTCGATTGCCTCTTCCTCCCTCTTCGCAGGGCCTTCTGGGCCCTCATCAGCAGGGCTTTGAGGGCCTTGGGGCTGGTCCACCACACCAGCAGCACCAGCAGCAGTAGCAGCAGCAGTAGCAGCAGCACCACCAGCAGCAGCAAGACCAGCAACAGAAGCACCAGCACCAGCAGCAGCACCAGCAGAAGCACCAGCACCAGCAGCAGCACCAGCAGCAGCACCAGCAGAAGCACCAGCAGAAGCACCACCAGTGCCAGGGGGTAGGATGCTGGTTCTGTCCTTCTTTCCAGGGCTGGCAGGATTAGGCACAGGCTTCCTCTTCTTCCCCATGGTCTCTGATGAAGATGTCTCTGGCAGCAGGTCTTTCCTCTGAGTGGTGACCTGCTTACGAACTGCCTCCTTTTATATCCATGGAGCTTACACAATTTATCCTCCCCGCATGTGCAGTGAACGCTTTGCATCCGCTAGGCATCCGCTAGGTGTCCGTGATGCATTCGCATCCGCCCCTTCCACTACGCATCTGCTTTACTGTTCTCCCCCGGAAGCCCTGCGGACGTGCCATCCGCTTCCATCCGCTTCCATCTGCTAGGCTTCCGTTGAGCATCCACTTAATATCCTCGCTACGTCCTCTCCCCATCTGTTCCTTTCCGTTCTTTTCCGTTCTGTTTATGCAAATTTTTGCCCCTTTTGAGAGCGGATAACAACGGATGGAAAATTTGCTCATCCGCTGTGTCCTTTTTACATACATTTTTCATCCCTCGGCCAGTGTGACCTAGCCTTAAGGCTCAGCTTGAGTTTTATGGCATGACTTTATTAATTGGGGTATTGATTTAAATTGTTCTCTCAATATTGTAAGAAATATAGGTAGGTATATGTATGCATATATTTCCTTCTCAATTTTTATAATCACCCTTCTCAAGCAAGTGAATCTGGGCAGTGAACAATGATTAAAAAATTAAAAACAATTATCATATAATATAAATTAAATATATATGGTAATTGAGGAAAAAACGACCATAAATATCAATATAGCCATGATACAGGGCCCTTCACATCTTCACACCCAGAAAGCCAGCAGGCTCAGGATTATCCTCAACTCTGAGGGGAGAATGTTCCAGAAAGCAGGTGCTGTGGAAGAGAAGGCATGCCTGTTCATGCCTGCCTTCGTGCCTCCTGACATTCATCGGCTGATGGGACTCATGGCATACTCAACCTGCCACATCAAATTAGATGGGAAGAGAAGTGAGAGAAGATAGTCCCTTAGGTAATCCAGTCCCAAGTGATGAAGGGCTTTATAGGTGACAACCAGTGCCTTGAATTGCATCCAGAAACACATAGGCAACCAATGCAACTCACACAGCAGTGGTGTAAACGTGTCAAATATCCAACAGCATTTATTACCTGCACAATTGCATTTTACCTCAGTTGAAGTTTCCAAATGCTTTTTAAGGGCAGCCCCATGTGTTGCAGTAATTTAAATGACTGGTAATAAGGACATTAGTGACTGTGAGCAGAGTTTCCTGATCCAGGAAGAGGCATTACTAAGCTTTACTTACCAAGTAAACACTTAGTAAACACTCATTCAAGACCAAAGATGGAAGATCTTGTTGCTGGAGGAGCCAAGTACTGAGAGCCACCCAGTCTTGCTTGGGTTGAATCAAAGCCCATTTTGTGTATTTACGACATTTACAGACCACTCATCTCATATACACAACTCATATAATTCCCAGAACTTGGAAACTGTGCAGTCAAAATTCCTATGAAGCTGTTCCAAGTAACAAAATGTATGCCTTATATTGCCCTGCACTGGAACTAGACTTACAGAAGTTGAAATTCAAGCATTGTTATGAGTGTTGAAATATTCCCTTAAGGTTATTTTCTATCTCAAGGTCTGATGCAGGTGACAGTAATCAATAAATATGATTCTTCCTGGAAACTTCAAATAACAAAAAAAAGTATATCTAAAATGAGCTTTCCAAGGGAGATACCATGGGGCAAGATCAAGCAATGGTGGTGCTTAAGCAAAGAATCCTTAGTAGAGAATTACAGTCAGACTCAGAACATGGTAAAGTCTCACCTAGGACACAGTTCAAAGCAGCACTGTACCTAGGCCAATTTACAGACATAAATTTCAGTGGGCAGTTACACTACTATAGATCTATAGTTCAATCTATTGAACTGTTGCTAAAACTCTTGGTGCCATGACCTTTAATTGGGAAAAACTTCACAGGGCAACAATTTTTGAACCAAGGTA
This sequence comes from Laticauda colubrina, assembly GCA_015471245.1. Taxonomy (NCBI): domain Eukaryota; kingdom Metazoa; phylum Chordata; class Lepidosauria; order Squamata; family Elapidae; genus Laticauda; species Laticauda colubrina. Next base: position 9,634,903 of record BLBF01000031.1, read on the forward strand.
TATTAAATAGGTAATTTTCAGAATTGTCCTGAAGGGACAAGAAATTTGAGAAAATTGTAGCTACTTCATTGCTACTGCTGCTGCTGTGCTGCTAGGTTGCTGCTGTGATCATGTGATGTTCCTTTTCAAAATTCTGTCCCCAGACCTCTCAGAAACCCTCCCTCCCTCTCTTCCTTCCCATCCATCAAATAACCATTTACCTTATAAACCCTGTTGCTCTCTTCCCCACTCGGTGTGCCAACTTACTTGACTGTTGGCCTAGGACTTGAAAATTCCTTCTAGTTTCCTCACTGACATTCTCTCTGCAAGCTTCCTATGAGCAAATGGAGAAACACAAATTCAAGGGAGGGAGGGAGGGAAAGAAGGAAGGAAAGAAGGAGGCGGGGAGGAGGCAAGAAAGGAAGGAAGAAATGGTGGGAGGGAGGGAGGAAAGAAGGGGAGGAACAATTAGTAAGGAAGAGAAGGAAAGAGAAATGGAGACAGGGAAGAATGGAGGGAGGGAGGAAGGAAGATAAGAAGAAAGGAAAATTTCTCATGCTCCCTGCCAGCTTTTCATAAGGACATTCGGTGGGGAAACTGGCAGGAAGTTGAAAGTCATTCCCACACTTACTGCTTTTTGCCCACCTGTATTCATTCTATTTCTCTGTTTGGAAATATCTCTGAAAAGGTGATCCAACTGGGCATAGGTTGTCTAGTATTATATCAGCAGGAGGGAAAATTTAATAAAATTCTATACATGTAGAAAAGTACTACTCTTGTAAAGCTGGTAATATTAAAACACAAACTCATTCTGTTTTATTGTAATTTTTATTGAGACATACATGAAGAACTCTTAATACTTCTGCTGACTTCATTTTTGGGATTGAACAAAAGAATTTTATATGAAATTTTTACTAACAGATAAGAACCCCAAGGTAACTGTTGCAGTTGCAAAAGGCTTTATGATTATTTTACAACTTATAAAACTTAAATATTGCTGATAGCAAATAGGACAAGTATGATTGCATATCTTTTATCTTGTACGTTTTACTTTATTTTGTATGATCTATTTCGTAGCTCCTCTCTACTATTTAAGTTTTATTTTTATTTTATTCAACTCAAAAAGTTAAATGTATATTTGATTTGTAGCACTGGATTTTATTCATCAGAGTTTGAATTAAACTTGTATTGACAAATGGACAAGAACTTTGTCATTCAAGCAATCTTGTCAAATATCCTTGAGTTTCATGTCTGCAATATAAATTTCCAGGTTTCATTTTTCATTTTCATTTTTTAAATTGTATATGCTTTTGAGTGCAGGGTTTTGACTGTTGATAAATCAGATGGATTTGACACCATAGAAAAGCACCTCATTACAACTGTGTAATTTATTTTCTTGTTAACAATACAATATACTCAGGATTATGTTACAGCTATACTTTGGGGAGTGATTTGGTTGGAAAGGCTATCATATTAAAAAGTGTGTGAAGCAATACTCCTTCTTTTGTAAATCTGGATTCAAACCATATGCAGAACAGATGACCAAGACCTCATGCCAACTTGCTTGATTGGTTGCCATAAGGTAATGAAGATCTCATATATTTAGATCTGTTCATAACAGGATGCTTGGCAAAGTCTTCGATGGCTCATACCAGTAGAATTTGGCACTGTATATAATATAAATTGGATTATTTGGACAACTGCCTGTTTTTACTCTGACTCATATACTTACCATGTGGGCTCGTTATCCTTTTGCATGCCAACTTCACGTTGCTTGCCAAATGTTGCTTTACTTGTGCATCTTTGCAATTGTTTTCTCTATCCTGGATTATTGTTTATTTGGTGACTAGCAATTGAATATATGAACTAAACTTACAACATGTCATAGTATGTGTCATAATTTAAGTGTACATTCAGGCCATTGTTTTACACTGTAAGAGGTTTTTTTTTTTGTATGACTCAAAGTAGACCTAAATCTGTTGGAAATAAACATTCCTTTACATAAATGAATAATACTGCCTGTCTGGTAACAATCACATTTCTTCATCCTCTTTTATGACTGCCTGTGAAGATACCGGGAATCAGCAACCAGTTCATTCTTTATATGGCATTGAGCTTTATATGGCATTGAGCTAGAGATGGGTGTAGCTGATGATGGAAATGGATGTGGCCAAAATAATACTGTATTAAAACAGAAGATAGATGGTCCATATAGCTAGATTTTCCACAAGTAGTCCTTGGTTAATAAACATTTATCCATTGACTGTTTGAAGTTACATTGGTGGTAAAAGAAGGACTTATAGACAGTCACAATTGTGTGATATTGTACATAATTAGCATGTGGGATTCACCTAATCACCACAACTGGAACTTCCAGAATTAATTTAAATAGACATGATCGTGTATCATTGTACTTTATAATTTATAATACTTCATAATTATTGCTTAGTGATGGAGTTCCCATTCCCAATTACTGTCATTAACTGAGGAGTTCCTGTAATATGTTAAAAAATTTCTGACAGGTGGCAGTCCAGTCTCTTCTTGAAAGCTTCCAGTGATGAAGCTCCCACAACTTCTGAAGGCAAGGTATTCAATTGGTTCATTGCTCTCACTGTCAGAAAATTGCTCTTTAATTCCAGGTTGAATATCTTCTTGTTCAGTTTCCATCCATTATTCCTTGTCTGGCCTTCAGGTGCTTTGGAAAATAGCTTGTCTCCCTCCTCTCTGTGGCAGCCCCTCAAATATTGAAACACTGATATCATGTCTCCCCTGGTCCTTCTCTTCATTAGCCTCCAGTCCCCTAATCATCTTGGCTGCTCTTCTCTGCACTCTTTTTAGAGTCTCGATATCCTTTTTATAGCATGGTGACCAAATTAGATGCAGTATTCTAGGTTGTCTAGTTCTATATTAAGCCTTTATTTCATATATTTTTAGTTTTTGAAAAAGTTGGGTTAGTTCATAAGCATTCCAGACAATAGCTGCACATGAGGAGACCATAAGACAACAATCTCTAGCAGGTTTAAGTTTCTGGGAGCCAAGAGATCACCATCTTTGCCTTTATGATTGGTTTGTTTGAGGACTCACATCCTGATAGGGGAAATATGTTACACTGGATTTCCAAATGAAATAGGCTAATAACTTAATAATTAAAAGGGATATACAAATAAACCAGAAGAGTAACTTGGATAACCTTCTTATTTTGGACTTACAAAATGAACATATTAAAGGTTTGAAAAAGTTCAGAGAAGAGACAAAAAAAGGAAGGAAATCAAGTTCTAGGATACTAAAGGATTAACGTTCAAGACTGTTCAAGGCAAAGGCAAGGAATATTAATACACATATTATCCTTGATCAGACAAACCTGTTTTATACAGATGCATATCTGTACACACTCTGTGTGTGTGTGTGTGTGTGTGTGTGTATGTGCGTGTGTGTGAGCACACTGTATGTATGTGTGTGTATGTTGCTGTTGTTGTTTTTGGAAACTCTTAATGGACTTTTGCAGATTAGAATCTAATGATAAGGCACTAAGAATTTGTTTATAGTTAAGAGATGATATATGAGAAGATGTTTTCTTAACATCAGAGAAGGAGAAAGAGATAAGCTATTAAAATTGTCCTTGTGATGAAGACAGAAACAATTTATGTCTTTTCTTTTTTCTTTATTGTGCTATAATTTAAAAAAATGTGTGCACTTTTTATTTTTCCTTTTTTATAGTTTTTTAAATTATATTTGCTTTATATCTTTGTATTTTTAATATTAATAAAACTATTATATAAAAAGGAAACAATCATACTTTATTGATTAGTCAATAGGCAACATCAGAGTACAAAATACAGAATGATAATAACAACATATGTTGCAAAGTAGAATAAAAGGAACAATTAAAAGAAAATATAGTTCATATTTTTTGCGAGCTCAATTATTTCACCCAACATATGTAGCTTTCAATTACACTTGTATGTAATTGAAATGACAATTATACAGATAAAGGGCCATGTTACCCATGTTAAAGGGCTGTATTTGGGTTTTGCCTGCACATGTTATTTTAGTGTATGTATTACAACAACTTTTCATCTAACATGTAATACCTGGTATTAATCGCTCTTTATTCTACAGTTGCATTCCAATAATATGCGAGGCATGCCCTTTATCTCTAGAGCTCCACATATACATTTGTCATAAGAAATTTGGTTATATTCTCCATATTTAATCATTATGTCAGCTGCTCATAGAACTCACTAAGATACTTGGGCATTTCTGTATTTAAATATTTTGCAATTTTGAAGGTGCATTTATTGTGCTTCAGTCTACCAGCCTTATTTATCTCTCTGAACTTCTACATCAGGGGTGAGTCAAATTTGCTTTGTCATGGTGTCATCATGTGACATATCAGGACTTTTCCCCCCTTCGCTCAACCAGGCAGGGGCCAGCACATGACGCATCTGGCCCATGGGATGCAGGACTCATCTGGCCCATGGACCTCCCCTGTTCTACATGGAAAAGTCTTTCTGCAGCAATCTTTAAACTTGTTTTCCAGAGACAGTTGGAGAAGAAACAGGAAGACCATAACTTCTAATATAGTTTGTGAACTGTGTAATCCAAAAGTCTCTAACTGAGATTTTGTTTGTTCTATCAGACACAATTTTGGGAATCTATCAATTTCCACAGTATTGATTTTTCACCAATGACTATATGCCTTGATTGAAGACAAGGAACAAAGTATATAAATTCTATATATAAATAAAATAAATAAATTCTTATTTTATTTACATCCAAAATACTTGTTATATGCTGTAATTGTGTTTCTCTAGAATACCCATTTTAAACCCCAAATATCAGCTCCATATAAGAGCATAGGAATAACTTCGCTTTGTATATCTTACTAATTTATACAAATAAGATTAATAATTATTAATCTTAATAAAAGGAATCTGGATAACAGCAGTTTATTAATTTTAACAATGAATTCATGTATGGCCTCATTTTGAATGACCTCCTTTGATGGTGAGGAAGCCAAAATCCAAGAAACAATATCTTTTCTTCAGGCTGAAAAGCACTAATGATTAAAAAAATGCTAATTATGTTTGCCTCTCTTTTGTATTAATATGCTGAGTTGAGTCTCAGGATTTATTTAAAAAACCAAAAGACTTATCTTTGAAAATGAGAACCCCAAAGGCATTCCTGATAATAAATTCTAAACAAACTGTAGTGAATGTAAAGGTAAGTGGTAAGGCAACGGGCTAGGACTGGGGAGACTCATTAAGATTAAAAACATTAACATTAAAACATTAATTAATTAATTAAAAACATTAAGATTAAAAACAAATTACCCATAACAATAAGGAAGCTTCAATCCAAAAAGAGATCACTTTGGCAGAAAAATAAATCTGGTCATGTTGCCAACTTCAAAAGCCAATACAAAATTGTTTCTGTTTATTTTTCTTATATGTATCAATTTCATGTATTCATAACTATGTTTATACCTGTTATCTTGGAAGTGATGACAACCCAACTAAATAAATAAATAAGAATTTTTTTCATTGTTTGCTTTAATTTCTCTTATTAATGGTTTGTGTCATTTGCTTAAATAGTTCCAAAGTGTTTGCGTTTTAGTGCATGGCACGGCAGGCTCAGCATTGTATGGGCTTATCTCTTTTCTGCACTAATGGACAATGTCCATTTGATGAGGTGACCTCTGCCTATGATAGCTTGTCACAACACCTCTGTTTGCAAAATGGTATAAAACTATGTATATAATAAAAATAAGGCTAACCATATTAGTCCATGAGAGAAAATATTCCATTATTTTTTTCCTCCTTCAATGATAGATGAGCCAGAGTTTAATCAATGAACTATAGCATCATTAAATCAGAATATCTCATCAAAACCAAATTGAACAATGTATTGCTAAAGGAAAATATGGTTGGGGTGATATGTAAAGCAAGCTGCTGTGTATGGAAAGGGAGTAGGCAATGTTAGCCTGTATATTGCTACTTGGAGCTCTAGAGAAAACTGACAAGGAGTGAACATTAATAACTTCATTTTCTAGTCCTATTTCTGAGTCCTGTCCCTGAAAAAATGCTAAACACAGCTCATATTTTCTCATATTTTCTCTCTTCATTATCTAGTTACTATCTGCTTGATAAGACACTAATTATGTTAACTTTAAAATTCAAATAAAAATCTGAATTTTAAATTCATTCATGTTGTTTTCTAATGCTTTTGAAAATACTCCAAAGCATATTCCTCACTCTGTCCTTCCACTAAAAAGCAGGAGTGCTGAGCTGAAATGTGGAGCATCACTTTGTGGTGCACAATATATAGTTTATTTTGTAAACAGCAGAACAACAATATTTTATTCCCCTCTCCAAAATGCAGGTGACAATGACATATTATTTATAAAAACGCATTGGGAGGTGAGTAATTCAAACTTCAAGTCTTTATATTCTTTTAAATGTCATTTCCTTCCCTAAAGGCTGTTATCAAAATAATCTAAATCACTTGCTTTATATTAATCAAAGAATTACAGCACTTAAATTTGTAGTTGTCACTCACACAGAGTATGCCTAAAGCATTTTGGAATTGTTTTGTGCAGTCATTTCAATCATCTGAGGTAGGTTTTTCATAAGATATTGTCAACATGTAAAAAAATGGGAACAAAAATGATAAAAGAAAAAGATGTTTCTTTGTACTTTTAAGCTGTGGTATATTTTATTCTATGGAAATGATAAATTAATGTATCTCCTTATTAATAATCTGACATTAATGTCATATTCATTCTTCATGTAACACCACTATGACCAAAATGCCACTTCTATGTCCTAAGTTTTTTTTTTTTACAAAAAATCCTGAAAAGTTCAGTAGAGGGAGGTGTCATTCCATATATCCAATTGACAAATGGGAATACTTAAAGTAAAGATATATTAACTATCAAGGGAAAAATAGAAAAGCAGGGGCAACTACATATTCTATATATAAGACAACAAGATTATGAGAATTTTATTTGTAAAAGGTACCTGCTGCTTCTTAATTACAGAACTACTTTTAATGCTCTGCATGTATTCAGGAGCACATCCTTTAATAAGGGCTCCAAGGATTATATTAATAGAAAGACTTAATTACAAAGTTAAAAACATGAAAATGAAAATGAACCAAATAATTTATGAACATGAACTTGAAATTAGAAAATACATAATATCAATGACGGGACTGAGTTTAGATCAATTAATATTGACCTAATTAATTAATATATCTTCCATGTTATTCCCATTCCCACCTTTCATTTTATTCATATATAAATTTCTAATGGTGATCCTTGTGCAGTGTTACAGTCTCTCAAGCATGAGATGTACTAATAGCAGTGCAACAATCTTTGATAGCTTAATTGTATCTCCTCCCTCCCTCCCTCTTCCTTCTTTCCTCTCTCCCTCCCTCCCTCCCTCCCTCCCT
>BLBF01000031.1:9642433-9669374 GCA_015471245.1 Laticauda colubrina
TCTTTCTTTCTTTCTTTCTTTCTTTCTTTCTTTCTTTCTTTCTTTCCCATGCAAACTGATACCACATAGAAACACACCACAAATAGATGCATGCAGACACATAGAGAATTCAAAATATGATACAAATATCATCAATATTAAAATAATTTACAAGAATGAATGTTAAAATCCTCAATTAATAATATTAACGACGAGTGCCAGCAATTATTTTATTTTTGCTCCTGAATGTCAAATGAGACATGCAGCCTCCTCTCGTCTCATCTCCTCTCCTCTTCTCGCCCTTTCCCCATGTGTCATAGGTTTGTCACCACCATATTGGCCTTGTAAACATCCCAAGACTTTAAAAAAAAGGCAAAGATTGTTGTTTAATATAAGAAAATTATTATCTTGCAAGCAAAAGAATGATTTAAAAACCCTAACCCTACCAAATCAAATTCCCACAAAAATGCACAAAGCCCTTTAAAGCACCTATTCTGATTGTAAATATATACTTTGTTGGATTATTCTGTTCTATAAATACAAATAAATATTTAGTTATGGGTCTTGCTTGGTCCACAGAATTAGCAATGCTAAATTAAGCCCCTATCCCACTGCACTTACGGATGCAAAGAGGATGTAAAACGTTAAAAAAACCTTGCCATCCATTGGAAAACGCTATGCATCCGGTGTGTACTCACTGCATATGTGTTTCATACGCTCTATCCTGCGAGCATCCGTCCACTGAGATTTCATCCACGCAAGAAGTTTTGAGCGCACAAAACTTTGTGAACGGATGAACTTTCCGCCTCGTACGATGTACATCCGTGACATATATGGGCAACAAACGTTCTATGTCCATTATCATCCGTTAAACGTCCGCTGTATCCTCTCTGCATCCTCTGGCCATCCCCTCAACTCACATCTGCTGCAGCTGAAAATGGAAAGAGGGAGGAAACAAAAGGTGCACGGAACATCTACACAGCGTTAGTAACATGGAAATAGAAAGGATGTAAGTGTATGCATCCAGTATATAAAGGATTAAAATGGACAAAACGTTTGTATCTGGGATGTATCTTGTATATTTAGGATGTCTGCAGTATGTCAAGAGTATGTAGAAGGACACCTAGCGGACTACCGATATTACCTATAAAAAGGGGGAGAAAATCATTTGGATCTCAGTATGAGTCCAGCAGCCGTGGTGTACAGACCTCTTCACCCTTGGTCTTGGTCTTCCACATCATCAATTGTTCTCCACCATGGATCATGACATAGTCCCTATAGTAGCTGTGATCATTCATCACCAGAACCAAAACCTGCTCAGACTGTTTCACCTTTTATACAGAAGGAGAAGAAGGAGACGTCCAAGAGCTGTCTGGGTCTGAGGACAGATCATGAGAAGAATGGAGTTTGTATTAGTTGGCCGATGTGACCGAGCCTTTACTAAGGTAAAAAAATGAACCAAGTATGTTAAGCAAAGATAACCTTTATTAACTGTCTTAGGTAAACTTTATGACTTTATTAAAAAAGCAAAATGAACCAAGTAAAATGTCTTAAGCAAAGATAAAGTGAACAAGTAAACAACTCAGTCTCTGACACTATTCTCAGTCATTCTGAGTCATGTCCATGGTCTCAGCTGTTAAGCAGGCAGGGACTGTGGAGTGGCTGTGGCTTGAGTGCTGGTCTGAGGTGCCATTGGGGTGCTTGTACAACAGAGAGTACAACAGGGGATGGTGTGTTCAGGAAGCTGTCCGAGAGCTGACTCAGTCCCGTGAGGTTGAGAGGCCCCTCATCAAGGACCTGAGATGTGAGGCCCAAGACTGATGACAGATTGTCCGTTGATGGGCTTGGCTGTGGGAAGGAAGGGTTGGGAGGAGTGTAGTGGGACTGTCTGGTCTGCAGCTGGGTGAGTTGAGGCCTCTGTGGCATGCGATGAACCTGGGCCTGGACTGGGAAGGTTTGTTTTTGCTGTGGGAAGTCCTGGTAGTCGTAACCTTGGTAGGTGAGGGGCTGTTGAAAGCCGTGGATGGGCTGTGAACATCACCTGGGGAGGAGGAGCAGACCTGGACAGGGTAGGAGCAGTTTCAGCTGGGCCTTGAGGGTTGTGCAGAAGTGCTGTGATCTTCTGCTTCATCACCTGGTACTGGGCCTCGGGCAGGTCCTTGAGGCATGGCTCACATAGATGCTGAAGGTGTGGTGGCCCGAGGATCCTCTGTCCAAGTGGACCAGCTGAGAGAGAAGTTCTGTGCGGGTCTTCATTGTGTCCCTGATCTCCAACAGGACACTGTGGTTCTGGCCCTCCAGTCTGCCTCTCTGCCTGCATCCTGTGGAGCTGGGGTGGGGGTGGGGGTGGGTTGGCCTCTGGTGGCTGCTGCTTCTTCCTCTATTTGTGACAAGTCCAAGTCCGCCGGCATGGGGAGTGCAGCTGTCGGGGGGTCTCTGCCGTGGGGCCCTCTGAAGACACCTGCCTGGACAGGCTCGCTGTCTCCTGGCTGGAAGAGGACTGGCTGTCTGTGGGCTGTCTGAGGGAGAGGGGTGTCAGAGTGGCTGCTCCTCGGTGGCGGATCTCACCCTCCAGGAAACTGCACTTGGCCATGACGTACATCTCCCGGTCAGTGAGCTTGACAGCGGCTTGCCTGGATTTTTTGAGTTGTAACTTGCCATACCAGGTGTGCATGTACTTCCACCATCCCGGGTGTCCATCTGCAGTGTACCCCAGGCTCTCTGCCTTGTGTCTCCAAGCTGCCTGCTTTTTCTTGGTGTCACAATAGAGTCTGTGGCCCTTTCTCCACAAGTACTCGTTCTCCCTCAGCCATTCCAGCACCTCCTCCTCATGGTCCTCGGAAACGGTGTACTGTTTCCTCTCTCCCTTCTCCTTCCCTTTCCTCTTCCTCCCTCTGGCAGGGGCTTCAGCAGGGCCTTCAGTGGCTTGAGCAGCAGGGCCTTCCGCAGCAGGGCTTTGAGGGCCTTGGGGCTGGTCCACCGCAGCAGCAGCAGCAGCAGGTTCAGAGTCAGTGCCAGGGGGTGGGATGCTGGTTCTATCCTTCCTGCCAGGGCTGGAACGAGTTGGCACAGACTTCCTCTTTTTCCCTGACTGATGAACCATGGTGTTCCTCCTAGATGTATTTGGCAGTACGTCTTTCCCCTGAATGCTGACTGCATGCGTGCTGCATCCTTTTATATCCATGGAGCTGATGCAATTCATACTCCCCGCATGCGCAGTGAACGCTTTGCATCCGATATACATCCGCGCGGCATCCGCTTTGCTTCCTATAGGCATCCGTGATGCATCCACTTCATCCGCTATGCATCCGCCGCTTTCGCCATGTGTCCGTTTTGAAATTTTCCCCCGGAACCCCTTTGGAGGTGCCATCCTCTTCCATCCTCTGTCATCCGCTAGGCTTCCTATGAACATCCATTTAACATCGCCACTTTTGGGAGCGGATGACAACGGATGGAGCCACCCCCGAAATTTTGCTCGTCCTCTGTGTCCTTTATTCATATGTTTTGCATCTGTCTGCCAGTGCGACCTACCCTTTAGATAAGCTGCTGAACTCTAATATCCCTGTTGCAGGTCTATCAAATTCCCTCCCTCCCTTCTTCTTCAGTCTTAGTAAACGTGGCTATGGCTCCAAATAATGTTATATTTTGCTAAGTAAGAATGGCAAGAATACCCTATCAGAATTACTTAGCCGTACTGAGAATTCTTTCTTTCTGGGTAGATAAAAGATATTATAACCCTAAGCCATTCAAAACTGTTCATTGTTACTTTGCTCTCACATTGTTTTAAACCATAGCTGAAGAAACCAAAATAGCTGGATTTCCAACAAAATAGTTTGGATCCCAAACTAAACCACCTGGTTATGGTTAAGTACAATGTATAACAGAGTCTATATTTAAAATGAACTGTTTTTGTTTGTTTTGGCATTTGGCTAGAAATGGCCTGGAAAGCTTGGTGTAGTTGAACAAAAAGAGTCAGTTTGGGTAGTAATTCACTGGTATCGTTTCTCGTACATATGTATTGCAAAAGAGGAGATCTCTTTATAATCTCAGTGAACCCAAATACCACATTTTATATAGTTTGTTAACGAAAGCCTAAGGCACATATAAAGAAAAGCAATAATATTGATCCATGCCTGTGGTTCCTTTTCATAGTCATGGTTAAAACAAGAATAGTGATTTTTCAGCTAACAAAGAAATAAAGCTTGAGTCTGTTATTTCCTTTTTAAAAATTGTATTTTACACCATGATATTGTAAAACAGAAGCTGGAGATATTTGCTTGATCTTAGTTCATATCCTACTCCAAAGCTTTGTAATTCAAGTTTTGTACTGCCTTGACCATTTCTTGTTGTAACACTACTCACAAGCTCCGGTAATACTTTGCTATGGGCTTCAAACTCTATGCCTTCATGCACTGCATTACTGGGAATTCACAATAATTTAAGTTTTTAAACTGCCCTGATAATATCTGAAATTCTCTAGATGTATTAGGATATATAACTCTCAGAATTCCCTTCAATTACTCAACTAAAAGGTTAGGACTGACTTAGGCATTTCTATGGACAGCACTGATGAATGGATGGTTTTCCTTTATACTAAAGTAAATTAGTAATTTCATAGAGATTTCAGACATCATTCCAGTTTCAATAGGAATAAAACAAGTTCATCTATTTTTTTACAAGAATTCTATGTGCTTTTGCCATCACTTAATTTTAATATAAAAATCAAATGCTATGAAAACTCAGTCCAATATTTATCTATATTTCTAAACATTTTAGCTTTTGTACACTAAGACAATCAGGTGGGCTGCAAAAATCTGAAATTCTGCTAGAGGGTTAGAGTTTTCTATACTATGTTGTTGCCATCATTTTCTGAAAATGTGAATAAATTTACTGCTTATTAGCTGCTTACAGATTCAAAATAAGAAGGCAGTGAATATGTCAGGTGCAGAAATGTGGACTCCCTTTGGTCAGTGATTTATTCAAGTCTTTTATTCTTGATTTTTGTATTTTGACTGCTCTTCATGCAAAAATCTTCCCCCTGAAATATTTTCTTAAATATTTTCGAAAGCATTGCCTAGGTGAGGTTCCCCTATAGATTTTAAATAATAATAAAATCATTGTTTTGAAACATTATTCTATTAGTTTTGGAGCAGAAACCCTTAGCATTTAGATATTTGTATAGCCTTTGCTTTGCAGAAGTAAATTATTTTCAAACAAATTAAAAATATAACCTGGAAAAATGGATACAAGATAATATTGTCATGATACAAGATAAAATTAGGAGATAATGCCAATTATTCTATTGGGAAAAATAATTTCACTTTTATCCTTAGATATAAATTTGGAATACAACAAGTAAGGGGAAATTTCATTACAGTTTAACACTTTCAAAACTAGGAAATAACAGAGGTAAACCACATCATTGAAGGTTTTGGAAATCTTGTTTTTAGAGTATTGATTTCATTTTAAAATGCTCAGACAGTTGCCGAGAGGAGTCCATGACTGTTGAAAGGAGACAGAGCAACAATCACAAGTGAACAGTTAGAAAATTAATAGTATTTACTCACTTGTGGAATTGTTTTTTCTTGGCTAATTGTAGAGAGTCAATCAACCTTTCGACCTGTAAAGAAAATTTTACAGTTAAAAAAATAAAGCCCCAAATTTATTTAATTCGTCAGTTGCTTACAAGATAATAGGTATAAGGATAAACATAGTTATGAATACAAGAAATGAGTACATATAAGAAAAATAAAAGAAACAATAGGACAGGGACGGTAGGCATTTTGGTGTGCTTATGCATGCCCCCTAAATCAAGTAGAAGATTGTTCAAACTTCTACAGCTGCCATATATATTGTTTTCATATTTTAAATCTGAGAATATAAATATAAATACAAATTTGTAGAATGTTGCCATGTTTAATGACATGCTTATTTTTTTTAAAGAATAGAATAGAATTCTTTATTAGCCAAGTGTGATGGGACACACAAGGAATTTGTCTTGGTGCATAAAATTTGTCTCAGTGAACATAAAAGAAAAGCTACCTTTGTTAATTTGTCATTAACTTAGGGTTTCACTGAGACATACTATCTGAGAAGAAGTGATACATAAGCAAGTCACACATAACAATATTGCATACTCATTAGTGCATTTAAGCTGTTCCTTCATATCCATACCCTTTACTGAAGTGGACATTGACACTGGTGAACTGAATGAAATATGTGCCTGTTTGATTTAAATTTTGTGTGTGTGTGTGTGTGAGAGAGAGATACACAGAGATACACAGACATACAGAGTGCTATTTGGAAGAATTCCTCAATACTGTATAAACTTCCAAGCTGGCCTTTTATAAATCTTTAAACAAAAAGACTGATTTTTATTTTAACTAAACTACCCATAAATCTATGCATACATGTATTGATCTTGGCCCCTTCTTAAAAATGATTCTGTCCCAATACGTTGGCATATTTCATAAACAAAAAAGAGCAAATTATTGATCTTTCTAAAAGTCCTGTGAAAAATCTAGGTTGCTTTGAAGTTCATTCCATACCTAAGGGAAGGAGAAATGTTGAAATGAAAAATAGGTATTTTTAAATGGCTAGAAATAATTCAAGATATATAGCTGCCTTACCAACATTTAATTTACTATAAGTCTGATGAAGTGTATTGTATCTCTTGTTACATCCAGCGATAAAGTGTTTAAAATATTGGTATAACCTTTTCTGACGTGAATTACAAATTAATTTAGTTATATATCAGGTCATAATTTGTTCTTTGTGGGAAATGCTGCTATCGGTTACAGACTAAAACTATTGCTTGGCATGCTTGGTTGACTGTGAACTCACACTTAAAAATACAATATTCTGATGATGGGTTTAGCTGTATGTAGAACAATGCTAGACTTGTTCCTTTCAGTATGTACAAGAGCCACCCATATTTTTGAAATCCAGTCTATAGGAGGAAGAAAACCTACTATATATAAAAAGATTGCCTATATGTTTCATTTCATCAATGATACTCATGAAGTAAGATTCTGTTTCTAAATCCAATGTGCACTTTTAAAAGAAAGTGGCATGTTCTTCCGGAGCAGAATCTCTTGGTTACTTGCCCTGTATTCAAAGCAAAATATCTTAAACTAGATGACAAGAGATGTGCTTATATTGTGCTTAGTTTCTCTACCTTCACCCCATTTCACAGATTACTGTTTCGGAGTAAAATGCAGAGAGATACAGAAACAATGGCAATTTATTTATTTTTTTACTATGGAGATGAAGAGAAGAGTAATAAATTTAATTTAGATTGCAATCGATTGCTATCAATTTGTTAACAAGGGGCTCTCACTTGCAAAATGTAGGTTGCTATGTAAGTTAAGAATAGTTATTTCTAAAAAATGCAAAATATAATTCATACATAAAACAAAAACTTTAAAAGCCTTAGCTGATCCCTCATCATTGTTTATGCTTTCTTCTTATAAGAAATGATTATTTCAAAAATTTGAGTTGCCAAAAATGTAAATGGAGACTACTGCTGATGCTATTTTTTTCTTTGAAATTTGTGGCTTGTATCAATATCAGACATAGATCCATTTGCTTTGCCAGACTACATTAAAATATGAATCACATTATCCATGTGTTTTCTTTTAATGCTGTCAGTTAAAGGCAATTACGTTTTGATCTGGGTATTAGATCAATACCTAGATTATTATTAATAGGTATTATTTTTAAATGTATGCTTAATAGTAAATGTGATTTCATTATTTTACTTAAAAATGCCTGCTGAAATTCTTTCGATGATCAATGTATTGAAAAAAAAATCTGATCACTAGATATATGGGAATAGCTTCATTTCTCATTTGAAATGAAATTTCAGTTCATTTCAGACCAAGAAAATTTGAACATCCATTGTCACTGAACATTAATTACTATTTTAACTAGAAACAGTACACATTCTTTCTTGCAATACCTTGCCTATATTTGAAGCCCACAGTCTAGATTTTCCGATCTGTTGTTTGTTATAGTGGGTGATTCTGCTGTAGATATAGTGGATCAGAATGGTTCTGTAGTGATAGATTGGTCAGTTTTTATTTGCTATACTCTCAGAAATGCCAATAAAATGCTTTGTCTTTTCAGTTTGAAAACATAGCACAAATGTCTTGTACAGTATAGTTTGTTCTGTAAAGAAATTGTCTTATATTCCATACAAGTTCCTTTAATTGTTCAACACACCTTCTCCCGTCTTCCTTCCATTTCCAAAGTCCATTCCCTTCTTTTGTAATAGCTATTTTCTTTGGTCATCTTTGCACTTCTGCCTTTTTCCTTCCCCACCCTTCCAATACTTCTGAAAGCCCACAATCTAACTGCCATAATCCTTTTTGATCACCTCTATTTCCTTTGTCCTAACTTCTACTTTCAACTATAGCCAGTATCCTTTCTGTTCTCAGCCATTGCTTGCTCAAGCCCAACAGTGTTGTTCACCAACTATGTTTTACACATAAGGCTTGGATAATAGTTGGAAACCCTCAAATATTGGTAGACTGCTATCATGTCTCCCCGGTCCTTCTCTTTACTAGACTAGCCAGGCCCACTTCCTGTAACTATTCTTCATATGTTTTAGTCTCTAGTCCCCTAATCATCCTGGTTGCTCTTCTCTGTACTTTTTCTAGAGCCTCAACATCTTTTTTTGTAATGTAGTGAACAAAACTGGATGCAGTACTCTAGGTGTGTCTTACTAAGGCTTTATAGAGTGATATTAGTACCTCCCTTGTTCTTGATTGTGTCCCTCTGTTCATACAATTTAGGATTGCATTAGCTTTTTTTGGCTGCTGTTGCACACTGCTGGCTCCTATTTAGCTGGTTGTCCACTAAGACTCCAAGATTCCTCTCACAATGACTGCTATTGAGCCTGGTTTCACCCAGTCTGTATGTGTACTTTTGTTTTTCTTGCCTAAATGTAGGACTTTACTTTTCTCTACATTGAATTTCATTTTGTTAGATAGGGACCAGTGTTCAAGTATGTGAAGATCCATCTGGATCTTGAGCTTATCTTCTTGGGTGTTAGCTATTCCTGCCAGCTTAATATCATCTGCAAATTTGTTAAGTTCCCCTTTTATCCCCTCATCTAAGTTGTTAATGAAGAAATTGAAGAGTACTGGGCCTAGGATGGAACCTTGTGGCACCCCACTGCTTACTTCTCTCCATGTAGACTTAGATCCATTAAGGACTACTCATTGAGTATGGTTTGTCAGCCAGTTAGTAGTCCATCTAGTGGTGGTCTATTCCACTTTTTGCTGTCTATTCCACTTTTTCTATCTTACTAAGAAGTAGGTTGTGGTCTACTTTGTCAAATGCCTTGCTGAAATCTAAATATATCATGTCCACAGTATTTTGCTGGCCTACTAATTTAGTCACTATGTTGAAGAATGAAATAAAATTGGTTTGGCATGATCTGTTTTTAACAAACCCATGCTGACTGCTAGTTATTAATTTACTTACATCTACAAAAATGGGGAGAGGAAACAAACGCAGTCCTAGGGCACACCAAGAGATGAAGAGGATAGAGATCAAGACAAGCCATTTTTCCCTTAAAGATTGACAAAGATATTGACAATATAGAGAGGGCTGAGAACACAGGTGACATGATAATAAGAGGCCTAGATGGAGAAATATATAAAGATTTAAACACAGTATTTCAGGAGCAGTTTGATCAAAACAAAACGAAGGGCGTCTTTACCTATGAAGGGGGTCTTCTGTTTTGAATACAGAAGAGCCCCTTCATATGTATATGAATATGACTGAACAGTGAATAAGCTTTTTGCATTTGTATGCATGGATACTGACATTGTCTGGATTTAAACTGATCTACACATCATTAACCTTGGCAAAATATATGCACTTTCTTGGGAAACTAAAGGAAAGATTGTTGTACCAGTAAGGTAGAGGAGCTCACTTGATATGCAGATAAAAGCCTCTGGCTCTGAAGCAATTTTATGGATGGTAGATAAATGACTGTGGAACAGAAGAAACTCCCAATGTCAACAACAAAAAGAAAATGGTAGTGTCCAGAATGGCTGTGAAAATAATTTGAAAGTATTTGGATCTCATGTGAGCTGAGCAACTCTCTATTGTTTATTAGAGCATCCTGATTCTGTATGAGTCCAAAAAAGATGCTACTGCTTTAAGGAATTGATTATTTAAAATTAATAGGATTCTTAAACAGTTGTATCTTTTTTCAGGCTTCTCTATATGGCTGAACAAAGATACAGCTGCTTTAATGAATAGAAATGAGCTGCTGGGCTTATGCTTACCCGAGATCAAAAAGCACTTCTTCCAAATAATTCTCAAAGCATAAAAAGCCATATTGTGTGGCCATAGCTTGGTCTAGAATCCAGTTGTAGATACAGTCAAATATTTATCCTACAGATGTGTGGCTAATGATAATTCAGTTTGTTTTTGCATTAACATGCATACAAATTTACATAATCTAATTTCTTGTGCCAATTTGTGAATTTTATATTTAATACTGTGATAATTTATATTTTTATGCAATTCTACCGAGAAGGTGCCTCTTTTTTCTGTGTAGCTTCTCATATATGTTGCTTATTTGAACAATTTAGTTCTAATTTTAAGAACGGCTTTGTTGGGCTTCAAAGAATCTACCGGTTTATCTCCTGGAGTGAAGCCTTATCTTGGTTGGGGAATAAACATCCGATCTTGCCGTTTATAATATATTAACTTGATCAGAAAATGTCTCCTACTTTTGAAGATCCCATCCTGGTTCAACCCATTTCATATTGGCACAAACATGCAACAAGGATGGGGTGGGAGACAGTTTATCACTCCAACTCCTCTCATTACCTGAAATGACACACAAACAATCATTGGGGAAGTTACGGCATGACTCGAGAATTGAAACCATATTGTTTGGTAATTAGTTGCATTCAGAATTGCAGGGTGGAGGCATGTAGGACTAATGGGGAGGGCGAATGTTTGTTAGCTGCATGGGGTGGGGCTGCATGATAAATTGTGCTGATAGACAAATGATCTCAGTGCTGACTTTATCCGGTATATCCGTTGTTGCCGTGTTTGATGAAAAACGAGCGAAAATAAACCTACCTATTCACAACAAATCCTGTGAGTAATATAGTTTATTGCTAGAATCCTATGTGTTCAAACAAAGGCTAACAGGCTTTTTCAAAAAAGACTTGGTGAGTTCTATAAATCGTTCTGAAATATGTACTGAGTTTTACAAACTTTTCCAACTGAGAAAGAAGGATCCTTCCAGATTCCATTGAGATGTTGGCCATATTTCCTCTGGAAAAATCTACTTTTGTAGATCATGGTAAAATGGCTTGTATTTTTTTAGTAGTCCACCCCAGACATTTTACCCATAGCCTAGAAAATAAATGGGACACCCATTTACACTTAGATTAAAGCAGCTGAATCTGGAATTTTTTTGTTTTGGAGTGGCAAAGTTTCCCAATGTGATATTCAGGCACTGTTACTGTCCTTGTAAAAACTAAACATTTTTTTATTGATATGTTGGGAAAGGATTTGGGAGAATTCTATATCTGAATGCTATTTGCTAATTTGATTTCAGTAGAATTTTGCACTTCAAATAAAAAAAATAGAATAAAAAATTAAAGTTCTGTAGCAGGCACACATTTTGTTTATTTTCATACTTTATTAAAGAGAACAATCTTACAACAGTATTCAGATTTCTTTCTTTGAAACTAATTGAATAATTAGTTTCCATTTCCACTGACTGATGTCAGCAGAGCCGTTGTGAAGTGCATCATTATGGAGGAGAGTTCAATTAATATATCATTTATGAAACTTATTGGATAATAAAAGACTTTCCCTCCCTTTTCTTACACACACACACACACACACACTCCATACATAGGAGGGAGGGACGGAGGGAGGGGGAGGGGGAGAGAGACAGAGAGAGAGAGATGGAATATACTCTATATGGAGATACTTTGTTTTAAAATTTCCCTTGGCCGCTAGCCAAAACCCCAGAAACCCCATTAAGGCTATTAGATAACTTATTTCTCTTCCTTTATGAGATGAGTAAATTTCATAGTTATCACAGTAAGAGGTTATAAATTGGAAGGCTAATTGTCTTGGGATCCTTATCCTGCAATATTAGGATTTAAACCAAAAAAATAGAAAATGCACACATTTCCCTTGTTTTCCTCCACATCACAGAACCAGTGGGTGGCATTCTAATTTAAGTGTGGTGTGCCAAGGATGAGATAATGGGAATCCTGGAGGCCCAAGGTAGAAGGACTCTGTTGAATTACTGATTTTACTTGAAGTCAGCCTTACCTCTAAAAGTGTTTTTCATGTGCTACATCTGACATAGTGTTATCATAGCCCATATAAATCACCTGGAGAATACATTAGTCCTCCTCACTGAAGATTATGGACAGTAATCCACTATGCAGTCCAGTGTAGGTTGGTAGATAGATGTTTTTTGACTTCCCAATCTAGGATTAAAAGGGAGTCTTTGGCCCAAGATCACTAGTTAGCCTCTGGGATGAAAATAGGAATAGAATCTGGGCCTCCCTATTCCTAGTCCAGCATCTTAACTACTATGCCACATTGGACCTACTGACTACATATATGTATGATTGTGTGCCCATGCATATATGGTAACTACAGCACAAAGAGGTGATGGCATAATTGGATCCACTGACTACATATATGTATGATTGTGTGCACATGCATATATGGTGACTACAGCACAAGGAGGTGATGGCATAATCATTTCTAACACTGACTACAGTAGGTTTGGCCAATGTTGCAAAAAATTAAAATTAATTTTGTAGTTTTGTTAGATATTAAGCAATGCATTACATTGCCATATGCTCATTTAACTTTACTCAACCTGGGCCCACTATTCTTTCAAAGTAGGGAGGAACTGGATTAATTTTTCAATTTTGCATTTGAAGGGTTTTGTTACATTTCTATCTTTGTGCATACTTGGGGAAATAGGAAGCCTAGAATTTCTGGGCAGTTTCCCAAACCAACCCTTGTTAATATTCTCCCTTAGAATAATAGAGTTGGAACAGACTGTAGAAGTCATGCAAGCCAACCTACTGCTTCCCAGATGTCAGAAACAAGCTATTCTGAAAGTTAATTGGGATTTTTTTTAAATGTATGCATCAAATATATGCCTTGGAATTTTTAACTTTGATTTTAGTTCTGCTATTCAAAACAGTGTAGAGTGACATAGAGAAAATCTGCACCATCTTCTTCCTGACTTCTTTCTCCAGATTTAGTCCCTGACAGAGAAGAAAAAAGATATGATAGCAGTTAATAGTTAATAAGATATGATAGTTAATAGCAGTTAGCAATAGCATTTAGACTAACATAGTGTTTCATTTTGCTTTTTACAGAGTTAGCATATTGGCCCCCGACAATCTGGGTCCTTTTTACTGACCTCTGAAGGATGGAAGTCTGAGTCAGCCTTGAGCCAATCAAAATTGAACACCTGAAGTGAGCAGTGAGTTAGTTCTGCAGTATTGCATTCTAACCACTGTGCCACTATGGCTCTAAATTTTGATATTATATATATTTAACTTGGAGTCACAAGTTGTGCTTAATATACTTTTGCTTTGGGTCTACCAGCCATAATGCTCAAATGATTCCAAAACAACAGTGATCCCAAAACACCCTACACATGAAAGTATATCTTCATGCAAATGTGTTTGAGTCTCCACATGTGCAAGCATGATCATGCCTATGCCTGACCTCCCCCCCCATTAATGAATAGCAAATAAAATTTAACTATATAAGCATGAGTTTAATTATGCCAACAAAATTGGTGAAGATAAACATGGCTGAAAGTTGCCCTAAATAATCACCTTTTCTGTACATAAACATTTTTGCATGAAAATCAAGACCTAAGTCATATTTTGCAATGAAAGCTTTCACAAATCATCCAGACATTTAATCTACCTGTTCTGCATTCTTTTAGAATAAAACTGCTTGGAACCTGTTACTGTGAGAAGGAAATTTTTTTATAAAAGCTACTGCAGTACTTTTGCTACCATTAAGAGACTTCAGTGGTTATGATACTAATTGTCCGGTGAGAATCACAAAAAATACTCTGTTTGTAGTCTTGGTAATGTAATTAAAAGCAATGTTAAGACAGCAAGTAGTTGAATGAGGGCAAAATCGACTTGGAAAAATATGTGGAACTAATTTTAAAAAAATGCTTTGGAGTTAACAGTCAGAATGGCATTAAGGAAGGCAATACATTCACTCCAGCCTGCATGCAGGGAATGCTTTTAGCTCTGAAAGTGTTTCTGTCCCATTTCTTTAATTATAGATAGAGGCCATATGCAACTGCCCAATGATGTAGGTGACAGTATACACATCAGCCACACTTTCTTTTATTAGATTATATTTCTCTTTGTAATTAAGAGGCAGTGCTAAAGCTGAGAGCAAGCCATGCTAACTAGCCATGTTTTCAGAAGATGATTAAGATGGCAGAATCTTCAAAGAGAGTTTGAAGAAAACCACTGATTCAACTGTAAACTAAGATGTTATCCAGGAGAAACACAAAAATTCTCTTTATCCTATATACACCTGAATCTAAACATCAGATATGAAAAGTATATTCATGAGGAGGTGGATAGCAAGAAAAGAATTGCTTGGCCTTTTCTCCTCCTGACATTTGTCTGCTTCAACATGTCTCTTCCGAGCTGTGTTCCTCCCTATGGAAGAGGGACATAGTGATACTATATAGATTCTCCAGGAAGGGGAAAGCAGCCCATTGAGGGAGGCTTTTAAGTAGGAAAAATGGCAGAAAGGGAAATGATCAAAGAGTTTTTTGTTCTCTGCCTCCAAGGTTCTCTTTGTCTGGAAAGAAAAACACACACACAACAAAACCCACACCAGACTTTTTCACCCACAAGTGCTGTCTGAAGCTTTGATTTGAAGATTGGATTTAAGGTGATTTGATTGACTCTCCAAATCAAAATGACTTTCAGCATTGGAGCAGGGATTCACATTGAATTGTCAAATCAGGTTGGACACTTTTTAAAATAAAAATAATACTGAATTGATTTTCTGAAGCCAAGCAATTCAGTTTAATGGTTCAGTTCTCCTGGTATACCTGTCTTTGAGACAGTGGACAGTTGCTGCAAGGACTAAATCCAGAGGGGAATTCTGCTCAAGTAAATTACTTTCTTCAATGATCTGCATGCCTGTTTCCTATTCAAGCTGGTGACTGCAAGAACTTCCACCTAATCTTAAAACTATACCTGTATTCTTCTCTTTTCTCTTCCCTCCCTATCCTTTTTTTCTTTCATGCTATGTTTTTTAGATTGCTTATTCCCAAGATGAGTGACAGGGTCTGCTGCTGCTTCACTTGGATAATTTACTTTCCCTGAAATGAAGTGGGAGATGAAGTGGAAGATGATCCTGCAACTGCCATCTTTGCAAATGGACACCTATTTCTTCTCTAACAAGTGACAAAAAAATAAATAAACCTATGCTGGTCTATTGGGATCAGTAATACTACAGATGCATTGGGGGAAGCCTCAGCTTTCTTAGATGTTTTCTGCCCATTTTGTCATGTCATGCATCAAAAAAGGGAAAACTTGATACAGAAGCTCTTCTCTGAGCTTCTATTTCAGTTTAGACAGCCAAAAAACAGTGATTCTCCTCTTCTGGACTTCTGTACCAAAAACTGACTGAATGGAGGTAAGTGAACCTAAGGTTAACTCTGGGTATTTAAAGGTCATTAGGAGATGCCAGAATTTTAACTGATCCACTTAAAGAGTTTTTGTGCAAATGAAGCTTTAGAGTAAAGCTTTTTCCACCAAAACTGACTTGCCTTGTTTTAATGAGTGTATGCAATTGATTTTCAGAATCTTTTGTAAGGTGCAAATAAGAATAATATTGCAACAATAATAATGATAGTTGGGACACAGAATGCAGAAAAAGAACTAGAGCAATGCACATCTGGAAATGAACGCAGCAAAGGTTAATATACTTTTTGAAATTCAATTTTATTATTGGCTGCTTTGGTCAACAGGACATATTGATTGTAGCTATTGGCAATTGCTAATAAATGATGACAAGAAATGGCAGAAATTCCTTATTTGCCATAAGGCATTTTGTTTTCCTTTTTAATGTAATGGTTCTTGGAATTACAAATGTTTCAGTGACATTTCAAAAATTAATGAATGTAATTCCTCACCATACCATTTTTTCCCCTACACTTTGGCATGGGACCAATCAGATTCCCTCAGTGTTTGAACAGTGTTTTAATCATATCTCTTTTGAATTGTTCTTTATTAAATGATTAGATGAAAGCAAATATTTGCTGTGGCCTATTCCCAAAATAAGTGTTCCTAAATGCCAATAAACATCAGATGAAAAGGAAAAATATATCTTACTTATCCAGTCTCATATTAAGCTTGAGCAATTAAAAAATTGCCAATAATGCTGCAGTCTTTTGGCACGCAGAATTTCATCCCAGTATCTGTTGCAGATGCTTCCTTCTAACAGTACATTTTAATTTTGTGGTAGGGGATTTGGATGAGTTCAGATGGCTTTTATAGTCACAGGCAGCAAAACTATTTCAATTCCAAAACATCTTTAAAAAACCAGTTGTTTGTCATTTCCAGATCTAGAGATGTTCCTTTGCCAAACAAGATATTGCTTGGCTATACTGCTAATTGAACATGATTTCCTCCAGAGATTCATCCTTCAAGTCAGAAAATAATACAACACTCTTTCACGTGTGTGCTCAGGCTGACTTGGCTGCTCTGAAGACAGATAAAGGAAAAAAATGTGTTAGACACACAATACACCCATGGATAATGGTCAAAGATTCTTGTGCCACTTCTTAAGCTACAAGATCTGCTTTGTGACCCTTAATGCTAGCCTGTGTAACTGCTGCATTAGTGGGAAGGATGCAGTCCATCTGTGTTGTGAGCCACCTTGGTTGGTGAACTATTATCTTTTTTTTTGGTAATCATTGTTCATATGTTATTTTTGTCCCTTATCCTGATCTTTCTCTGGGGAGTAACTTTTCAGGTGACATTTAGCTACAGTTGATGATGGACAAGGGTAGAAGGTTGAATCTGTTTCTAGTTCATATCACATTCATATATTTTGTTTCCAGTGTTATTCTGATAATGTTTTAAAATGTATGAATAAGTAATTATTCCACAGATCAGATAGGCCTATGGGCTAGGAACCATGCATTGCAAAAATCAGAGTGAATTATTATCTGGCACATATGCTCTGACAACATTTTAAAATTATTTTATTAATCTCTGTTTCAAGGATCATCTTCCTTGGGCAACTCTGGTACAGGATTTTATATGTTCCAGGTAGCACAATAAGATGTATATCTCCATATTCATCAGTATTTATATTTGCCAGCATTAGAAAATTGGAGAGGTCTAAATGCTTTCCAAATAAGTCAGTACAAAAAATTGATTTCGAACACTGCCAAAGTGAGTTTACTCATCATTGATTTTCATGGTACCCTCAGGTGTGCTACAAATGCCTCTTGCTTGCTTGCTTCTCATGAAAAATTGATATAGCATGGGGCATTGCATAGGTGAGATTCCATTAGGAAGGGACAGGCCACTGATAATTGTGGATAAGAGGTTTTAAACAGTAAAATAATTAATTTGCAAAGATGAAATTTAACTCCCAAAGTATCTCAAGTCAGATCCACTTTGTGATTCCTCTTCTGTCCCATTCTCATTTAATTTTAAGTCATTAAACAAAAAATGGGAGAATTGGTTGCTGAACTTTTATATTATATGTATTAAGGCCTTCAACAGCTGTTTTTAGATGCACAAATTATTAGCTCAAATGAATATATGTGTCCTGTATCAAAATGGCATGAACCTATTGTGAGTTTTCAGCTGTCATCAATGGACCCCCAAAGAAAAACAAAAAGGGCCCTTTAAGGCAGATGAATTCCATTTTCCTCCTCTTGAAAGCCCAAATTCCCACATAACTTCCCAAACATTTTTGCTAACTGGAGGACCTGCTGGTGCCAATTGAATATAGTTACATTCCGAGTGGACATTTGACAATGTAGACTGCTTACCACTGGATCAGCATGCTGGGGTTGATGGGAACTGAAGTGCAGCATGTCTGAAAGACACCAGATTGGAAAATCATGCTCCATCAGAACCAAAGTTCTCTTTCCAAAACTTAGTCTATTTTCCTGAATGGCTTTGAGAAAGTTGCTATTCCCTGATTCTTGTGTGTAACTGTAGGAAAAGCACCCAAGAGAGATGCTAATTTTCAGCTCCTTTGACCACATTACTACTCACAGTAGATTTATCTGCTTTTCATATTATCTGAGAATTATCCCGCTTCCCTTAATGTAATCAGTTACTCCTCTAACTCTGCTGACTTATTTTTAGTCTTTTCAATGTCACAGATGTTTTTGATATTATTATGATGACAGGATGTGCCATTTCCCAACTGAAGCTCATTTATTTTAGTCATGTGTACACCCATGTCTATCACTGATATATTAAACTGTAGCAAGGGCTGAGTGTGGTGTAGCTTGCTTGACTAATAATTTCCAAATGATATCCCCAAACACAGAAGGGTCCATAGGGGTAGTCAAGGAGAGCCAATGACAAAATCAGCTTTGTGTCATCATGATGCAAAGTGATACTTCTTTGGAATGTGGTCTGGACTTTCCTCAGTTTGTTAGCTTTGATTTTTATGACCACCCATCTCACCTAAATAAATGACAGTGGACAACAGTCAAAAAACCAAACTAATAAAATCAATATATAAACATATAAAACATCAGCAACTACTTTCAAACAAACTGTAGTGCAGGAATGAAATTTGTTCATGTGCCCTGCTTAATAAAGCCATTGTAAAAGCTCCCCACTAAAATGGGACCCCCACAACAATAGCAACAGCATTTAAACTTATATATCACTTCACGATGCTTATACAACCCTCTTTAAGCGGTTTTACACAGTCAGCATATTGCCCCTAGCAATCCAGGCCCTCATTTTACCCACCTCGGAAGGATGGAAGGCTGAATCAATTTTGAGCCTGGTGAGATTTGAACTGCCAAATTGTAGTCAACCGGCAGTCAGCAGAAGTAGCCTACAGGACTGCACTCTAACCACTGCGCTACCATGGCACCAGCAGAAAAGCAGGATAGTGTTTCTCAATCTTGGCCACTTGAAGATGTGCAGCTGATGAATTATGGGACTTGAAATTCACAGATCTTCAAGTGGTCAGTTTTGAAAAACTCTGCTTCAGGGTTTTCACAAAGGCTGATTTAACTTCCAGGGGAATGTTCCAAAGGACAGGCACTATGGCAGAAAAGAGTCACTTCCTACATTTGCCAAATGATCCACAGTAGACAAAATCCATAATGTGCCATTCCTCTTTTTCCTGATGAGATAGAGGTAGAAGTAGATGTAACTGGAGAGGGGTGGTCCCTCAAATAACTTGGTCCAAGGTTCTCTAGATTCATATTAGGGAGATGCAGAATGTCTGTATATCATACAAACATGAAATATAGAGCTAATGCTCTGGTCTGAAACAGACCACATAGCTCATTGAGAAGAGGACCAATCATCACACATCATACCATTACCTGACTTCCAGATAGAGCAGCTGCTACCATGTTTTCTTGTGATTAAAACCCTGTATGGAAGCTGAGTTTCATGTTGGTAGGTCATTGTGTGGGAAAGATGTAAATGCAAAAAAAAATAAAAAATGTGTCAAGTGTAAGTATGTGTGTATTCTCTATGCTCTTGGATGATGAAATTGAGGATGCCTTAACAGCTGCAATGTGTTCATGTTCCAAGTATTCTGAAAGCTCTGCAATTAACAAAAGAACATACAGTACATACACATGTACAAACCTAAATTTATCAAGGTACTCTTGATACTTTTCCACTCCAACCACCTCCCCTCATTTCCCCTCCAAATTCTGTGCAAATGGCTTCCAATAGCCTTGGTCTAGTTGGGTCTTTTGGAATTGCGAAGTAATTGTGACTTGTTTGGTTGGCTTGCTAAAAATGGGGATTGCATTTCCTTTTGGGCCCTTTAACTTTTTGGAGACAAAATGCATGCACAATGAATGCTGTACCATGCCTTTGCAAAGGAAGAATTGAAGTTGATTCAAGATTTTTTGATGCTGAGTAAGAATATGTGTATGATTTATAATTGCTTGTTTATTCTGCTAGATCGGTATATTGTATTTTTAGTGTGTCAGTATTGTCAGCCAGGAATAAATAAATGTATCTATTTTCCTTGTTGGGAACTTTTTCCCTTCCCTTCCCTACCTTACCCTACCCTTCCCTTCCCTTCCCTACTCTACCCTACCCTACCCTACCTTTACCCTACCCTACCCTACCCTACCTTATTCCCCACCCAATCCAGCAGGCAGTAACTGCAATTCTTGATTTTGGGCATTTCAGTTTTTGCAAAGAAAGATCAAAGGAAAAAAATCCATGAAAAGCAAGTGACATGGATGAAGTTTTGAACTTTTGGGAGAAGGGAGACAAACAATCCATATTAGTGAGGGCGAGGTTGGGTTTAAGTGTTAATAACATAGGTCAAGAAGATTATTAGTTTAAATAAAATGTTCAAAATAAGTATTAGTGGACTGAATTGAATATAATATTTTCTATCAGAATGTTATGCTCTTGAAGTAGTTTATTTGGAAGGGATATATTTTGTATGAGAGATCAATTGCCCAGAATTGACCTATTAGTAATCTCTCTCCTCACAGCCTTTTCTATTAATATACTTCCAGAATGCTAGGGCTACAAAGCTGGGCTACAAAAATTCAAATAACAACTAGATGGAAATGTTCGACGTTGGGAGGAGTTGCAGCTCTTTGCTGCAAACTAGTGGCCATTCAGAATTCTAGGACTTAACACTTTTTGAATCTCCATTGATTCCTATTTTCAATTTCATAGTACATATGTTGTGCATTGACAATAAATGTTTGATTGTCAAAACATGTGAAACTGTTTCTTTTTCTTTTTGTATATGTTTTACTGATACATTTTTAAACACACATAAAAATTCCATATCTGTCTGAACAGTGTGTTCTCTGGGCACAGTCAGTTTTAAGTAGAGATACAACATTAATCCTAATAATAATCATAACAGACATATCAATATTAATCACAAAATAGTAATACAATTAGTTTGTTGAACTTATACATTTTCAATACATTTTTAAAAAAATCTTTTTTGTCTTTTTAGATTCTGACCTCTATTCTGTAAATTAACCATTGGTAAAACAAGTCCCATGTTAAAAAGTATTATTTTTCTTCCTTTTCTTTTCTTTTAAGTTATTTAAATCATATGATCATATGTGTTACGTTTTAGCATACTCCAAATACTCTATTCCCATTGGTCCACAAATACTCGAATCTGATTAGTGTTCTACTCGACAGTGATTGGTCAAAAATAGCTAGCCTATGATTGGCTGCCTCAGCAGTGGGAGAATCAAGGAGCCATCATTGGCAGCGAGCCGCGAGCAGCCTCTCTATAGAAAAGGAGCTGCCGTGGCTCCTGGCTCAGATGGAATCTAGCAACTAAATAAGAGAACTGAAGTTACACTGCTCTCCGAGTCTCATTCTTCGCGAACTCGACACTGGCGACGAAGGTGGGATTCTGAGACAAGGAGACCAGTCGAGCACGTGGCAATGAGAACCAAGCAGATGAAATGGCTGGAACCAACTCGCCACCCACACCATTCAATCCAGCAATGGAGGACTGGGAAACATACATCAACAGATTCCTCATGTTCCTAGAAAGCAACGACTTGCAAGGAATCTCCAACAACAGAAAGAGAGCCATGTTCCTGACGCACTGTGGGCCCACAGTGTTCAAGATGGCCAAGGCATTAGCCAACCCGGAGGATGTAAAGCACATGGCCTGGCCAGATTTGGAAAAATTACTGAAGGCACATTACGCACCAACTGTCTCCAGCCTTATTCAGAGATATGAGTTCTACAAATGGGACCAGAGAGAAGGTGAGAGTATTGCAGATTTCATAGCGGCTCTCAGGGACATTGGAGGGGCATGCGAGTTCCTCAACATGGATGAGGCCATGAGGGATCACATGGTCCTTGGTCTAAGAAATCTCACTTTACAAAGCCGACTACTAACCTGACCAAAAATGACAGTCACTGAGGCTATCGCTGAGACCACGGCAGCCGAAGCAGCTAAAAAATCAGCAGCCAAAATGCAATAAATGAATGCGACAACACCAAAAACACAGGCAGAAACAAGCCAAATTCCAGAGAAAAAGTCAGAGAACACACACAAGACCATCACACACTACGAGGATAGTGAATCGTTGTCTGAGATCGACGATGAGGAAGAGGAGATCCACAGACTCCAGGCTGAATGAAATAGATGGGAGAAGAAAGGATGTAAGTCGGGGTTCCAGTGCACCAGTTGTGGAAGAGACCACCCCCGTTCCGAGTGCCATTTCCTAGACGCCATGTGCAGGTACTGCAAAAGACAGGGACACATAGCAAGAGTCTGCCAAAACCGTAAGAGCTACAGCCCCCGATGTAGAGACAACATACCACCAAGGATAAAAGAAAGACAGACATTGAGCCGTGAGAGTCGAGAAAGCAGAGGAAAGCGGCAAAACGAAAACTACAGAAAAGAAGAAACACACCAAACTATAACCATCGGTCATTCAAAGGCAACCAATGGACAGAAGGTACATGTGGCAGTCAGCATCGAGGGCCAAGAATGCGAGATGGAGGTGGACTCTGGATCATACCTATCAATGGTATCATGGAATATCATTAAAAGACTGATACTGCATATACGCAGAACAGAATTAGAAAACCAAACACTGATACTAAAAGACTATCAAGGAAACAGGATCCCCGTAGTCGGACTCAGACACTTCCAAGTCACCTTCAAAGAACACATGAAAATTCTGCCTTGAACCATCGTAGACCAGAACCGCCCCAGCCTGTTGGGACTTGAATGGTTCGAATCCCTGGGAATCAGAGTGACTGGCATCAACAGTGTCACCGAGACAGACTGGGAGGAGAACCTAATGAGGGAGTTCCAGGACATCTTCGATGGGAAACTAGGCAAGTACCGAGGGTCCTCCATATCATTTAATTTAAATCCGACAATAGCTCCAATTAGGTTAAAAGCGAGGTGAGTCCCATTTGCATTAAAACTGAAGATTGATGAGGAATTAAATAAACTCATAGCACAAGGCATATTGGAAACAATTGACCATGCTAAATGAGAAACCCCAATCATAACCCCAATTAAGCCAGATGGGTCTGTGAGAATCTGTGGTGACAACAAGGCCACCCAAAACCATGCACTACAGCAAAGCGCATATCCTGTTCCAGCAGTGCAACACCTGTTACACTCCTTGGGGAGAGGCAAGGTTTCTGCAAAGCTCGACCTTGCGCAAGCATACCAACAATTGCCAGTCGACCCTGAAACAGCAGAGGCACAAATGATCGTGACTCATAGGGGAGCCTTCAAATGCAAAAGACTGCAATTTGGAGTCAGTGTGGCCCCAGGGGTGTTCCAAAGCCTGATGGAGTGGTTGTTACAAAACCGCTTTATATCAGGGGTAGTCCCATATTTTAATGACGTGCTAGTGTCAGCCAGCAATGAGAGACAACTAGAAGCCCTTCTCAGAATAGTATTACAAAGATTCCAAAAGGCAGGACTCAAGGTCAAAAAAGAAAAGTGTCAGCTAGCCACCTCAAAAATCAGATTAGATTCCTGGGGTATCTAATTGAAAAAGATGGCATCCACCCCACAGATAAAAAAATCAAAGCGATCAAAGAAGTGCCTAGACCAAAAACCAAAGTAGAATTACAAGCATTCTTGGGACTTACTCATTTTTACAACATTTTTCTGCCACAGAAGGCAACGACGGCAGAACCACGACATAGATTACTGGACAAGGCAGCCACCTGGACCTGGGGACGACGAGAAGAGACAGCGTTCCAGAAAATAAAAGATTTAACAACATCTGAATCTGTATTAATATCATACAGCAAGACCATTGACAGTCACCTGTGATGCATCACCATTCAGCGTCAGAGCTGTACTCAGCCACACGCTGCCAGATGGGAGAGAAGCACTGATCGCATTCTACTCCAAAACACTACCCAAAATGGAAAGGAACTACAGTCAGTTGGACAGAAAGGCATTAGCAGCAATATCCGGCGTCAAACGGTTCCATGAATACCTCTACAGTAGGACCTTTACACTCATTACAGACCACAAGCCCCTATTAGGAATATTAGCAGGAAACAGGGTCACTCCAAACATACTCTCCCCATGAATGACAAGATGGTCCGAGTTCCTTGCCGCACACAATTGTAAATTAATTCACCAACCAGACAAGGACATTTCACATGCTGATGCGCTGAGCCGTACTCCCCTACCTGAACTAGGGAGTGACCCGGCACCAACCACATCCACCCTACAGATTGAGACACTACCAAACCTACCCATAATCACAGTGGACATTGCGAAAGCAACCACAAGAGACAAAAAATTGTCACAGGTTTTAAACTGGGTAGGAAAAGGGTGGCTGGAAAATGGGACAGACGTGAATTTTAAACCTTTCAAGAACAGGAAAACTGAACTGTCATTATTAAAAGGTTGCATTCTATGGGGGGATCGGATGGTAATACCAGAAGCATTACAAGAGTGAGTACTGAATATTTTACATGAAGGACACCCGGGTATTGTACGAATGAAATCCCTGGCCAGGAGTTATGTATGGTGGCCAGGGATGGATAAGGATATTGGGAGATGGGTAGAAAACTGTGGTAAATGCCAAAGATCCCGACCTGCACCTCCTTCAGCACCTATACTTGACTGGGAAACACCAAGGGGGCCCTGGTCAAGAATTCACATAGATTTCGCAGGGCCTACAAAAGGACACACATTTTTAATCATAGTAGACTCTTACTCAAATTGGCTGGAAGTTAGCGTCATGAACTCAACAACTACAGAAGCAGTTATCAAACAACTGAGAAAACTTTTTGCCGCACATGGGTTACTGGACTTATTAGTTTCAGATAACGGGCCACAGTTCACAGCATTGGCATTTGAAAAGTTCCTCGCCAAACACGGAATAAGGCATGCTTTGATAGCACCGGGCAGACTGGGTACAAATGGGCGGGCAGAACGCATGGTCCAGTATACCAAAGAAACCATAGAAAAATTAGACATGGGAGACATACAAGAGAAGATTTAAGAAATGCTCACCATACAACACATCACACCTAGCTCCACTACAAATAAAAGCCCAGCAGAATTATTGATGGGCAGAAAATTAAGATCACATCTAGATAGATTACACCCAACATACAGCCCTGAAAAATCAACAGACTCCTCCAGTAAACACCGCACATTCGAACCAGGGAACCTAGTCTATGCTAAAAATCTCACGGGGCACCTGCTGTGGGTACTAGCAAAAATAACACAAATAACAGGACCCCGGTTGTATAGATTAGAAATGGACGATGGAAGAAGCTGGAGGAGACACATTGATCAATTAAGATCAAGAACATTGGAATGAACCACTGACATACCCAGGCATGAAGAACAACACACACACATGCCAGAACCACAGCAAACATTAAACAAAAACAATAATAATCCAACCAGAAAGGGGGGAGACCCCTCAAACACAAATAAGAGGGGAGGGGGAGACCCTCCATCAGAACAAGAAACACCACAAAATCAAAACACAACCCACAAACCACATTCTCAAATAAACTCAGAAAGAAACAACTACATACCTGAAGAAGACTTTGGCGAAGAAGAACAGGAGACACAAGAAGACCAAGAAGCCACTCTGGAAGGGAGAAGCTGAGCTGACTCTACCAGCCCGGTTAGGTCAGGCGGGAGTGGCATGGCTGACTCTACCTTCCAGGAGGTTCCACAGAGAAGGACAGGAGAAACAGTGATCCCGTTCGAACCCGCCGAAGACAACAGCACGACTAAACTGCACAGGTCAACTAGACAACATAAAAGCCCCACCAACTTACATGACTACGTAATGTAGGACCAAACCAAGAGGCGAGGGGTGTTACATATTAGCATACTCCAAATACTCTATTCCCATTGATCCACAAATACTCGAATCTGATTGGTGTTCTACTCGATGGTGATTGGTCAAAAATAGCTAGCCTATGATTGGCCGCCTCAGTGGCAGGAGAATCAAGGAGCCGTCATTGGCCGTGAGCCCCGAGCAGCCTCTCTATAAAAAAGGAGCTGCTGCGGCTCCTGGCTCAGACAGAATCTAGCAACTAAATGAAAGAGCTGAAGTTACTCTGGTCTCGAGTCTCATTCTTTGTGAACTCTACAATATGCTTTTTAAATCTGTGGCCAGGTTGAATGTGGTCAACGGAACTTTTGGGATATAATGCTTTCTTTTAAACTCAAACTAAAATACATTTTTAATTTATATATCTTGTCTCTCTCTCTCTCTTTCTCTCCTGTGTCTTTGTATGTATGTATGTGTGTGTGTGTATGTGCATGCACTGGTTTTCTACCAATGTCTGCTCTGCCACTCCAGTGATGAATTTGGCTTCATTGTGCTGATTTTATAAGCTGTCTACTTTGGGCTTTGAAAAGTGTTTTCTGTCTTATACAGGACACAACTACAATAATAACATGAAAGAGCAGAGTAAAGAAATGATTCAACTGTTAAGAACAGTACCACATACATGTCTCTGTTTCTGCATCTGTTGTTTGGCAATGGCAACAAAGAAAAATAAAACAAGTTTCCAGAAACTAGTACTGGCCTGTAAAAATCTTGTTCGGTCATGTATTACACACACACACACACACACACACACACACACACACAGAGAGATTTTAAAATAGCTTCCTTGTTTATTGCCCCAGTAGTGTTCTCTTCTCTTCTCTTCTCTTCTCTTCTCTTCTCTTCTCTTCTCTT
>BLBF01000031.1:9669384-9682989 GCA_015471245.1 Laticauda colubrina
TTCTCTTCTCTTCTCTTCTCTTCTCTTCTCTTCTCTTCTCTTCTCTTCTCTTCTCTTCTCTTCTCTTCTCTTCTCTTCTCTTCTCTTCTCTCCTCTCCTCTCCTCTCCTCTCCTCTCCTCTCCTCTTCTTGCCCTTTCCCCTGCTTTTTCAAAATGCATTCATTGAATTCCTGGCAATTAGTGTAATTGAAATTTATTGACAATGTGGCAGTCTTCTAAAGCTTCATTGTTCTGAGTGCTTAGTGCATAGGATCATTGAAGAGTGCCATGGCTGTGTCAAACGGCGCATAGCTTGCTCAATTATATCAATGGACCAGCGACTGCCAAAGGTTCCTTTGGGGGTATGAATGTTACTTAGTGATAAGAGCCTCTAGAAACAGAATCCCTGGGCCCCATCTCTAGTGGGAGATGGAAATGAAATATGTATTTCTCTGCTGTGGAAAATTAATGTAATTGGCTCTCTTAAAAAGCTTTGACAAGTTGACCTGTTTGAAATCCGAGGAGGGTTTCTGCTGCAGTATCACATTATCTCCAACATAAACCCCCTGTTCTGAAAGAGAAAGGGGGGGGAGGAAGATGAATGGAATTTGGATAGTAATGTTAAATTTTAGTGCCAGGGACCACGTTAGTACATGCTTCCCCATCTAGTCTAGTTTCTGAATGAATTCTTTAAGAAATCTTTCCCTTTCACATTATTACATCTATCACTGCAATTATCTGTTTTCCTTTTATAAATGAACTAAAGGAATAAAATAAATTTTTTGAGATAGGTTTTTTGTGTATTTCTTACTTTTTTTCTGAAATGGATGTAATACAGCCCTCTTTTAAAAATATTTTCTCCACAGAAAATGTTTTCTGCACAGAACTGCAAGAGCATCAGTGTATTCAACAAGTGATTCAGTTGAAACTCGTTCATCTATGAGTATCTTTCTCTGAAAACACACCAGTCATCCTGAAATATAAATTGACACATTAATACATTTGTAAATTTGGAAGTGATCACAAAGATGATCCAATCCAGAGGTCTCCAAACTTGGCAACTTTAAGATCTGTGGACTTCAACCCCCAGAATTCTCCAGCCAGCTATGCTGGCTATACTGGCTGGAGAATTCTGGGGGTTGAAGTCCACAAGTCTTAAAGTTGTCAAGTTTGGGGACCCTTGATCTAGTCCAATCCTTTGCAATGTGCAGGAAAGCCAGTTAAACTATCTTTGAATGAAAGCCACCAGAGATGGAAAATTCATACCTTCTATAGTAGACTGTCTACCATTATATTGATCTTGCTGTCAAGAAGTGTTTTTAATGGGTGATTTGAATCTACGTTTCTAGAAGTATGCTACATTAGCAATCACAGTTATTGGTAATATCTTCTGAAAACATCTTACTGGCAGTAAACTAGACATTAGAAATACACTTGAAGTTTCTGTTAAACCCTGTCATATAGTGTAATTCTGGAACTGTGATCTCCCATAGCAAATGTCCCTCTCACCTAGATGGTTTCTTCTGTTTTCTGGGTTGCAGTTCTACAGCCAGGGAGGCTCCTGATTATAGTTCTATAGCATGGCAGATGTGTACCCCCATGTTTCAATCCTTCAGCCTCAACTTTCTCTTCCCCAAGGTTTCTCTTCCTCCATATTTGCCAACAAAATGGGCAGCAAATAAGTAATTTTCAGAAGCCATAATTTCCACTTTCTTCAAAATGCACATATTTTCTGCAGAGGAAAAAAAGAATATGTCATAAAACATTTGATGAAAATATTTTATGAAAAATACATAAAATACAGTAAAAAGTAAAAAAGGTAAAGAGATGAAGGACTGAAAATGTCAGCTCTAATCCACAACAACAACATCTTGTCCTGAGAGCCTTGGAGCTGTTAGTTTCATCAACAAATTTTATCCACCATTTTTTCACACATATATCTGTTGATGAGATTTACATCATATCCTTTAATAAGCTCCCAGGAAGGATTTACAAAAGGTTAAAAATGACAATAAAATAAAAAGTTATTCAGGTATGAGAAATATACATTTTTCAGGGTCTATCTTTGGAAACTCTTGATAAAAGGAAAAACAAACTGTGTTTTTAAGCGGATTGACAGGAAGGTGGAAAACTGCAGTTTCTGAGTCAAAATAATAATAGAGATAATACCAAAGGAATGAGCAATATTTTCATTGTTATATAATATAGAAATTCCTGACAAATATTAGATATTGCAAGAGGAGAGGTAAAAAGAAGGGTTTTCTGGCATCTGCATGTAGGGCAAGTAATCGTCTGTCAACATAATCACACAAAGGGCATGGAGAATTTTACCTATTAAGAAATCCTCAACTGTCAGAAGACATAGTTAAAAACTATTTCGCTTTTTAAAAACATCAGGTTAGTTTGTTCAAAACCCTTTATAACTTCTATTACTTGGCACACATGTTTGATATCATGATAAAGTATAATATGGTTTTGACAGTGGAGGGGATACAGTTTTGAAGTAGAGCTGTATTGAGTAGGACAGAGCAATTCCAATTTAGGGGTTAGGTCCATAACCTGTACATGTTCTGTTTTACTCTAGTTTTCTTATATTTATTTATCAAAAGTATATGTACAACTTCATTCTGACTTGTAGCATCTTACATCAGCTAATATCCAACAAATATCTATCAACATAAAACAATAAAAGTTCCACCGTAAATATAAAACATTAAAATGTGTAAAAATTTCACATTTCATAATATTCTATTGTATTGACATAATATATTACTGTATATTATATTAGCAATATATTACTAATGAAGACTCCAATAATCCTATGCAACTCATATTTAAACTAATCAAGAACGAAAAAAAAAATCAGCTGCCAAAGGCCCTCTGAAATAATTCAGCTTTTAGTCCTTTCCAAATTTAATAATCAAATTTAAAGTTTGTCTAATCAAATTTAATTCAGATAATAGTCTTAATGGAAAGTAGTAGGAGGACTTTTCTTGAAATAGTTTTATAAGATCCCATGTCAACTGACCATAAAATAGATAAAAAAAAGTCTGGATAGTGGATGTCACAATACCAGGAGACAGCAGAAGAGAAGAGAAAGAACTGGAAAAGATAACAATACAAAGAAATTAGAAATAGAATGACTGTGGTGAAAGAAAGCAAAGGTGGTACCAATAGTAATAAGTGCCTTGAATGCAATCCCCAAACATCTGGAGCACCACTTGAACACTGTCATCTTTGAAAAAATCACCATTGGTCAATTGCAAAAGGCAGCTTTACTCAAAATGGCTTACATCTTATGATGTATTTGACATTCACATCTGCCTATCCCAGGTCCTTGGGAAGGACTTGATAGATAGACAAAAATGCCAAATCCAGTCTGAACATCTGGCTGACTGTGCAATGAACCATAATTATGAATATAGAAGTAAACTATATTGTGGCCTGGTTTGAATGGGCAAGATGTTTAAAATCATTTAAATGTGTGAGGGAGAGCAAATAGAAATGAATAATAATTAATTTCTATAAAATTATCTGTAATTATGCTTCAGGAACATTAGATGAAATGGCATTAAACTTGAATCATAAATATTTTTAAAAATATGAAATTGAGAGTAATCAAAAATAATGGAATATTATCAATGGAAACAGTGCACATGGTGACTTAGTTCACATGTAATTATTATTAAATTAATCATTTAAACTTATGCACCATGTACTTGGAGCATACATTTTCCCTGTAAAATCATATTTTGCCAAAATTCTGCATAATTTCCTAATACATTAGCAAACATCTAAGCAAACAAGTTACTGCCATTATGGGACATTAGGAAAAGAATGGAAAGCTTTGTCAAACAAGTTAGTAATGATTTGGTTCAGGTTCTTTTTGTTTATCTGCTTTGTGAACTAGATTTATTGTAAGGGTATTTTTTGTTTTTGAGTTCGTGTTTTTTTTTTTTGAGAACATCTTGGGAACTTGGTGACAATCCCTTTAAAGGCTCAATCCTCATAGAGCTACAATATTTTTAAGTGGAAAAACTTCCAGCATCATTTCAAAACTAGATACAAAAATAGATACTTGCTCTTTATTTCCATGATTCCAGCTCTCCAAACATCACGCTCGTCTATAATTGTAAACAAAATTATTGCTTGGCCTTATTGCAGAAATGCCCACAGATGCTCTACATATGAACAGCTTGCAAGTATGGAACACTCTATTATAAGCATTCCATCAGCACTCATGGGACTGACATAAGTCTCTTGATTCAGAATGAATTTTTATAGGGAATCAATTATTTTAAAGTGTTCTTCCCATGGATTCTCTTGGTAAAAGATTTTAAACTCATTCATAAAATATGAATGTCACAATGTATGAGGTGTCCTTTCCATTGAAGTGGTCTGACATGAGAAGCAGAAGACTCAGATATTTTTATTGGGGAAAAGTGCCAACAATTAATCTATTTTTTCCAACATTAGGCAATAGCTTTATTAGGACCAGTTATATGTCCATAAAAAACTGGTTCAGTTTAGATAAAGCAACTGGAAACATCTTAAAATAAGGGTGGATTACTTGCAAAGTGACTGTGCAATTTGTTTAATATATGTGTGAAAACTGTATTAATGCTTGTTAATTGGAAGAATGCCATTATTGTTCCAATATACAAAGAAAACAATACAATGAATTGGATAGAAATTTATATTAGTTTGTTAAGTGTGCCTAAGGTATTTGGCAGAATTCTGATAAAAGGATATGAAGTTTGTGACAGGTGAGAAAACATGGGAAAACATATATTCTCTAATCCCATATATTTAATTTCTTTTCCTTACTGTTCTTCTTAAAAGTGGTACCCCTGACTATATTCAGGCCAAGGCAGAAGTAGAAAGGAAGAACTATTTCTTTCTTGTTTTTCTCAAGAAAAATGTAAAAAGGAATTATTATTTCTATGGATGGGAGAGAGAAAATAATAGAAATAATGATTAAAATAAGAATTTCTACCAAGTTCATTCATTTCTCCCACAAAATGGGATAAAGGATACGATCACAACAAATACTTTTCTTC
Organism: Laticauda colubrina; assembly: GCA_015471245.1. Classification (NCBI taxonomy): domain Eukaryota; kingdom Metazoa; phylum Chordata; class Lepidosauria; order Squamata; family Elapidae; genus Laticauda; species Laticauda colubrina. The sequence continues at coordinate 9,674,424 of BLBF01000031.1, forward strand.
AGAGCTGATCTGCTAGTCAGTGAAGCCAATAATCTTACTCATCTGACTTGGTATCTTCTCACCATGGTGTCTGTAAATAGGTGTTGAAGATTGCAATATGTGATCTAGCTAAAATTGTGAGGACTCAGTGAATATAGTAATGAATGTCATTGCAATTCCTATTAATCTTGTCTCCCATAATTCTCCTATTGCTTCTAAATTGGGAGATTATTCTATAGTGAATTTGGGTTTACATGGGTGGAGATGCTAATTTTTACAAAATTTATATTGTTTATATGTATATGTATATCCTACCCCCAAATTTGTTCAGTTATTATACAAATAATTATTTTGTTCCATTAGTGGTTTTTCATTTGATAGTGTAGCATCATGAACAGATGTTTTGACCTAGGCTTCCCCCAATAGCACGAAGCTGAGTCCTTGTCCCGATAAACCTTTTTTATTTGATTTATATAGTGAATGTAAATTATACTCTAGGGGAGGGGCCATTTACCATCCAACTGTGGCTTTACTTCCAAGTTAGCCCTTGTTCCTCAGCTGTTCCCTTCATCTGGCAATTCTGCGCATGCACACACTGGGAACAGGCTCTAGTTGTTCTTCTGCCTCACTAATGTCTGACTCTGAAGGCAGCTGATAATTGTCAGACAGCAGAGGACTCGTCAGAGCCTTCACCAGACTCCAGGACTGGCCTATGGTCCTCCTCAACCTCCTCACTGTCCAAATCTGCTACCAACTTCACTGGCCACTGTCGGGCCACAACAACAGATGGTCCTTAATTTACAACCACAACTGAGTCCAAATTTTCTGTTGTTAAGTGAGACAGTTGTAAAGTGAATTTTGCCCCATTTTACAACCTTTCTTGTCACAGTTGTAAAGTCAGTTATTGCAGTTGATAAATTAGTAACACACTTGTTCAGTGAATGTGGCTTCCCATTGTCTTTGCTTGTCAAAAGGTCTCAAAGGATGATCGTATTTAAAAATCAATATACTTCCATCTTTGGATGAATATAATTTGATGAATATTTTGACTGAACAGATTGTAGCTATCTTAAATACTGTGGCTTGAAACAAATAAATTTCAGATCCTAAATTATGAAGCTGGTTAGTTAAAATTAGTTTCATTTTAAGATTTGATCAACACTAAACTAAGGCTAATTTAAAACTGAAACAGAAGCTCACTCAATACCATCATTCACTCAATACCATCATACATTCAATACCATCATTCCAGACACTCTTCTAAGTAAATTAAACCAACTAGCAGGACCTGAACACACTTGTAAGTGGATCATAAGTTTTCTAACAGACAGGAAGCAGCAGGTGAAGCTAGGCAGAATCATATCTGATACCTGTACAATCAGCACAGTCCTCCCCTCCCAAGGCTGTGTGCTTTTTCCACTTCTCTTCTCCCAATATACCAATGTCTGCATCTCAAACAATTCATCTGTTAAAATACTGAAGTTTACTGATGACACAACAGTGATTGGTCTCATTCAAGACAACGATGAATCCACCTACAGACAGGAGGTTATAAAACTTGCCTCGTGATGTAATTGGAACAATCTGGAACTGAACACACTCAAAACCGTAGAAATGGTGGTAGACTTTAGAAGAAACCCTCCCATACTACCACCTCTTACAATACTAGACAACACAGTATCAACAGGAGAGACCTTCAAAATTCTAGGTTCTATCATATCACATGACCTAAAATGGACACTTAACATCAAAAACATCAAAAAAGCACAACAAAGAATGTTCTTTCTGTGCCAACTCAAAAAGCTCAAACTGCCCAAGGAGTTGCTAATACAGTTGTACAGAGGAAGTACTGAGTCTAACAACTGCACCTCTATAACTGTTTGGTTTGGTTCTACAACCTAGCAGGACAGACACAGACTTCAGAGGATAATTAGGACTGCAGAAAAAACAATTACTACCAACCTGCCTTCCATCACGGACCTGTATACTGCACAAGTAAAAAAGAGGGCTGTGAAAATATTTACAGACCCCTCACATCCCAGACATAAACTGTTTCAACTCCTTCCCTCAAAACGAAGCAATCAAGCACTGCATACCAGAACAACTAGACACAAGAACATTTTTTTCCCGAAAGCCATCACTCTGCTAAACAAATAATTCCCTCAAGTGTTCAACTTTTAAGCCCATGTCACAATGCACCAATGGATGGAAAGAGGATGTAAAATGGAGAGAAACACTTGCCATCCATTGGTTAACTCAATTCATCCGTTCTGTACTCACTGCCTCCGTTTTTCATCCTCTCTATCTGTCCAGCATCCGTTGACTGAGGTTCCATCCGCTCAAAAAGTTTTGAGCTGCTCAAAACTTTTTGAGTGGAAAATGTATCCAACGCGTCCATTCTGCATCCGCAACGCATATGGGGAACATCCATTCTACACCCGTCGTCATCCATTACGCATCGCTATATCCGCTAGGCATCCACTGCGCATCCGCGCAATTTGCATCTGCTTCAACAGAAAAAGGACACAGGGAGGAAGTGAAACAGATGCGGAACAGATGCACAGCGCTAGTAGCATGGACAGAGAAAGGATGAAAGCAGATGCAGCTTGCATACAAAGCATTTAAAACGGAAAAAACGTTCACAGAGGGGACCTATCTCGGATATTTAGGATGTCAGCAGGATGTCTAGAGGATGCAAAAGGACACATAGTGGAAAACCTATATTGCCTATAAAAAGGGGGAGGAACTCACCTGGATCTCACTTTCAGTCCAGCAACCCTGCTGTGCAGACCTCTGCAGCCTTCATCTGGCTCTTGCTCTTCCACAGCATCTATTGATGTCCACCATGGATCGTAACACACTCCTTTTGGTAGCCACCATGGTTCTGCAACACTGCGAAGCCATCTACAGGCTCTTTCAATTGTTCTATGGGAAGAAAAGGAGGCGGCCAAGAAGAGTCTGGGTCCGAAGATGGATCAGGAGAAGAGCAGAGTACGGACTGTACAACAAGCTGATGGTGGAGCTGAGGAACGAAGACCCTCGTGCATTCCAGAACTTCATGAGGATGCCTCCAGCCATGTTTGATGAAGTGGTGGAGTGGCTGACACCCAGGTTGACCAAGGCAAACACCAACTTCCGGCCAAGCCTGGACCCTGGGCTCAAGGTGGCACTGACTGTGAAACCTGGCCTCAGGGACCACGTACAGGAGCATGCAGTATGGCTGGAGGGTGCCACACAACACCATCAGCATTGTGGTCAGAGAAGTGGTACAGGCCATCATCAAAGAACACCTGGAGGAACTCCTCCAGTGCCTCTCCACTGAAGAAAACTGGAAGAAAGTTGCAGAGCAGTGGTATCAGAAGTGGAACTTCCCCCACACCATTGGAGCCATAGATGGGAAGCACATGGCCTGCAAAGCTCCAGCCAAGTCGGGGTCCATTTATTTCAACTACAAGGCCTTCTTCAGCATCATCCTCTTCACCATGGTTGATGCTGACTACAAGTTCATGTATATCGATGCTTCAGGCAAGGGGTCATCTTCACATACCCAGGTATACGCCAGTCACCTCAAGGAGGGGCTGGAACGCAACCTCATCATGGGCTTCCCAGATCCAGATCCCTGCCCAACAACACACAAGATGTGCCCTACTTCATCATGGGGGATGACGCCTTCTCCCTCAGAACCTACCTCATGAAGCCCTACACTTCCAGATGCCTCACCCGTGAAGAGAGGATCTATAACTACAAGCTGTCCAGGGCAAGGCAGGTGGTGGAGAATGCCTTTGGCATCCTGGCCAACAGGTTCCAGGTACTTCTCACCACCATGCAGCATCGCCCAGAGACCGTGAGGAGGATCATGGAAGCTTGCTGCATCCTGCACAATCTCATGCGCACCCGCTACCCAGTCTTGCAGAACAGGCTCGTGGACCTCCAACAAGGCAATGGGGTCATGGAGCCTAGGAATGGAGGCAAGGGCGAAACCTATTAGACACTAAGGATGTGCAAGGCCCCAACAGAGCTTCACGTGAAGGGAAGAAGCAGCGCAACCTCCTGAGACACTGGTGCAACTCCCCAGCTGGAGCAGTGGAGTGGCAAGACAGGATGATACATGCTTTATAGATGCTTCTTTCAGCCTGTCTCATCACACTGATGAGATTGGGCCATGTATGTTGGGTGGGCCTACAATGAACAGGGCATTTAATAAAGAGTTGTGTTTATGCTGACATGTGTGGATGATTGATTACATTATTATTGATAATAAAGGGCCATAGGTGTGGCACCTGGGAGGGTGGACCATACAGTCCCACTATGCTTGCACTGGAGGTTTTTCTATCCCACAGCTATTACCCATTCCAAAGGTATCCCTGCCCATCCCACAGGTATCCCTGCCCATCCCACAGCTATTACCCATCCCACAGGTATCCCTGCCCATCCCACAGCTATTACCCATGCCACAGGTATCCCTGCCCATCCTACTGCTATCCATACCCATCCCACAAGCATGCAAAGGCTTAAACCATTTCTAAAAGTTTCCAACAAGACTTTATTGACAAAAATAAATGAAGCAAGTGTGTGAAGCAAAGATAATCTTTATTAATAACAAGCTGTAAAAGCAAAATGACCCAAGTCAAGTGTCCAAAGCAAAAATAAAATCAACAGGTAGCCACCCAGTCTCTGGCACTCTTCTTGGTCACTCTGAGGTGTGCCCAGTCTCAGGGGTGAAGGGTCCAGGTGCTGTGGAGGTGGCTGCTGCTGGACTGCTGGTCTGAGGTGCCATTGGGGTGTCTGGCCCCGAGAGGACAACAGGGGATGGTGTGTTGAGGAAGCTCTCAGACAGCTGGCTCAGCCCCGTGATGTTGAGAGCCCCTTCCTCCAGGACATGGGGTGTCAGCCCCAATACCAATGACAGATGTACTGAGGCTGGGCTTGGCTGTGGCGTGGAGGAAGGAGCAGTGTAGTGGGGCTGTCTGGTCTGCAGCTGGGTGAGGACTGGCGTCGATGGCATCGGTGGCGTGGGTGGCATCTGTAGCATGGCTGACATTGGTGATGTGGGTGGCATTGGTGGCATCAGTGGTACCAGTGGCATCTGATGTACCTGTGCCTGGACTGGGAAGGGCTACCTGTGCTGCTGGACCTCCTGGTAGCCGTAGCCTTGGTAGGGGAGGGCCTGTGAAAAGCCTTGGAAGGGAGTGACATCACCTGGGGTGGAGGAGCAGGCCTGGACTGGGTGGGAGCAGGTTCATCTTGATCTGGAGGGTTGTGAAGAAGATTGGTGATCCTGTCCTTCACCACCTGGTACTGGGGTTCTGACAAGTTCATGAGGGTCTGGTTGACGTAGGTGAGGAAGGGCTTGCGGTTTGAGGATAGTATGTCGGTGTGTACCAGCTGAAAGAGGAGATCTATGCTGCTCCTGATGGTGTCTCTTCTCTCCAGCAGGACAGTGTGGCTCTGCCCCTCCGGTCTGCCTCTCTGCCTTTCTGTGGAGGTGGAGCTGGGGGTGGATGTGGGTTGGGCTGTGGTGGAAGTGCCGTCTCCTTTCTCCCACTGCGTCAGGGGGTTCTCCACGTGCTCCGCCAGGGGTAGTAGAGCTGTCGGGGGGTTCTCTGTCGTGGCACGGTCCACAGATACCCACCTGGGCAAAGGAGCTGACTCTTTGCCAGAAGAGGACTGGATCTCAGCAGGCTGCCTGAGAGAGAGGGTTGTGAGAGGGGCTGCTCCTCGGTGGCGGATCTCACCCTCCAAGAAGCTGCACTTGGCTATCACGTAGGTCTCCTGGTCCGTCAGCTTGACCGCGGCCTGGCCAGATTTCTTGAGGTGCAGCTTCCCATGCCAGGTGTGCATGTGCTTCTACCACCCGAGGAGCACCTCAGAAGTGTAGCCCAGGCTCTCCGCCTTCTCTCTCCAAGCAGCCTGCTTCCTCTTGGTGTCTCGATAGAGCCTGTGTCCCTTCTGCCAAAGATATTGATTCTCTCTCAGCCACTCCAGCATCTCCTCCTCATGTTCCTCTTCTATGGTGTATTGCCTCCTCTCCCGTTCACGCGTCTGCCTCTTCCTCCCTTTGGCAGGGCCATATGGGCCCTCATCAGAGGGGCTTCGAGGTTGTAGGGGCTGTTCCTCCACACCACCACCACCAGCAGCAGCAGCAACAACAGTAGCAGCAAAAGCAGGAGCAGCACCAGCACCAGCACCAGCAGGAACAGGAGCACCAGCAGCACCAGCAGGAGCAGGACCAGGAGCACTAGCAGGACCAGCAGGACCAGGAGCACCAGCAGGACCAGGAGCATCAGCAGGACCAGCAGGACCAGCAGCAGCGCCAGCAGAGTAAACACCAGCAGGACCAACTGGACCATGAGCAGTGCCAGCAGAGTAAGCACCAGCAGAAGCACCAGCACCAGGAGCAGTGCCAGCAGAGTAAGCATCAGCAGAAGCACCTGCACCAGGAGCAGTGCCAGCAGAAGCACCACCTCCAGAAGCAGCATCAGCAGAAGCCCCAGCACCAGAAGATCGATCCCGGGCATCAGAATCCCCAGCAGAAGCAGAGTCAGGGCCAGGGGGTGGGAGGGTGGCCCTGTCCCTCTTGCCAGGGCTGGCAGGAGATGGCAGAGGCTTCCATCTCTTCCCCATGGTTGTTGGGTTGCTGGCCGGCTGCCTGGCCGGCTGGCCGGCTGGCTGGCAAGCTGTGTCTGGAAGCAGGTCTTTCCTCTGAATGGTGACCTGCTTGCGAGCTGCTTCCCTTTATATCTGTGCGGCTGACACAATGCATCCTCCCCACATGCGCAGTGAACGCTAGGCATCCACTAGGCATCCGCTAGGCTTCCGCTCTACATCTGCTTCATCCACTCGGCATCTGCTCTTTCTGTTCCGCATCCTCTTTGCTGTGCGGATGTGCCATCCGCTTCCATCCGCTAGGCTTCCGTGGAGCATCCGCTTTCCATCCGCCCTATGTCCTCCCCCCGTCCGTTCCTTTCTGTGTTGTCCGCTCTGCTTATGCAAATTCGGGGCACTTTTGAGAGCGGATAACAATGGATGGAACATTTTGCTCGTCCGCTGTATCCTTTTTACAAACGTTTTGCATCCGTCGGCCAGTGTGACAGGGCCTTTACAAAGTCTGCACTACTATTACTCTTAATCTTCTCATCACTCCTTATCACCCATCCCCTCCCACTTGTGATTGTAGGACTGTAACTTTGTCACTTGTATCCTTACAATTTATATTGACTGTTTCCTAGTATTATTTGATTGCTGATTGTACCCTATGACTATCATAAAGTGTTGTACCTTATGATTCTTTATGAATGTATCTTTTCTTTTGTGTATACTGAGAGTATTTACACCAAGGCAAATTCCTTGTGTGTTCAGTCACACTTGGCCAATAAATAATTCTACTCTACTCTATTCTATTCTATTTTATTCTATTTTATTTTATTCTATTCTATTCTATTCTCTTTTTTTGGTTAAGTTTTATTGATTTTTAAAGACAAACAAAAACAAACAAAACATAAAAACATCCAACTTTCTTCCATAAATATACAAGTAGTGTGTCAGTTGGTTTACAATTTTTGTGTGCTTCGATTTCATAGTCTCAATTACAGTTACATTACATAATAACTCATATTATCAATCAGAAATTGAATATCCTAGTATTATTATAATCATTTGTCAATCATTTGACTATAATTTTGTTCATTCATACTTTGCGAGATAGCTATACTTTACTTAGTTTATTTTATTACAATTCATATAGTCCTCCCAAATCTATCCTAAAAACATTACATATATATAATAATAATAAAAAGAAAAGAAATACATCTTTATATATTCATTATTTTCTAAAATTCTACATATTCTATTATTATATTTTGTTATCTAGCCATTGATAGAAAAGGTCCCAAATTTTGTAAAATTGTTTATCCTCTTGTTCTCTAATTTCAAATGTCAATCTACTCATTTCAGCACATTCCAGTATTTTCTTGATAATTTCCTCCTGCGATGGTATTTTCTCATTTTTCCAATTTTTAGCAAATACAATCCTAGCTGCTGTTAATACATTTACAATCAAATATTTTAAATCTTTGCTGTATGTATCAGGTAGAATTCCCAATAAAAATATCTCTGGTTTTAAATCTATATGCTTTTTAGTCATTTTTTCCAACCACGTGTTGATTTTAGTCCAATATTTTTTTGCATCCACACAAGTCCACCACATATGGTAATATGAGCCAGGTATCTGATGACATTTCCAACATCTTTCGGATTTATTCTTGAACATTCTTGCTATTCTTGTCGGGGGAAAATGCCACCTGTAAAACATCTTATACAAATTTTCTTTAAATGCTGTTGACATTGTCATTTTATAATTTTGAGACCACAATTTTTGCCATTTCTCGAGATCAATCCCATGTCCAAAATTCTTCCTCCAAGTAATCATTGTTTCTTTAACTTGTTCTTCTTCTAGTTTAATTTCTAATAAATATCCATATAGTTTTTTAATCACCTTTTCATCAGTACCTGTCAAAATCATATCTAAATCAGTCAATTTATTATATTGTATTGTATTGTATTGTATTGTATTGTATTGTATTGTATT
>BLBF01000031.1:9692964-9708426 GCA_015471245.1 Laticauda colubrina
CTATTCTATTCTATTCTATTCTATTCTATTCTATTCTATTCTATTCTTCTTCACAGTATTGGGGAACTGGCTTGTGGCTTGTCATAGTTCATTTTTATTATGCTAAACTATGATAACACTTGAGAACTAATATTTCCTCTAGAGATTGCTTTAATTATTGAACATGGTTTCATCCTATGAATTACAGATCCTTTCTTTCTTCTCTTCCAGAAGTTTGGAAACTTAGCTTTAGGCTAATGTATTGAATCAAACCAGTGTAGCTCACTGATATTATATAATTCCTCTTAAGAGATAAATTTGGCATAGCTAAACGTACATTAAATTCAAATACTTTGGCCACTTAATGAGAAGGAAGGACTCACTGGAGAAGAGCCTAATTCTGGGAACAGTTGAGGGCAAAAGAAAAAGGAGACGACAGAGAATGAGGTGGCTGGATGGTGTCACTGAAGCAGTCAGCGTGAGCTTAACTCTGGGGGATGGTAGAGGACAGGAAGGCTTGGAGGAACATTGTCCATGTGGTCGTGATGGGTCAGACATGACTTTGCAACTATCAACAAATATTGTATATTCAAGCATTAAGGAGAGTGATATATGAAAGGACACTCAGCTGCACAAAAGTGTATTTCCACTAGCCTGATATTGTGAAATGACTGACAAGTCCTTCTGTACAAAAGTGAAGATTGGAATCTGATCTGATTATTCAATCCTTAAACAACTTATATAGCGGCCTTCTAATTTAGAAAAGAACTATTCTGAAATAAATGGTTTGGAGATTGTTGCCTAAGTAATTGAAACACCATCATCTTTCTCAGGGGAGAGCCAATTGATAGACAAGCTGTAGCTTAAAGTCGCATATGTTACCTATATTGGACGAAATCTTACCAAGGCAGAATTAACAGGTCTTTACACTAAGTAGTTCTTTCAGGTTAATGTGCTGCATTATTCCCAAATGATATGACCAAAACATTCTGTCAGGGGTTTTGTGTTGTTTTGAAGGATAATAGAAGACAAAGAGCTCCAATGCTTGATTATATTTTCCTCTAAAAGCACAAGGAATAAATAAGTTGGTCTATTATAACTAGGACCCATCCTTACAAACATTATTAGCTTCTAAAAAAAGGGAAAGACATTTTCAACAGAACTCATTTAACAGTAATGCATATTATATACTGAATTGCAATTACCATTATTTTGGATGTTTTTATGAGAAAATATGAGCACCTTCAAACTAAATTAAAATATATTCAGAAGTCATTGATTTCAAAGGGAGACATTTAAGCATATGCTTAATGTTCACAGTTGAGTAAAATAAGATTTCAATGTGCTTAAACTGCAATACTCTGTATATGTATCTGAGAGAAATCAATTATTTTTCTGTTTTTGTTTTGTTTTGTTGACTTAAGAAGTGGTCACAAATGGTCTTTGAATATGGCTAGAAAATTTATGAACAAAGATATTATATGAACAATCCCCCCTTCACATTCTCCAGGGGAAGGATAAATTCTTCTGTTTTTCAAGAGTTGGACTGTTCCCATAACAGTGACAAAATGCTGCTATTGAAAAAAAAAATCACGGGAGAAGATGTTTTGAAATAAATCTCCAGACTCCAGCATTAAACTGAAATGTAGGAAACTGGAAAGACAGTTGGTTGCTGAAGAGATTGTTATACAGCAAGCAGTCTTGGTTTTTATTTTTTTGGACATTCCATAATTAAGAAAGTGCAAGAATCCCAAGAACCCTTGAAAAATTCATTGAAATTCCCTCCCATCCAACTGAATGAGAACTGGAAGAACAAAGAATTATAGGATACTTTCTTTTCCTGCACTCAGTCAGTCAGTCAGTCAGTCAGTCAGTCTGTCTGTCTGTCTGTCTGTCTTTCTCAGCAGTTGTTCTTTCCCTGCTTTTAATCTGTCTATCTGTCTCTCTCTCTCAGCAGTTGTTCAATACTTCAGAAAAGACTTCTCAAAATGTAATTGAAACAAGTTGCACGAAACACAACACCGGCTGAGACTGGATGTCTTTGAACTATTTGGAACATTTATGGCAATTTGGTGCAAAGCAGACACAGTAGGAATACATTTGGATTTATTTCTTTATTCTTGAGCCATGGTGGCGCAGTGGTTAAAGTGCAATACTGCAGGTTATTCCTGCTGCCTTCCAGCTGTCTGCAATTTGGCAGTTTGAATCTCACCAGACTCAAGGTTGACTCCGCCTTCCATCCTTCTGAGGTGGGTAAAATGAGGATCTGAATTGTTGGGAGCAACAATTGTCTCTGCAAACCACTTAGAGAGGGCTGTAAAACACTGTAAAGCAGTATGTAAGTCTAAGTGCTATTGCGATTTAACTGTCACCTTTTAAGCTAATCTGAAAATACAAGAACACAATAAAAAATGTACATAGACTCAGCAATCCCATGCCCACTTCCAAAACCATGAAGGAATTCTTCAGGCAGTGCAGTGTGAGAGATTGTAAAGATTTATGGTGTCTCTCCCATTGCTATGAAACTACAGCTGAGAGCCACAGAAAAGGGTGTACAGATGAAGCGATGAGACTATTCATATGAAGATTTAACACATTCTGCAATATGGTTCTAATATGTAGCACATAGGGTAAGGTGTTAGTATTGCCATGTAGCACTGGCATTATGCTACAGAAGCTCAGAAATTGGCGTTCTCAACAAGTTCTTACAATTCGGTTTGGGGTTTGTTTTTTTGTTTTTCATTTCAAAGCTGCACCAAAGTGAAATCATTACTGGGTTAGTGGCTCCTTTCTCTGCTTCTCAGCTCAGTTTTGTAATCCAGCTCTAGGCGTTCTTCTTCAGCTTCTTCAAGCTGGTTCAAAGAGAAAAATGAGGCTTGCTAAGTTGCTGACTTAGAGGATTGTCTGAGCTTAGAAGGCTTACTTGAATGGTGCCATGGTGAAATGAAGCTGATATTTTTTTTCCCTCCTTCTAAGGTCATTTTTTGAAACTCTGAAGGGGGAGAGGAGAATTAGCTGAGCATTTTTTATGTTTAGCTATGGGTTAACTTGAACAGAAGAAGGATAAGATGCTACCTCTGAACGCAGCACCATATTGAATACATTTGGAATCCATGAATAGTGAGCACTAAGTGTGGAAAATGTTACCGAGTTGAAAGTTTTTCAGATGGTTTGCAAATGATGATGTGGTACAGCTGGACTTATAAGGAGGCTCAGATCTCAGTGCAGCTGTCACACATCCCTGGATATAGCCCTGAGCTTATTGGATTGAAATAATCTTGGTGGTAGCCTTCAATAAATCCTTGCATGTGTGCAGAGCCCCTTAGGAACAAGTGAATCTTTGAATAGAGGAAAGCTACTTGTTGGTTTAAAGTTATAAGTAAAATAGATATGACACCAGAGATTTAAAAGTTCCAAAGGCCTCAACTAGGGAACATTCAATTACGTGAAAGTTTAATATACTATAATAAATTAATGTTCATGCATTTCATTCTGTAAAAAATTTGAATCATGTCACATGCCATGAATTTATAATATACTGATATTATAAACTTTTGATTTGGTCAATATTCCTGGTCTGTATCAATCAAGGAATTTAATTCCATAACTATATCCTATTCACAAATAGCTTCAGTATGTAAAACTGTTCCTAATTCTGTTTCATAATAATACCTTTCCTAAATGAAATGTATATATAATCTATATATACAAAGGCAAAATACTACTCAAGCATCATCACAAAATCTCCAGAACTGTAAAGCCTACAAACTTGAAATTTGGCACATATGTTCCTCTTGGCTTCTAGGTGCTCACTAAGAAAGGATTTTTTGAAATGACCATGAGAGCATTAGTATTTCCTATATTATTATTAATACACTCTGATGCTAAGGACTTCTACTCCCCCTCCCCACCTGAAAAGGAATCTTTTCCAAATGCAAAACACAAGCAGAGGAGTTTCACTTTCACAGCAGCAACCAGCTTTACTACAGAATAATTGAGCTAAGCCATGCCCAGGCTCTGTCATGCCCCTATTGGAGTCTGAATCTGAGGAGCAAGATGAACTGCTGACAGGCAGTGGGAGTGTGGCTCCCTTGGCTGTAGAAGAAACTGGGGAAGGGCAAAGTACAGCAGGGCAAAGCAGGGAAGAGGTAAAACAAGGGAGAGGGAGTTCAGGGGAAGACCCAGGCCCACCCCCTCTTCATGCTAGGGCACACAGGGAGGAAGGAGAAGAGAGCGATGTGAGTTGAGTGACTTATGGGGGAAGAAAGGGCCCTGATTCCCTTCATTAGCAGACCTGAAAATGAGAGTTTAAAAGTGCTGAGTGTGGCATCTGTTGGGAGCAACTGTGAGTTTATCTTGTGTTGACTTTGCTTATCTGTGTTCCTGGCATTTTCCCAACTGTGTTGAGTTATTTCCGTGCCTTCATGTCTGGAATTCTTGCTCCTGCCTTGTTGGACTAATTACCTCATTTTGCCTTGATTGGACTTATAGTTACAGTTTTTGTTGACCACATTTTGGACTTGATTCTCTGCAGCCGAAGGCTTTTCCTGGGATGTTTTTTCTCCAGCCAGAAGGTAACTAGGACATTGGGGGCAAAGTTGGAGCTAATAAAGGGACTCCTACTAATTATCTGACTGTGTTGCCATTGTACCATGCCCCGGGTCATGACAGGCTCCTTGCTGTCTCCTTCTTGCCCACGCATCAAATATTGTTTCAGTTTCCAAACAGCCCTCAACTCTCTCACACACAGACATGACGCTAGCCAGATGAATACTGATGGATGCTGGAAGGCAGAGGCAGAATTTTTTTCTCTTATTTTCCTCCACAAAAACTAAGCCTGATCATATAATTTCATAGCAAAGCATGGGTATAGAGCTAGTTCTGTAATAGTTTTGATACATTTGCAGAGCCTAAATTAAATATAAAAGAGGTGGGTGGCATTTTCAATATGTATTAATCTAAAACAACCTTGTATTTGGACATCTAAACTTCAAGCACCCCTAAGTGTAGGGTAGTATCCCTGGGCAGGCCTGATGCCCCATACTCCTTCAATTGCTGGTTTCTATATGAAAAGCAAGTGTACACACTTTAAAAACCATGGCCTGAAGTGCTGGTGTCAGCCCTTGGCAAAAACAGCAGGTCAGATTCTCTCCAGACAAGGCAAAAGTGGCTTTGCTTAGAGCTGCAGCTTTCCATGGGTAATGCTGAGTTGCACTGGGACAAAAGTAGAAAGCAGTTTCTCTTCTTTATTGGATCTTCCATGAAATGCAGAAAAGGCCTGGCATGAATACTGGCAGAAGAGAGCCTTTTTTTTTGCACCCCAGGATTCCACATAGCTGATGGGAAACTTTTATCTATTACACTTACGTGAGTTACAATAAATCAAACACCTTTGCTATTTGTTTCAAAATCCAGATGCAGTGGTTTTTTTATATTTTGTTATGAAAAATATGAGACAATGTTTTACCTTGGGACTGTCCTCAGTATCAGTGCTCCATCTTTGCCCTTTAACATGTCCATGAGACAAGAGATGGTATTCAGCAGGTTCTATCCAGTTCTGGAGAACCGATAGCAGAAGTTTTGAGTAGTTCGGAGAACTGGCAAATCCCACCTCTGACTGCAGATTTTACAGTATCCTTCCCTTGCCACACCCATCAAGCCACACCCACAGAACCACTAGAAAAATAATTTAAATCCCACCACTGCACATGATGATGTTGGTGCTCAACCCATCTCTGAAAGAATTGAATTCTTACTGCAGGGTCAAAAATGGCATCTTGGGATTCCTTGATTCTGTGCTCCCTGTGAAAATGCAGGTGTCATCAGCATTAAGTAGGCTTTTTTTTACACATACACCCCCACCCCCAACCACCCACAAAGAGAGGCATATGCATATAGATCATCCAGAATACATGAAGTATGCCATAGCATACATCAAAATTGGATCTGTAGGAATGTATATAATTTACTTTTTAGTTACAAACCTGTTTAAAAGTCTTATCATTAAACTTCAAAAATAAACATTTTGAGACCAACAATCTGAAGGACTATCCTAAAATTAATATCCAGACCATCGGTAAGGATTGTGGAAACAACAAATGGCTTATTTCTGTGGCTGCCTCTTTTGAGATAGTTTCCCAGCAAACCACACCCAGTTTTTTCCTGGTTGGTTTTTAGGTTTTGTGTATATAATAGGTATTTAATTTGTTTCATGTTTGTGTGTTGCATATAATGTGTATTTGTGGATTTTTAGTTTTTGTGATATGGATATTTTGCTTTGTTAGAAGCAATTACAGGATTTGGCATTAGATAATCAATTTCTACTTCTCTCTTTCATTTTATTTCTTGGCTAACTTGTTTGTCTTTGCAATTCATTAGTTTTCTTTCTGTGAATGAAATACTGAAGCAGAAAAAATGGCTTTAAAGGCTGCATTTGCAATTTGGGATTAAAATCCATTTCTGTCTTGCAGTTAGGTTCTTGGACAAGTTGCTTTTCTTTTAAGCTCACCAAACTGCCTTCAACTCTCCATGAAAGACCAAAACCCCAAGGACCAGCTCTGCTCCAAAAGGTTGAAGACTATCCATTTTAAAATGATTTGATAATGAATTAAACTAAAATACTCTAAATGCTGGGAAAATGAAAGGAAAGAAAAGAGGAAGATGACCAACATCAATATGGATGGAGTGACAATGAATGCACTGTTGGAAGACTTCAATCTGGTCAGATTGTCATAGAGAAAATCTATGTGGTTGAAGTGTCTTTATTTATTTATTTGATTTTTAATCACAGCTTTCTGACTTTATAAGTAACTCAAAATGGCAGATATACTTAATATTCCTTCCTCCTATTTTTCCCTCAGCAACAACTCTATGCGGTGGTGGTGGTGGTGGTGGTGGTGGGTGGATGGGAGAGAGTGATTGGCCGAAAGTCACCTAGCTGGCTTTTGTCCCGAAGGCAAGACTCAAATTCACATCTCTTGGCCTCCAGGCCAGCACCTTAATCACTACACCGAAATGGCTCTCTTGACTTGGTAGCACTTAATATCAGTTAATCAATCAATCAAATATTTTTATTTTTATCTATTGGGGGTACTGAAAGAAATGTGACATAGTTCTCTCAAATGGACACTTTGACCACATAGATTTTCTCTATGACAATCCAACCAGATTCAGGTCTTCCAACAGTGCATTCATTGTCACTCCATCCATATTGATGCTGGTCATCTTCTCTCCTTTAAGCTTTCCCCACAGAAACCTCTTGTTGGATATGCATGACGCTTCATTTTACATGAAGTTATGTTTTATGAAAAGTGGAGTCTGATGTCAGACTCCGCTCATTGGTTCAGCCACTGGCGGGAAGATTGAGTCCCTGTCAGTGGCTGAAGTGTTGGACAGCACCAGCTATAAAAAGCCGGCACTGGCCACATTTCTTTTGCTTTTTGATTCCAGCTTTAAAATAAAGAGTTTCTTTGCACTCCTGAATCCTGCTCCTTCCTCATCCGTGCCCATTTAACACCTCTCCTATCCTTAATCCCTTCTGTCCCTCAAGCTTGCCTGACAGAAGCCTCTCTTATTCTCCCTATTGCCTTCTGTCCCTCTCATTTCCCTCAGGCCTCTTTCTCTATTTCCCCATTAGGCCTCTTTTTCTCTCTTCCCCCAGACCTCTTTTTTTATTCTTACCTTCTAGCTTTCCCCACCCAAGCCTCCACTTCCTCTTCTCGACCTCTCTTTCTTTCTCCCTCTTTCCTGCCAATACTCCTCCTTTTATACCTTCTCACCCTCCCACTATATTTATAATACCACCTCAGTCCTACAGAAATTTATGTTAATTGGCAATTGCAAACTCTAAGATTCTGTCAAAGTTCGAACTGCCACATAGCATGCTTATAAAGTAACTATTCACAAATGAGGGTTCCATTTTCAAGTCTGGTGGATCTATGGTTTAAAGCAGGGTCTCCAAACGTGGCAACCTTAAGATTTAAGCTCCCAGAATTATCCAACCAGCCTAGTTTAAGCATTGGATGCTTGGAGGTTCCTTGAGTGCCATAAAATCTATATTCTTTGGAGAAAGCTAACCTACTATTAGAAATGTTTGGAAGCATGTATCTGTCACCATCTTTATATTCTAGCCAGAAACCAAATACATATTTGAAGGATTTTCCTGAGACAGAAGTTAAAGCATTAACTTAAACCAAAACAATTTCAATGAAATCACCGAATATTTTGGGACCCCCACATTTTTTGTTTTGCAAACTTGGCTTCATTTTCAATGTTGACCCTCTTAAGTCTTCTCCCTTATTTCCTTAAACCATATTCCACCATTGAAATACAAGCAAGAAAATACTATCAACCTGTTTAAGAAAGGCAATTCTCCATAATAATCTTTTGCCAATCCAAAATTACATTAGATTCATACATATAAGTACATCACATGAATATGCAGAATGACTCATTGGGACACATGTATTCGATGAGATATGAGAAAACATTCATAGTTAACAAACCTTGTTATGCTCAGAGGCAGCTGGCAGTCCCAACTGCACAATTGAAGCCTTGTCCTTTTGTGCATGTGACAAAGTTGTATGCATTTATGAAGGGGCAGAGGTGTCATTGCATGGTCTCAATCTCCATCTTTATGTTTGAGACACCTGCCCCTTGTGGATGCTCCAACGATGATTGTGAATTTGACCTCTACTATTTCTAGGAGTTCTACTAAACACAAGAATATGGTCACATGACACTTGCACAGACAGGATTCTTATAACTTCCAATTGTTTTCCTTTATTAGAATTATACCACTGTACACTGCCTAAAGCACCATTTTGATGGGATTTGGTAGAAGATGAAATGTTGAGGGTTCAGAAAGAATACCGTGTGTAATGCATTGGGCAAGTATCATTATACAAATATTATAGGATTGTCGACTTTCATGTGCACTGGTAAAAAGAGATTCTTATAGCATGGAAATCTCTTCCTAGAGTGATTTCTTTCACTGAAGTAGCATTTAAAGAAGTTGCTCAGATTAAGGTCAAGATTGCTTAGATTGTTCCCTCTCCAATTGTTGCTCAGATGAAGGTCAGAAATTGCTCAGTTATTACAGTCCACATGAGCTTCTATGCTCTTCTGCCAATGCAGAGAGAAGAACTGCCTGGAAGAAACAATGATGCCATCAGCTCTATATGAATAGCTGTCACTCACAGTCACTATTTGATGGCAACAATTGAAAGGGCAGTTTAAAGGATCAGATTCAGTGATTTGAGAGGAGCATGTAAACATACCCATTAATTTTTCTCTTGGAAATAAAAAGGAGTGGATTGTGTTCTTTGTTTTCAACAATCTTTTTTTTTTGTTGTTAAAAAAATTGAGAGACTAGAACTTTAAGCAAGAACAGTGAAACGTGAACATTAAATCAATTTGACTGGTTTAAAAGTATTTTTGGTTCAATTTATTAATGCTTGAATACTTTTTTTCCATGCTCACTACTAATCAGGGATGACAAATAGGCTCACCTCTGAATACACTTGGCACTAATAATGCCATAAAATAGTCCTCTTTAATTGTTACCTCAGGCCACAGTCATCAAGCAGGCCCATAAAAATGAAGCTGGTGATAGCTTTTCCTTTTTCAGGATTTATAAAGAAAGGCTCACCTATGTGTACTTGGTATTTATTTATGTTGCCATCTTAGTACTAATCTTATTAAACAAAAGAAACGGTATGGTATCTTCTCTTTTTTGCAATCAGCTTGCGTGTAAGAACTAAACACTATTGGCTGTAATTACCATCTCTTCCACTTAAGAGAGCAAAGAAAATTGCAGAAGAGACACAAATAAGCTAAACAATCATTTACTTTGCAGTGCAAGGTTAATAGTTCATACGCATGGGGAGTGTTCTGTCCTATCAGGAAGTTTGTTGTTTTCCCTTCTTTTTCCTGTGAAGGTGGAAGCTATCTAGCTATCTGTTCTGACCCATGTTCTGTTGGGTCATCTGTTCTGACCCTTTTCCAATGAAACAAACACAAACCAAAGGGAACAGAAACCTTTTAATGATTCCTATGAATCGCCAGTTAAAAGGCTGCTGCAAACTAATGAACTTTGATAAGCACAAGCTTTGCCAAAACTGTGCGAGACTGCCAAGAATAACAGATAAGAAATATTTCACAACACAAGAGTCTTCAAATACCAACTTAAGTATTACATTACCAACATGTAATGTCCATGAGGCTGAATTTCAAAACGTCTTTGATTCCTGCAAAGAACATTCTCTTCACAGCTGGCTTTTATCTTCTTGAAGGAGGGGCCATTATCTTGCAGCCTTATTCCCAAGTCACCCATGCTGCTGCAACTGCTCTTTCCTACAAGCAACTCTGCACACATGTGCACTTGGCACAGGCTCTTTGGGAACCTCCTCATCACTGCTGCCAGCCCCCACAATCTCTGAAGGCAGCAGTCCACTCCCTAATAGTCCTGGCCCCTCATTTGAATCCTCGCTCTCCTTAGCCTTCTGCACTTTCTGCCAGGTAACACTATCCTACTGGACTAATATGAGAGAGATATGATGCGCAATTAGCTTACCACTTGATTCTACAGCTGGTTACAAAATCGACTCAGATAGACCCAAAGTCCCCAAGCAGACAAAGGCTAACCACCAGCTTCTAGTCCTTTTAGCAATAGGCCACCACAGACTATATTATACTTCTTGATTCATAACTGATTCTTGGTAGTTTGAGAAAGTGAAGATCTCCTTAAAGTACACATTCAGCATCACAGTAACCAGATCACCTTTGTCTTAGGAGTATGGTGGAAGTGGCTTGCAATCCCATTCCTACATCAATGTGTAGGATTGTTGGCTGAGCAATTTCTGCAAGTTGTTCCAAGGCCATTCACTTTTCAGTTGATTTATTTGACCTTTGCTTCAAGCCAAACTCTCTTTTTGAATTATATCCCTCTTTTGTGTGATTCACTTCCAACTTCTGTTGCCTCTTGACCACAGAGAACATTGGGAGCAGTTGCAAAACAAGCTGATGCAAATCCCAGCTGGTAAAGAGCAGATAAGAAAGCTGACAGGCATTGCCATGTTATAGAGGAAAAAATGTTATCAGCAGTAATGAATCTGTGGGGGTATTTGTTTGATCTGTGTGCGAGAAACAATGTCTCAGTGTTAGGTCTAGATGTAGTTGCTGCTCAGTTTTCAACCTTTTATTCTGGGGTAGCTTGCACCATGAATGATTGCCTCAGGGCTCCAGATACACTGGATCACTGGCTATATCAGTGTTCTCTGTCTCCAGTTTCTTAAAAGAGAAACTCAATTGCCTCGGGGTAAGGAGAACAAACCTCAGGCTAGATTCAAAGACACAACTGATTGAGTTTCATCCTTTGAGCTGGTAGTTCCCCACTCTCAATCTATTGATTCAGAACAAAATACTGTACTATAAACTATGGAAGCTCATTGGCTGATGGGCATTTCCCATAGAGCTATTATATTTGGGCTGCAAAGAGTCCAGGAAATTCTTACCCTTTGCTTCCAACCAGTGGCCATTTGAAGTTTTGCAACCTAGATATGATTGCTCTAGGTTCACAACCACACTTCAGGAAACCAGCAACATTTATGACCTTTGCCCACTGCTGAGTTTGTGCACTCCTGGAATCAGCTTAAAATAATACCAGCATGAAATTGGCTGTCCCCATCTAATGGTATGTAGGATTGACATTGGGCAATAGGTGGAAGAATCATAGAATAGACAACAGTCAGACAAAAGGTGGGTGAATAATTAGAAAAGAAAAATGGGGGTGTAGCAAACATCACAGGAGGACTGTTCCTAGGTTCTAAAGCCAAGGGGGAAGACTTGCCAGAACATGGTAGCATATCATTACATAAAAAATTAAAAGCTAATACTACTGGAAGCTTAACCAATATTGTAAAGATAAAGACAGTCTAGGGGATGGTACTCCTCTCCTTTTCTTAGCCAAGGGAGCCAGCACTGTGTGAAGACACTTTCACGGTCAGGTGGCTATCATGTCTAAACACCAAGGTGCACAGAATGCTGTTACCTTTCCAGCAAAGTGGTACCCATTTAACTACTAGCATTTGTATGCTTTTGAACTGCTAGCTGGACAGGAGCTGGGGTAAGTAACAGGAGTTCACTCCCTTGTGTGGCGCTTAGATCTTGAACCCAAGTTCTCAGCTTTCCAGCTGACCAGCTCAGCATCTTTAACCACTGAGCCATCATGCCCCTTTAACAGATATTGTAGAGCTTGATATTATAGATCCTTAGATGGTACATCTATAATATTGGTATAATATTGGTAAGCTTATAAACGGGTGGGGTTATATCGGTTCTGCCTGGTTCTGCTAAACCAGTAGCTTCAAAGAGCAGCTGAGACCAAACCAGTTTGCTGCGACAATCTTCTAGTTTTCTATTTGGCCCACCCACCCAACTGGGTTCTAGGCTGTGCTTTATTCCTTGCTTTTTCCTCCTCTGCTGCTTTGCATGGCGCAGCTGAGTGCTGAGCATCAGTAGGAAAAGATGAATGCTTGCAGGAGCTGGTGATTTGTAAAACAACAAACTAGTCGTTATGCTGGTAGGATCCCATCTGTGCTCTTACTCATGGACTGGGGAAGAGATAAATACATCATGGATTGGAAAAAAAAGATGTTGATAGGGCATCCTTATGGGAAAAAGATCTTAAGCAAATGGCACAAGGTTTGTTATCATCCAAGTGGGTTGTATTCTTTGTTTATTTTCTTCTCTTGTCCACTGCTTATTTTTCCCACACTGTTTCGAGTATTAAACATGAGCCTCTCTCCTGATTTTTTAATACCGTTTTCTATTAGATCTTCATACTCATAAGGACATGTTTTCCTAACATTACTTTGCTATGATCACCAATTCTAAAATATATTAAGAGTCTTCACAACTCTTAATTGTTGCCACCTTGTGGCCGAAAGAGAGACTGGTTTGCTTAACCAAGTACAGAAGTTGGAGATAGATGTCATGCTGATCTTTGAGTGATTGGAGAAAGAGACAGTTTGGTGTAGTGGTTAAGAGACCAAATTAGAAACTGGGAGACTGTGAATTCTAGTCTGGCCTTAAGCACAAAACTAGCTGGTGTCCTAGAGCCAGTCACCTTCTGTCATTGCCCTACGAAGGGGACAATGACAAACCACTTCTAAAATACCTTGGCAGGAAAACTGCAGGGATTTATCCAGGCAGTTCCTGAGAATCAGACACAACTGGCCATAAGATACCCACCCACCCACAAATATACAATAAAACAAATATAAAAACAAAAAATGATAGGATTTTAATACTGTACAGTGCTTTTTCTCAAATAAATTGATTGCCACACAAGAGATTATTCATTCATTTATAATATTACAAAATAAAAATGAAATTAAACTTGTTCATATTGCAACACAGCTTTCACATTTTATATAGTATAACTGCATATGTAATCATAAACCTAGTACAAAAGAGTAGATTGACATAATATCCCAATATGTATTTCATTATGAAGGTGACATGAAAAGAATGGATAGGACCCCTTATTGTCAACACAAATTGCTTATTATATATTTATTTATAGTAAATTTAGTCCAACAGGAAAGGGATTTTACTGAGCATAAACAAAGTTCAAAAGGCATATCAAGCTTTTCAGTTCTATAACTATAAAAATCCATGTTACAGCATCCTATTTCCAGAGTTATAAAAATAGGATAGACTTTCAAAGATTTTAAAACATCTCTTGGTGTATATAAGTTCTCCTTTCCAAGGGTTACCTCACTGACATGAAGGAGAGCATGCTGGTAGGTAGGTAGTTCCAAGAATATATGAAATGCAAATATTGTCCATGAATAATTTATCTTTTACTATCATATTTAGAAAATTGCATTATGTGCATTTCAATGACACATTCAGTCAACTGAGCATTCGATAAACTCAGAGTTTTTCTTTACATTATATTGGTAAAGAAAATACTATCTACCCTTTTCTAAGTTGCTTGGTTGGTAGTTTTGATTATTATATTTGCAAACCTACATATAGTTCTTTCACGCAATCCCATCTCGGCCAGATATGCTTAATGTCAACAGTAACTATTTCATGGTCTTTTTCATCAAAAATCAGCTACTGGGAAACAATTATTTAAAATGATTTTTAAAAATCTCCCTGTGGCAGAGGTTCTCAAACTGAGGTTATGAACAATTTGGAGTGAATTTTGGAATTGTTTTTAAAGCTAATCAGTATTCTCACACAAAATGGACTTTTTCAAACTTACTCCCATTTTGCCTAGGCACCTCTGAAGCAGAACAATGCAGACGGTGAGTTTTGTGAGAGGGCTAATCCTGGGGTGTAACCATTTGTCACAACTGTTAAGAATGATAGTCACCTAACAGTTGGGTTGGCAATATATAAACCAGGATAGTAATTTAATACTGTTGTATCTTTAAGAGAATGATGTAATTGTGATTGGCTAAGGTTCCTCCAACAACCATAAATTGGAGCCAGAAACCTGGTTTTCTCTCTCTTTACATTTCCCTATTGCCTTTTGTCTGATCGTTCTGCTTGGACTGCTGTGAGTCTTAAAACTGTTAGCAAACTCCATTTACTGAACTTTGTTTATGATACTGGACTTTGTTTTTGGATTATCCCTGGACTGATTGTATTGAATACTAACTGCTTTAACCGTGTATGATTTGGACTGTTTGTTGGACTTTGTTTACCTGTTTACTGGAAGTAAAACCTACATTTTACTATTTAGTGTATCTGTATGCTGGTTGTATGTTATTTAACACCACTCTCACTATGTTTCCCTGAGTGCACTAATTATCCTAATGGCAAATACCTCAACACTGGTTATGGACCCAGGCTCTGATAACTGAAAGTTAGTGTGAATACACAATACCATATACAGACAGCTGTTTATTGTTTAATTGTGGGTTACTGTCCTGGTAAAGATGGAAAAAGACCCATCAACAAGTTTATCACTGATAACCCAGTTGGATGGAATAAACTATGTTTCCTGGTCTATGAAGTGCAGTCTACTTCTGTGTAGGGAAGGGGTATGGGCTGCAGTTCAGGATCCACTGGATGTAAATGCTTGGGATCCAAATAATGAGGACGATGCCAAAAAGTTAGCTGACGGAATAACGAATGAGCTCTTTGTATAATTGGACTAATACTGAGTGACCAGCAGCTAGTCCATGTTCGTGGAGAAGAGTCTGCTGCTAGGTGTTGGGAGAATTTGAAGAGGATTTATGTTCGTGACAGTGTAGGTGCACACATACATTTTACATGTAAACTGTTTAGAGCACGTCTTTTGAAAGTGGAGATATGTTAGCTCATTTGAACTTCATGAAAAGGAACTGATTTTTTCAGAGCTGCATCAGGTTTACATAATTTTTTCCTCATTGGATGAAAGTTATGATGATTATGTATCTGCGGTATCTGCTATCCCGCATCAGATGGGCGCCTCATGACAGGGAG